>OX451737.1:1518613263-1519213263 GCA_948472305.1 Vicia faba
AAATTTAAACCCTTTCCCCTAATAAAATTTAAATCCTGTTTCCCCAACTCAAACCTAAAACCTAGTATCCTTGTGAACAAGTTAGATGAAAGATTCCTAACACCTTTCTTTCGTCTAAAGAAGTTCGAAACCTATAATCTCTGTCTGTGAAATAGGGTTTTCTATTAGATTCTCTTCCCTAGGATAAAAACTAATAGTGGTGACTCTGAGAAAAAAACCAGTCGCAACAGATATCAGTGTTTAGTCCTGGCATGTCTTCGTATGACCAAGCAAAGACCTCAACATAGTCATGTAGTATCTGAGTTAAACATTTCTTGACACTACGCTCCAGATTGGCACCTATCTTTACTACCTTATTGACCTCTTCAGTACCTAGGTTAACTGTTTCAACCGGCTCTACATGAGGTTGTATTGCCTTTTCTTCTTGTTGTAACAATCTGGCAAGTTCCCCTGGTATTTCATAATCTTCCTCACCTTCATCCTCGGCTTGGTAGATCGGATTTTTAAAGTCATAATTAGCAATAGCATAACCGTTACCAATGGGATCCAGAGTGGATATGGATATGCATTTTGATATGTGAGTGTGTGTAAGAGCATAGCTATTTTTGATAAAGTAAAAGGTAGAAAAATAAAAACAAAGAGCGTAAAATTTGAATGCAAAAATGTCCCATGATTTATTAATGACATATGAAGATGAAGTAACAACCCTCACAGATAGACCATCGTGCCTTGGGTAAGACACAAGGTTTTAAATTTTAAATTGTTTAAATATTACAAGTCCAAAAATTTAAAAGACAATTACTCTTGAATAAAAGTAATAGTAACATAATCTTTGGCTTCCAAATTGTTGAGTCCACGGTGATGGTTAGGAAAATCCACTGGTCCATGTCACAGTTTCTATCATTGTCTTCCAACGCATTGACTCCATGATTGGTGATGCGTAATGGTGGTCCCTCAGCATGAGTACGTCGAATAACTCTTTGGGCCTCCAAAGTAAAACCCATACCAAACTTGTTAGCTTTGTAGGGAATATCCTGAAGTTGACCCCAAATGGTACATCCATCTTCCTCAACTACTGCCTTAGCATCCTTCAGAGAAGCCATTTTCAATGGAGGTCTGGTAATCTTCGGAACCTTAGTAGCAGTCTTGGTTACAACAACCGTCTGTGGAACTTCCTTAAAATTCTGACAGGGGGTTTCAATGAACAAACCGTCCATTTCAACATACCTGAAAGAGTTCAGGTGGCTAACCATGTATTCCTCCTCCCCATGGACTACGATAATATTTTCCTTGACAGGGTACTTCAACATATGATGTACGGTAGAAGTAACAACACCAACCCTATGGATCTAGGGTCGACCCAATAAACAAGAATAAGATGGGCTGATATCCATCACATAGAAGGTTGAATCAAAAGTCTGAGTGTTGTACCCCAAATTTTGACCTAAGATCCCATTTTATTTTTTGCAACAGTCAAGGTCAATAAATACAGTTGGTTTTTAACCTCTCACCTTCGAGCTTTGATTATGCAGAAATTGTCAAGTGTTTTGAACATTCTTAGCCTATGTATCACTAACGTCTAATCAAGCACGAAATGTGTGTTTGTTGTTTCTTTGATTTCATGTGCTGACAGGTCTCTTTCGAATGCAACTTGGATTACATCCTTCGTTCTGAGCAAAAGCCTCCTTCGATTCAGCCTGCTTCGATTGGACAAGTGTTTCCTGCAAGCCTACTTCGATCAAGCCTGCTTCGATTGGACAAGTGCTTCCTGCAAGCCTACTTCGATTCAGCCTGCTTCGATTGGACAAGTGCTGCCGGCATGCCTCTTTCGAATTTGGACAAGTTCATTGCCTGAAAACATGTTTCGATTGGGCAACATTGCTTCCTTCGAACACAAGATTTCGTTTGGGCAATATGTTTGTTTCAATCCACATGCTTCGATTCAGCAACATTGCTTCCTTCGAACACAAGCTTCGATTGGGCAATGTAGTCTCCTTCAGTCACAAGCTTCGATGGGCAATACAATCTCCCTTCAGTCACAAGCTTCGACTTGGAAATACAGTCTCCTTCGATTCACAAGTTGGACCACTGTACTGCCATGGAACAAACACTATTGAGCCTGCTACAACAGTCCTGCACCAACCTGCCACTAAACTCCAAAATACTGAAAAGCCTGCTACAACAGTCCTGTACTTGCCCAAAAAGGAGTGCACAAGAGCTGCATAGAAGAAAGGAAAGAAACAACATTCCCAAACTGTTAAAATCATTTTGTTTTCCCCCCAAAACTTCAGCAAATCCGCCTATAAATACAAGGCTTCCCAACATGGAAAAGAGAGGATTTTTGGACCAGACGAACCCCTCCCAAATTTTCTCAAACACCAAATTTTCTCAAACACAAGAATCTCTCAAGTCCCTTCAATACTTGTTAGAACAAACCCAGAAAACCCAAACATTTACTTCCTTCGATTCTAAAGAACAACCCCACTTCAGTCTCCTTCGAATCAAAGAAGCATCACTTGCTTTTTTTCTTTTCCTTCAAATCCAGCGCTCCCAGCACAGCCTGTGACCCCTCATTCAAATCCAGCAGGAAGGACCTCACGCCTGTTATCCTCTTTCGAATCCAGCATCAAAGGCCAAACCCCTGGTCCCTTCCTTTGAATCCAGAAGTGCTCCAGGAAACCACCACTCAAGGCCCAGCACACATTCCAGCCAGGAGCAAGGTAAGTCACTCTTACCCTGGAACTTCTCGTTTCATAGCATAACATGTAAATAATACTTTTGTTCGTTTCAAACATGTACATAACACTTTTTAACATACTTTTTAGAACTGAGCTCTTTTGTGTTTACTGTTAAATTGTTATTAGCATGGCCCCAGGCCATGTTGCCATTTAATGTTTTAAATGAAAGAAACAGGAAACAGGAAACAGGAAACGAAGCTTCTGGCTTCTGCCATCTTTCTCCAGGTCAAACGAAAGAGACAACCAGGAGGCAAGCCATGTCAATCTAAAAGCATTCCTTCAATGCTTTCAACCTCCAGTCGAAGAAGGAAACAAGGCATAATCAAAAAGACTTCGCCACACACTGATTGCCATGCCAATCGAAGGACAGGACCTCGCCCCGGCCAAAGCCCAATCGAAGGACATAACTTCACTGCTGCCAGCCCCAATCGAAGGAGGCCAACCAAATGCCAGTCGAAACTTGCTACTGCCTGGGTCGAAAGACACTCAGTTTTCTTACTTTTTTTCTTTTCCTTCATATTTTTTATGCCTTTTGATATGCTTGTAATAGCGTAGGTTTTTTATCTTTCTGCACTTTTATTTACTTTGTACAAATGCTAGTAATTAGGCAAGATAAAATCAACAAATAAACAAACTAAAAAAATCAAAAACACTCTTTAATCCTTACTTGAATATACTTTAAAACATGCAAAAACACTCAACAAATCAAAACTCTCCCCAAGGGCATATTATCTCTGTTCTACCGTGATGCCGACCGTGCCTATTGCTAGAATGATGTCGCCCACTAAAAAACACAAACAAATCAACTTTTTTCTAGAGGAACTATGGTGTTTTGATTCCTTTATTGGATACGTAGGCAAAGGGTCGCGAAACCCTCACGAACGCAATAATAAAAACTCATTTTTTCCCTTAAGCAAACATATTTGTAGATAAATACACCCTTGTACATAACAAACAATTTTGACCAAAAAACAGATATTTCAAAAGGTTCTTGCGGAGTACCGTAGATGCATTGGGTGTTAATACCTTCCCATTGCATAACCAACCCCCTAACTCTTGATCTCTTTCAAAAAATGCATTGTATTACTTTTTATTTTACATTGCATGTTTTTTAGGGTTTTATTTCGCTCTTTTCCCTTTTCCCTTGGAAATAATAAAGCGCGATGGCGACTCTTGCTTTTGTGAGTCAAGTTAATCAATAGCTTGATCTCCGATTTTCACCGCTACAGAATTGGCGACTCTGTTGGGGAAACAGATTGACCTCTTGCTGGTCCATCCCTATGTGGGTTAAGCCTAGTTTGTCTTATCTGTTTTATTGCTATTTGATTGTTTGATTATATGTATATATTGTGTTTATTTGGGTGTTGATAATTTTTGCAAAGGACAAGTCCTATACCCGGACTAAGTTACACTTAGGAATAGGACGGGCGGTATAGTCATGTTAACTTTGAGGGAGTAATCCCAAAGAAGGAGGCATGAGATCCCCCACTCAGTGGAAGGCCCTTTTGAACGTAATATTTGTTTACTGAGTAATCGGGAAGACATTATTATTGTCGACATGGGAGCCAAAGAAGCTGGGAACCGTAGAACCCTTAACCCACCTTGGCCTTTTAGGTGTAGCGCGGAGATTATAACGGAGTAATCCGGAAGTAATTGATACGCGATGCTACGCTCGGATGAGTTTCTCTTGAGAATATTGCTAATTATTGAGTAATCAAGACGTTGGTAATATCCGAAGGAGGAATGTAGACTCCTGGAACTCTTAGAACCTTGTCTTGCAGGTGTGATTAAACCGGTAGTACATACCTCGGGGGTGTTCCTTACCTTTGACTCCATGCTCGTGACGTTGAACCTTCCGACTTTATTTGTGACCTTGCTTGTGGTTGCTGCATAGCCATGCATTCATGCATCCATAAAACCATTTTCACTTGATTTTCAAGGAATTTGGAGGTCTTTCTTTGTAAACATCACAAGTTTCGTCAAGCTCAATGGATCTTGGGTGTTGATAGGGTGAAAACCCTAATCCACCAAAATGGATGATTGATCTTGATGATAACTCGATCAACGCTTTGATCCAATTTAGAATTCATCTTCTATCTTCATACCTTGATGTTTACAACTTAATATCTTGAGTTCTTTGAAAGTCAAATAAAAACTCTCTTTTGCATATCATGCATCATTTTATATTTTTTGTTTCACTTTCAAAGGTCATTTCCAAGTCTTATTTTTCCTTTGGTCTCACCAGTACAACACTCGCGCTAAAAGAACAATGAAGAGTATCAAGCAAGATGTTTCTGAACTCTGTAGAGAGATGACTAATTTGGAAGCTAGTGTGGATCCCTCAACTGTTTTGGTTGAAATTTTGGTTGCCGCCCAGGTCAATCCTTCTAAGAAGGAGGAAGCGATGATAAAAGCATTCACTGATTGTCATTCAAGGACGTTGGTTTTGAAGTTCAAATCAAGCATGTGCTGAAGGGTAAACACGATTGTTGGTAACTTTGAATTTTGGAAGATGTTTTCGGTGATTCAAATCCAGATGGAAAGCCTTCCCGGATTATTAACTTATTCATGCTTTTGTAATTTTTCTTGTTTATTAAAACATTGTTTGCATGTAAGAACTTGTTTGCATCTGAATGATCATCTTAATACAATGAGTATGTTTGTCTTGAAGAAATTCATTTGTTTCACACATATTTGTTTTCAAATTATAAATTGCTTTTTGCATTATGATACCAACTTGTTTCCCATTCTCTTGCCTAGGAAGAGATTGAAGGGAGGATGATGATCTAAAGAGCACAAAACCTCTGGTTGTATGCTTTTTGAATAAAATCTTGCTGATGATGTACAGGAATTGTTTCTAATCCCTAAACACTGGAGATATAAGAAAGATAATCCCTTGCTAACCCCTTTTGAGCCTTGAAGTAGAAGTTTCTTTTCTATACGAAAAAACCCTCAACTTTTAACCTGGGGCAGGGTAGTTTTCAGTTAATCTGATTGGGTGTTCAAAATTCATAAGGAAGATATTTCTGAAGAGAAACTACGAGGGCTATCCTCCATGTATAATGAAGCTAGAGGATGTGGAACCACAATGTTAACCCTCATTCATCAAGAAACGAGGCAATCACAATCCTCTCAACAAGCAAATACAAGCTAATGTCACACATTTTTTTCAAAAAGTCAAAAATCAAGAAAAAGAAAAAGCCTGCTAAGTCAAAAAACATGAAAATGTGTGACTTAGGAAAAGTTAAGGCATCCCGCTGGACTATCAATTCAAAAGAATTAGTTCAGGCAAAAGTTAGGGAAAATAAAAATTGCAAAGAAAGGACTACAAAGAAAAGTCCTCAGCAAAGAACAAATTGGTGACTACATACACAAAGACATAAGGGTGGTTTCTACTCCGAAAGCCTCGTCGTTTCCTTAACCGTCACAAAATCCTTTCGAGAGATGAACACTCATGTTGAATTAACTGAACATAGAGTTGGAGAACATCATGAAGAATGGGTGGGCACCTATAAATTTTGAGCCTTAAAAATCTTTTTTCTAAAAACTATGAACCAGGCCACGTTACAACCTTCAAAAGTCCTAATTGAAGCAAGGTTATTTTGAAAGCATACTTCAATGAGATAGTGTTCCTGACTCCCATGAATGTTCTAAATAGTTATGTTGGTATCATATGTTTTTCCTACACAAAAATAAATGGTGCTCTAACTCGCAAAATTTGTGCGATTTCTTTTCAAAATCTTCAGGACTTACATAACTGTTGCATTAGAATTTTCATTCTCATTGTAAACTTTTTTCTAGCTGCAAAACATTTGTTTGATATCAAGGAAGCTCACATATAAGCACCAGTGATGAGTTTATTCTTTTAAGGCCTGAAACTATGATTGAGTAATTGGAGTATCATTTCAAGAAAAAATCATATCCAGGGGCATGTCACCTGAAGACCTTAAGCACGAACATGTTGCTTCTCCCAGTTAATGCTTCTCCAACTTGTTTACTCTTTTGGGGAAAAATTTGAAGACTTTGTTGTGCCAACTACAATCAATCCGGGGCAATCACATCGAGATTTAATTAATCTCTCTAAGAGTTTGAAGACACCAGAGCATGGTGAATGCCAGGTCTTTTGTAAAATCCTCTTGAGACGATTTCTTCTCATCAACCATATAGCTTGGGGCATTTTAGAAGTGAAGTTATTCGCAAGAATCGTCGAGCAACATGCAGCTTATCAGCAGTAAACTTGGGGCATCCAAAATTAGTTCTAGGGGCAATCCAGATTTGTCAAGATATGTTTTGCACACATTATCAGAGGGTGGTGTTCCCAGTTATCTCCAGCTAAGCATGACTTTTTCCAGCTGAAACTTTGTTTGTGTTGTTATCCTTTCAATGGATTGTTTGCAATAGAAGACTGGACTTTGGGTTTTCTACCTGAAAATATCTTCCTCTCCAAAGAGATTTAAGCCTTGTAAAAGGACCTTGCTCCAATGATGGCCTGTGTTCTATCTCCAGTAATGTTCCCATCTTGTTGAGATTAGCTGAGTGTTGGGTTTGTGTTGTGATGTCTTATCATCTTCTGTCTATCTCCCATGTCTGTTTTGTCAGCATATACATGACATTCATTTATTCATTCACACTTGCATCATGCGTGCACGTTTGTATTTGTTAATGTCTTTGAGTTCGTACACCTTGGTTATGTCTATTCAGATAGCGTATTTGATCTTTCCAAATAGAGTGTCAACTTAAGCAGAAAGTGTGCCTCCTTTCTAATTCCCCACTGAGTTAACTCTCGTGGAAGAATCTTGCTTTAGCTTTCCTTTTCCATCTCTGGATAGGATAAATCCCCATTTGATTGTTTCCTCATTGGGTGGAGTCTTGTTTGACTGTTTTCTCTCCAGTTTATTCCTGGATTGAGCTTTGTCTCTTGTGAACGATACCTTGTGGATATCTCTAGGCTGTGAAACCTAGATAGAGAGTGCATTTATTTTGTAATTTAAATACATGGTCTCCTCAGGAAGAATTTATTCATGGTTCCCCATTGAAGATGACCTCTATTCCCTAGTAGTGTTATCATAACCTTCTTCTGGAATATCGACGCGACAACAAGCGATTGACTCTTTATTTGAGCAGTTTGATTATATCTGAATTTCTTCATGTTATGGCAAATGGCGGCCTCTTCATGAGCAGTTTGTCCATCCCCGATGAAATTATTGATTCTCACCTCCAACAATATCTTCACGATATTTTGGTGATACTTTTGGAAAGCAACAAGTGGCGGACTCTTCATGAGCAGCTTGTGTGCTTTAATATTCTTTAAAGACAACAAGTGGCAGCTTCTTTATGAGCAGCTTGTGGGTTATAAGCAACAAGTGGCGGACTCTTCATGAGTAGCTTGTGTGCTTTAATATTCTTTGAAGACAGCAAGTGGCAGCTTCTTTATGAGCAGCTTGTGGGTTATAAGCAACAAGTGGCGGACTCTTCATGAGTAGCTTGTGTGCTTTAATATTCTTTGAAGACAGCAAGTGGCAGCTCTTCATGAGCAGCTTGTGGGTTATTGGCAACAAGTGGCGAACTCTTCATGAGTAGCTTGTGTGCTTTAATATTCTTTTAAGACAACAAGTGGCAGCTCTTCATGAGCAGCTTGTGGGTTATTGGCTACAAGTGGCGGACTCTTCATGAGTAGCTTGTGTGCTTTAATATTCTTTGAAGACAGCAAGTGGCAGCTCTTCAAGAGCAGCTTTGGGTTATAAGAAACAAGTGGCAGACTCTTCATGAGTAGCTTGTGTGCTTTAATATTCTTTAAAGACAACAAGTGGCAGCTCTTCATGAGCAGCTTGTGGGTTATAAACAACAAGTGGCGGACTCTTCATGAGTAGCTTGTGTGCTTTAATATTCTGTGAAGACAGCAAGTGGCAGCTCTTCAAAAGCAGCTTGTGGGTTATAAGAAACAAGTGGCGGACTCTTCATGAGTAGTTTGTGTGCTTTAATATTCTTTGAAGACAACAAGTGGCAACTCTTTATGAGAAGCTTGTGGGTTATAAGCAACAAGTGGCAGACTCTTCATGAGCAACTTGTGTGCTTTAATATTCTTTGAAAACAGCAAGTGGCGGTCTCTTCATGAGCAACTTGTATGTTATTGACACCTTTGAAAGGAAGCAAGTGGCGGCCTCTTTATTTGAGCAGCTTGTGTATCCCCAAAAATAATGTCTACTCAGCAAATGGCATCCCTTCGGAAAAGTCCCGTGGGGAAGTTTTCATTTTATCCCTTTCAAGCGATATCTTGGTTAAGAAAAGGATTGTGTTACCATTCTTGGAAAAATTCAGAAGTCAGAGATGTTATTTCCAGTCACACTACTGATGTCAATCATCTCCTTTAACAGTCTCCGTACTGATGTAAATCATTTCTTTTTCCAGTCACAGTGCTGATGTAAATCATTTCCTTTTCCAGTCACAGTACTGATGTAAATCATTTCTTTTTCCAGTCTCCGTACTGATGTAAATCATTTCTTCTCCAGTCTCAGTACTGATGTCAATCATTTTATTTTCCAGTCTCCGTACTGATGTAAATCATTTCTTTTCCAGTCTCAACACTGATGTAAATCATTCAAGAGCCTATGACTTTTGTTTCCCCAGTGGAGTTACAATCTCTCCCCCTGTGGGATTACTGTATAATGTGCTTGGTTTCTCCAACATAGTTTGTCTCATATGGCGTCATTCCCCATAAAATTCAGAGCATTGCATTCATATCATATCATGAACATAATTGTGGTATCTTAAGGCCAAAAATTGTGTATTCTATATTTAAGTCCCTTCAATCTCGTCGAAATGAAGATCCCAATCTTCATATCTCCAGATTGAAGAAACTTAAATAGGGGACGCTGTTGTACCCCAATTTTTGACCTAAGATCCCATTTTAATTTTTTCAACAGTCAAGGTCAATAAATACAGTTGGTTTTTAACCTCTCACCTTCGAGCTTTGATTATGCAGAAATTGTCAAGTGTTTTGAACATTCTTAGCCTATGTATCACTAACGTTTAATCAAGCACGAAATGTGTGTTTGTTGTTTCTTTGATTTCATGTGCTGACAGGTCTCTTTCGAATGCAACTTGGATTACATCCTTCGTTATGAGCAAAAGCCTCCTTCGATTCAGCCTGCTTCGATTAGACAAGTGCTGCCTGCAAGCCTACTTCGATCAAGCCTGCTTCGATTGGACAAGTGCTGCCTGCAAGCCTACTTCGATTCAGCCTGCTTCGATTGGACAAGTGCTGCCTGCATGCCTCTTTCGAATCTGGACAAGTTCATTGCCTGCAAACATGTTTCGATTGGGCAACATTGCTTCCTTCGAACACAAGATTTCGTTTGGGCAATATGTTTGTTTCGATCCACATGCTTCGATTCAGCAACATTGCTTCCTTCGAACACAAGCTTCGATTGGGCAATGTAGTCTCCTTCAGTCACAAGCTTCGATGGGCAATACAATCTCCCTTCAGTCACAAGCTTCGACTTGGAAATACAGTCTCCTTCGATTCACAAGTTGGACCACTGTACTGCCATGCAACAAACACTACTGAGCCTGCTACAACAGTCTTGCACCAACCTGCCACTAAACTCCAAAATACTGAAAAGCCTGCTACAACAGTCCTATACTTGCCCAAAAAGGAGTGCACAAGAGCTGCGTAGAAGAAAGGATCGAAACATCATTCCCAAACTATTCAAATCATTTTGTTTTCCCCCCAAAACTTCAACAAATCTGCCTATAAATACAAGGCTTCACAACATGGAAAAGAGAGGATTTTTGGACCAGACGAACCCCTCCTAAATTTTCTCAAACACCAAATTTTCTCAAACACAAGAATCTCTCAAGTCCCTTCAATACTTGTGAGAACAAACCCAGAAAACCCAAACATTTACTTCCTTCGATTCTGAAGAACAACCCCACTTCAGTCTCCTTCGAATCAAAGAAGCATCACTTGCTTTTTTTCTTTTCCTTCAAATCCAGCGCTCCCAGCACAGCCTGTGACCCCTCATTCGAATCCAGCAGGAAGGACCTCACGCCTGTTATCCTCTTTCGAATCCAGCATCAAAGGCCAAACCCTTGGTCCCTCCCTTCGAATCCAGAAGTGCTCCAGGCAACCACCACTCAAGGCCCAACACACATTCCATCCAGGAGCAAGGTAAGTCACTCTTACCCTTGAACTTCTCGTTTCATAGCATAACATGTAAATAATACTTTTGTTTGTTTCAAACATGTACATAACACTTTTTAACATACTTTTTAGAACTGAGCTCTCTCGTTTTTACTGTTAAACTGTTATTAGCATGGCCCCAGGCCATGTTGCCATTTAATGTTTTAAATGAAAGAAACAGGAAACAGGAAACAGGAAACGAAGCTTCTGGCTTCTGCCATCTTTCTCCAGGTCAAACGAAAGAGACAACCAGGAGGCAAGCCATGTCCAATCGAAAAGCATTCCTTCACTTATTTCAACCTCCAATCGAAGAAGGCAACAAGGCAGAATCAAAAAGACTTCGCCACACACTGATCGCCAGGCCAATCGAAGGACAGGACCTCCCCCCTGCCAAAGCCCAATCGAAGGACAAAGCTTCACTGCTGCCAGCCCCATTCGAAGGAGGCCAACCAAATGCCAGTCGAAACTTGCTACTACCTGGGTCGAAAGACACTCAGTTTTCTTACTTTTTTTCTTTTCCTTCATATTTTTTTATGCCTTTTGATATGCTTGTAATAACGTAGGTTTTTTTATCTTTCTGCACTTTTATTTACTTTGTACAAATGCTAGTAATTAGGCAAGATAAAATCAACAAATAAACAAACCAAAAAAATCAAAAACACTCCCCCCAAGGGCATATTATCTCCATTCTACCGCGATACCGGCCGTGCCTATTGCTAGAATGATGTCGCCCACTAAAAAACACAAACAAATCAACTTTTTTCTAGAGGAACTACAGTGTTTTGATTCCTTTATTGGATACGTAAGCAAAGGGTCGCGAAACCCTCACGAACGCAATAATAAAAACTCATTTTTTCCCTTAAGCAAACATATTTGTAGATAAATACACCCTTGTACATAACAAACAATTTTGACCAAAAAACAGATATTTCAAATGGTTCCTGCGGAGTACCGCAGATGCATTGGGTGCTAATACCTTCCCATTGCATAACCAACCCCCGAACTCTTGATCTCTTTCAAAAAACGCATTGTATTACTTTTTATTTTACATTGCATGTTTTTTAGGGGTTTATTTCTCTCTTTTCCCTTTTCCCTTGGAAATAATAAAGCACGGTGGAAACTCTTGCTTTTGTGAGTCAAGTTAATCAATAGCTTGATCTCCGATTTTCACCGCTACACTGAGTACCAACTTTGATAGGGATGTCCACCTCCCCGTGCACCATTCTTTTAGAATCATTGAAGGCCCTCACCATAATGTTGCTGGGCTTTAATGTGAGTCCTTCGCAATCTAACTGGTCAAGAGCATTCTTGGGTAAGACATTCAGTGACGGACCTGTATCCACCAGAACATGGGCTAATGTAGTGACCCTGCACTCAATGGAGACATACAGGTCATCATTGTATTTCCTTCCCTTGGGAGTTAAATCAGTGTCAAAAAAACCCAGTCCATTATCAACAGTTAGACTGGCCACACAACTCTCGAATTGATCAGTGGAGGTCTCTTAGGGCACGTGGACAGATTTCAGGAATTTTACTAAAACCTTAGCGTGGGCTTCAGAGCACAAAAGTAAAGCTAGCATTGAGATATTTGAGGGGGTCTTCCCCAATTGGTCAATGATGTTGTAATCACTTTTCTTGATTATCTTTAATATCTCTTCCATTTCTATTTTAGAGGCCTCATGGGTGACTTCTGGATGCGCCTTCGTCTGGGCAACCTCAACCAATACCTCTTTGCCCCGTGTCTCGGCCGAGTCGGTAGAAGGGATAACAGTAGGACTAACAATAGGAGTAACACTGGGAATACTAACAGGAGCGGTAGAACGAATAATCACAGCAATAGTAACAATTTTTGGAGAGATCTCGGGAGAGAAAACTCTTTCGCTTCTCGTAATTTTACTAGTCCCGACAATATTGTCGACGCCAGGCTCAATATTTCCAGCAACTTTGTCTTCAATATAAAATAGATCTTTCTTGACGCCATGGTAATAGATGTCAGCCCCATAATTCCAGGGAACAACATTATCCGAGGAATAAGGTATTGGCCCTGGCATGGTGATGATCAAGGGAGAAAACTTGGGAACAGATGTAATCCTAAAGGGTCTTTTGGTGGAGACCCTGGGAGGATTGTCGGAAATGGTGATTATCGAGACATCTTCAAAACAACTTCTTACAAGGGGAATTTTTTCGAACAAATTTTTTTTTGTTAACCATCAAGTGCTGGACGCCCATTTTTAATAACAAACAGCCATCTGGTAGAGACATACATAAGTGACAACTTTCACCATAACCCGGAAAAAATCGGCTCGCAATAGATTCTCTTTAACAGTTAATAGAGGAGTAGTTAATTCATCCACGGAGGAAACAAAACGGTCATCATCGACAGCATTGACACCTTGGCCATGTTTGGGCATTGACACTGTTATTACATTAGGTGTCTCCGGAAGGTCAAACTCAAGCTCTTTCGCCTTGATAAGGTCTCGCACCTTATTTTTCAGAGCCCAACAATCGTTTGTATCATGCCCCGAGCTCTTGGAATGATAGGTACATTGAGCATTTGGGTTGTAGAGAGGAGATGTAATATTGGGATTCTTGGGAGCTTTCTTTAGAGTTACCGGATTGGACTTCAACATGTGTGGCAATACTTGGGATAAAGTAATGTTAATCTGGGTGAACTGTCTTTGGGGCATATATGTCTTGCGTTGATTGTTTCGTTGTTGATTTGATACAGGATTGGAGATCATAACAGCCCCTACCATCGGACGATGTTCAATTTTGTTTTGATTTCTATAGCCATAAGCAACACTGACCTTTTTTCTAGTGAAGGGTTTCTTCATCGTACTTGAGGATGCATCCCTTTGAGTCTTGCTACTCTTAATACCGACTTCTACCCGCTCACCAGTCATGATCAGCTCAGTAAAACCAGCTGAAGAGCTTCTAATCAGATGGTTAAAGAATGGGCCAAACAACGTGCCCAAGAACATATCCACCAGATCTCTATCAGATAAAGGGGGCTGGACTATTCCCGCGAGATCCCTCCATTTCCAGGCATAATTTTTGAAACCTTCACCAAAACCCATAGACATACTTTACAGTTGTGTTCGAGTTGGAGCTAGGTCAGCATTATACTGGTATTGCTTATGAAAAGCAGCATCCAAATATTCCCAATTGCGAATATTTGTTCCTTCCAACTAATAGAACCAATCCAACTGCATCCCTGACGAAATTTCTTGGAAGAAATGTACCCATAGATTCCTATCAGCAGTATGGGGTTGAATCTTCCTGGCGTATGACCTTAAATGCAGCTTAGGACATGAGACACCGTCATACTTAGAAAACGTGGGGACCTTTAATTTCTGTGGGATGACCACCCCCGAGACCAGCCCTAGGTCATCAAAATCTAGCTAGGTACCCTCTGGATCTCCATAGCATTGAGGCGATCCTCCAGCTGTTTGTATCTATCATCAGTAGAAGGATATTGTTCTTCAGAGTAGTCAGCTTCAGCTTCCTCAGACTATAGGTTATCATTTCCTTCTTTGTTCTTTCCTTCTTGATTATCTCATTCACCCGACGAGGTTATGAAATCTAGAGCTCGCTTGTCCGGTCCTCTGAACCTTCTTCCCAAATTTAAAACACTGACTGATTTCTTCGCCTTATTCTTCTTATCTTTGATCATGAGAGCCTTCACGTGCTCTTGTCCTTTAGCCAGAGCCAGGAACATCTAATGGAATTGAGTGTTCTGCGCTTGAAGATCCTTTAATGTCTATTCAATATCCATCTCACTAAAATAAACAGTAGAAAGATAAGGAAGCCTATTATGAAAAGAAACATGTTTGTGTTATGATGAATGAAGGTGCATATGCAAATGATTTCAAGGAAACTAGGAGATTTAAATTTTCTTAGACAAAAGGAAACACACGTTGTATTAATAAATCCAAGTTGTTTACATCATGCCTCTTGGGGCTTACAATGGAAGAAATAAATACAAAAGTAAAACTCCTAAGACAAAAAGGTCGAACGCATCCTCTTCGATGCAATATAGGCGTTCAAATTTTGCTCTTCCTGAAGTTGTTTGTGAGCTCCAGAAACTTCTTCTCACTGCCATAAAATTGGTTCTCAAAGGTGTCTCTTTCTTCCTTGAGCTGGATCTAAGACTTTTACAATTCTTTGAAGCTTGTTGGCATATCAGGATGAAAAATGATGTGAGACTCATCTTCTTGATCAACATACTCGGAGATCACTGGCAGAATAGCAGCGTATGGCATCATAAGACTTTGAGCACAAGCTCACACCCATTTGAGGTAAGGCTCCAAAGGGATGGAGTTTTTGCATCCCAGGGTGCTGGTATCAGTCTTCTTCACCATACCTCATGCGCGAATGAACCTCTGGTGATAACCTTGCAGATCATTTGAATAGTTAAACACAATACCCTGGATGAGCATATCATGGGGACAATCCCTCTGGGCGTAACCGAACTGACGCATGGCCAAAGAAGGGTTGTAGGTGATGCCTCCTCTAATGCCAAGGAGTGTCACATTAGGGAACTCTCCGCAGCGATCAATAAAAGAGATATCTTCTTGAGATCGAGGGCACCAATAGATATCAGAGTGAGAAAGGGACATTATCCTTTGATTCCACCTTAAGCCTAACTCATTCTTCATTACTGACTGAGGGAGGTGCGAAATAAACCACCGATAGAGCAAAGGCGTACAACACATAAGAGTCCCTCGTTTCTTCCTGGTACGAGTGTGGAGTGAATGCAGTATATCTCTGAGAAATGTAGGCACTGGATTGCAAGCAAGGAAGATGTTAATGGGACTGACATCTATAAACTTGTCTAAATTGGGGAACATAACCAATCCATATATCAAGAGAGCTAAGACATCTTCAAAGGCATGGTAACTCATAGCATCTAAGAATATCTAAGCTTTCTTCATCAAGAAGTTTGCAAGGAGGCCCTTAACTCCACTTCTTCTTTCCCAATTGGATTCAATGTCAGATGGTTTCAAATGTAAAGTTATGGCAACACTTTCAGCAACTGAATCTTGTTCTAAACCGGTGAAAGGTACTTGCTCCAATATAGGTGAACCAAGTATCTTGGAGAATTCTTCCAACATGGGCAACAACTGATAATTTGGAAATGTGAAGCAATGGTGTTTAGGGTCAAAGAACTGGAACAGGACTCTCATCAGACCTTCTTCAAACCCGATAGTAACCAAACTGAGCAAGTGACCATATCTCTTGTTGAACGATAACTCTCAGGAACTTTCAGGACCAATTCTTTGAGCTTGGGCGGGACCTCTACAAAATTTATTTAAATTGTCTTTCTGCGAATTGAATCCATGCCCTACAAAACAAAAGGAAAAATAAATCTCCAGACCCTTGAAATGGTTAGCGTGTATGTCATGATGTTTATGATGTTATGGTTATGCTCTAAAATCACATATATATCAAGCAAGTCACACAAAGACCCTAGGTTTAATGCCTTGCGCGAGTTTTTAAAGGTAAGTACCCTCTTGAAGTTTAGTTTGCTCAACATGTCCTATTAATAGTAACTGGGTTCTAAGGAGTCTCGTATCATTGACCTTTATTTTAGGCATTGTTCTAGCTCAAGCATTAAAGTATTGCGGCCAGAATATCCCAAAAGTCCAATCTCAATGAGTGTAGCATCGAGTATCAACCAAACATCGGTCGGAACCAAAGTCGACCATCTCACTACTTTCTAATGGCTTAGGATGAGTCAAGTAAAGGTTCTAAAGGTCAGTTAGCGCTTAATGACACTATAAGGAAGCCTAATATTATCCTTGACGGAGTCAAGGAACATTAGTACAAGCCAGAGTATCATGCTAACGTAGCGATCACTTTGTCCATATCGGTCTATGCCGTACAACTTCCATGATTTATTGCTACTTACCTAAAAAGGTTCCCCAGATCCAGGTATAGGATCTTTAACATAGCCCAAACAAATACCCAAAGAATGTAAAGCAAACAAGTCAAATAGTAAGTAAAGGTGATCTATCCCTAAGGTAACCCCACTTTTAAGTTAAAATCCCCAGCAGAGTCTCCAGTTCTATGGTACGATGAGAGAACTGACTTGGGTGTTTTGCGTTTGATCACAATTGTTACAGATAGCAAGATTCGCCACCGACTTTTCTTTTATCCAATAAGGAAAGGGTGAAAAGAACAGGAAAGACCTTTGAGATTATTTTCTTGAGTTTGGGGGGTAGATTATGAAAAGGGAAGGTATTAACACCCTTTTCTTCTATAGTTATCTACGGGCTCTTAGTTGCTTGCTAGATCACTTGCTTTTGTTTGAAAATGTGCTTTGTGGTGTGGGTTTGAAAGTATTTTGAAAATGTTTTGTAATGATTCTCGTTTCTATAAGAATGCATACAAAGTGTTGATTTTGAAAATAGTTCAAAAAGGTGTTTGTGGAATGGGTTTTTGAAAGGGATTTTGAAAAGTGTCTTTGTAATAATTCTCGTCTCTATAAGAATGCGTACAAAGAGATTTGTCTTTTGAAAATGTCTCAAATGAAAGTGTTGGTGTGTAAAATATTTTTGTTGTAAGCAAGCAAGAAACTATGAGCATCCTACCTACTCAAAAGGTCTAGTGTTCTTTTCTTCCTCCTTTAGATGTTGCTATCTTACCATTGATTTGGTAAGAAGCCCCGTCGTTGGATGTGAAGGGATGGGCGTGGGACGTTTGTATAGTCATAGAAGGCAACCTATGAGACATTTTAGCAATTTCGTATAGGGTCTAGATCGTTTACCGAAGGCAACATTGAGGGTCATCGAGGGGCTACGATCTTTTATTGAGGGTCTTTGCTCAAACGCCCATATTCGAGGGACATGACTATTTTCCGAGGCAACAAGTGGGATTACCCTAGAGGTGCATGTGTGTGAATAATGTGTTTAATTTTTATGCATTTAGTCTTTGATTAGGGTGGTCTACTTGTTGGTTTTTATCTTTCCATACATCCTAATTACTAACATTTGTATAAAGCAATAAAAATGTAGAAAATAAATATCCTACACTATTACAACCATATTGAATAGCAAGAAAATGTAAAGAAAAAACAAAATAAAGAAGGAAAAATAAGCTTTTCGATTCAGGCAACAACACCCTTAGATTCTACTCTTCCTGGCTTCTTTCGATTTGGCCTGGAAGTCAGCATGTGCAGGAAGATTTTGATTCATCCTTCTGGATGCTCTTTCGATTGGGCCTGGAACCAGCATGAGGCACACTCTTTGTTTCAAACTCTTTGCTACCTCCTTCGGTTGCAACAATGCAAATCTCCCAAGTTGAGATTCAAAAGGCTTCAATGTTTAGCCAATCGAAGGATACAGCAAACTTGTCTTAAACTTGAAAATGAAACTAACAAGTGCAACTTTCGAAAGCTACAATCCAGGGGTTAGCACAAGGCCATTGGGCACCAAAATTCAAAGTCTATCTAGTCAGGATTGAGGTTTTCAACATACATGCAGTGAAGATCGAAAGTTAAGACATGGTCAACTTCCTAGATGGGATATCTACATTTTCCTTTTATTTATTTGTGCAAATGATATTTAAATGAACAAGTTCCAAGTTTGGAGGAAAAACTTACCTCCTGAACTGCTTGATCGAAGGAACTATAGGTGACTTCCTTGGTGGTGAATGGAACTTCACTGGAATCTTCCTGAAGCTATTTCAGTTACTGGTTTGTTTAGGCAGTCACTGAATCGAATGAGAGTATATGATGGTGGTGAGTGAATCGAAGGTTATTATATAACAGTCTAGGGAGTGAATAAAAGACTATTATGATGTAGTTGGGGAATGGGTCGAAGGTTAGTTATCTGGCAGTTGAGGAGTGAATCGAAATATTCACTTCATGTATGAAAGGATCTGAAATTTTTAGAGTTGAAGTGTTTTTGAGAACGTTTGATAGTGTTTGAGGATTTTGAGAGATTGATAATTTTCTCACAACCAGAGTTTTTCCACTATCCAGCGGCCCCTAAGATGTGTGGTGGAGGCTCCTATTTATAGATGATTTTGACTGATGTTTAGGAGGGAAAACAAAATAAATTTGAACAAAAAGGGTATGTTGTTCTTGTAGTCTTTGAGGTGCAGTTTTGTATGCCATTTTGGTGCAAGAATAGGGGCAGCATTGCAGGACTACTTTGTAGCAGTTTTGGAGTGTTGTGGCCAGTATAGCAAGTTTGTACTTGGCAGTACATAGGACTTTGGTCAACAAGCATCTTTGTATTATTTTAACCTTTCATTTTGACCACCTAGGTCCATCCTTTGACCAGATTCTTCTTCAGACAACACTATTTGATTTTCACCCGATATGTGTCTTTCGAATGGGACCTTTTTATGCATCCTTCAAAGGGGCCAAATGTATGCCCCTTGAATGGACCACTAAAATATGTCATTCGATTGGGGCATCCAGGTAGGTCTGGCAGGTCCTTCGAATGTGCCACCATAGTATGTCTTTAGAACGGGACAACAATTATGTGTCATAGTGTATAAAATTGTGTGTTGAAGATTTTCATGAGGGAATCGAAGCTTATATGCAGGGCTCTCTTTCTTTGCTAGCATGAAGAGAAATTTTTGTCTTGTGAATTTGGCAGACATGCAAGACCATTGGCTTCTGAGTCAAAGGATAGCTGTATGAGGCCATTGCCTTGTGCACCAAAGGCCAACTTGTAAGGAGTCACTAGTGTAATCAAAACCTACATTAAGGATGTCTCTTCTTGTCCCAATGGGACTTGTATAAAGATAGGCGTTCCCCTTGTGGGTCGAAAGCAAGTTGTTACAAAGGGAGACTTTTCTCAGTCATAACTAACATGGAGATAGCCAAAGCCCTGTGGGTGCTAACATGAATGCATAGGGAAGCCTTTGCCTTGTGCACACTAGCATGGTGGGAGCCCATGACTTTGTGGATCGAAGCATACATGAAAGAGGCCCTTGCTCAATCAAAGGCTACATGTAGATAACCATTACTTTGTAAATCAAAACAAACACGCCAGAGACCAACGCTCAGTCGAAGGATGTATTTAGGAGATTAAATGCCCAATCAAAGCTTTCATACAAGTAACTATTGCATTGTGAATCAAGCAAACATGTAAGGCTGATGGTGCAATCGAAGGATGTACGTAGGGAACCTAAATTCCCAAACGAGGCTTGCATGCAGGAAGTCCCTACTTGGTGAATCGAGTGAGTCCTTCAAAAAGCTATTGCCTTCTGAATTGAAGGAAACTTTCAGAAGGTCATTTCCTTCTGAATCGAAAGAAGCTGGTAAAAGTCCATTTCCTTTTGAATCGAAGGGAACTGTTTCAAGGAGAAACCCAACCCATCCGAAGCTAACATAGAGGAAAAAGTCTAGTCGAAGCTAAGCATGAATTGAAGCAAGTTTATTTTTCCTTAATTTTGCCAGAAAAGTCAAATTTCTCTGTTTTTCTCTTTCAATAGTTTTCTCTTTGACCTGATGCTTGAAAATCCAATATGATCCATGGCAATTTGAGCTGATCAAACCTTGTGCAGTTTTGGCCTAGTAGAAATTTTGTGAGGAACTTCTTGCAGAATTGAGAGGGAAAATTCTGGGGTACAACACCATTCTAGTAAAGTTGCTTTAATCACAAAGTCAACTTGTCTTGAGCATTTCACTTGTTCTTTCGGAACAAGCATTCTCTACAAAATCAGAACAAACATGTTTAAAGTTGCTAGCCACCCTACAAGCCTTGTACCATGCCTTGGAAAGATGTTTGTCAAGCTTGCTTCAAAAACAAGTCAAATATCCATAACTTGTGATCTTGTACTTCTTATCACCTCAAGCTCTCAAACCTTTTCCTATAAATTGAAGCATTATTTACAAGCTAAGGAAACGAATTAAAGAGCCCTCAAACACCTTCATACTCCCTCAAAACCAGAATTTGCATAAAACCTCCATTTTTATGTCATTTCTGACTTTCAATCCCAAATACCAAATCCACTCGTGCGTTTTCATTTTTTTATCAATCACAAAGCTTCTATAACACATATAGAAGTGATCAAAACCCTTGCTACACACTGTAACATCATCTTCCTCATCTTCCATAATAAAAAACAGAGCTCTGCACATTGACTTCTCCAGAACAATACAACCACTCTCTATCCAAAGTAAGCATTGCATTAGATTCCTAGAGGTTTAGTGAAACTATCCAGATCATCACAACACCTCAAGGAGGGCTCCAACTCCATACTCGATTTCTAGTTTTGATGTAAGTTTTCTTAATTTTGAACTCCTCGTACAAGAATCATTTGACTTTGATTTAAAAGATAAAATATAGACATCATTGTCCTGAAGCTAACCATGTGCTTATATTTCATTTATATTTCCTGAGTGATGTGAATTTTGAAGTTGAACTTTCTGAAAAAATTTGGTTTTATTTGGTACCAACAGAAATTCATGCTCATCTTTGATTTATATCTTTAGTTATTTACATGGTTGGATTCATGTTACAAATTTGAAAGATGGTGTTGAAGTTTCTGGCGCAAGGAAGAAGAAGACAACATGTTTAGAACTTGGTGTAGCGGTAGAAATGTTCAAGACTAAGCCATTGGATTGACTAGACTTTATACAAATCAAAAATAAAAATCGCCACCGCGCTTTATTGTTTTCAAAGGAATGGGAAAAGAGAGAATAACCCAAAAGAGGGGGAAAGATTCAAGGTAAGCGGGTTGGTTATGCAAAGGGAAGGTATTAGCACCCTAAACATCTATGGTACTCCGCAGGAGCCTCTTTGTAAAATCTGTATATTTTGGCTATAAAAATAGTTGTATATAAAATGTATGGTGGAGGTGAGAAAAGAAATATATTTTTTATGATTTTTGCACCCGTCGCGGTTGTGAACCTTTAGTGCCTACGTACCACCTTTCGTGCAATAAGGGATCAGGGTACACATAGTTCCTCTTTTAAAAATTTGAAACACAAATGTGTTGGTCAATTTTATGAGATAAAACATCATCGTCATTGTCCGTGTGGAAAACATACCTACTACCCAAAATCATGAGAAAGGAGAATATGCATCATCTCAAAGTGGAGGATACGGCTTGGATTTTAAAATCAACAATGCCTCACTCAACACCCAAGTGGATAATATCTCTCTTCACTACATATCATAGAAGTATAGTTGTTTGCATCACTACAAGGATTGATAAGAGTTTAAAATTTTTAGAAAAGTTTAAAGTAAAAGCCAAAGTGGCAAAATGGTTTGAATGAGATTGATTGACTTTTAGTCTTCTCACAAAAAAAAATGTCAAGGTATTATTAAATTGATTAGAATTTATTTATGAAAATGTATTGAAAATGCATGGACATAAGTCCAAGTTTATCATGAAAATGGTTCAAGTTTCAAAACAAGAAGAGTTTTTAAAAGGAGGAAGAAGATTTTTGAAATTAAAGAAGATGGGAGGAGAAGAAGAGGCTATCTTAAAGCATAAGATAAAAGTTAGGGATAAGAACCATCTAACCAACAAGAATCCAAAACTTGACATTATAAGCCATAACAGAATTTCCATTCCTTGGATTGAAACCAATCAAGCAAAGAAATACTAGACCTCTTGAGAGAACTAAACTTTAAGTGTATTAAGTCTTCACAAAAATTTGGCAGAGTAACGGTTGTATACGGGTGAATTCCATATCACAAATAGAGGATGTGATCATAAAAACCTGCACACAAAACAAACAAGCAACCCAATGTCTTAAGGTAAACCTCAAGAATTCCAGACAAAATAATCAGATAAGATCTCCAAGATAGGTCAAGGTTTCTAATCCTAAGTCCAAGAAAAGTCGTATGAAGAGATAGAAGTTTGAAAACTTACCTCTTGCAGCTGGAGTCGTGTATGGAGTTTGAGCAACCTTTGTGAGGGCCTGATGATTTCTGTAGCTTGCCTGGACCTCCTTGAATGTATTCCAACTCCTACTTTGCTTTGAAAGTCCCTGAATCTCTCTACTCAAGTTAACCTGCAAGCTTGATGTTTGAAAATGGTGAATAGTGATGGGGGGGGGGGTACAGTCTTGAAACAGGGGCTTGGATCACTTGTGTATGGTGTATGTAAGGTGTTTGAATGATTAAGAATCAAAACGCATGAGTGGAAATGGAGATGGAGAGTTTTGGCTCAAAATTATCAAGTTGAGCAGTCTTGTGCAGCAGGGGTGTTTGGGAGAGTTTTAGGATGCTTGGAATCGTGTCCTATCTTGCAATAAACTTGTTAATATGTATGAAAAAGATAGGAGCACAAAATCACTCCAAGTTTCTGAGTTGTAGGGTTATGGCTCTATAACTTGCTTTTGAAGAAAAGTGAAATGACAAATCTCAAGTATTGTACAAGCATGTTCTGAGCTTTCTTAGGTCTTAGACACATTTCTTTTGGTTTATAGGAGTTATGTGTGCAGAAAGAACAAGTTAGAAGCTCAAGACAAGTTGACTTTGTGATTAAAGCAACTTTTCAAGAATGGAATGGTAGCTTTCTTACAAAAATGGAAAATTGGCTTGGACAATGCTTGGAAAACTTGGATAATAGCTCAAAAGCAAGTGTAATCTTCTGATTATGGAGAGATATTGAGGTTTAGAAGCCTGCAAAATAAGATTGTGCAGCATAGGTTTGAAATTGGATTCTTGTTTATCACAAAATGCCTTGTAATCCAAGTGACAAAACACCAACTTCATCTCTTCGATTCTCCCTACTCAAGAAAGATCTGAAGGAGTTCTGGGACATTTTGGAAAGCTTACAATGTGCTCTACAACCCATATTTGAATTTATTTTGAATATTCCCCTTGGAACTATATGAAAAAGTGCCATGAAGTTGGGTCAAAATCCTGACCAAATTAGGGCAAAATTTCACTAAGTGTTTAGTTTCATGATCCTATGTTCTTGAAATTATAACTTGATATCCAAGTATTTTTGGAAGAAGTTATGTGTAGAAAACTTGTATATCTCATGGAGATCTTCAACTTTCATGTTGGGAGTTTCTCTTGAATCATTTTGTATCATGGTGAAAATTTGGCTCAAAGTCATGAAAAAACATGAATTTTCAACACTTAGAAATTTTGACTTTTCAAAATGAAATCTTGACTTTTTGATTTCTTGATGAATAAGTTTCATATTTTGAAATGCTTTGATGAATTATGATCTTTGGCACTTTAATTTGACTAAAAAGTCAAAGTTTGACTTTTTAATATACTGTTGACTTTTGATAGGTTGACTGCAAAATTCATATGTCAATCCAATGGACTTGCAATGTTTTGAACCTTCTCGTTAGGTTAAAATGATGCAAATGGACTCTTGATATCATGCCTTAAACCAATTGACCATTTCCTAGGTCAAAAATCAGAAATTGTCCTTTCCCAATTAAAACCCTAATTTTGACCATTTTGCCCTTTTGGAGATCTGATCAAATTTATTGAGGAATTATGGTCCAAACTTGATCAAGTGATACATATGAGTTTAAAATGTTGATGTGGACCAAAAATTATGATTTTTGACTGTAAATTGGCCATGGTTGACTTTTCCCCCAATAAAACTAATTTTTAGGTCAATTGCTCAATTGACTGTTCAAAAATGTGATTCAAAGCTTGCAACTTGACATGAGTAATCTTGGGGGTCCATAATGATCCATGAAAGTCAAATGAAGAATTGATAGTTTAAAAATCCTTGTGCAAACTCAAACCCTTATTTTGGTCATCAGTGTCTAAGGAGGTGTCTTGAGTTGATCAAACCCTAGTGCAGTCTTGAGCTTAAGGAGATTTTGTGAGAAAATTCTTGATAAGTGGGAGGGAAAATTTTGGGGTACAACATCTGCCCCTGTTCAATCTTCTTAAACCTGAAGAGTTAGATAGGCATGTTTTTCCATTCGTGACTCGAAGGTGGAAGATGATTGGACACTAGAGTGCCCAGAAATTTGCACTCGGCAATGTGATGGTAGAGGGAATGGGCTTAAAGATTCCATTTGGAGAGGTGATAGAAAGTTGTAGGAGATGGGATTGTATATGCCATCCAAAAGTTATTGTTTGAATTGTAATTTGTAAGCTGAAAGAATGAGTATCAGAATGGCGTCCGTATCTGAACTGTATCTGAGAGCTGATTTTGAATGAGTATCAGAATGGCATTCGTGTCTGGAGCGTATATGAATTGTATCTAAAAGTTAAGTCTGAATGAGTATTAGAATGTCATCCGTGTCTGGAGCGTATCTGAACTGTATCTGAAAGCTGGTTTTGAACGAGTATCAGAATGGCATCCGTGTCTGGAGCGTATTTGAACTGTATCTGAAAGTTGAATATGAATGAGCATTAGAATGGCATCCGTGTCTAGAGCGTATCTGAACTGTATTTGAAAGTTGAGTCTGAATGAGTATCATAATGGCATCCATGTCTAGAGCGTATCTGAACTATATCTGAAAGCTGGTTTTGAACGAGTATTAGAATGGCATCCATGTCTGGAGCGTATATGAACTGTATCTGAAAGTTGAATCTGAATGAGTATCAGAATGGCATCCATGTCTGGAGCGTATCTGAACTGTATCTGAAAGTTGAGTTTGAATGAGTATCAGAATGGTATCCGTGTCTGGAGCGTATCTGTACTGTATCTGCAAACTTTGAACACTGTTAATGGTAGCTATTAACCTTATCCTGAAAAGGGTAAAATGTTAGCTAAAATTCAAAGTCATGTTGTATGAAATGCATGGTATAATGCATTTGTGTAATCAATGTTTATGATATATATATGTGATGTATGCGTATGTGAGCTAATCTGCTGCACTACTGTTGGATTAGGGAAAATAAACCCCTGACTGTTGCTGAAGATATGTAAGTCTTCATGTCTTGAAGTCGAAGTGTTGACGAATTTACGTTTAGAGAAATACACTATGTTGTAAGGGGGATATCATGTACCGCTTGAAAAATCTGTTTGGCGGATCTGGAGAAATTGGATGATTTCTACCGGGGATTGATAATTGGGAGTTTTTGTTCTGCTGGGGATTAAACTGTATACTGCAGGGGATTTTTATGGAGAATAACTTAGAGAGATTTACCTATCTTTTAAAGCCATCAATAATTGTCTTTTATTTTGTTTATTTGTAAACAGTAATTAGGTTCAAATCCATATGTTCAATAATGAATCATTGGACGTTTTTGTAAACAAAACACAAGAGTAAAGAAAAAACAGATAGTTTTGCACTTTCAAAGGAATATATTTGTATTGACTTTGAGTAAGTGTTTTTTGTACAATGATACAAACATTCTAGTAAGAGAATGCCGTCGTAAAAAATGAAAATTTTAATACAAAGAAAAGATAGCTATGTGTAATAATCCCATGGGGTTCCCATTCTGCTATAACCTTTGTATCTTTGAGCATCTTGTCTATTTGTTGCCTTGTCCGAAGATGATTGAATTGGTCAGAAATGTTGAGTTCGCAAGTTGTCCGTAAGGTGATCCAATGGGACATAGTCATACGCTTTCAATTCCCTAACTTTTTCCTGGACCGCCCTTTCGGGTTTTCAGTCCACCGGGAAACCCTTTTTTGCCCAAGCTGCCCTTTTTGGTTTTCAACTTGCCGGGTGTATAGATTTTTTATTTTATCCCTAATTTTTGCCCGAACCTATTTGGTTCACAGGGATGCCCTTGTTTTACTTAGGTGTGTCAACCTAGTGGGTCTCTTATGCGTAGTATCTTTTGACTATGTCTACGTCCGCAGGATGCGGTAGGTCATCACCGTCCATGGTGGTCAAGATCATTGCCCCACCAGAGAAAATGTTTTTTTATTACAAATGGTCCTTTGTAGGTAGGAATCCATTTTCCCCTGGGATCACCTTGTGGTAGTATGATGCGTTTGATCACTAGATCCCCAACATGATACACTTGGCATATGACTTTCTTGTTGAAAGCCTTGATCATCCGTTTTTGATACATTTGACCATGGAAAATAGAAGTAAGTCTCTTCTCATCAATCAAGTTCAGTTGATTAAGTCGAGTCTGGATCCAATCGTCTTCGTTCAGCCCTGCATCCTTCATAATCCTCAGAGAGGGGATCTGGACCTCGATAGGTAAGACAACCTCCATGCCATAAACCATAGAATAGGGTTTTTCCCCGGTTGATGTGCGAGTTGTGGTACGATATCTGTGGAGAGCGAATGGTAGCATTTCATGTCAGTCTTTATATGTGACTGCCATTTTCTATATGATCTTTTTAATGTTCTTATTTGCGGCTCCAGCAGCACCATTCATCTTCGGACGGTAAGGGGAAGAATTGTGATGCTGGATCTTGAATTGCTCGCACAGGGCCGTGATCATAGTATTATTCAGGTTCATACCATTGTTTGTAAAGATTCTCTCCGGGATACCGTACCGACATATGAGATTCTGCTTGATGAACCAGGCGACAACATTCTTGGTAACGGAAGCGAAAGAAGCTACCTCCACCCACTTTGTAAAATAGTCAACTGCCACTAGGATGAAGCGGTGTCCATTGGAGGATGTTGGCTTTATTTCCCCAATCATATCAATCCCCACATAGCAAAGGGCCAAGGAGCCGTCAAGACATTCAGAGGAACCGGAGGTTCATGCACTTTGTCAGCATAGATCTGACACTTGTGGTAGGTTCGAGAGTGTTGATAGCAATCTGCTTCCATGGTAGACTAGTAATAGCCTGCCCGTAGGATTTTTTTCGCCATCGTATGCCCATTGGAATGGGTGCCAAAAGTGCCATCATGTAACTTAGCCATGATCCTTTCAGCTTCAACTTTGTCTACGCACCGAAGTAACACATAGTCATGGTTGCGTTTGTAAAGAATGCCATTACTAAGGAAGAACTTAGCAGAGAATCTCCTTAAGAACTTTTTATCGTTTACTGAAGCTCCTTCTGGATATTATTGGGTTTCGAGATACCTCTTGACTTCGTGAAACCAAGGCTGGTCCACTACTTCTTCTGTATTAATCTTGTGATAGTGTGCTTGTTCATCCATTCGTTCGATGGTGATCTGGGGAGCCACGTTATCCCAATTAAGTTTAAACATAGATGACATTGTGGCTAGTGCGTCTGCTAGATGATTTTCTTCTCGCGGGAAATGCTCGAAGGTAATCTTCTCAAAATGTCGTAGCAATGTCAAAACATGTTCTTTATAAGGGATAAGGTTAGGGTGTTTGGTGTCCCATTCCCCTTTGATCTAACTCATGACCAAAGCTGAATCTCCAAATACATTCAAGGATTTGATCCCTAAGTCTATGGAAGCTCTAAGCCAAAGATGCATGCTTCGTATTCCGCCATGTTGTTTGTACAATTGAAGCAGAGTCTTCCGGTAAAGGGATTATGACACCCTTCAGAAGATATGAGTACAACACTAATACCATTTCCAAGTGCGTTGGATGCCCAATCAAAGAACAGGGTCCATCGGAATCCTTGTTCAGGTCCGTCATATGGCCTGAATTCTTTACAGTTGTCTAACATCATGATGTCTTCATCCGGAAATTCGAATTTCATGGACTAGTAGTCTTCTACAGCTTAGTGAGCAAGGTGATCAGCTAATACACTGCCCTTTATTGCTTTCTGGGTAGTATATTGTATGTCATATTCTGTCAGGATCATCTGCCATCTCGCTATTCTCCTAGAGAGAGCAGGCTTCTCGAAGATCCATTTTAGATATCAACAGGGTGGTATGAGTCAGCATATACTGTCTTAGCCGGCGAGTAGCCCATGCCAGAGCGCAACAAGTTTTCTCGAGCAATGAATATCTTATTTCACAGTCGGTAAACGTTTTGCTCAGGTAATAAATAGCGTGCTCTTTTCGGCCAGACTCGCATGCTTCCCCAGCACACACCCCATTTAATTTTCTAAAATAGTTAGATACATGATTAATGGTATTCCCTCGAATGGTGGAATTAAAACAGGAGGCTCTTGCAGGTATTCTTTGATCTTGTCGGAAGAAGTTTGGCATTCATCATTCCATGTGACTACTTGATCTTTCTTCAGTAGTTTGAAGATTGGTTCACAAGTAGTTGTCAGGTGAGAAATGAATCTGGCAATGTAGTTTAAATATCCCAAGGATCTTCTGACCTCCTTTTCCGTACGAGGAGCAGACATCTATTATATCGCTTTCACCTTGGCATGATCTACTTCAATACCCTTATTGCTGACGACAAAGCCTAGGAGTTTACCAGACCTTACTCCAAACTTGCATTTATTTGGGTTTAACCTCAGTTTGTACTTCTTTAGTCTCTCAAACAGTTTCTGTAAATAATCAAGATGCTCTTCTTCTGTTTGAGATCTAGCTATCATGTCGTCCACATAGACTTCTATTTCGTGATGTATCATATCGTGAAATAGAGCTACCATGGAGCGCTGATAGGTTTCCCCAGCATTCTTCAGTCCGAACGGCATCACCTTGTAGCAGAATGTGCCCCACTGTGTGACAAATGTTGTTTTCTCCTTGTCTTCAGGTGCCATTTTGATTTGGTTGTAACCTGAGAAAACGTCCATGAAGGAAAACACTTTGTGTTGTGCCGTATTGTCAACTAGGATATCAATGTGGGGGAACAACATTGGCAACCCATTGGGGATAGGAGGTGACGACCAAGAATCCAGCGTTAAATTGTTTCATGACTTCTGCTTTAATCTTTTCTAACATATCTGGTCGCATTCGACGGACCTTTTGTTTTACTGGTGGACAATCATCTTTTGTAGGCAGACGATGTACCACAATATATACATCAAGTCCTGGCATGTCTTCATACGACCAGGAAAACACCTCAACATACTCGTGCAGCAACTGAATCAGACGCTCCTTGACACTCGGTTCTAGATTGGAACCCATCTTGACCTATCTTTTATCTTCTTTGGTACCCAGGTTGATTGTATCCACGGGTTCCTCGTGAGGTTGAATGTTTCTCTCTTCTTGCAGTAGTAATCTGGCAAGTTCCCCTAGTACTTCATAATCTTCCTCGCCTTCGTCTTCGGCTTGGTAGATTAGATTTTTAGAGTCACAGAAAGTCATAGCAAAACTGTTACCCATGGGATCCAGGATGGATGTAGACATGCATTGTTAGTGTGAGTGTGTGTAAGGGTATAGATATCTTTGAAAGAAATGAAAATGTAAAAAGTAAAAAGAAAGAGCGCAAATTTTGTATGCAAAACGTCCATGATTCATTGATGTCATATGAAAATGAGATAATAACTCTTACAAATGGACCATTGTGCCTCGGGTAAGACACAAGGTTTTAAGAGTTTGAATTGTTTTAATATTATAGATCCAACAAAATATAAAGACAAATTACTGTGGGATAAAAGTGATCGGGACAAAATCTCTAGCCTCCCAATTGCTAAGCCCTCCATTGATAGTTGGGAAGATCCAATCCTCCAGGTTGCAACCAACTTCATCATTCTCTACCGTGTTGACTTCACGGTTGCTGATCTTCAGGGGTGGTCCTCCAGCACAAGCGCGGCGTACAACCTTCTGAGCACTTGAAGTGAAACCTAGGCCAAACTTGTCAGAATTATATGGGATATTTGGGAGTTTTCCCCTGATAGTGCACCCACCTTCTTCTACCATTGCTTTGGCATCCCTCAGAGATGACATTCAGAGTGGAGGCCTTGTAATCTTGGGAACCTGAGACACAACCTTGGTCACTGCTACATCTTGGGGGACTTCTTCAAAGTGTTGAAATGGAGTTTCAATTAATTCACCATATAATTCCACATATCGGAAGGAATTGAGATGGCTGATCATATACTCTTCTTCTCCATGAAAGGTGATAATCTTCCCTTGAATCGGATATTTTAGCATTTGGTGACACTTAGAAGTAACAGCGCCAGCATTGTGGATCCATGTTCGGCCTAGCAAGCAGGAGTATGAAGGGCAGATGTCCATTACATAAAAAGTTGAATTGAAAGTTTGGGTCCCAACCTTTATGGAGATATCCACTTCCCCATGCACCATACTTTTCGATCCCTCAAAAGCCCTTACTATTGTGTTGCTTGGCTTCAACATCAATCCCTCACAGTCAAGAATATCAAGAGTTTTTTAGGCAATACATTCAGAGATGAGCCAGTGTCCACCAAAACATGAGCCAGGGTTGTGCCCCTACATTCAAATGAGACAAGCAATGCCTCATTATGCTTCCTTCCTCTTGGAGTTAAATCAGCATTCAAAAAACCTAGACCATTATCTGCAGTCAAGCTGGCTACGCAGTCTTGGAACTGATAGGCTGATGTCTCTTGGGGTACATGGGCAGTTTTCAGGAATTTTACCAAGGCTTTTGTATGCGCCTCGGAGCACAGTACCAAAGCTAGCATGGAAATTTTAGATGGAGTTTCCCCAGTTGCTCAACTACATCGTAGTCGCTTCTTTTCATGATTTTTAGAATTTCCTCCATCTCCTTCTGGGAGGTCTCAAGGATAGAAAATGATTGTTTCTTCGTTTTGACAGACTCAACCAGAACACCTTTTCCTCGATTCTCGATTAACTCGGCAGCAGGAGTGTTAGTAGGAATGATAACAAGGATTGTAATAGCTTTGTCAGTTGGAGTATTAGTGGAGATGATTATGGGATTGGGAGTAACTTTCGGAGGGGCAATAGCAACAGGTTTGATTATGGGTCCATAAACAACCTTTGGGGGAGCAATTTCTGGAGAGAAGATCTTACCACTTCGGGTAAACTTACTATTCCCTGCAATATTACGGATGTCGGAATCCACTTTCTCAGAACTTGAATCTTCGGCATCTGGCCAATCTTGCTTAATACCATGGTAGTAGACATCCCCTCCATAATTCCATGGTACGGTTTTGTCTAACGTATACGTGACTGGTCCAGGTATTGTATTTATCAAAGTAGTTGCTTTTGGAACTGATGTAATTCTAACGGGTCTTTTGGTGGAGACTCTGGAAGAATTGGCGGAAATGGTAATGATAGAAATTTCTTTAAAAGGAACAGGTGGAACAAAAGTCTTTTCAAAAAAAAATTCTTTGTTATCTATTAGGCACTGAACGCCTGTTTTCAACAAAGGACAATTGGTTGGTGAGGACAAATAGAAATGACAACCTTCATCACAGCCCGGGAACACACCGGCATTCCACAAGTTCACTTTAACAGTCGGGAGTGGGGTCATAAGTTCATCAACTGAAGTAACAAACATTTCTTCTTCAATGACATTGGTATTATGGCCATGTTTAGGCATAGGGGCAGAAACGACAATTGGCTTTTCGGGCGCATCAAATTCAATATCTTTGGCTTCAATGAGGTCTTGTATTTTTTTCATTAGAGCCCAACAATTATTAGTGTCATGGTCGGGACTCTCAGAGTGATATGCGCAACGGGAATTGGGATGATAGTGCAGAGATGTTGTATTAGGGTTCTTTGGAGCTTCTTTCAAGGTCACTAGGTTGGATCTTAACATATGTGGCAATAACTGAGATAGGGTCATATTAATTCTGGTAAATTGTCTAATTGGCCTTTCCATCCTTGGTTGGTTGTTTCTTTGTTGATCAGGCACAAGTTTAGGAATCATAACCGTCCCCATCATTGGACGGTGTTTGGCCCTATCTTAATTTCTCGGAGGATAAACAACAACCACTTCTTTCTTTCTGATAAATGGCTTCCTTATAGCAGCAGAGGATGTATCTTTCTGAATCTTTCCAATCTTTATCCCGGCTTCTACCCTTTCTCCGATCAATATCAGTTCAGTAAAACCCGTCGATGTACTCCCAATTAGGTGATTGAAGAAGGGACCAGACAAGGTGCCCAAAAACATGTCCACTAATTCTCTTTCAGATAAAGGAGGTTGAACTCTTCCAGCCAATTCTCTCCATTTTTGCGCATAGTCCTTGAAACCTTCATTGGAAACCATGGCCATACTCTAGAGTTGAGTACGGGTAGGCGCAAGATCAGCATTGTATTGGTATTGTTTGTAAAAGGCTACGACAAGATCTTCCCAATTGTGAATGTTGGCTCTTTCTAGTTGGTAAAACCAGTCAAGTTGAGTTCCAGACAGACTGTCTTGGAAGAAGTGTACCCATAAGTCTTTGTCAGTGGTATGGGGTTGGATTTTCCTCACATAGGACCGGAGATGCATTTTTGGACATTAGACTCTGTCATACTTGGCGAATACAGGTTCTTTGAATTTCGAAGGAATGACAATCCCCGACAATAAAGCCAATTCCTCAAAGTCCAAGCCAGACACTTTTTGGATTTCCATCGCACTCAACCACTCTTCGAGATGTTTATACTTTTCATCAGCTGGATGGTATTGTTCTTCAGAATAGTCTTCTTCTTCCTCTTCCCCTTTTGATTCTGACGGGCCAACTGTTTCCTTCCCTTTCTCATCTTGATTGTCTCTCTCACCAGATGTTGTTGCAAAGTCTAGGACCCTTCTTGTCTGCCCATGAAATCTTCTTCCCATGTTTAGGACCCCGGTTACCTTTTTTGTCTTCTTTTTCTTTTCCTCGGCCAGCAATGTCTTCAACTCTTATTGTCCTTTAGCTAGGGTCAAGAAAAACTGTTGAAACTTTGCATTATAAGCTTGGAGGTACTTCATTGTTTGCTCGAGATCCATCTTACTGAAATAAACAGTAGAGAGATGAGGAGACTTGTTGCAAGAAACCTGCTTATGTTATAATGAATGGTAAATGCGTATGCAATGATTTCAAGAATTTTAAGACTCAAATTTGTTTTAGACAAAAAGGAAACACACGTTATATTAATAGATTAAAGCTTGAGTACAATAATGCCTTCTTGGGTAATACAAGAAACTTTAAGATAAAAAGGTGGTATGCATCCTATTTGGTGCAATGTAGGCATTCAGAGTCTTCTCCTCGTGAAGTAGCCTAGTGAGTTCTAAAACCTTCTTCTCACTTGCGTATAATTGGGCTTTGAAAGTATCTCGCTCCCCCTTGAGTTGTATCCAATCCTTTTGTACGTCTTCAAGAGATGTAGGCATGGCAGGATGTAGGATAGTTTATGGAACATCTCCTTCCATGACAGGCTCAATGATTACCAGGAGAATGGAGGGATAAGGCATTATCAGACTTTGAGCACGAGTTCTTACCCATTTGAGTTAAGGCTCAAGAGGGATAGAATTATTATGCCCCAATGTCTTGCTATCTACCTTGTTTAACATCCTCCAACCTCGGATAAATATCTGGCGAAGACCTTGATCGTCGTTTTCATAGTAAAATATCAAGCCTTGAATTAGTATCTCATGCGGGCCATTCCTTCGCGCATAACCAAACTGTCTTAAGGCTAATCAGGGATTGTAGGTGATACCTCCCCTAATTCCAAGTAAAGGGACATTAGGAAATTCTCCACAACGGTCGACAATGATAACATTCTCTTTGGATCGGGAGCACCAATGAATGTCTGAATGTTTGAGTGTCATCATCCTTTATGACCACCTTGAACCTTGCTCATTCTTTAATACAGATTGGGGAAAATGAGAAATAAACCATCTTGCCAAGAGAGGAGTGCAACACAGAAGAACACCTCTTTTCCTCATTGTGCGAGTGTGAAAAGAGTGTGGGATGTCTCCTAGCAAAGTAGGCACCGAGTTACGGGATATGAAGATTTTGATGGCGTTCACATCTATGAGTTGGTCAGGATTTGGAAACAAAACTATCCCGTAGATGAGGAGAGCTACAATTTCCTCAAAAGCTTCCAGATCCAAGGAGTCCCAACAACTTTGGGCTTTCTCGAACAAGAACTTTTCTAGGAAACCTTTGACACCACTCCTTGTTTCCCAATGAGTTGTGACATCAAATGAGTGCAAGTGTAGAGGTTGAGCAATCTCTTTTGGCTTTGGGTCTCTTTCCGTACTGTTGAAAGGTAGTTGATTGAGAATGGGAATCCTCAAGAGTTGGGAGAATTCTTCCAAAGTTGGCACAAGTTGATAGTCGGGAAATGTGAAGCAATGGTGTAAAGGATCAAAGAACTGAAAGAGAACCTTCATCATGTCCTCATCTGTGTTAGAAGTGACCAAGTTGAGTAAGCGACCATGTCTCTCGGTGAATGGAGAGTTTTCTGGAATCCTTGAAGCTAGCTTCTTAAGTTGTGGAGGGATTCTTACAAGATTGACTTGAATAGTTTTTCTGCAAAGTGAATCCATATCCTACAAAACAAGAACAAAGATGAATCCAAAAATCCTTGAAATGGTTAGTGAATGTGCATGATGTTCATGACCTTCATGATGTTATGTACAAGTATGTATATACAAACAATGCAAACAAATCCTTAGGTTTAGGCTTGCATGGAGTTTTATAGGTAAGTACCCTCTTGAAGTTTAGTTGGCTTAAACCTGTCCTAGTAATAGTAACTGGGTTCTAAGGAGCTCAATATCACTGGATTGTTTCCTTGGTCATTGTTTCAGCTCAAGCCTCTTTAATGGCGACCAAAATATCCCAATAAACCAAACCTCAATGAGTGTAGTATCGATTATCTACCAACTTCGGACTGCACCAAAGCCGGTCATCTTACTACATCCTAAATGACCAAGTTGGTTAAGTAAAGGTTCTAAAAGTTCATTAGTGCTTCATGACATCACTCAGCGGCCCCGTATTCTCCTTGATTAACTCAAGGGCTACCGGTACCCACAAATATGTGGCACTAACATAGCTATTTCTTATACCATGTCGATATACCCTGCATAGTTTCCATAATGTATTGCTACTTACCTATAAGGTATCCTAAATCCAGGTAGAGGATTCAAACCCAAACAAAGAACCATAATGTAAAGCAAACAAGTCAAACAATTGAAATCAAGTAAATGTGATTTAACCCTAAGGTAACCCCACTTTTAGAATTATCCCCAACAGAGTCGCCAGTTCTGTGATACGGTGGGAGAACTGACTTGAAGTTTTTGCGTTTGATCGCAAATGTTGCGGTTAGCAAGAATCGCCACCGACTTTTCTTTTATCCAAAAGGAAAGGTGAAAAAGCAAAGGAAAGACCTTTGAGATTATTTATTGAGTTCGAGGGGTAGATTATGAAAAGGGAAGGTATTAGCACCCTTTTCATCCATGGTTTTCCATGGGCTCTTAGTTACTTGCTAGATCACTTGCTTTTGTTTGAAGATTGTGGTTTGTGTGGTTTTTGAGAGTATTTTGTAAAGAGGCCATTATTTAGGCAATCTTTGTAATGATTCTCGTTCGTAAGAATCTATACAAAGGTGTTGATCTTTTTGAAAATGTTTTCAAGTTTTGTAAAATGTTTGAAAGTGTATGTGTTTGTTTTTAAAATAGCAAGAATGTTTGTTTTGAAATGGAGCAAGTAACTAGGAGCAACCTACCTACTCAAATGTCTTTCTTGTTCATTTTCTTTTCCTTTGACATTGTTATCTTACCATTGATTTGGTAAGTAACCCTACACTTATATGTAAACGGGACGGGCGTGGGTCATCGTATAACCATGATTAGCAATGTTGCAAGGCATCTTAGCGTTCTATTTTAGGGCTAAGATCATTTGTAAGGCAACTTATATAGCATCATCGAGGGACTATGATCTTGTATTCGTTTGTTTTTGCTAAGATACCTCACATGCGTAATATGGCAATTTTGTAAGGCAACCAAGTGGATTTCACTCTAGGGGTGCTTGTGTGCAAGTGTGTTGTTTTCATGCTTGTTTTTGTCTTGAATTAAGGTTTTGCTAAGTATTTATTTTAGTATTTCCATACAAACCCTAATTACTAGCATTGTATATAACAGTGATAAATTGCGAAATTTAAAGTCACTATGCTATTATAACATTTATGGGGAGGGGGTATACAAATTACAAATGGGGATTGCAAGAATTTAAATCTAATTAGTATATTACAACCATATTGAATTGGTATGAAATATACAAAGAATTTAAATAAATACAAAGTATAAAAATGAATAAATATATAAGGATGCAAAGAATGTAAACAAAATGAATTTGTTTGATTTTTTATAAAAAAAAGTTTTTGTCTTCACCTAATTTAAATAAATAAAAACGGTTAATTAAGTTTGAATTTATTAAGAAAAAGATTTTAAAAAGAAAGCCTAGTTCTATTGATTAATCAAAAGAAAATAATTTAAAGAAAGCATTTTTTGGCATTTTTATCTTGGAAATATTTATAGCATTATAAAATATTTTTAGTCCTTTTTTTAATTAAAAACAATATATTTTAAATGGTGTGAAGAAAAATAAGTAAATAATACAATATTAATTTATTTCATAAGATTTACTTAAATAAATAAATAAAGTATGAAGAATAAAAAATATTTTTATTTATGGAAAAATAACATAAAGTAAGTCAAAATATGAAATAACATTTTTTGTATTTTTTTTAATCATTTTTAGTATTTAGAAAATATATTTGAGAAAATAAGAAAAATATAAAATAAAAAAAAATGAAATTGGGCCAGGGTGCAAATATGAAACAGGGGGGAGGAAGGTTAGAAAAAAAAAAGCCAGGCCCAGGAGGTGGAAGGCCCATGCGCTGGAAGAAACAAAAAAAAGACAGAAAAATGTAAAATTTTTGCAAAAGTCAGGGCTGAGGTTCGAACCCATGAACTCTACCAATAACACGCGCTGCCTTACCACTAGGGTGGCTGTATATCCGTTAACTTAAATGAAAAAATAAATACATAAGGTAAAACGTCTCCATGGCTTATACTTCGTCTTCAACCTTCAGCCAACCGGACCACCTGTATCTCATTCATTTCTCAACAAAAATGGAAAATGCAAACATGAAAGTTGTGCTATTTTTCCTCACGAATCCAACCATATAACTTATGTATGCTAAAAGTAAGAGATGAAGATTAATTTTTCTAGCCCTAAATTGAAACCTAATTTTTTCAGAAAGTTCAAATCTAAAATTCTCTAAGCTCATGCCATATAAATGTAAACTATTTATATGTACAACTTTGTGGCAATGGTATCTATATTTTATCTTCACAAACCAAACTCAAATGATGCCTGTATGAAGAGATATAAGTTTTAAAACTTAGCTCTTGTAGCTGGAGTCGTGTATGGAGTTTGAGCAACCTTTGTGAGGGCCTGATGATTTTTGTAGCTTGCCTGGACCTCCTTGAATGTATTCCAACTCCTACTTTTCTTTGAAAGTCCCTGAATCTCTCTACTCAAGTCAACCTGCAAGCTTGATGTTTGAAAATGGTGAATAGTGATTGGGGGTTACAGTCTTGAAACAAGGGCTTGGATCACTTGTGTATGGTGTATGTAAGGTGTTTGAATGATTAAGAATCAAAATGCACGAGTGGAAATGGAGATGGAGAGTTTTGGCTCAAAACTGTCAAGTTGAGCAGTCTTGTGCAGCAGGGGTGTTTGGGAGAGTTTTAGGATGCTTGGAATTGTGTCCTAGCTTTCAATAAACTTATTAATATGTATGTAAAATATTGGAGCACAAAATCACTCCAGGTTTCTTAGTTGTAGGGTTATGGCTCTATAACTTGCTTTTGAAGAAAAGTGAAATGACAAATCTCAAGTATTGTACAAGCATGTTCTGAGCTTTCTTAGGTCTTAGACATATTGCTTTTGGTTTATAGGAGTTATGTGTGCAGAAAGAACAAGTTAGAAGTTCAAGACAAGTTGACTTTGTGATTAAAGCAACTTTTCAATAATGGAATGGTAGCTTTCTTCCAAAAATTGCAAATTGGCTTGGACAATGCTTGGAACACTTGGGTAATAGCTCAAAAGTAAGTGTAATCTTCTGATTATGGAGAGATATTGAGGTTTAGAAGCCTGCAAAGCAAGATTGTGCAACATGGGTTTGAAATTGGATTCTTGTTTATCATAAAATGCCTTGTAATCCAAGTGACAAAACACCAACTTCATCTCTTCGATTCTCCCTACTCAAGAATGATCTCAAGTAGTTCTTTGACATTTTGGAAAGCTTGCAATGTACTCTACAACCCATATTTGAATTTATTTTGAAGATTCCACTTGGAATTATATGAAAAAGTTCCATGAAGTTGGGTCAAAATCCTGTCCAAATTAGGGCAAAATTTCACTAAGTGTTTAGTTTCATGATCCCATGTTCTTGAAATTATAACTTGAGATCCAAGCATTTTTGGAAGAAGTTGTGTGAAGAAAAGTTGTAGATTTCATGGAGATTTACAACTTACATTTTGGGAGTTTCTCTTGAATCATTTTGTATCATGGTGAAAATTTGGCTCAAAGTCATGAAAAAACAAGAATTTTCAACACTTAGAAAAATTTCTAAGTTTAGAAATTTTGACTTTTCAAAATTAAATCTTGAATTTTTGATTTCTGGATGAATAAGTTTCATATTTTGACATGCTTTGATGAATTATGATCTTTGGCATTTTAATTTGACCAAAAAGGTCAAAGTTTGACTTTTCAGTATACAGTTAAATTTTGATCGGTTGATTGCAAAATTCATATGTCAATCCAATGGACTTACAATGTTTTGAACCATCTCATTAGGTTAAAATTATGCAAATGGACTCTTGAGATTATTCCTTAAACCAATTTACCATTTGCTAGGTCAAAAATCAGAAATTATCCTTTCCCAATCAAAACCCTAATTTTGACCATTTTGCCCTTTTGGAGATTTGATCAAATTTCTTGAGGAATTATGGTCCAAACTTGATAAAAGGATACATATGAGTTTAAAATGTTGATTTGGATCAAAAATTATTAAGTTTGACTGTGAATTGGCCATAGTTGACTTTTCCCCCAATACAACTAATTTTTAGGTCAACTGCTCAATTGACTGATCAAAAATGTGATTTAAAGCTTGCAACTTGACATGAGTAATCTTGGGGGGTCCATAATGATCTATGAAAGTCAAATGAAGAATTGATAGTTCAAAAATCCTTGTGCAAACTCAAACCCTTATTTTGGTCATCAGTGTCTAAGGATGTGTCTTGAGCTGATTAAACCCTAGTGCAGTCTTGAGCTCAAGGAGATTTTGTGAGAAAATTATTGATAAGTGGGAGGGAAAATTTTAGGGTACAACACCTGTATATAAACTTCTAGTAATTAGGCTTGTATGGAAAGAACTAATCAATCAATCTTAGATCTCTAACATCAAGATAAAGATACCTGAAAAAAGCACACTATTGCACACTTGCACCCCTAGGGTATTTCCCACTTTGGTTGCCTTCGGAAATGGTCATGTCCCTCGAATGTAGGGATACCCTTAGCAAAGACCCTCAATTAAAGTCATCATAAAGATCATAGTCTCTTAATGTCCCTCCAATTTCCTACGAGAAATAATCTTGTCCCTCGATGTTGCCTACAAATCTATGATGACAGTCCCTTCGAACTGATAAGGTATCTCTACATGTTGCCTTCAATAACAATAAAAGTCCCTTCAATAGTCCCTCAAAATTTGACGATAAGGCTACCTACTCACTAATAGTAGGATAGCACTATCTAAAGGAAAGGAGGAAAATAATGCCTTTTTTCGAGTATGTAGAGAGATGTTAAGTACTTGCTCAAATCTAATTCCTTTATACACCACACTTTCAAAATTATTTTCAAAAAACGATTTATCACACTCTTGAGGACTAATACAAGAGTTATCATAAAACTAACAAAACTTTTTCAAAACACACAAACACGAAGACAGTTTTCAAAATGAGCAAGTACCTAAGAGCCCGTGGAAAACCACAGATGGAAAGGGTGCTAACACCTTCCCTTTGCATAATCTACCCCCCTTACTCAGAAAGTCTCGAAAAAGGTCTTTTTCTGTTCTTTTCACCCTTTCCTTTGTTGGATAAAAGAAAAGTCGGTGGCGACTCTTGCTTACCGCAACATTTATGAATACAAAACGCAAACTAATATTAATAGTCGGTTCTGCCACCGTATCACCGAACTGGCGACTCTGCTGTGGATTTAATTAAAAAGTGGGGTTACCTTAGAGATAGCTCATTTCTAAATTGCTTGGTGTGCTTTGTATGCTTTATCTTTTGGGGCTTGTTTGGGTTGTTACTATAGATCCTACACCGGATTTGGGGAAACCTTTTAGGTAAGTAGCAATAGATCGTGGAAACTGTATGGGGTATACCAACACGGCTGGAGCGATAGCTACGTTGATGCGACACATTGGTGGGTACCGGTAGCCCTTGAGTTAATCAAGGAGAATACGGGGCTGATGTGTGGTTTCATGAAGTTTCAACTAACCTTAGAACCTTAATTGAACAACTTGGCTATTAGGACGTAGTGAGATAGCCATCTTTGGTGTATCCCCAAAGTCGGTTGATAATCGATACTACACTCATTGAGATTTAACTCCCGAGTTTTATTTGGTGGAAAGTTAGTTGTCTATCAGAATGAAACTTGTGGGAATGATCAGTGATATTGAGATCCCTTAGAACCCGGTTACTATTTATAGGACAAGTTGAACCAATCAAAATTTAAGAGGGTATTACCTTAAAACCCATGCAAGCCTTAAACATAAGGTCTTTGTGTGATTTGCTTGTGCTTGCTATATCTGCGATTTCTTAGCATAATCATGACATCATACCATGGCATATCATACTAACCATTTCAAGGATTTTCTAGGGCTTATCTTTGTCTTATTTTGTAGGACATGGCATCCGCTCGCAGGAACACTATTCAAGTTAACCTTGTGAGGGTATCTCCTCAACTCAAGGAATTAGCATAAAGGATTTCTGAAGGTTATCCCTTCATTGAAAGACATGGTCGACTTCTCAACCTGGTCAATTCAAACCCTGATGAAGAAATGATAAAGGTGCTCTTTCAGTTCTTTGACCCTTTACATCACTGCTTCACTTTTCCTGATTATCAGTTAGTACCTACTATGGAGGAGTTTTCTCAGTTATCGGGGGTACCTATCCTTAATCAGTTACCATTCAACGGTATGGAGGGGGACCCAAAACCTGAAGAGATTGCTCAAGCTCTATCTTTACAATGGTATGATATAGTGGCAAATTGGGAAACCAGAAGAGGCGTCCAAGGATTTCTAGATAAGTTTCTATTTGAGAAAGCTCACCATTTTTGGGAGACCATAGATTTACAAGATTTTGAAGAAGTGTTGGCTCTTTTTATCTATGGGATGGTGCTATTTCCTAATCCAGACCAACTCATAGATGTGAATACAGTCAAGGTTTTTCTGTATCGTAATCGGGTGCCTACTTTACTTGGAGATATTCTACACTCTCTGCATACTCGCACTCTAAAGAAAAGAGGGACTCTTCTATGTTGCACTCTTCTATTGGATAGGTGGTTTATTTCACACCTACCTCGGTCTATTTTAAAAAATGAGCAGGGTATGAGATAGTCTCATAGGTTGACGTCCTTTACGCGTTCAGATATTCATTGGTGTTCTCGATCTTTGGAGAATGTTACCATCATTAATCGCTGTGGGGAGTTCCATAATGTCCCTCTCTTGGGCATTAGGGGAGGAATAACTTATAATTTGTTTGGCGTTGCAACTGTTTGGTTATGCTAGAAGGGATGGTCCTCACGACACACTCGTCCAAGGAATCACATTTGACTATGAGAATGATATTCAAGGTTATTGTAAGAAGATCATTCGAGCTTGGGGCATGGTAAATAGAGTTGATATCAAGACACTGGGGCATAAGAATTCCATCCCTCTTGAGCCTTACCTCAAATGGGTGCGAGCTCATGCTCAATGTCTTATGATGCCTTACCCTGCCGTCTTACCTGTGATTATGGAGCCAATTGCTGAGGGAGACACCCCTTACGTTGTTCTTCATCCTGACATGCCAACTGATTTCGAGGAGCTACGGAAATCCTGGATCCAACTCAAAGAAGAATGAGATACCTTTGAAACCCAATTCTACGCCAGCGAGAAGAAGATTTTAGAGCTCACAAGGTTACTTCATGAAGAGAATAGTATAAATTCTTACACTGCACCAAAGAGGATACGCCTGTGGGAAACTTGAGTTTTTATTTGCTTTAGGAGTTTACTTTTGCTTTGTTACTTCCTTTATAAGCCCAAGAGGAGTCATTGTTATCGTTAAAACTTCTTAATGCAATTAACGTTTGTTCTCTTTCTGTTTAAGCAATTTTAAGTCTTAGAAATCCTTAAAAACATTGCATACATATATCATACATATCATTGCATAAACAGGTTTCAAAGCAGGTTTCACATCTTCTTCGCTGTTTATTTCAGTAGTAAAGAAATAGCTCTCTAACAAACAGTGAAGGATATACAAACTCAAAATGCTCAGTTTGAGCAAATGATCATGGCTCTGGCTAAGGGGCAAGAGGAACTGAAAGCCCTGATTGTTAAAGAGAAGACCTAGAAGCCAAAGAAGACAGCTGGTGTGGTGAATTTGGGAAGGAGGTTCAAAGGACCATTAAGGAAAGTTGTAGAGCTAGCATCTTCGTCAAAGGAAGGAGACAATTAAGAAGGGGAAACAAGAGAGGAAGACCCCAGTCCAAGGGAATCTGATAATGAGACTGACTAAAATGAGGAGCAGTATCCTCCGGCCGATGAAATATATAAACAACTTGAGGATCATCTGAATGCAATGGAAATCCAGAAGGTACCTGGGCTGGATTTTGAAGAGCTGGGATTGGTTTCTGGGTTTGTCATCCTGCAGAAGTTCAAGGTTCCGATGTTCGCTAAATACGATGGGGTCTCATGTCTCAAGATGCATCTCCGATCTTATGTGAGAAAGATTCAGCCTCACACTGCAGACAAGGACTTGTGGGTCCATTTCTTTTAAGACAGTTTATCCGAGACTCAACTAGAATGGTTCTACCAGCTGGAAGGGACCAATATTCATAACTGGGAAGACTTGGATGCTTCTTTCTACAAGCACTATCAGTATAATGTAGACCTTGCTCTCACCCGTACACAACTCCAAAGTATGTCTATGGGTTCGAGCGAGGGTTATAAAGACTATGCTAAGAAGTGGAGGGACTTAGCAGGAAGAGTCCAACCCCCCTGTCTGATAGGGAGTTAGTGGATATGTTTTGGGTACCCTATCTGGTCCGTTTTTCAATCATCTGATTGGAAGCTCCTCAGCTGGCTTTACTGAGTTGATTTTGACAGGAGAAAGAGTGGAAGCTGGGATTAGAAGTGGAAATATTTAGAAGGATGAATCTTCAAGTGCGAGAAAGAGAACTTTCGTAGGGAAAAAAGAGGCCAGTATTGTTTACAATCAACAAAATCAGGGCAGAACCGAGCGTCGTCCAACTGTAGGGGCTGTTATGATATCCAAGCCTGCAGCTACTCAACAACGAAATAATCAGCCTAGAGCAGAAAGACATGTAAGGCAATTCACCTGGATAAATATGACTCTGTTTCAAGTTTTTCCTCACCTATTGAAATCCAATCTGGTTACCTTGAGGGAAGCTCCTAAGAATCCCAACACCATATCTCCTCGCTATAACCCAAATGCTCGATGTGCTTACCATTAAGAAAGTCCAGGCCATGATATAAACGACTGTTGGGCTTTGAAAAACAAGGTGCAAGACCTTATTAAGGCGAAGGAGATTGAATTTGACACTCCTAAGATTCCCAATATTATAACTGCTCCTATGCCCAAACACGACCGTGGTGTTAATGCTGTTGTCGATGATACGTTTGTTACTTCTGTTGAGGAACTTATTACTCCTCTCATGACGGTTAAGTGGAATTTGTTGCAAGCCAATTTATTTCTGGACTGTGGCGAAGATTGTCACTTATGTTTATCTCTATCGACCGGTTGTTATTTGTTAAAGGAAGGTGTTCAGCGCCTGATGGATGATGAAGAGATCCTATTTGAGAAGACTCCCATCACAACTATTTCAGGTAAAGATGTTTCGATTATAACCATTTCCTCAAATCCTCCCAGGGTATCCACCAAAAGACCCATCAGGATTACATCTGCTCTGAAGTTGGCTCCTCTGATCATCATTATGCCAGGGCTAATCCCATACTCCCCGGACAAGGCTGTTCCCTAGAACTATGGGGCTGACGTCTATTACCATGGCGCCAAGCAAGACCTGTTGGCTGCTGAAGACCAAGTTTCTTAAAACATTGATCCCAACATTGGCAACATCGTTGGGACCAGAAAAATAATAAGAAGTTGAAGAGTGTTCTCCCCTGAGATTTCTTCTCCAAAAGCCCTTACTATTCCTGTGATCATTCCTACTGTTGTTCCTACTGATACTACCACCGCAATTCTTGTGATTACCCCTGTTGCCACCATTATCACCGAGTTGGCCGAGACTCGGGGCAAAGACATATTGATTGAGCATGTCCAGACGAAGGCACATTCAAGATCTATTCCAGGGGCTTCCAAGAAGGAAATGGAAGAAATCCTAAAGATAATTAAAAAGAGCGACTACAATGTGGTCGAACATCTGGGGCAGACCCCTTCTAAGATTTCAATGTTAGCCCTACTATTATGCTCTGAAGCTCATGCAAAAGCTTTGGTGAAATTACTCAAAATTTCCCATGTGCCACAAGAAACCTCCGCTGACCAATTTTAAGATTGTGTGGCCAGTTTGACGGCTGTTGTACCCCAATTTTTTCCCCTAAGATCCCTTCATCATACCAAGTTGTTTCACTCACAACAAGATCACACTAGGATTCTTGGTTCACATCCCTACTTTGAGTTTTGCTCCTTTTGAGGGATTACCAAGCACCTTGACTTATGTTCCTTTTGTGATCATGAATATTGTTTTGATTTCTTCACTTAACTAATGAAATACAATGTTGGCTTGTCTTGCTTGTTATCCATATAGGTAAGGGCAATGAGATTTATCAAGTTACTCCATGGGTTCATGAGTTTATTTCCATTCCCTAGTCAACATAGCTTGAGAGGTTCAAACCTCACCATTGGATTGGTTTTGGAAGAATTGACATGGCCAAGTTTCTTTAATTCATCACATTTCAAGGTTATTAGATTTGACTCAAAAGTACAAGGGGTTGATTGGAGAAGTTGTCATGTTTGGACAAGGTCTTGTTCCTATTGGTCACAAGAGCATATTTCTCTCAAATTTCAAGATATGGAAGTGGTTTTAGTGACTTTGAGTCCTCATCATCATCCTCAACAACTTCTATTTACAAAGCAAGATTATTGGCACAAGAAGTTTGTTCAAACTTGTCAAAGTTCCTCAAAGCATTCTCTTGATCTAGAAGCTAGGGTTTTGAACTTCAAAGGAGCATATCTTGCTCACATTTTGGTATTTTTTAGTTATTCCAAAGACATCTTTCTCTTCAAATGGTTATCAACAAATCACTTCAAAAGTTCCAAGGAGTTTTCATGTGGAAGGAACTTGGTGAAGAAGAAAGATTACAAGTCATCCAGATGAATCCACAATTTTCCATATGTGACTTCAAATGGTCATAACTTGGTAAATTTATATCACCTTGAGTCCATTATTTTTCCATAATTATCTTGAAGATGTGTACTTTATGCCTTCTTTTATGTGCAAAGTGAGAAAATCGATGCAAGTTGCCTTAAATATGCAAAAGATTATAGGTCATTTCATGATTTTTGGCCAACTTCAACAAGTCATAACTTGCTCAATTTTTGGAAATTTTGAGTGTTTCAAGTTTCAAAATGTCATTCAAGAGATCTACTTAATTCCATCATTTTTGGTCAAGAGCAAATTCCAAGTGGAAGGCCATGTTTGGATGCAAAAGATTATAGGTCATTTTTGAAGAAGAATTTGAAATATTTCTAAGTATGGAAAGTCAACTCTTTTTCTTCAACTTTGACTCCATGTAAATTTCAGCTCAAGCATCCATTTGATTCCATTGTTTTTCCATTGCAAAGCTTGTAACCTCATCTTTCCTAAGCATCAAGAATCATGCCCTAAATCCCCTTGAGTTGGAAATGCCATGGATTTGAATTTGGTAACTTGAAACTTATTTTTTCACAAAGTCAGAATTTTGAAATCCATAATATGACTTCTAAACACAAGATTTATGCGTGTTTTTGATTTAAACTTGATTAGCAAACTTGTCGGAAGTGATTAGCACCGTAAAACACAAGATTTGGTTGAGTTTTGATGGAGATGAAGTCACACTTCACTGGTGCTCGACCCTCACTCAATTTCCCTCCAAACTTACTTGTTTCTTCAAATTTTCATTCCCATTCACTTCCATATAAATAGAGGGTCATTCCCCATTCATTTCTTCAAGCTTAGAGAGCCAAGAACACCCTGCCAAAACCTCACACGAACCCATCTTTTTTTAATTCAGTTTCTGAGATTTAAGCTCCATTTTCCAAAATTCTTTGCACATTCATCATCCTTGATCATCATATAAACTCTCTAGCACTTAAACCAATCAAAACGAGCCTTAATTCAAGCTACAGAAGTCCAGTTTCAGAGCTTCTTCCTTGAACTTCAAAAAGGTAGAATTCTCCACCATTTGGATCCAAATCAAACACTAATCTATTATACTCCTTCTCCTGATTCTCATGTTGCTTACAATTTTTAAATCCATTGAGAATTGAGAGAGAAATCTCAAATTGAAGGTGCTCGCTATTTTATGGGTTTTTGATTCATATCTCTCTCCATACCTTATATAAATTTGGCGCGATGGTTGTGTTAGAATCGTCTTGAAGAGACGAGTTCAACGATGCTAGCCTGAGATCCTAACTTTTCCATTTGAAGGATCTCACAAAATCCCCATTGCAGGGTGTCTGGAGATTGAAGATGATTACATGTCTCGTCTTAGCCAATGATTGCGTGCCAAACGTTTTAATTTCATTGGTTGCCCTTTTTCTGATCCCATGTGTATCTCACTAAGGTCCATATCAAGCACGTCGCGTCTGGTCCACTGGATTAACTTACTAACGCGTTTTGAATATGATCTGATGGTCCACATCTTTTTGGTTTTATTTTATTTTCTGATTTTATATTTTTATTGATTAAATTTTCAAAAATTCATAAATCTTTTATTTTTTATCCAAAAATTATGAAAAAGTTCACAAAAATACTTTGAATTATTTTTGATCTCATGACTATTTTTTCACATTTTTATTTTGACATTTAGTTTTTTTTTGTATTATTTTCTTTCTTTTAATTATCAAAAAAATACTTTCTGACATTTTTTAATTCTGAAAAAATCCATAAATGTTATTTTGCATATTTTTGACTTTCTGAAAATTTTATGGAATTTTATGTTGAGGTTTACTACTTTTGACCTATTTTATGTTTGTTTGAGCAATTTTAAATAATTTAAAAATAGTTTCTGACTTTTAAAAATTACCAAAATTTTTATAAAAATATTTAGATCCATTTCTGATTTTTCCATGGCCTTAATTCTCACTTCTTGATTAATTTGAACATAATTGATATTTTTCTCATTATTTTCTATTTTTAAAACATTTTTTAATCCTTTATTATATTAAATGTGATATTATTTTGTGATTATTTTCTGGCTAATCTTGGGTTAGGTTTTGGATCATGAACTTTATTAACATCATTGGATCCACGGTGTTGAGTTTAACTCCACAAAATATGGATGAATGATTATAATAATAGTTTGATTAAAATTTAATTCAAATGTGGTTTGTATATTTTTTACCATATCCCTCTTCATATCATCCCCTTCTTATTGCACTTAATGTTGTTGGAGCATGATCTCTATATCATGTTTCAAAATAAATGGTGCATAGATTGCTATTGACCGGCCTCAAAATAGGTGCGACTTCTATATAAGTCCACTTACGATTGCTTAACATAGCGCTAAATTTTGTCCCGATTCGAATAAATGATCATTCATGGCCCAAACTTATGATTGCATGCCCAAGTATGTTAATTTGATCTCTTTGATCCAATAACGTTGAGATTCATTATGTGGAGGCTTTGGTTCTATCAATCCTCTAATGGATCTACAACACCTTTGTTCAACGCGGATCACTTAAACAACATTGATCATTAAATGGTACTTGTGAGAATTCCAAATGGATGATATACTTGACAAAAAGCAAATGCAACTTGTTGTGTGGAGGCTTTGGTTCTACCAATCCTCTAATGAGTTCCAAATGCAAGTTTCAAGATTGTCATCCAACTAACCACTAATTATTGACTTGTTTTATCTTATGCTTTTATTCTTTTTTATGCTTTATGTACTATTTACTTTTAGCATTTACATTTCATGCCATTTTCATCTTTGCTCATTTTAGCATTTATTTTCTTGCCATTTTTACTTTGCTTACTTGAGATTTTCTTTTCCTTTCTTAAGATACTTAATAATCAACATAAACCCTAAAAAACCTTTAATGGAACTTGGACTATTTGGTTACTATCCTTGGCATTATGGAGCATGGGAATTTTTCTTAGACTTAGGATTAGAAACCTTGGCCTATCTTGGAGACATTGTGACCTTATCTGATTATTTTTTCTGGATTTCTTGAGGTTTACCTCAAGACATTGGGTTGCTTGTTTGTTTTTTGTGTGCAGGTTTTTGTGATTACATTCTCAGTTTGTAATCTGGAATTCACCCGCATACAGCCGTTACTCTGCCCAATTTTTGTGAAGACTTAATACACTTGAAGTTTGGTTCTCTTAAGAGGTCTAGTATCTTTTCTTGCTTGGTTTCAATCCAAAGAAGGGGAATTCTATCTTGACTCATAATGTCATGTATTGGCTTCTTGTTGGTTAGATGATTGTTCTCCTTAGCTTTTACCTTATGCTTTAGGATAGTCTCTTCTTCTCCTCCCATCTTCTTTAATTTCAAAAATCTTCTCCCTCCTTTTGAAAACTCTTCTTGTTTCTAAACTCGAAACACTTTCATAATAAACTTGGACCTAGGTCCATGCATTTTCAAAATCTTTTCATAAATAAACTTCAATCAACTTAACAATACCTTGACATTTTTTGTGAGAAGACTAAAAGTCAATCAATCTCATTTCAAACTATTTTGCCACTTTGGCTTCTACTTTAAAACTTTTCTCAAAATATTGGACTCTTTTCGATCCTTGTAGTAATGCAACAACTATACTTCTACATTATGTAGTGAAGAGAGATATTTTTCACTTGGATGTTGAGTGAGGCATTGCTGATTTTAAATCCAAGCCATATCCTCCACTTTGAGATGATGAAAATTCTCCTTTCTCATGATTGTGGGTAGTAAGTATGTTTTCCACACAGACAATGAAGATGATTATCTCTTAAAGTTAACCAACACACTTGTTTCAAACTTTTAAAAGAGGAACTACGTGTACCCTGATCCCCTATTGCACGAAAGGTGGTACGTAGGCACTAAAGGTTCACAACCGCAGCAGATGCAAAAATCATAAAAAATACTTCTCTTCTCACCTCCACCATCTATTTCTATACAACATATTTTATAGCCAAAATATACAGATTTTTCAAAGAGGTTCCTGCAGAGGATCGTAGATGTTTAGGGTGCTAATACCTTCCCTTTGCATAACCAACCCCCTTACCTTGAATCTTTCCCCCTCTTTTGGGTTATTCTCTCTTTTCCCATTCCTTTGGAAACAATAAAGCGCGGTGGCGATTTTTATTTTTGATTTGTATAAAGTCTAGTCAATCCAATGGCTTAGTCTTGAACATTTCTACCACTACAGAAAAATGGAGACTTCACTGGGGAGAGATTGACCTCTTGCTGGTTCATCCCTAAGTGGGTTAAGCCTATCTTTGTTTATATCTGTATATGTGTTATTACTGTTTTTTATGTTATATGTTGTATATATGTTTGTCTGGATTTTCCTGGTTTTCAGGGTGCTTGGTGGTTACTTATAAGTCCTATACCCAGACTTGGGAAAACTTTAAGATAAGACGGGCGGTATAGTCATGTTAACTTTGAGGGAGTAATCCCAAAAAAGGAGGCATGAGATCCCCCACTCAGTGGAGGCCCCTTTGATTGTAGTGTCATTTACCGAGTAACCAGGAAGACGTACTGCTTTCGACCTGGGAGCCTGCTGAAACTGAGGACCGTAGAATACCAAACCCATCTTGGCCTTTTAGGTGTAGTGCGGAAGCTATGACAGAGTAATCCGGAAATAGTTGTCACGCGATACTACGCTCGGACGAGTCTTTCTTGAGAATATTACTAATTACCGAGTTAATTGGGAAGTTGGTAATATCCGAAGGAAGGATATAGACTCTTAGAACCTCTAGAACCTTGTTCGGCAGGTGATAAATTTTTAGACCAACACCTTATGGGTAGTACCTTTGACCTCATGCTCGTGACATTGAACCTATGAACCCTATATGTGTGATCTTGTGTGTGATTGTTGCATCATGCATCCATGCACTCATAAGCATCTTTTGATGAAAACAATATTTCAAGGGATTTAAAGGTTGACTATTTGTGAATATCTCAGGTACTTTTAACCATGGATTCTAGAAAGAGAAAGACCGGGAAATACAGTTTCAAGGATCTCAAGATAGATGAGTTGGTCAGTCTAATTCCAGAGATCGAGTGTTCTGCAGACTTTCGGAAGAAGCATGGATCCATTATTCTTCTCATGAAGCTGAAGATGAAGGAGGGTATTCTCTCGACCTTGGTCCAGTTCTATGATCTGATGTATCACTGCTTTACTTTTCCCGATTATCAGTTGATGCCTACACTGGAGGAGTATTCTTATCTATTGGATTTACTCGTTACTGATCGTGTTCCTTTTACTGGTTTAGAGGGTGAGCCAAAACCACATGAGATTGCTGCTTTGATTCATCTAGGGAAGTCTGAGGTGGAAGCCCATATGACTACTAAAGGAGGGATTATAGGATTACCAGCTCAGTTCTTATTGGAGAAAGCTCATTACTTTGCTAGAATAAAGAGTACAATTGCTTTTGAGGCCATCTTTGCTCTACTTGCTTCGAGTTATTCTTATTTCCTAATGTGGACAAGTTTGTCGACATTAACGTTATCAGGATTTTCATGATTGGAAACCCAGTTCCTATAATTTTAGGTGATGCTTATTACTCTGTTCATCTTCAGAATTCTTATCATGGGGGAATGGTTATCTGTTGCACGCCTCTGTTGTACCAATGGTTTTTTTCTCATATGCCTCAGTCTGATGCTTTCTGGGATGTCAAGAAGGAACCCCGTTGGGCTCCTAAGATCATGGAACTTACTCACTCGGATATTGATTGGTATCATCGAGCTTATCAGGATGTGGATATTATTGACAGTTGTGGTAGTTTCCCCAATGTAACACTTCTTGGTACAAAGGGAGGAATTAACTATAACCCTGTTCTTGCACGTCGACAACTTGGTTATCCGATGAGGGATAAACCGAATAGTATTCATTTGAGTAGTTTCTTTCTGAAGGAAGGAGAAGACCATAGGGAAGCTAGGGAGCATATTGCGAAGGCCTGGCGTCACATTCATAAGAAGAGTAGGAAGGATTTGGGACCTAAGGGTGTTGTTTCTTTGGAGCCATATCTCCAATGGATCCGATTGAGAGCTATTCCGTTAAAGATGTTGTATACTCGGGAGACACCCATGCCTGATCTATTTGTGAATACCACCCCTCCCTTATTAGATGATCTAGAAGAACTGCAACTCGCTTTGGTTAGGATGCAACGGGAAAGGGATGCTTGGAAGAACAAGTTCCAGACTTTAGAGAGTTCTTATAAAGGAGACTTGAAGGAGAAAAACGATTTGATTGAGATCCTTGAGAGTCGAGCGGTGGAATCTATGGAGAGGCAAGGGGATTTATTTTCCCCTAAGCCTCAAACAGGTGCTGATTACTCACTTCCTTATTCAGATGATTGGAAGGAGGTTTCCATCAGACATGTGGAAGAAAACCAGAGGTTGAGGGCTCAGATTGCCAGGCTCACAGGGAAGCGCCAATGTACAGATTGATCTCCATCAGTTCTTTTTCTCAGGATTTTAGATTGTATTTTCATCTTGCACTTGAGATCATTGAAACTTGTAATCCATTTTGGAGTTGTTATAATAAAAGTTTTCAGTATTTCAAAAGCTTTATTACTTTGATGTTTGCAATATGCCTATAAATCTTAAATCCCTTGAAATATTAAATAATGTAGCAAAAATAATCATATGCATTGCACATCACGCACCATATTGCACATATTTCTTGCATTTGTTATGCATACCCAGGTGTCTTACCAAGCTTCTTTACTTCGTTCAGCAATCTGACTCATCACTACAACACTCGGGCTAATTTCAAAAAGAAGATGGATAACTTAGAATAGGAGAATCGCGAGCTGCACGGGGAAGTTTCTGCTTTGAAGGCCGACTTGTCCAATTTGACTACTCTGATGGAAGCTCTGGTGGTTTCTCAGAATCAGCCATCGAGTGTTCAACCTCAACCAACAAGGGAAAATACTGAAGTTTTGACTGTTCCCACATCTGCTACTCCAGTTGTTATTCAAAATCGCATGCCTCAAGGTTATCCAAGGGGAATGCCTAAGAATTTTCCACCTGAATGTTTCAATCTTGGTCCTCAAGATACTCCACTGGTTCAAACTATTATTACTCCGGCACCTCCTGTGGTGCATGTTGTTCCTTCTGCACCTCCTTAACATGGTTTCGTTTGCTAATGATGATTTGTGTCATCCTTTCCCTCCACCGAGTGAAGACTTGGGTATTTATGACACAATGGATGATTTTCAAGAGAAGTTTGACAAGATGCAAAGAGAAATGAAGGCCCTCTGGGGAAAAGAGCTATTTGGGCAGAATGTGAATGAGCTATGTTTGGTCCCGAATGTTAAGATACATGCTAAGTTCAAGGTCCCAGAATTTGAGAAGTATAAGGGAAACACTTGCCCTCGTGCTCACCTGGTGATGTATGTAAGAAGAATGTCTACCCACACTAATGATCAGCGTCTGTTGATCCACTTTTTTCAGGATAGTTTGACAAGCGCAACACTGAAATGGTATATGAGTTTGGACAGCGCCAATATCCATACTTTTAATGATTTGGGAGAAGCATTCATCAAACAATACAAGTACAACATGGACATGGCGCCTGAACGTGATCAACTCAGGGCCATGGTTCAGAAAGATAGGGAATTGTTCAAAGAGTATGCGCAGAGATGGCGCGAAGTAGCTGCCCAAGTGATTCCTCCCATGGAAGAGAAGGAGATGACTAAGATTTTTCTGAAGACGCTGGGAGCTTTTTACTATGAAAGGATGGTAGAAAGTGAACCAAGTGACTTTACAGAGATGGTAGGAATGGGTATCCGCCTAGAAGAGGCTGTAAGAGAAGGCCGTTTAACGAAGAGTGAAGGATCCGGAGGTGTGAAGAAGAAATCTTATGGGTTTACCAAGAAGAAAGAAGGGGATGCAAATGCTGTTATACAAGAGAGGACGGTAAACACTCCTAGAAGGAATTATCAGCGTCACCAGCAAGTCGCTTCAGTTACTCCTGTGATGAGTGTCGCTCCGACTACCGTTGCTTATCAAAGACCGTCCCAGCAGGGGAACCAAGGGAATAATCAGAGAAGGGAGAACTATGACCCTATTCCCATGAGCTATGCAGAGCTACTACTAGAATTTATTCATAAGAAGTTGGTTCAAACCCGACCACCTCCCTCCATACCATCACCATTGCCTTGGTATTACAAGGCAGACCAAACGTGTGCTTTCATCAGGGAGCACCAGGGCATAGTGTTGAGAATTGTTATCCTTTAAAAAATGAAGTGCAAAAGTTGGTGAAGTCTGGAATTCTATCTTTCAAGGACATGGGACCTAATGTGAAAGATAATCCTCTACCCAAGCACGGGGGAGTAAATGCTATAAATATGGTGGCCGGTTGTCCAGGCGACTTCCGGATTTTTGAAATTAATCTGGTTAAAGGAGATTTGGTGAAAATGCATGCAGACTTCTGTGAATTCAGCTACTATACGCATGACCATGCCGGTTGTGCTATTTGCAGTACAAATATACAGGGTTGCGAGAAGATAAAGGCTGATTTACAGGAGATGATGGATGAGAGCTTAATCCATACAATCAGACCTAGGGCAGAGTATGAATAGGAAGTGAATATGGTTTCTGGATGTTCTGGTGAATTCAGAATTTTTGATGTGGAGAATTTGAACGAGGATCTCGTGCAGTTGCATGCTACCTTCTGCCATACGGCTTGTCAAGAGGAACACCAATATGGATCTTGCCTAGTTTGTTGTTGAAACCCCCGAAGATGTTCAATTGTGAGGGAGGGTGTTCAGTTGTTGTTAGATAATGGAACTATCTAGATCACAGGTCAGAGGGATGATTATCATGAGGTTGATATGGTTGAAGTTTGTTTAACACAAGAAGAGTCAGAAGAAGAGTATGCCTCCGCAGATGAGTATTTCTCTTCAGATGAAGATTTGTTTTCCAGAAATGACTTTTTGATGACTGATTATGTTGAAGAAGGGGTAAACGTCATTGTGCCTTGTTTTGGTGCACCCCCTCATCTTGAAGTGGAGTACCATAGCAAGCCAGCTGTTAGCCCATTGGTAATTAGTTTGCCAGGCCCTATCCCCTACAAATCAGATAAGGTTGTGCCTTACAAATACAACACTACAATCTTAGAAGATGGGGTGGAAGTTCCCATCCAACCAATGCCTGATGTTGGAAATATAGCTGAAAATAGCTGGGTGACCCGTAGCGGTCGTGTGTTTGCGCCGGTTGTTCGGAGAGATGTTACTGCTGGAAAGAAAATTGTTGAGAATGATGAACCTAAGAAGGCTACAGGAGAGACTAGTGGAGCTACATTAGAGAAAGAAGTGGATGATATTTTGAAGATGATTAAGATGATCGACTATAGAATTGTAGATCAGCTATTGCAGACTCCTTTAAAGATATATATCTTAGGTTTATTAATGAATTCCTCCGCTCATAGAGAATCATTGATGAGGGTACTAGACCAAGCTTTTGTGGAGAGTGACATGCCAATAGATCAATTCAGCAGTGTAATTGGAAACATTACGTCATGTAATAACTTGAGTTTCTGCGATGATGAATTACCAGATGAAGGGAGGAATCACAACCTTGCCCTCCACATATCTATGAACTGCAAGATTGATTCGATATCCAATGTGCTAATTGATAATGGATCCGCGTTGAATGTTATACCAAGGAGTACTCTCATAAAGTTAAAGTACCAAGGAACACCTATGCGCCTAAGTGGTATCATTGTGAAAGAATTTGATGGGTCGAGGAAATCTGTCATCGGTGAAGTGGACTTACCCATCCATATAGGACCAAATTTGTTCCAGATAACCTTCCAGGTCATGGACATTATTCCCGCATATAGTTGTTTTCTAGGACGACCATGTATACATAAAGGAGGGGATTTCAATTCAACTCTGCATCAGAAGCTAAAGTTTGTGCGTGAAGGGAAGGTGGTGATCTTAAATGGGGAACAGGCATTGTTGATATCTCATTTGTCCTCCTTCAGTATTGTAGAAGCGGATGAGGCTGCTGTTGGAACCCAGTTCCAAGCTCTATCCATTGATAACATAAGGAGAAATGATAATTTCGTGGTTTTGATGAAGGACGCGCAACAGGTTGTGCGCAATGGTCATAATATAGTTTGGGGAAGAATTGTGGATCCACCAGTGAACAAGAACATGGCTGGTTTGGGTTTCTCTTCGAAGAATGGCAAAGGCGAAAGTTTGAAGCCAAAGTCTACTATGAACAGTTATCATGATGTTTCCCACAGCGGAGGCTACCTCCATCCAACTGATTCTGGAATTAATGTTGTTGAAGAGGATGAAGCAGAGCAGGAAGTACCAAATTATGTGACACATGGAGTCAGGGTTCAGAACTGGGTCACCATTGCTGTTCCTTCTTGCATACATGTTTCAAAGTAATTTGTTTTGTTAATCTTTTTTTTTCTTGAAAAAGCTTTCACTCTGCCCAAGGTGGAAGTATTAATGTTGTAGGGCTTATCTGTTTGCTGTGACTTTTAAGATCATTAATAAAAGTTGTCTTTGCTTCCCAGATTATGTCTTCATTTTCTGCTTTTTCTTGGAAAATGGTAATAAAAAAAACCTTTCAAAATAAATAATAACTGAAAATCAATCTGCATGATCACTTGTTATATGTGTCAGTTTCTAAAAGCAATCATAAATCATATGTGCAGATTAATTAAAAAACCCGTTGAGTACAATGACCCCGCACCCTCTCCCAACTTTGAATGTCCTGTGTTTGGGGCTGAAGAAAAAGATTATGATGAGATTCCAGAAGAGGTCTCACGGTTGCTTGAGCACGAGGAAAATACCATTCAACCATATAAGCAGCCTTTAGAAGTGATCAATTTGGGTTCAGAAGAAGATCTGAAGGAAGTCAAGATTGGAGCGTCATTGCATCCCGATGAGAAGAGCAGGTTGATTGAGCTGTTAAAAGAGTATGTGGATATTTTTGCTTGGTCTTACTAAGATATGCACGGTCTAGATACAGATATTGTCGAGCATCGTTTGCCGTTGAAGCCAGAGTGTCCGCCAGTTAAACAAAAGTTGAGAAGAACCCACCCAGATATGGCAGTAAAGATCAAAGAGGGGGTCCTAAAGCAGATTAATGATGGTTTTCTTGTGACGTTAGTTTATCCTCAATGGATTGCCAATATTGTCCCAGTACCGAAAAAAGACGAAAAAGTCCGCATATGCGTAGATTACAAATATCTAAATAAAGCTAGTCCAAAAGATGATTTTCCATTGCCTCACATTGACATGTTAGTGGATAGCACAACAAAATTCAAAGTATTCTCATTCATGGACGAATTTTCCAGGTATAATCAAATAATAATGGCTCTAGAGGACATGGAAAAAACAACGTTTATCACACCCTGGGGAACATTCTGTTACAAAGTGATGCCCTTCGGGTTGAAGAATGCTGGGGCAACGTACCAGAGGGCTATGACAACCCTATTCCATGATCTGATGCACAAAGAAATCGAAGTATATGTTGATGATATGATTTCCAAATCCAGACTGAAGAAGGGTATATAGAAGATTTGTTGAAGTTGTTTCAGCGTTTGAGGAAGTATCGTCTCCGCTTGAATCCAAATAAATGCACCTTAGGTGTTCGATCGGGGAAATTGTTAGGTTTCTTTGTTAGCCAGAAAGGAATCGAAGTTGACCTTGATAAAGTCAAAGCAATTCAAGAAATTCCAGCACCAATAACTGAAAAGCAAGTCATAGGTTTCCTCGGGCGTTTGAATTATATTTCCAGATTTATTTCCCACATGACTGCAACATGTGAACCGATCTTTAAGTTGTTAAAGAAAGATCAAGGTTGTATGTGGACGGATGACTGCCAAAGGGCATTCGAGAGTATTAAAGAATATCTGCTTGAACCTCCTACCTTTCTCCCTCCCGTAGAAGGAAGACCATTGATTATGTATCTAACAGTGTTAGATAAATCCATGGGTTATATTTTGGGATAACATGATGAAACAGGGAAGAAGGAGTTCGCCATTTATTATCTCAGCAAAAAATTCACTGATTGTGATTCGCGGTATTCCATGCTGGAAAAGACATGTTGTGCTTTAGCCTGGGCGGCAAAGCGTTTGCGGCAGTATATGTTGAATCATACCACTTGGTTGATCTCCAAAATGGATCCAATCAAGTACATTTTTGAAAAGCCTGCTCTTACCGGGAGAATTTCCCGCTGGAAGATGTTGTTATCTGAATATGATATCGAGTACCGCACTCAAAAGGCTATTAAAAGTATTATGTTGGCAGATTACCTTGCTCACCAACCGATGGAAGATCATCAGTCTGCAGAATATGAATTCCTCGATGAGGATGTGTTGTTCTTGAAAGTGAAAGATTGTGATGAACCATTGCCTGAGGAAGGCCCTGACCCTGAATCTCGTTGGAGTATGATATTTGATGGAGCTGTGAATGCTTATGGTAAAGGAATTGGTGTCGTGATTGTCACTCCTCATGGATCGCACATTCCTTTTACTGCAAGGTTAACATTTGATTGCACTAATAATATGGCAGAATATGAGGCTTGCATCATGGGTCTTGAGGAAGCTATTGATCTCAGAATCAAAATTCTTGATGTGTATGGTGATTCAGCTTTGGTAATAAATCAGATTAAAGGAGAATGGAACACTCATCACCCTGGCTTGATCCCTTACAAAGATTATGCTAGAAGGTTACTACCCCTCTTCAATAAAGTTGAATTCCATCACATCCCTAGAGATGAAAATCAAATGGCAGATGCTCTGACAACTCTGGCTTTCATTTACCAAGTGAATACTTGGAATGATATACGCTGAATAATAGTTTGACGGCTGGATAGGCCTGCTCATGTGTTTACGACAGAGGAGGTAGCAGATGAAAAACCTTGGTATTATGATATCAAGCATTTTCTTCAGACTTAGTCATACTCGATTGGTGCGTCGAGGAAAGATAGAAGGACACTGAGAAGATTGGCAGGATGTTTCTTCCTCAGTGAAAATGTGTTATACAAGAGAAATTATGATATGGTGTTGCTCAGATGCGTGGATAGGCACGAAGCGGACATGTTGATGCATGAGATTCATGAAGGTTCATTTGGCACTCATGCTAATGGACATTCGATGGCTAAAAAGATGCTAAGGGTAGGTTATTATTGGCTAACAATGGAGTCTGATTGTTACAAATTTGCAAAGAAGTGCCATAAATTCCAGATCTATCCAGACAGGGTCCATGTGCCTCTGACACTTCTCAATGTGATTTCCTCCCCATGGCCTTTCTCTATATGGGGTATTGACATGATTGGGATGATAGAACCTAAAGCTTCGAATAGGCACCGTTTTATCTTGGTAGCAATTGACTACTTCACCAAATGGGTGGAGGCTTCTTCATATGCCAATGTTACCAAACATGTGGTTGTGCGTTTCATCAAAAATAATCTTATATGCCGGTATGGTGTGCCGAACAAAATCATCACTGACAATGGCTCGAATTTGAACAACAAGATAATGACAGAACTGTGTGAAGAATTCAAGATTGTACATCACAATTCATCTCCATACAGGCCAAAGATGAATGGGGTTGTTGAAGCTGCTAATAAGAATATCAAGAAAATTATCCAGAAAAGGGTTGTTACTTTTAAGGATTGGCATGAAATTCTCCCTTTTGCTCTGCATGGATATTGAACATCTGTTCGCACTTCAACAGGAGTAACCCCGTTCTCCCTGGTGTATGGAATGGAAGCTATACTCTCTGTCGAGGTAGAGATTCCCTCGTTGTGTGTGATAATGGAAACTAAATTGACAGAGGCTGAATGGGTCCAGAACAGGTTTGACCAATTGAATTTGAATAAGGAGAAGAGAATGACAGCTTTGTGTCATAGACAGTTATATCAGAAAAGAATGAAGAAAGCTTTTGATAAAAAGGTCAAACCTCGTGAATTCAGAGAAGGGCGACCTCGTGCTCAGGAAGATCATGTCTTTCAGCGCTGAGTCTAGGGGCAAGTGGACTCCCAATTTTGAAGGCCCATATGTTGTCAAGAAAGCCTTCTCAGGAGGTGCATTAATTCTTGAAACTATGGATGGCGAGGAGTTCCCACGTCCCATGAATGTTGACGCAGTCAAGAAATACTTCGCCTAAAGAAATAAAAGAACAACTTGCTAAGTTGAAAACCCGAAAGGGCGGCTTAGGAAAAAAGGAGCGTTTGGGTAGGCCGAAAACCCGAAAGGGCGGTCTAGGCAAAAATTAGAGACATAAACAGAATAAATTTCCCGCTAAGTTGAAAAACCCGCAAGGGCAGCTTAGTCAAAAGTTAGGGATTTTCTTGGCAAGTAACTACGTCATACAAGACTTGATCGTTGAAGCAACAATCTTCTCAGATCCTCACCATACTTCAACAAAAGCTGCTGCTCAGGATTTCAAAAGTTGTTAGGGAGGATAATGGTCACTGTATCTCAATGAATCTTTTCCATTATGTATTACCATTTCCCAAACTTTGTAATCATCTATGGAGTCTCGCCATTCGACGACTACCATTCTATTAATGAAATTCAAGCTATGTTATTATTTTATTTAGCTTGCAAAGACTCCATTTATTACTGATAATAACTTTCAAAGCAAAGAGATTAAATAACAAAATTGATTTTTCAAAAAAAAAAGAAGAGGATTTTTACAATTTACTTTTACTTTGAGATTTATGATGAAACAATAACAACAAAAATGGTGATCCCAAGAATGGACAAACTCCGGTTGTTTTAAGAAGTTTTGTTCCCCTCGGGAAAGTTTACTCGGGTTGTTTTCGCTGTATTGGGTTTATGGTTCCAGTATCCTCGAACAAGTTTGGGTTCATTTCTCCTCTTTTCTGAGTTTTCATGATGTGATGTTTCAATCCGCGCTTTTCTCTAGGGAAGTAGGCTTGAATTCCCCGGCGAAGTTTGATTGTGTCGGTGTCAGTCTTCTTTATTTGAGACTGGTCTTGCAATCTCCAGTAGCCATGTTACTTTTGAGAAAAATTGGTTTCTCCGATGAAGCCGGAAGAAGGATGTTCTATCCCAGTATCTGTTTGATTTGTCTACCTCCGGATTATGTTTCTTCTCAGTAAAGTTAAGGCAGGCAGTAGGTTTGGTTTCCACAGTTGGCCTTTACCTTTCTTGGAATGATCATTCTGGTTGAAGTTTAGCCATGTGTTGTTAGTACCTGAGGCGATTTTGTTTGTTTGTTCCCACTGATTGTGTATCTGTTTTGCCAGCATATGCACGATAGCACTCATACATTCATACATACATCATGCATGGCTAAAATTGAAAAATCATTGTTCATTGACATTTGTTAATATTTTTGTTGACATATCACCCTGTTTTGCAGAGTCACATTATCCTCTCTTCAATAGAATGTTGGCCTTAAGAAGAAAGCGTATATTCTTTCAATATCCCCACTGAGTTTTCCCTCGTGGAAGATTTTTTGTTCTAGCCTTCCTGCAACGCTCCTTGCTTAGATGTATTTGGTTTTCCCTCTTGAGTTTATTTCTCAAAGGATGTATCTTCGTTGACTGTCTTGTTCCAGTTTATTTCTGGTTTGAATCCGTGGTTCCACAATAGTATTATTTACTTTGGATTTCTAAAAACTTTGAGTTTTAGTTTGTGCATTTATTTTGCACGAGAAGACTTTATCTCCTCAGCAGGAATATCGTGGAATTTCCCCAAGAAGTCATATTTCTATCCCCAGAAATTCATTTCTTTTTGAAATCTTCCATGACAACAAGTAACAGGTCTCTTTATTTGAGCAACTTGTGTTTCCCTATAAAAGTCGATGTAACTTTTGCTACCTCCTCTATGAAAGGATAATTTGCAGTCCGTCGTCAGTTTACGCCAGTGGATGGCAAGGCTTTCAAACTCACAGAAACAGCTCGTTGTGAAATATTTTCAAGTGAAAGTCTCTTTATTTGGGACAACTTACATATTACCCTTTCCAGGAAAAGTGCCTCGGTTAAAGAAGAAGTTGAGACCCGTTCTAGGCAAAACACCAAAATCTTGGGGAAACTTGTTATCTTTCTTCTACCTGCAGTGAAAGTTGGTAGACCATCGGCAGTGAACGTCAGTGCTATGATATTTTCTCTCTACCTTCAGTGAACGTTGGTAGTTCATTGTTAGTGAACGGCGGTGATATGCTATATTTTTTTTTCTACCTTCAGTGAAAGTTGGTAGTTCACCATCAGTGAACATTGGTGATTGTTATCCTCTCTACCTTCAGTGAACGTTGGTAGTTCATCGTCAGTGAACGGATGTGATATGCTATATTTTTTCTCTTTCTACCTTCAGTGAAAGTTGGTAGTTCACCATTAGTGAATGTTGGTGATTGTATCCTCTTGCTACCCTCAGTGAACGTTGATAGTTCATCGTCAGTGAACGACGGTGATATAATATATTCTCCTTCTACCTTCAGTGAAAGTTTGTAGACCATCGGCAGTGAACGTCAGTGTTTGTTATCTTTTTTCTATCTTCAGTGAACTTTGGTAGTTCATCGTCAGTGAACGGCGGTGATATAATCTATTCTCTTTCTACCTTCAGTGAAAGTTGGTAGACCATCGGCCGTGAACGTTGGTGTTTGTTATCTTTTTGCTATCTTCAGTGAACGTTGGTAGTTCATCGTCAGTGAACAGGGGTGATATAATATATTCTCTTTCTACCTTCAGTGAAAGTTGGTAGACCATCGGCAGTGAACGTCGGTGTTTGTTATCTTTTTTCTATCCTTAGTGAACGTTGATAGTTCATCGTCAGTGAACGGTGGTGATATAATATATTCTCTTTCTACCTTCAGTGAAAGTTGGTAGACCATCGGCAGTGAACGTCGGTGCATATTATCTTCCTCTCTGCCTTCAGTGAACGTTGGTAGCTTCGCCTTCAGTAGAATTTGGTGTGTCCTTTGACCATCCTACTATCCTCTCTGATTCAGTTCTTTTGGTCCACCAGTGATTTATTTTCCTGGTGGGGTTGCTCCTTTGTTTCTTTATCATTGTTGCATCCCCAATGATACTTTGCGTCTCTTTGGTACTACTCATTTGCATAAGCATTTGCATGGCATCTTAAGGCGAAAAATAAGGTTTATTTTATATTTAAGTATCTGCGATCGTGTCGACACAAAGATTTTTAACCTTCGTATCTCCGGATAGAAGAAACTTAAATAAGGGCAGCTGTTGTACCCCAATTTTTTCCCCTAAGATCCCTTCATCATACCATGTTGTTTCACTCACAACAAGATCACACTAGGATTCTTGGTTCCCCTCCCTAATTTGAGTTTTGCTCCTTTTGAGGGATTACCAAGCACCTTGACTTATGTTCCTTTTGTGATCATGAATATTGTTTTGATTTCTTCACTTAACTAATGAAATAAAATGTTGGCTTGTCTTGCTTGTTATCCATATAGGTAAGGGCAGTGAGATTTATCAAGTTACTCCATGGGTTCATGAGTTTATTTCCATGCCCTAGTCAATATAGCTTGAGAGGTTTAAACCTCACCATTGGATTGGTTTTGGAAGAATTGGCATGGCAAAGTTGCTTTAATTCATCACATTTCAAGGTTATTAGATTTGACTCAAAAGTACAAGGGGTTGATTGGAGAAGTTGTCATGTTTGGACAAGGCCTTGTTCCTATTGGTCACAAGAGCATATTTCTCTCAAATTTCAAGATATGGAAGTGGTTTTCATGGCTATGAATCCTCATCATCATCCTCAACAACTTCTATTCACAAAGATAGAATATTGGCCCAAGAAGTTTGTTCAAACTTGTCAAAGTTCCTCAAAGCATTCTCTTGATCTAGAAGCTAGGGTTTTGAACTTCAAAGGAGCATATCTTGCTCACCTTTTGGTATTTTGAGTGATTCCAAAGACATCTTTCTCTTCAAAGGGTTATCAACAAATCACTTCAAAAGTTCAAAGGAGTTTTCATGTGGAAGGAACTTGGTGAAGAAGAAAGATTACAAGTCATCCAGATGAATCCACAATTTTCCATATGTGACTTCAAATTGTCATAACTTGGTCAATTTATATCACCTTGAGTCCATTCTTTTTCCATAATGATCTTGAAAATGTGTACGTTATGCCTTCTTTTATGTGCAAAGTGAGAAAATGGATGCAAGTTGCCTTAAATATGCAAAAGATTATAGGTTATTTCATGATTTTTGGCCAACTTCAACAAGTCATAACTTGCTCAATTTTTGGAGATTTTGAGTGGTTCAAGTTTCAAAATGTCACTCAAGAGATCTAATTCATTCCATCTTTTTTGGACAAGAGAAAATTACAAGTGGAAGGCCATTTTTGGATGCAAAATATTATAGGTCATTTTTGAAGAAGAATTTGAAATATTTCTAAGTATGGAAAGTCAACTCTTTTTCTTCAACTTTGACTCCATGTAACTTTCAGCTCAAGCATCCATTTGATTCCATTATTTTTCCATTGCAAAGCTTGTAACCTCATCTTTCCAAAGCATCAAGAATCATGCCCTAAACCCCCTTAAGTTGGAAATGCCATGGATTTGAATTTGGTAACTTAAAACTGATTTTTTCACAAAGTCAGAATTTTAAAATCCATAATGTGACTTCTAAACATAAGATTTATGCGCGTTTTTGATTTAAACTTGATTAGCAAACTTTCCAGAAGTGATTAGCACCGCAAAATGCAAGATTTGGTTGAGTTTTGATGGAAATGAAGTCACACTTCACTCGTGCTAGGCCCTCACTCAATTTCCCTCCAAACTTACTTGTTTCTTCAAATTTTCATTCTCATTCACTTCCCTATAAATAGAGGGTCATTCCCCATTCATTTCTTCATGCTTAGAGAGCCAAGAACACCCTGCCAAAACCTCACACGAACCCATCTTTTTTGAATTCAGTTTCTGAGATTTAAGCTCCCTTTTCCAAAATTCTTTGTGCATTCATCATCCTTGATCATCATATAAACTCTCTAGCACTTAAACCAATCAAAACGAGCCATAATTCAAGCTACAGAAGTCCAGTTTCAGAGCTTCTTCCTTGAACTTCAAAAAGGTAGAATTCTCCACCATTTTTATCCAAATCAAACACTAATCTATTCTACTCCTTCTCCTGATTCTCATGCTGCTTACAATTTTTAAATCCATTGAGAATTGAGAGAGAAATCTCAAATTGAAGGTGCTCGCTATTTTCTGGGTTTTTTATTCATATCTCTCTCCATACCTTATATAAATTTTGCGCGATGGTTATGTTAGAATCATATTGAAGAGACGAGTTCAATGATGCTAGCCCGAGATCCTAAGTTTTCCATTTGAAGGATCTCACAAAATCCCCATTGCAGGGTGTCTGGAGGTTGAAGATGATGACATGTCACGTCTCAGCCAATGATAGTGTGTCAAATGTTTTAATTTCATTGGTTGCCCTTTTTCTGATCCCATGTGTATCTCACTAAGGTCCATATTAAGCATAGTGTGTCTGGTCCACTAGATTAGCTTACTAACGCGTTTTGACTATGATCGGATGATCCACATCTTTTTGGTTTTATTTTATTATCTGATTTTATATTTTTATTGATTAAATTTTCAAAAATTAATAACTTTTTTATTTTTTATCCAAAAATTATGAAAAAATTCACAAAAATACTTTGAATTATTTCTGATCTCATGACTATTTTTTCACATTTTTATTTTGACATTTAATATTTTTTTGTATTTTTTGTATTATTTTCATTCTTTTAATTATCAAAAAAATACTTTCTGACATTTTTTAATTCTGAAAAAATTCATAATTGTTATTTTGCATATTTTTGACTTTCTGAAAATTTTATGGAATTTTATGTTGAGGTTTACTATTTTTGACCTATTTTATGTTTGTTTGAAAATTTTTAAATAATTTAAAAATAGTTTCTGACTTTTAAAAATTACCAAAATTTTTATAAAAATATTTGGATCCATTACTGATTTTTCTCTGGCCTTACTTCTCACTTCTTGATTAATTTGAACATAATTGATATTTTTCTCATTATTTTCTTTTTTTAAAACATTTTTTAATCCTTTTTTATTTTAAATGTGATATTAATTTGTGGTTATTTTCTGGCTAATCTTGAGTTAGGTTTTAGATCATGAACTTTATTAACATCATTGTATCCATGGTGTTGAGTTTAACTCCACAAAAAATGGATGAATGATTTTAATAATAGTTTGATTAAAATTTAATTCAAATGTGGTTTGTATATTTTTTACCCTATCCCTCTTCATCTCATCCCCTTCTTATTGCACTAAATGTTGTTGGAACATGATCTCTATATCATGTCTCAAAACAAATGGTGCATAGATTGCTATTGACCGGCCTCAAAATAGGTGCTACTTCTATATAAGTCCACTTACGATTGCTTAACATAGCGTTAAATTTTGTCCCGATTCGAATAAATGTTAATTACTGGCCCAAACTTATGATTCCAAGCCCAAGTATGTTAATATGATCTCTTTGGTCCAATAACCTTGAGATTCATTGTGTGGAGCCTTTGGTTCTACCAATCCTCTAATGGATCTACAACACCTTTGGTCAACGCGGATCACTTAAACATGATTGATCATTAAATGGTACTTATGAGAATTCCAAATGGATGATATACTTGACAAAAAGCAAATGCAACTTGTTGTGTGGAGGCTTTGGTTCTACCAATCCTCTAATGAGTTCCAAATGCAAGTTTCAAGATGGTCATCCAACTAACCACTAATTATTGACTTGTTTTATCTTATGCTTTTATTCTTTTTGATGCTTTATGTACTATTTACTTTTAGCATTTACATTTCATGCCATTTTCATTTTTCTCATTTGAGCATTTATTTTCTTGCCATTTTTACTTTGGCCACTTGAGCTTTTCTTTTCCTTTCTTAAGATACTTAATAATCAACATAAACCCTAAAAAACCTTTAATGGAACTTGGACAATTTGGTTACTATCCTTTGCATTATGGAGCATGGGACTTTTTCTTGGACTTAGGATTAAAAACCTTGGCCTATCTTGGAGACCTTGTGATCTTATCTGATTATTTTGTCTGGAGTTCTTGAGGTTTACCTCAAGACATTGGGTTGCTTGTTTGTTTTTTGTGTGCAGATTTTTGTGATTACATTATTTGTTTGTAATCTGGAATTCACTCGTATACAGCCGTTACTCTGCCCAATTTTTATGAAGACTTAATACACTTAAAGTTTGGTTCTCTCAAGAGGTCTAGTATCTTTGTTTTCTTGGTTTCAATCTAAAGAAGGGGAATTCTATCTTGACTCATAATGTCAAGTATTGGCTTCTTGTTGGTTAGATGATTCTTCTCCTTAGCTTTTACCTTATGCTTTAGGATAGTCTCTTCTTCTCCTCCCATATTCTTTAATTTCAAAAATCTTCTCCCTCATTTTGAAAACTCTTCTTGTTTCTAAACTCGAAACATTTTCATAATAAACTTGGAACTAGGTACATGCATTCAAAATATTTTCATAAATAAACTCCAATCAACTTAACAATACCTTGACATTTTTTGTGAGAAGACTAAAAGTCAATCAATCTCATTTCAAACTATTTTGCCACTTTGGCTTCTACTTTAAAACTTTTCTCAAAATATTGGACTCTTGTCGATCCTTGTAGTCATGAAACAACTATACTTCTACAATATTTAGTGAAGTGAGATATTTTCCACTTGGGTGTTGAGTGATGCATTATTGATTTTAAAATCCAAGCCATATCCTCCACTTTGAGATGATGAAAATTCTCCTTTCTCATGATTGTGGGTAGTAAGTATGTTTTCCACACGGACAATGACGATGATGTCTTATCTCTTAAAATTAACCAACACACTTGTGTTTCAAATTTTTAAAAGAGGAACTACGTGTACCCTGATCCCCTATTGCACGAAAGGTGGTACGTAGGCACTAAAGGTTCGCAACCGCGGCGGGTGCAAAAATCATACAAAAAATACTTCTCTTCTCACCTCCACCATCTATTTCTATACAACATATTTTATAACCAAAATATACAGATTTTTCAAAGAGGTTCCTGCGGAGTACCGTAGATGTTTAGGGTGCTAATACCTTCCCTTTTCATAACCAACCCCCTTACCTTGAATCTTTCCCCCTCTTTTGGGTTATTCACTCTTTTCCAATTCCTTTGGAAACAATAAAGCGCGGTGGAGATTTTTATTTTTGATTTGTATAAAGTCTAGTCAATCTAATGGCTTAGTCTTGAACATTTCTACCGCTACAACGACTGATAACAGTTTGGGTTTTTCTGATGCTGATCTGACACCCAGAGGAAGGAAACACAATGATGCGCTGCATGTCTCCATCGAATATATGGGCACTACTTTGGCCCATGTTCTAGTAGATACTAGTTCATCATTGAACGTGCTGCCCAAGAAGGCTCTGGACAAATTAAACTGCGAAGGTTTGACCCTGAAGCCCAACAACATTGTAGTAAGGGCTTTCGATGGTTCGAAAATAATGGTGCACGGGGAGGTGGACATCCCCATCAAAGTTTGTTCTCAGAACTTTGACTCCACTTTTTACGTGATGGATATTAGACCATCTTATTCTTATTTGTTGGGTCGCCCTTGGATCCATGGGGAGGGAGCTGTCACGTCCACTCTACATCATATGATGAAGTACCCGGTAAAAGGAAAGATTGTCACGGTACATGGTGAAGAATAGTACTTGGTAAGTCACCTGAACTCTTTCAGGTATGTCGAAATGGATGGCGAGTCCATCGAGACTCCTTGTCAGAACATCAAAGAGGTGCCCCAGACCATGGCTGCAACCGTGACTATTACCAATATGTCGAAGTTCACCAGACCTTCCTTGAAAACGGCTTCTCTCAAGGACGCCAAAGCAGTTATTGAAGAAGGTGGGTGTAACATTTCGGGCCAACTCCCTGACATTCTATACAAATCTGATAAGTTTGGTTTGGGTTTCTCTTCAGGGGCTCAAAGGGCTGTTCACCGTGCTCGTGCTGGAAGACCTCCCCTACGCATCAACAATAACGGGGTCAACACTTTAGAAGACAATGATGGTGACTATGAAATGGATAGCTAGATGTTCCCTACTACCAACGGTGGATCCAGTAACTGGACGGCTAAAGTCTTTGTACCGATTACTTTTGTTCAGAAGTAATTGTCTTTCTTGTTTTCGGATATGTAATAATTAAACAATATAAACTCTACGGCCATGTGTCTTACCCGGGGCACAATGGTTTATTTGTGAGGGTTATCATGTTTCAATCTCATATGTCATTAATAAAGCACTGGATGTTTTGTATACAAATTTTTCGCTCTCTGTTTTTTTTCTTCTACTTTTTACTTTGTTAATACAACTATGCTCTTGCACTTACTCACATATCAAACTGCAGATCCATATCCACTCTGGATCCCATTGATAACGGTTCTGCTATTGCCAGTTATGACTTTGAAAATCTGATCAACCAAGCCGAGGACGAAGGTGAGGAAGATTGTGAGGTACTCGGAGAACTTTCCAAGCTATTACAGCAGGAAGAAAGGGCTATATAACCTCATGATGAGCCAGTTGAGACAGTGAATTTAGGCACAAAAGTGGACAGAAAAGAAGTCAAGATAGGTGAAAATTTTGAGCTTAGTGTCAAACAATAGTTGATACAGATGTTGCATGATTATGTTGAGATCTTTTCCTGGTCATGTGAAGACATGTCGGGGTTAGACACTGATATTGTGGTTCATCGTCTGCCAACTAAAGAAGATTGCCCTCCAGTAAAGCAGAAGGTTCGTCGTATGCGCCCTGAAATGTCAAAGAAGACCAAGGCAGAAGTTATGAAACAATTTAATGCTAGGTTCTTAGCTGTCACCTCCTATCTGCAATGGGTTGCTAACGTATTTCTGGTACCTAAGAAGGACGACAAGGTACAAATGTGTGGACTACATATATTTGAACATGGCAAGCCCCAAGGATGACATCCCACTTCCCCACATTGACGTTCTGGTTGACAACACCGCACATAATAAGATCTTTTCCTTCATGGACGGTTTCTCTGGTTATAATCAGATCAAGATGGAACCCGAAGACATGGAGAAGACAACCTTCGTCACGCAATGGGGCACTTTCTGTTACAAAGTGATGCCGTTTGGATTGAAGAACACTGGGGAAACCTATCAGCGAGCCATGGTAGCTTTGTTCCATGACATGATTCACCATGAGATAGAGGTCTATGTTGATGACATGATAGCCAGGTCTCAAACTGAGGAAGAGCACCTTGTTCATCTACAAAAGTTGTTTGATAGGTTGAAGACGTACAAGTTGAGGTTAAACCCGGACAAGTTCACCTTTGGGGTAAGGTCTGGTAAACTCATAGGTTTCATTGTCAGTGACAAAGGCATTCAGGTAGACCCTGCAAAGGTGAAAGCTATACAAGAGATGTCGGCTCCTCTCACTGAGAAGGAGGTTAGAGGTTTCTTGGGACGCCAAAATTACATTTCCAGGTTCATTTCCCATCTAACTACTACTTGTGATCCAATCTTCAAGCTATTGAAGAAAGATCAAGTTGTTAAGTGGAATGACGAATGCCAGACTGCCTTCGATAGAATCAAGGAATACCTTCAAGAGCCTCCAATTCTAACGCCGCTGATTGAAGGAAGACCTTTTATAATGTACTTAACAGTTTTAGATAATTCAATGGGGTTTGTGCTAGGGCAGCATGACGAGTCTGGTCGAAAAGAGCATGCGATATACTACCTAAGCAAAAAGTTTACCAACTGTGAAACAAGATAATCACTACTCGAGAAAACTTGTTGCGCTTTGGCATGGGCTGCTCGCCGACTGAGACAGTATATGTTGACCCACACTACTTTGTTGATATCTAAGATGGATCCGATCAAGTACATCTTCGAAAATCCCGCTCTCTCCGAAAGAATAGCAAGATGGAAAATGATCCTAACCGAATACGACATCCAATATACGACTCAGAAAGAAATCAAGGGAAGTGTATTAGCTGATCATTTGGCTCATCAGGCTGTGGATGACTATCAATCCATGAACTTTGAATTCCCGGATGAGAATATCATGTTAGTCATTGAATGTGAAGAACCTGGACCGGATGAAGGACCTGAGAAAGGATCCCGATGGACTATGTTTTTTGATGGAGCTTCCAATGCACTCGGCAATGGTATCGGTGTTGTAATCATATCTCCCGAGGGCTGTCATACTTCTTTCACAGCCAGATTATGTTTCAATTCACCAATAATATGGTTGAGTATGAAGCATGCATCATGGGTCTCAAAGCTGCCATTGACCTAAGGATCAAGTTCTTGAGTGTTTTCGGGGATTCAGCCTTGGTAATAAGTCAAATCAAAGGGGAGTGGGACACGAAGCACCCTAATCTCATCCCTTACAAAGAACATGTGTTGACATTACTTCCACACTTTGAAGAAGTCACCTTTGAACATTTTTCCATGAGAAGAGAATCAGTTAGCAGACGCGCTACTTACTATGTCATCTATGTTCAAGGTCAGGTGGGACAATGAGCTTACTCAGATCACTATTGAGAGATTGGATGAACCAGCATACTGCTATGAGATTGATATTGAAGGGGTAACGAACAAACCTTGGTTCCATGAAGTGAAAAGGTACCTCGAGGCTCAAGAATATCCCGAAGGGTCATCTGTCAATGATAAAAAGCTTTTGAGAAGGTTCTCCATAAAGTTTTTCCTCAGTAATGGAATCCTCTACAAGCGCAACCATGATTCTACTTTACTTTGGTGTGTAGAAAAGAGAGAAGCAGAGAGGACTATGATAGATTTACATGAAGGTACCTTTGGTACCCATTCTAGTGGACACACCATGGCTAAAAAGATCCTATGGGTAGGATACTATTGGTCCACTATGGAAGCAGGCTGTTATCAGCATTCCTGAACCTATCACAAATGCCAGTTCTATGCTGATAAAGTACATGTACCTCCGGTTCCCTTGAATGTATTGACGGCTCCTCAGCCCTTTGCAATGTGGGGAATTGACATGATCAGAGAGATTAGACCTACCGCTTCCAATGGGCATCGCTTCATCCTAGTGGCCATTGATTACTTCACGAAGTGGGTTAAGGCTGCCTCTTTTGCTACTGTTACCAAGAATTTTATGGCGTAGTTTTTCAAGCATAACCTTATCTGTTGGGATGGTGTTCCAGAAAGAATCATCATAGATAATGGTACAAATCTCAACAATACGATGATCACCAAACTCTGTAAGCAATTCAAGATCCAACATTATAATTCTTCCCCTTACCGGACGAAGATGAATGGTGTTGTGGAGGCTGCTAACAAGAAAATTAAGAAAATCATATATAAAATGACGGTGACATACAAAGACTGGCACTAGATGTTACCATTTGCTTTTCATGGGTACCGCACCTCAGCACGTACATCAACATGGGCGACACCTTATTCTCTGGTGTATGGTATGGAGGTTGTCCTACCTATTGAGGTCCAGATCCCTTCTTTGAGGATCATGAAGGATGAGGGTTTGAATGAAGATGATTGGATCCAGACTCGACTGGACCAACTGAATCTGATTGATGAGAAAAGGCTTACTACTGTCTGTCATGGTCAGATGTACCAAAAACAAATGATCAAGGCTTTCAACAAAAAGGTCAGACATCAGTTATATCAAATGGCTGATCTAGTAATCAAGCGCATCATACTGCCACAAGGTTATCCTAGGGGAAAATTGACTCCCACGTATGAAGAGCCATTTGTAATCAAAAGCATATTTTCCGGTGGAGCCATGATTCTAGCCACCATGGATGGTGACGACCTTCCTCACCCTGTGAATGCGGACATAGTGAAAAGATACTACGCATGAATAAAGGCCCGCTAGGTTGACTGGCCTAGGCAAGAATAAGGGCATCCCAGCGAACCAAAAGGGTTTAGGAAAAAATTAGGGATGAATACAAAATAAATTTGTACACCCGGCAAGTCGAAAACCTGAAAAGACGGCTTGGGCAAAAAAGGGTATCCCGGTGGACTGAATACCCGAAAGGGATGTCCAGGCAAAAGTTAGGGATTTAAAGCGTAAAACTATGTCCCATTGGATCACCTTGCAACCAGACTTCAGTATGAACTATCAAGCTCAAACGATACCAATCAATCCAGTCAGCATCGGACAAGTAGCAAAGTGATGAGACGCTCAAGGACATAAGGACAATAGCAGAATTGAAACTCGATGGGATTATTACACATAGTGGTTTTATCTTTGTACACTGTTTTGTATAGTTTTCATTTTCACGACGGCATTCTCCTACTAGAACGCCAGTCTCTTTGTACAAAAAATGTCTATTATAGGAGAAATTCAAAAATCAATACAAATCATTTCTTTGAAAGTGCAAAACTATTTGTTTTCTATTTTTCTGTTTTATTTTGCAAAAACGTCCAGTGATTATTTTTGACATATGCATTTGAATATGATTACTATTTACGAATACTCACATATGAAACAGGAAGACAGTTGCTAATGACTTTAAGAAACGGGGCAAAGTCTAAACAAGTCATTTGTATCCCCGACAATTACTCTTTCCAGCAGGAATAGAGGAATCCTCCTGTCACATCCTCGATATACATCCTAGTGATGCTTATGTCCCCGCAAAGTAAAAACAACCAAAATCCTTACCTTTGCCTCCCCAAGCAGGAATGACCTCCTCTAGCCAAGTTCCCTCAGAGAGCTGAAATCCATGTTCCCCAGCTAAGTTTTTATAATCTCAAACAATTTATAAAGCCCTATACCCGGTAGAGTTTATTTCTCTAGCTGTGGAAGTTGGTCCCCCAATAGCGTTTATCTCCCTATATTGGTAAAATCTGCTAACATAGCACCTTTTTTCCCACAGAGTCATTCTCAAGCAAGAGTCAAAGATCCCCGGCAGAATATCCTCAAACGTAAAGAGGAAATCCCCGGCAAATAATCTCCATTCATCATCCCCAGCGAGAATGAAAGAATTACTTTCCCCATCTGCCAAATAACAGTCCGGGATTCATCTTCCCAATACTCTCCAACAGCAGTCAGAGATTCATTTTCCCAGACCAAGAAATATCACAACAGCATCCCATATTCATACATCATGGCATGCGCATATATATTTCATATAGTGTAATCTCATTTACTCTGAGAACATCATTACACAATGAATTTCATACATCATGACATTGCATACTACTAACTCTTTACCTTTTCAGGAAAGATCAAATTAACAAACACCATTGACTACTTACATGACCTGGTAGTCTTCTCAAAAGCTACGTCGGACGAAGGGCTATTTCAGCATTTTCCTCAGAAAGATATTCTCAAAAGAAATTTTTCTGGTTCAGTTAAATCGACACTAAGATTTTTCTGATATCCATTCAAGTTAAAGTTGATTCAAGACCTTCCTCTAGTTCAGTTAAATCGATACTAAGATTTTCCCGATTTCTATTCTAGTTGAAGATAATCCAAGACCTTTTTCTGGTTCAGTTAAATTGACACTGAGATTTTTATGATTTCCATTACATTTAAAGTTTATTCAAGACCTTCCTCTGGTTCAGTTAAATCGATACTAAGATTTTCCTGATTTCTATTCTAGTTGAAGATAATCCAAGACCTTTTTCTGGTTCAGTTAAATCGACACTAAGATTTTTCTGATTTTCATTCCAGTTAAAGATAATTCAAGACCTTTCTCTGGTTCAGTTAAATCGATACTAAGATTTTTATGATTTCTATTCCAGTTAAAGTCAGCTTGAGACCCTTCTCTGGTTCAGTTAAATCGACACTAATATTTTCCTGATTTCTATTCCAATTGAAGGCAACTCAAGACATTCTTCTGGTTCAGTTAAATAGATACTAAGATTTTTCTGATTCTTATCCAGTTAAATAAACTGTAAATCCTGGAGTCGACTAGATAACAGTTAATTTCATGTTCCCCCAGTAAGTCATTGTGAAGCCTAGAATACAACCAAATAGTAGTCAGCCTTATTATCCTCAACAAGTCACTGTGATGCCTGGATCCTGACCAGATAGCAATTCGCTCCCATATCTCCAGTCAAGTGATGACTCCCCAGTAGAGTAATTGACAATTGAATCTCCCGAACTCTATTTCCCAAAACAAAGACCAACATTCCTCATAGGAGTCCTCCTCAACAATAGGAATAGGAATCCCCACAAAAGAGTGTCTCATGAAATCAACATTGTTCTCTAGATGGCATCTTTAAGCCTATCTCCAACGACTTTCCATCATATTTTTTGGATGGTATCTTTAAGCCCATCTCCGACGATCTTCCATCATCTTCTCCAAATGGCATCTATAAGCCCATTCCTGATATTATCTACACAGTCAAGTATGATACCAGACGAGTGCAAATTTCTGGGCACTCTAGTGTTCAATCATCTTCCACCTTCAGATCACGAAAGGCAGACCAACCAATCTACTTCCTCAGGTTTAAGAAGATTGAACAGGGGCAGCTGTTGTACCCCAAAATTTTCCCTCTCATTTTACTCAATACATGCCCATTGAGGTCCCCAACTTGCCCTAAGATGACTAAGAATTGACCATACAAATTCTCCTCCTAAGGCAATAATCCTCTAACTAGGGTTTCAGATTTCATCAAGATGTGTGAGCTCCAAGGGTCTCAAATATTTTCCATGGCCCTAATATGTCCTCAAGGTTATCCAAGCCAAATTTCATGCCCTACACCACAAGTTTGCGAAGTCAACTGCTCAAATGCCTAAAAATCAACTATACTAGGTCAAAAGTCAATTGTGGCCTATATACAGTCAATCTTCAAGATTTTTGGTCAACATCAAAATTTTGAAGTAATATCCATCATTTTATCAAGGGTTGATCATCATTCCTCAAGAAATGCTCCTAACTCATCAAAAGTTAAAAATGGCAAATTAGGGTTTCTATAGGAAAAGTCAACCAAACTTTGAGAAGGCATAACTTTATCATACTTTATAAGAAATTTTTCCACCAAATATCATTTTGAAGTGAATCCAATTGCCTACAACTTCTCTTCAGCCCTCAAGATCAAGAAATGCCTCAGTTAAAAGATACAATCTCAAACATTATAGGTCCTTTGAAAAAGTCAACAAAAACACCTTTTGGGTCAAAGCTCCTTACATGAACATGGAAGATCCAGTTGAAATGAAATTAAAAGGGTTGTTTAGAGGACATCCTAAGCTCTCTAAAAAGGCAAAGAATACCCTGTTAGGTTTAAAAATGAGAGAGAGATGCATTACTAAAGTTGACCAATTTTTGGAAAATTGCATGAAGCCAATATTGACCAAACTTGAATTTTTTCCAAATGGGCCTATCTTTTTATGTTTGAAACTAATTTCTAGCATGGTCCACGACCTCTAGGCCCACCCATGCATTATTATATTATTTGTGCTATTTATTTTGATATTTTATTCATTAAAATGAAAAATTAAATAAATAAATAATATAAATAATGAAAGATATGATTTGGAATCTTTTCTCATCAAATAATGGGCAAGATGTGTTGGCATATCAAGGTAAAAATGCACAAGGAAAGAGGAGGGAATGATTTTCTTGTTTTAGAAATTTTGGATCAAATCTTCATGACATTAAAACATAATTATATTTGATCTCACAAATGTTTTTGTTGCCCTAATATGGTATCGTATATATGTACAATAATTCCAGACCTAAGGGATACGCGCAGCTGGTCTCAAAAGAACCCTAATATTTCTCAAAAAATTTCAAAGAGTGGTGCCATTCGTATTCATATTTTCATCCAGTTTCAAAGCATTCTAACCATTCCCTGGTGTTCCTGAGGTAAGATTGGGTAAGTATGGATCATCATCCATAGCCATATCACGCTGAATCTCATCATACATAACTCATACTTTTCATAGTTTTTCTGTCTATCGTATTTCAAGTTATAGCATGTTTCAATTCATTCTAACCCCATTAACATGATCACAAGATGATAAGGAACAGCTATGGGAAATAGTTGATAAGCTTTGATAGCTAAATAGCCATTTTCCATTATTAGGGCATGTTGAACTGCAAGCTTCGTATCTCCCTGTACAGGGACTTTCAGACGAAACGGACACCACCACTGGATTCGCAGCCCTTGAATTAGGGGGTATGGTCCTCCTTTTGCCTTTAATGTGGCTATTTTGCAGGTTTGATGTTTGAGGCCCATCGGAGAAGACGACCAGAGTGTTGACTCCGGCATTGCTAGGTTTTTGACTCAGGCGAAGGCAGATGTGGCATGATCCACTCTTTCAATTGGTCCATTCAAATATCCAGGGCCCTACTAGGGCGCATGCGTGTACACTTCATCCTCTTGTTAATGTTTCCAATATATTATCATTTTGTCATTTGTATAAACGACTAACAGGTTGACTGAGTGGTAAAGAGGAATGTGTGCAAAGGGAGAGACCTGGGTTCGATACCCAGCTCTAGAGTTTTGTTTTTTCTAACATGTTTCATATAGATTCAGTGTGCCCAGATCCAAGGCGTGCATCATAGGACCTCAAACTCACACCATCAGATCCTAGTGGCTTGAATCCAGCGCCTCCAAGCGTGCAGCTCCATGGTGGACCTTCCAGATGCAACACTACTTGATCATATGCTGTAGTGGGCCAACAGATCTGGGCCTGGATAATTTTCAGCGCATACACCCCAAAATTACTTTACAACATCAGGCCCAATCCTTTTTCTCTTTACCTAATTTATTTTATTTAATTTGTTTTATATTACTTTTAAAACCAATTTTATTTTAATCATAAAATAAACAAAATCACAAAAAAACCGACTTTGGTTTTTTTAATTAAAATTAATTCTTGCAAATTAATTTAATTTAATTTTAACTTGTTTTATTTGATTTAAAATTAATTAGAAATTAGGGTAAATCTCAAAAAAAATTCATAAAATACCAAAAAATATTTTTAATAAGCAATTAGATTTTTAGGGTTTCAAACTTATTCCCGTCTTAATTTTTGCGAGTCGTTATTTTTCATACGATTATTTTCTCGATTATGTAACTGTTTCCCAATTTGTAATAGCCTAATTAGGATTTTTACTTTCCGCATTTTACATTTCAGTCAGATATAACTGTAACCGCCCCAAAGCCTTGTAATAGCTGTTGGTTTCACTTTCCGCATTATATTGTATGCCTGTATATAAACTGCTAGTAATTAGGTGTGTATGGCAAGAACTAATCAATCAATCTTAGATCACTAACATCAAGATAAAGATAGCTGAAAAAATCACACTATTGCACACTTGCACCCCTAGGGTATTTCCCGCTTTGGTTGCCTTCGGAAATGGTCATGTCCCTCGAACGTATGGATACCCTTAGCAAAGACCCACAATTAAAGTCATCATAAAGATCATAGTCCCTTAATGTCCCTCGAGTTTCCTATGATAAATGATCTTGTTCCTTGATGTTGCCTATGAATCTATGATGACAGTCCCTTCGAACTGCTAAGGTATCTCTACATGTTGCCTTTAATGACCATAAACTTCCCTTGGATAGTCCCTCAACATCCAACGATAAGGCTACCTACTCACTAATAGTAGGATAGCACTATCTAAAGGAAAGGAGGAAAAGAACGCCTTTTTCGAGTAGGTAGATAGTTGTTAAGTACTTACTCAAATCTAATTCCTTTTTACACGACACTTTCAAAAAATGCTTTATCACACTCTTGAGGACTGATACAAGAGTTATCATAAAGCCAACAAAACTATTTCAAAACACACAAACACGAAAACATTTTTCAAAATGAGCAAGTACCTAAGGGCCCGTGGAAAACCACAGATGGAAAGGGTGCTAACACATTCCCTTTCCATAATCTACCCCTTACTCAGAAAATCTCGAATAAGGTATTTTTCTGTTCTTTTCACCCTTTCCTTTGTTGGATAAAAGGAAAGTCGGTGGCGACTCTTGCTTACTGCAACATTTGCGAATACAAAATTCAAACCAGTATTAACAGTCAGTTCTGAGACCATATCACAAAACCTCTTTGAAAATCTATGTATTTTGGCTATAAATGTTGTATATAAAAATAGATTGTGGGGATGAGAAAAGAAGTATTTTTTATAACTTTTTCACCCGCCACGGTTACGAACTTTTAGTGCCTACGTACCAACTTCCATGCAATAGGGGTTCAGGGTACACATTTTTCACCTTTAAATTTTTTAAAACACATGTGTGTTGGTTGATTTTTAGAGACGATACATCATCGTCTTATCCGAGTGGAAAACATACTTACTACCCACAATTATGAGAAAGGAGAATTTGCGTCATCTCAAAGTGGAGGATATGACTTGGATTTTAAAATCAATAAAAGCCTCACCAACACCCAAGTTTAAAATATCTCGCTTGACTACATATCTTAGAAGTATAGTAGCTCGCATCACTACAAGGATTGACAAGACTGTAATCTTTTGAGAAAATTTTAAAGTAAAAAGCCAAAGTGAAATAATAGTTTGAATGAGATTGATTGACTTTTATTCTTCTCACAAAAAATATCAAGGTATTGTCAAGTTGATGAAGAAAATATTTTTGAAAATGCATGGACCTAAGTCAAAGTTTATTATAAAAGTGGTTCAAGTGTTTGAAACAAGAAGATTTTTCAAAAGGAGGGATAAGATTTTTGAAATTAAAGAAAATAGGAGGAGATTAAGGGACTATCCTAAATCATAAGGTAAAAGCTAGGGAAAAGAACCGTCTAACAAACAAGAAGCCAACACTTGACACAATGAGTCAATGTAGAATTCTCGTCCTTTAGATTTGAAACCAAACAAGCAAAGATAATAAATCTTTTAAGAAAACCAAGCTTCAATTGCATTAAGTCTTCACAAAAATTGGGCAGAGTAACAACTGTATATAGATAAGTTCCAAATTACAGACAAAGCATGTAACTACAATAACCTGCACAAAAAAAACAAATAACCCAATGTCTTGGGGTAAACCCCAAGAACTCCAGACAAAATAACAGTTGAAGTCACAAGGTTTCATGGTAGGTCAAGATCTCTAATCCTAAGTCTAAGAAGTCCATAATCTCCATAATGCCAAGGATAGTAACCAAGTAGTCTAAGTAACATTAATGTTTTTTTTGTTCAAAAAGAAAATGAAAGCTCAAATGAGAAAAATAAAAATGACATAAAAAGTAAATGCTCAAGTGAGCAAAGATGAAAATAGCATGAAATGTAAATGCCAAAATAAATGTGCTTAAAGTAAAAGCATAAAATAAAGTCAATTGTTAGGAATTAGTGGTTAGTTGAATGACCATATTGAAACTTGCATTTGGAACTCATTAGAAGATTGATAAAATCAAAGCCTCTCAACAACAAGTTACATTTGTTTTTTGTCAAGTATATCATTCATTTAAATCTCTAGGCAACAATAAATGATCAATAATGTTTAAGTGATCAAATTTGACCAAAGTTGATGAAAATTCATTAGAAGATTGGAAGGACCAAAGCCTCCTAACAAGGAATCTCAAGGTTATTGGATCAAAGGGTTCAAATTAACATACTTGGGCTTACAAACATTGGTTTGGGACATGAATAATTATTTTCTCAAATCGGGACAAAATTTAGCGCTATGTTAAGCAATCCTAAGTGGACTTATATAGAAGTCACACCTATTTTGAGGCATGTCATTAGCAATCTATGTACCATATGATTGGAGAAATGATATGGAAATTATCCTCCAATAACATTTAGTACAATACGAAGGGGATAAGATGAATAGTAATGGGGTAAGAATTAAACCACATTTAAACAAAAAATTTAATCAAACAATTAATAAAATCATTCATCCATTTTTTGTGGAGTTTAATTCAACACCATGGATCCAATGTTGTTAATAAAGCTCATGATCAAAATTTCATAGTCCAAGACCAGCCATAATATAATACAAAATAAAATGGTATTTTAAAATAAAGAAAAAATATTTTTAAAATGATTTTTAAATGAAAATAAAGGGGGAAAATAACAATTCTATTCAAACCATCAAAGAAAATCAAATAAGGCAATAGAAAAATTATAAATGAGATCAAATATTTATACAAAATTTTTGTTAATTTTTTAAAGTCAGGACTATTTTTAAAATTAAAAGAAACATGCAAAACAAACCAGAAATTGTGAAAAATATTAAAGTCATAAATAAAAATAAAATAAGGTCACCAATATTTGTCAAAAGATCATTGGATCCTTCCATATTTTTTTCAAAATTTTAAAATTAAGAAAAGTATTTTTAAACATTTAAAACAATTCAAATAAATTGAAAAATTATAAAAAAATATTAGAACACAAAATAAAATTGTGAAAAAATAATAATCAGAAAGAGAAAAATCAAAAGTATTTTTCATAATTTTTTCAGATTTTTTGAAGTTAATATTAATTTTCTATGACTTTTTGAAGTTTAAAACAATTTAAATATAAAACTCATAAAATAAAATAGTCAAAAAAATGTGGACCAATGGATGAGAGTCAAAATGCGTTAGTAAGCTAATCCAATTGATCAGACGTACTGTGCATATCATGGTCTTTACTGAATAGTGCATGGAATTATTAATTAAATCAAATTTTGAAAAAATGCGTGGCACGCCTTCATTGGTTGATAGATGACACGTTGGTCATCTTCAACCTCCAGCTAATGAATCTGTAGGATCCAGAAACAGTAAAATTAGGACACGAGACCTTCGCTTTGTCTCTTCAAGACAATTCCAATGGTACCTTCGCAAAAAATTTATATAAATTGTAGCTCAGTTATTTTTGAAAAGAAGTTCTGAAAAGGGATTTGAAATTTCATGACCAAAACATACTTCCAGTTTAAAACAAGTGTTGCGACTAGAATCAGGATAATGAGAGCTTTATAACAATATCAGAGTTTGAGAGAATTGGTGAAGGAATCTACCTATTGAAGTTAAGTTGCAGAGCTCTAAAACTGGACTTGGCTAACACAATTTAGGAAGTCTTAGAGCTTAATTCTTCTTCTGTTAGCTTCTGTGAGGTTCAGGAAAGGTGAATTGACAAATAAAATGATTGAGAAAGGTTGTAAGAGAAAATTCGAAATTTCAGAAAATTGAGTTCAAGAGGATGTTTGGCAGGGTCATTCTGGCTCTTTAAGCTTGAGAAAATTAATGAGGTATGATCCTCTATTTATAGGGAATCTGATTGAATGCTCAAGCGTGTGAAATGATGAAGTTTGGAGGCAAATCGAGTGAAGTTGCAAACAAGAAAAGTGTGACTTCTAATTTGATAAAAACTCATCCAAACCTTGAGTTTTAATATGTTAATCACTTCCGGAGGTTCACTAAACGTGTTTATAAGCAAAAGCACACCGAAAAATATGTTTAGGAGCTAAATCCAGGATTTCAAATTCTGTCTTTTGAATAAACTTCAGTCTCAAGGTACCAAGTTCATATTAATGGCATTCTCAGCTCAAGGAGTCTTAGGATATGATTCTTGAAGCTTTAGAAAGATGAGATCATGAGCTTTACATAGGCAAAGAATGGAATCAAATAGATGCTTGAGCTGAATATTGTGACGAGTCAAAGTTGAGAAAAAGAGTTTGACTTTCTATACTTAAAAAATTTCTAAGTTTTTCTTCAAAAATGACCTATAATATCTTGCATCTAAACATGGTCTTCCATTTGAATTTTGCGTTTGACCAAAAAAGATGGCATGAAGTAGATCTTTTGAGTGACATTTTGAGACTTGAACCATTCAAAATCTCAAAAAATTGAGAAGGTTATGACTTGTTGAAATTGGAAAAAAATCATAAAATGACCTATAATCTTTTGCATCCTTAGGGCATCTTCCATCCATTTTCACACTTTGCACTTAAAAGATTGGTTGGAGTTCACATCTTTAAGATCAATGTGGAAAAATAATAGGCTCAAGGTGATAAAAATTGACCAAGTTATGATCTTTTGAAGTCACATATGGGAACTTGATGTTTTGTTTAGAGGACTTGTAATCTTTCTTCATCATCAAGCACCTTTCACACAAAATTTCCTTGAAACCTTTGAAGTGATTTGTTGATAACCCTTTTAAGAGAAGAATGTCTTTGGAATCACAAAAAAATACCAAAGGATGGGCAAGATATACCCCTTTAAAGTTCAAAACCCTAGCTCCTAGAGCAACAAAATGCCTTGAGAACCCTTTTCAGTTTTGATCAACTTTCTGATGCTGGTTTTTGCAAGTATATGAATCACGTCAGAGTAATATAAAAGATTATCGATCCTACAGAGGCCAAAATGTCAATCTATCAAATTATATTGTCACTATGTTTATCTGAGGCAAATCAAATCAGGGTTTTATTATAGCAGAGTAAATAAAGTAAAATATGTCAATTCAAATAAAAGCAAGGGGTTCGAATGCAAATCACAATAGTGAGATAATACTCTAAATGCTTCTAATAGAACTACTTATGAGGAAATATTTCCTACTTTGAAAAGAACTAATTTAACAGGAACTTTCGCTTTCGCGTATTCATAACCAAGTTTATTCTTTAAATAATGCCTTTTCATTGTCACAGATAAAAGGTGTGTATTGCGTTAAAGTAATAAACCTATTTTTATGAAATATAGTTACTTGACTAAGTTGAAAAGTGATTTTGACTCAGAACTTCTAACCAAGAAATGATTAGACTTTTAAACCTATAAACGCGTCTGAAAAAGGTTTTGAAATCATTTCTTCTAAAAAGTTAAAGGTTCTTACATAATTCAACAAAACGCTTTCGCTCTCTTTGAGCAATTAAGACTAACCAAGTTTATCAATGGTTGGACGGCTTTCGATCTTACCCAACAAAAAATAAAGTGCAGAAAACTTGTGTTAAAAACCAAAACAGCCCCTAAAGTATTCCTACAGATGCACTGTTTAGACAGTTAACTTAACCATGATCATTACATTCTAAGCCAGAAGGAAATTAGCCAGACATGGAAATAAACTTATTAAAGCAAATCATGGTTAAGATGAAAGTAAAAAGGTCAAAAGATAAGTGTGGGATGCGAGAAAATAAAAAAGTAAAGCAAGTGCGATGCGAGAAAATAAACAAAGTAAAGCAAGTGCGAGGAAATAAGTGCGATAAATGTGGAAACTTAAATAGAAACCTGCTCCAAACGGAGGGCTTTAAAGCAACTTGACTGGAAGGTAAATTTGACTGAAATAAAGGAAACTTGAATTAAAACAGCGGCAAGATTGTTAAGTGCTCCAAACTTGATTACCGACTCAATGACTCGTGCGATAACTCTTCGATGTGAAGAGATTACCGCTTACAATTAGACAATATATGGCTTAAGTCAGTGCAATTAAGCTTGGATGAAGAAGAAGAACTGAAATCACTTCTATTTATAGGCCTAGGATGATTTTGGAAATCATAAGAATGCCCTCCAACTTCTTTTGAGCGGGAAATGGATTTGCAAAGGTGGCGCCCGCCATGGGGGTGTGGCGTCCGCCATGCTCCAAAAATGAAGAAGTAGTGGAGAACATGGCAGTTTCCAGTTGGATGAAGTTGGCCACCTCATGGATGACCCTATGGCGGGCGCCGTGGTTGAAGCCACAAGTGCAAAAACTCCAAAATCTTGATTTTTAGCTCGTTTTTCTTCATTTCTTCAAGCAAGGCTTAGGAAAGACAAAAAAATTGAAAACAAAACAAAATGCAAACATAACACAAGAAAATAATTATAAAAACCTAATAAACATGTGCGAATCGAGTTAAATATGCAGTGTGATTCAGTGTTATCAAATTCTCCCACACTTAGACCTTTGTTTGTCCTCAAGTAAAAACTCTGTATAGCTCAGCAAAGAGAAACAATATTACCAAACAATTTGGGCAAAAAGGGCTTCTATGTTTAAAGTAGGATGTAATGATAGGTACTAGCCAGGTGAACCAAGGGTATCGTGACAACACATTCAGCAAGAATACAGACACAAACATCAATCCTATACAAACTGATCCATTCAAAACCATCACACTCAGGCCTAATTTTCAAATCTTTTTCATTCAGGCACAATCACATTAAGCACGTTATCTCGCACATACTCATAGAGGAATGACCAGTTAGTGACTCTGATCTCAAGAATGGGGTTCTGGTAAATAAGTTGGTAACCCCTCAAATAACCCAATTATGGTTGTGGTGGATCGAGCCGTAACCCGCCTTACCAAGTCCAGCACCAGAAACCTCCGAACCAACCAACAATGAGCAGAAATTATTTTCTTTTATTCTTTTTGCAATTTCTAACAACCCCTTTTAAGGTTAAGAGACTTCGTGAGGGTCACCTATCCCAGATATTTAGCATATGAATCATGAAAGCACAACAAAAATAATTTGGATCACTCACTTATATTCATCGGTCTCCTATGTAGAGCATGCTTAAGCTGGAGCTGACTGCTAGAAGAAACTACTAAAGATGAAGGTTAAGGCAATAACATAAGGTTATCGATGTCGATTCTTATAATTATGAAGCTTATGGTGTTGAAACGATACTGATTTTCCAAAAGTACTTCCCAAGTCATCTACATCCTATCTTAAACCTGTCTTAAAGGCCAAAATTTTTCAAAGGATACTGTTATCTTTTGTCAAAAAATTTTTGGTAGGGCTAAGAAATGGGGAAAAATAGAAATACACCACACAAATGACTCGGTAAGCACATGAATTTTATTGAAAACAAACTAAGCAAGGTAAATAAACTGAAAAAGGAATAAAGACTTAAAAATAAAGAAAAGGAAAAGCAATAAAATCTCCTCCCACACTTAAATCAAACATTTCCCCAATGTTTCGAAATAAAATATGGAAAGAGTAACCTGGATGTATCTAGGGGAGGCCACTGGTGCCCTCGGCATCCTGCTGATGCCTAGGGTGACGAGACCTACTGTCGAAGGTTCCCTAATAGGGAATCCTGAGTGGCCTCCATGAGTGTAAAATGCCTCTCAAAATAGCCCTGCTGACGCTGCTGCTCAGTACTGATCACAAGCTGGGATTGCATGATATTCTGAAGACACTGATCAGTATGTTGCTGAGAAGTTTGCATGAAGCTCAAGTTGTCAGTCAGATGCTATTGCAATGTGGTGAGCATGCCATCTGGCCTTTCCTCTCGAGCAAGATGCTCTCGCTACATATCCTCGGTGTTGTAAAATCCAGGGGCAGCACTTGCAGAATGATGTGAAGAAGATGGTGCAGTGTGTGCTGGTGAATAATGGTGGGGGGACACATGTGGAATGGGAGGCTAGTATCTCCATTCATGCTCCTCATCAGTCTCATGTCCATCCCCAAGAGGAACATTAGGGAGCAATGGTCCCCTAATAGGTGGAGAGGACAAATCATAAGTCCAGTTTCTCTCAAGCAGCACATCAGTCCTCCGGGAGCAAGGTGAAGCGAAACTGGGAATAGTCACACCATGGATCATGAGGTTAAAACCTCCATCTTTCCTAACCTTGCATAATTTCATATCTTTCAAAAACTTTAATTAATTATGCAGTTAGGTACAGGTACCAAAGTCGCTAACTCAGTGTCCAAGTTCAAAGCTCGAGCAATGGAGGTAATCAATCCTCCAAAAGAAATAATGTCCCCTTTCTCAAAGCGAAAGACATGTGTGCAATCATAAATGGGATAACATTAATTTTTAAACCAGTGAGGCTTCCTTACAAAAACAGAAGTTCTTTTGCACTGACTTTGTTTGGATTCTCCAGGGGAAAAAATTATACAAGCCAATAAATAACGGAAAACACGAATGGTCGGGTTATGGATCATTGAGGCAAGAATACCCTCAAAAGAGGAAATGGTTGAACTATATAATCTAGCCCAAAAAGCAAATGCCTCAATCGACCAATACGAATCCAAAGGGGTCTCACAGATAAATCCTTGCCCATGAGGCATGTCCAACAACTCTGCTAAAGCATCTATAGTGTACTCATATTCAAGAGTAAACATTCTAAATTTTACCATACCGATCATGCTAGCAGTGTTGGGACTGACAGTATAAATCAATGAACTTAAAAATTCTTTGGTCAGCCTCTCATAGGTAGGTTCTCTCCTACCAAAAATATCGTGTTATCCTAAAGTGTCTAACATGTGGAAAACACTGATAAATTCCTAAAGTGTACATATAGTCAGTATCAATATACCTTGTCGGAGAAATTTCTTGTATCTGCAACTTCTCGAGAATTTTTCTCTGCTTCGACCCCGATTTTCCATCACGAAGCAAAAATCCATCAAACTCCATTGTTGCCATTGTTGGTGAAAGAGGAGAAAATGGGTTTTTATGGAAAGAAGGTGAAAATGGTGGTTTTTGGATTTTTATTGAGGGAAATGAAGTGGTTGAATAGGAAATGTTAGTGGGGTTTTGTAATAAATGGGAAAGTTATGAACTTTTAGTGGGTTTTGATGGAGGTTTTGGAGAGGCAAAAATGGAGTCTTTGGGGTTGGAAGATGAAAAATGGTGGTTTTGGTGGCTCTGCCCCGTAAAAGGTACAGACCCCATGGCGGGCGCCATGAGGGTTATGGCGGGCGCCATGTGTGCAAAATCTGGATGGGCCAGAGTTTGAATTTTTGCTCATGGGCCTTGTACTTTTCGCGGGGGGTATGGACAACATCTATCACATGTTTTTCTTTATAATTTGAATCTTGAATGACATAGCTTGATAAAAATCAAAATGGAAATTCATAAAATAAAATCAAATAAAATAAAATACAAAGAAATAAAAAATAAGAGAAAAGTTAATAATGAAAAACATCAACATGCAATATATTTATATATATATGTAGATATGCAATACAATTGTTAGAGATAGATTCATAAAAACAAAAACAAATCCAAGCAGAAATCAAATATAGATAATGATAAGTCTAGAAATAAAAATAATGATAAAGTATATAAATAGCATATTTGTCTCAGATGGGAGGAACAACGTCAACATCGGCAGGGGGATCGTCATCAAGGTCAAAGTTAGAGCCTCTTGGGGCTTCTGGGCCTCCTGCTATCTGTCGGCGCCACTCAGTAATCTCCTGGTAAAGAAAGTTGGGCTCTGTCGCATGAGTCAAATCAGAGACCTCATGTTTCAAGGCGAGGTCAGTAATCTCCTGTCGAAGTCAGGCCACCTCCATACGCAGCTCAGCTAGCTGCGTATGCACATCCGGCTGCTGCAAAGAGAAATTATTAGAAAGCACGATGAACTTGGGTGAAAGTGGTGCAGGGATGTACTTTTCCATAGATGGCAATCTAGGTGCATCAATGGTCTCTCCCTGGCCTTCCAAAATGTAGGTCCAGTTAGTCGGGTCATGTATACTGGTCATCATAGGATCTGGCAAAGTGAAGTAGTGTATCATCTCATTCTTGATTGGAAGCATGAAAATTTTTGAGCTGAAGGAGACCCGCCTCATCAATCCACTATCCAAGCAATAATCGATATCCGACAGCTTGTATCCACAGTAAGGGGTCAAGTGACGTAACTGCCTCTCAAGACCCAATGCAATAGCAATGTACGTCACCGTCCCTCCCACATGTATGATACTCTAAGAGGGAAGGACAGTGGTGTGCAGATTCCACATAAAGAAGTTACCGTAGGAAACTGGACGTGACTAATTAGCATAAAACAAGAAGAATACCTCATCATCACCTACTGGTGGTCAGCATCAGTCTTTCCTAAGAAGGTATGGGCCAAAACCATCTAAAAATAGAGGAGGCCCGGATTATGGATGACGTTTGACATCATATGGTCAGGATCATGGCTACTCCCAGTAGTGATGTCATCCCAAAACTTCTCCACATCTCTAGTCATGAAGTAACCCAAGGGTAACTCTAGAATAGCATCAGGATATGTCCGAAAACCTAAAAGATCACTGAACTCCTTATGGTTGAAAGCATACTCTGTTCTGAACAATTTGAAACTGATGTGGCCATCTGGATCAACATATGGATCATAGTCCAATGAGCTGAGGAACTCTAAAGTGAGGTTCTGGTAAGTCTCGTTCTTGCTATCAGCATACTCCTCTCAATTGAGTTGGTCGCATAGCAATCTGACACTAGGCTCTAAGCCTAAGACTTCCAAGCAACCTTTGTCTGGATACTAGGTAGGATCTATCGGGCGAAGGGACAAGGCCTCATAGCATTGTTTCTGATTCTCATTTCTGAAGTTGACGTGCATGTCATCAAAAGGTGTCATCCTGAAAAGGTATGGTTAGACGAGAATGTTGTCCTAAAATATACAAACATTAAAACTGTTAGTCGAAAAATAGGGAAACATAAGGTGATAAAATTATAAAATAAATAAATAAATGCAAGTAAAGAAAAAGGAAAGAAAATAAAATCCATGGGTTGCCTCTCATGTAGCCCTTGTTTAACGTTATTAGCTCGACAAAATAGACTTTATATCTCAGAAATGGGTACTGGAGGGTTGATCAAAGTGTGGCTGGAGTAGTCAATGGGAATGTCACCTCCTTTATAAAGCTTGAGTCTTTGTCAATTTATTGTGAATGGGTTGCAAGAGATGTTTCTGTTTTCTACGTCACCTAACTTTAAGATCTTATAAACTTCATAAGGACCAGTCCATCTAGAGCGTAGCTTACCTGGAAAAAGTCTCAACCTGGAGTTAAAAAGGAGAACAAGATCGTCTATGTTGAATTCATTTTTTATAATCCTCTTTTCATGCCATGCCTTAGTTCTTTCTTTGTATATTATGGCATTTTCATAGGCATTCTTGCGGAGTTCTTCTAGTTTATGAATGTCAAGGATTGTTTTCTCACCAGCAAACAAATAATCTAGATTTAAGGTTTTGATGGCCCAATAGGCTTTGTGTTCTAACTCAAATGGTAAATGCCATGACTTTCCATAGACCAATTGATAGGGGGTAGTTCCAATAGAGGTTTTATAAGCTGTCATATAGGCCCACAATGCTTCTTGTAGCTTTTGAGACTAATCTTTTCTAGATATTGAAACAGTTTTCTCTAGGATCCGTTTAATCTCCCTATTAGATACTTCCCCTTGTCCACTAGTTTGCGGATGGTAAGGTGTTGCTACTTTATGTCTAACTCCATACTTACTTAAAAGTTTGTCAAAAATCCTTGATATAAAATGTGATCCACCATCGCTTATTACAAGACGGGGTATTCCAAACCTGGGGAATATGTAATTTTTGAACAATTTGAGTACTACCCGTGTGTCGTTTGTGGGTGCAGCTATAACTTCAATCCAATTAGACATGTAGTCAACAACCACTAAAATGTATTTATTACCTAAGGAGGATGGGAAAGGACCCATAAAATCTATACCCCATACATCGAAAAGTTCTACTTCTTGAATGTTCCTTAAGGGCATTTCGTCACGTCTTGATATGTTCCCAGTACGTTGGCACCGATCACATTCGACAATGTAAGCATGGACATCACGCCAAAGTATGGGCCAGAAAAGGCTGACTTGGAGGATTTTAGTGTATGTTATAGAGGTGCTCGTATGTCCACCATAAGGTGTGGAGTGACAATGTTCTATGATATTCCTTACCTCTTCTTCAGGAACACAACGGAAGGAAAAAAACATTGGTGCCTCTTTTGAACAAAAGTAGTTCATCCCAATAAAAGTGTTTCACATCATTAAAGAACTTCTTTTTTTGGTGATAACTAAGATCTGGGGGTACTATATCAGTAGCTAAATAATTAACAAAGTCAGCATACCAGAGTACATTACTAACTGCTAGGGCTTTCTCAGGGATCTCATAATGATTTAGGTCATCTTCCTCAAAGGTGTCTATTTTGGATACTATTCTGTCATAAGTAAAGTCATCATTTATAGGAACTAACTCTGGTTTCAGGTATTCGAGCCTAGAAAGGTGGTCAGCAACTACATTTTCTGTGCCTTTCTTATCTCGAATATCTAGATCAAATTCTTTTAGTAAAAGGATCCACCGGAGTAGCCTAGGTTTAGCATCTTTTTTACTTAATAAGTAGCAGATAGCTGCATGGTCTATGTAAACTATAATTTTAGCTCCAACTAGATAAGATCGAAATTTATCAATAGCAAACACTACAGCTAAAAGTTCTTTTTCTGTGGTAGCGAAGTTAAGTTGGGCAGCATCTAGGGTTCTTCTAGCATAGTAAATCACATGTAGCGTCTTATCTTTTCTTTGACCTAGAACAACTCCAACAGCATAATCGCTAGCGCCACACATGATTTCAAAAGGTTCGGTCCAATCTGGGGGTTGCATAATAGGTGCAGAAATTAGGGCTTGTTTTAAAAGGTTAAAGGCTTCGACACACTTTTCATCGAAAATAAACTCAACATATTTCATCAATAGGCCAGTTAAAGGTTTTTTATTTTAGAGAAATCCTTCATAAAGCATCGGTAAAAACCGGCATGACCAAGTAAACTTCGGACTTCCCTAATGGTATTAGGAGGCTTAAGGTTTTCTATAACTTCTATTTTGGCTTTTTCAACTTCAATACCTTTCTCAGAGACTATGTGTCCTAAAATTATACCTTCAGTCACCATGAAATGACATTTCTCCCAGTTCAATACGAGGTTTACTTCTACACATGTTTCCATAATTTTCCCAAGGTTAGTGTTGTACCCTAAAATTTACCCTCTTAATTTCAGAATTTTTAGGCTTATGTTTCATCATAAACATCATATTGCATTACATTCATACATTGTGATGGGATCAAAGTATTTGGGTTATCAAGTTTTCCTCAAGCTTTGGAACATGATTAATCAATATTTGTTTATTTTCTAAATAATTAGGGTTTTGCTAAATCCCTTATTTGTTTTGATTCCAAAAACCAACTTGCATTGGGTTTCAATTTAATTTATCTCTTGTTTGAAGTTCATAGATTGATTGAGGATCTTAAAAATATTTTTCTTGAATTATTTAATAAGGTTTGGTATTTTCTATTGATTTACTTTGAAAGCTTGTCTAGTTTGGTAGTTTTGCCAACTAGTTTTGGTCTTTGAGCCTCATTTGATCCTCTCTTCTACTATCCATGAACTTCAAACTTTATTTCTGACCTCTACACATCTCAAATATGTTATGAAAATTTTAGTTTGAATTATTGAATTCCTTTTCCATTATTGATGAATTTTTGAAGTGAAAATGAGTAATTGATGTTACATTCTTTGTTGCAATTTGTTTGATGGCCAATGAACTTGTATGAGGCATATAAATTGCCACTTAAAGATCATATTGCTTATGTGTTCTCACATCAATTCAATTCAATCCTCTTGACTTCTCATAATTGGTTGATGAGCATTTTTTGATCCATACCTCCTAAGTGATGTTCTTGTGTGAATTTTGCTTTGAGTTTTGAATTTTTTGCCTTGAGTTTGAGGTCATCAAATGACTAATGATGACATGTTGGGGAATGATACATAAAGGATAGTCTCATAAATACTTGATATCACTTGACCTCTAATGTTTGAACCATTTCATCTTATTATGAATTTGGTGTTCAATCTTTTCTTTTCCTTTAAATCTTTAAGGTACATTGAATGCACTTGTGGAACATGCTTTAGAATAAACATTTTAAACTCTTTATCATATCCTCATAGCATGTTAGAAGCTTGATTTAAAGTCTTTGAATGGTTTAAGTCTTCTAACTTTGTCTTTGTTTGAATTCCCTTCCTTGCTATCTTATGATCCAAGCTCTGTGATACATTTTGTGGTACCCCTCTTTTGTTATGCTTGAGAATCACAATGAAGTGAATGAGTATGGATGTGTAGTATTTTCTACTTACCTCCAAGGTATTTTTTTTATATTATTCTCTTTCCCCTTTGATTCTTGATTGATATTTACTTGTCAATTCAACATGGTGACAAAAAAGGAGCAACAGTTCTTTAGTTTTTACCTAATTGTTACATGTGCCTACTTGATGCTTCTTACATCTATTGTTTGGATGTTTTTCTATCATTTTCTTCCATTGCTTTGTCATATCATCATCCATCCCTTATTGTTCATCATTTCTCTTTGAAATCACTAATTTGTATGTTGAATGTACGAGGTACTCTGAGGAAAGTTTTCCATTTTGAATTGATGCTGTAGTGTTCCACTTTATTTGTGGAACACAATTGGTTGTGATTACACCACTCGTGTGTGTGTGTGTGTGTGTGTGTGTGTGTGTGTGTGTGTGTGTGTGTGTGTGATTGTGACTACTATACATCACCTGTGGGATATGTTAATACTTGAAGTATCAGTGCTTATATTTGATGGCATGATTTCTGACTTGATTTGTTTGCTGATGCTAGCTTGCTTGTAGTTCTATAGGTTTATTTTTCTTTCTCATTTGCTACGGATAGTTATCCGTTTGGTGTTTCACTATTTCCTTTTTACTGGTTCCGCTCCTTATTGCTTTCTATTGTTTGATGGGACCTCTGTTGCTGATATAAGTCAGGAGTCCCTCTGGTTTATTTAAAGACCTGTTTAAGGCGATTCCGCATATGTGCCTTGCTTGCTACTCATGTTTGTACACTTGTTTGTTTACTTGTTTGGTATTTACCATGCTCCCTTATGATTGCTCGATTAGAATAGCTCTAGAGCCAGACATTAGGATATTCACCCATGTATGCTAACATAGGGTAGAAACATCCCTTTTTGTCCTCAACTTTAGGGTCGATCATTGCATGATAACACTAGGAATAGTGTTAGGCTAGTCTCCCTTAGTTATTTTTCCTTTCTTTTCATATTGCATCTTAAAACTAAAACTTCTTCTTGGAAAATCATAAAATATCTCTAATAAACTTAAATCCTTCTTCACGGTAAAAAATACAAACCAATCTTATTCGTTTGAGCGCCTTTTGGCTTTATTTTAAACTTTGTCAAATTGATGTTTCACCATCTTTACCATGTTATGCTGATGTTTCGCCATCGCATATGTTTGTAGTCGATGTTTCCCCATCACACAGGTTTGTTATCCTACCTTGATTTTCAATGTCATTGTTAGGTGTGATGTTTTATCATCTAGGTTATTGATATTTTGCCATCTTTGCCATGTTATATTTTTATCTTTTAGATGATGTTTCGCCATCAGATATGTTTGTTGTCGATGTTTCTCCATCACACACGTTTGTTATCCTACTTTGATTTTCGATATCATTGTTAGGTGTTTTATTTCATCGTCTTGTATGATATTTTGATTATCGTGTTGACGTTTTATCATCTTATCTGATTTTGTGTTGCCATGTGATGTCTTGTCATCTCTTTGGAAGTTTTATCATCGTTGTTGATGTTTTGTCATTTTATCTGATGTTTCGTCATCTTGATTGTTTCTTTTGTCTTCTTAACTAAAAAACACAAACCAACCAAAATATATGAGCCGAACTACGGCTGCTCTGATTCTCTTAAAAGGGATATGTAGGATGAGGATTTTGTAGGGCCTAATCGAGCATATCTTTGTAAATATTCCATTATTTTTCCCACACTTTCTTTTCCTTTTTCTTTTCATGCATTCCCTCATTCCCTTTTCAGCTTTAAGCCTAAATATAGATTTTTACACACCCATTAGATTAGAACAACAAGAGTGTATACCATAGAGTACTACATACATGTGGAGTGCTAATACCTTCCCCTTGCGTAACAGACTCCCTTACCCAATCTCTCGGTTGCAAGACCGTGATTTTATCTCTTCAGGTTTTCTCGATGTTTACCTTTCCCTTTCGGCGGGATAAAAGAAGTTCGGTGGCGACTTCATTGATTTCATAGTCAGATGACAGTTCGGACAGTTGTTTCAGCTGGCGACTTCACTGGGGAAATGATTGACCTATTTCCGGTCCATCCCGTAGTCGATCCTGGCTCTTGTTTGTTTATTTCTTTGGGTTTTTTTTTATTTCCAGTTAATTACAACTTTATATACACTGCTTGCATATGTTTGTGCATGCATTTTATCACTTTCCATATATTTGTGATACTGTTGTGCTGGCTCTGTTTTCATGATTGGGTGGGTGTTACAAGAGGTAAAATTCCCAGTAACCATGCCAAGTGACAACCATAGGAACCTTAGGAATAAAGTGGAACATGAACGGCTAGTCGACTTTGGTTTGCTAGTGCGCTCATGTCGTCCATGCTCAGATGAGATTACAAATGGGGTGTTATCATTTCACATAGGTGTTTCGATGATAGTGGCTTTAGGCGTACCCATGATTCTGAGTTACCCATGCCTTACCCTGACCTGGTTTCGCCTGTGAGTGGGGAGGGATGATTTATTCTTATAGGTACAAATTGTGACTCTAGTTCTGACGGTGACTTTGGTTATGTTGCTGACATGAGTTCTGTTGGTGACCATGTTCTGATAGTTACTGTATGTTTTTTATGGTGAGTTGATACTGTCGATGACTGTGTGTTCTCTCAATTTTTCTCTGAGCTTTTCACCTTGTGATGTCTATTGATTGCGGCAGTTCTAAAATTATCTTTTATTACAGGGAGATTTTGGTCTCATGGAGTTGCTGATCCACTTGATACTTGATTCTTTTGTGTTCCGAGATGGTGCCATACCTTTGATCCGGTGATATTCACCATTCATTTTAGAGACAGTGCAACCATTTTCCATGTTTGTGGAGCCTTGATCCTATGTTTTTGCACGTACAACATGTTAATATCATTTCAATACACGTGTTCTCTCCATTTCTAAGGAACCATGCTTGTGAGCTTTGTGTTACGCTTTTCCACCTCTTACTGAAAAATAAAATTTAAAAGTATGTGAGTTCCTTGAAAATGATTGAACATGGAATTGCATCCACTCACACACTTCATGCATATTCATGCATGCATAACAGGTACTCAGAGTTGGAGATTCTTATTCAGACATGGTATTCTCTTCAGATATACAAACTTGAACTCTTGTTGTCATGTGTTCAGAGATCAGTTATGGAACAACTGCATGGGGTATCGACCGATACAAAGATTCAGATGTGTTTGTTTGTGGTATACGTGCAAGCCTTGGCCCGTCATCGAGAAATCTTCGAGAAGGAAGATAATCAGTTGAAGACCCAGTTGAGTCAGGTCATGGAAGTCTTGATGATAGTGTCAACAATCCGACAACGACTGTTGCAACATGAGTTATTCTCTAATATTCTTCTTTTGGGATTTATTTCAAAACCATTGAGTGCTTTGTGGATTTCATCCACTGTCTTGAGTGATTGGAACGTTTTATCAGCAGATGGTCCCCATTTCCCAGTTGAATTCAATAGGATATGTTTTATCAACAAGGGCAAGATAGGTCTAGAGAACTGTTTTGATCCCATTTTCGTGCTTTATTCCCATGTGTTTCCACACTTGTTTGAGCTTCAGTGGATTAGGCTTCGTACTTCAGTACTGTCTACAACCCCCCTTCTAAATCCTATTACCAACACCATAAATGGTTACCACGCTAGGGCACCCGATTATTCAATCAGGTGCACTCTCTACAACTTTGGGGCACCTGATCTTCTCTTCAACAGTCAGTGTTTGTTCCCCAAGTGAGTGCATGGGTCAAAGATTTTAAGCTAATATAGAAGAAGCCTGAGAAGAATGTTGATACCATCTCAATGCTTTACATCCTGGTACTTCCTTGTCTGTTTGGAATTCATTTGATTAAGCTTCATGTTTTGTTGACTTTTCAGTTGATTATTCTCTCTCCTGATGTAAATGCTAAGTGTGTCTCCCATTCTGGGGAATTTGGTCTTGATGTTTCTAGATGGTTTAAGTAAAGTCCGGCTCCTGCCTAGCGTCTCTCTCAAAGTCCAATTTCTAAGGTGATAAATAATTTCGAATTTTTCACTTGGTATAATGTTCACCCTCTCTATTGTGTCCAGACGGGCAGGGAATCTCTTGTCCAAGTGAGCCTCAAGGTTTATGAAGATCATTTGAAGCAATCAGTCCATACGGAGTCAAGTCTCCTCAACATGGAAATTTCAAATTTCATTTGCATTCTCATTTACAATCTTAATTGATTTGTTCAGTAATTTCTTGTATGAAAACTTGCTTATCTTTTTGAATACTAAATCATAATGCATTGAATATGTTTGTCTTAAATTAACCCATTCGTTATCACTCATATTTGTTTTACTATGTTTTTGATATTCAACTCTTATTAATAAAGTAATAACTCTAGAGGGAGGAAGACAAAAATTTACCTGGAAACTCAAATGGTATGCTTTCGAGTAAAAACCTTCCTGATGATGTACATGCCTTGTTTCAATCCCCAAACACCAGAGATATAAGGGAGATAGACCCTTATTAACCCCTCTGAGCCTTCGAAGTAGGAGTTTCTTTTATGTTCGGAAAAAACCCTTATTTTTAACCTGGGGCAGGGTAGATGTTCATTTAATTTGATCAAGCATTCAAATTTCAGAAGGAGTGTCCCATTTGAGGATCACCACATCTTACCCCTTGCATTATGAGGTCAGTAAAATATCAAAACCACAATGGTTATTTCCTCACAAAAATCCTGAGGTCGAGATTGAATCAATACAATAATGGTTATCCCTTGCCGACCAAAGAATGAGGCAGTCACTTTCCTCAAAAAGTTCAAAGACTTAGGGACACACGACTTGTTCAAAAGGGAAAATTCTAGGTAAGGGGGTTGGTTATGAAAAGGGAAGGTATTAGCACCCTAAACTTCTACGGTACTCTGTAGGAACCTCTTTGAAAAATATGTATATTTTGGCTATAAAATGTTGTATAAAAAAATAGATAGTGGAGGTGAGAAAAGAAGTATTTTTTATGATTTTTGCACCCGCACGGCGAACCTTTAGTGCCTACGTACCACCTTTCGTGCTATAGAGGATCAGGGTACACGTAGTTCCTATTTTTAAATTTTTTTAAAACACAATGTGTTGGTTAATTTTATGAGATAAGACATCATCATTATTGTCCGTGTGGAAAACATACTTATTACCCACAATCATGAGAAATGAGAATTTGCATCATCCCAAATTGGAGGATATGGCATGGATTTTAAAGTCAACAATGCCTCACTCAACATCCAAGTGGAAAATATCTCTCTTCACTACATATTGTAGAAGTATAGTTGTTTGCATCACTACAAGGATTGACAAGTGTCTAATCTTTTGAGAAAGGTGTAAAAATAAAAAGCCAAAGTGGCAAAATGGTTTGAAATGAGATTGATGGACTTTTAGTCTTCTCACAAAAAATGTCAAGGTATTATTAAGTTGATTGAATTTTATTTATGAAAAGGTTTTGAAAATGCATGGACCTAGGTCCAAGTTTATTATGAAAGTGGTTCAAGTTTAAAAAACAAGAAGAGTTTTCAAAAGGAGGGAGAAGATTTTTGAAATTAAAGAAGATGGGAGGAGAAGAAGAGACTATCCTAAATCATGAGGTAAAAGCTATGGAGAAGAAACATCTAACCAACAAGAAGCCAATACTTGACATTATGAGTCAAGATAGAATTCCCATTATTTGGATTGAAACCAAGCAAGCAAAGATACTAGACCTCTTGAGAGAAACAAACTTCAAGTGTATTAAGTCTTCACAAAAATTGGGCAGAGTAATAGCTGTATATGGGTGAATTCCATATTACAAACAAAGTATGTAATCACAATATTTGCACACAAAACAAACAAACAACCCAATGTCTTGAGGTAAAACTCAAGAACTCCTGACAAAATATCAATTAAGGTCACAAGGTATCCAACATAGGCCAAGGTTTCTAATCCTAAGTCCAAGAAGTCCAATACTCCATAATGCCAAGGATAGTAACCAAATAGTCGAAGTATCATTAAAGTTTTTTATGGTTCATGTTGATTATTAAGTATCTTAAAAAAATTAAAGAAAAGCTCAAGTGAGCAAAATAAAAATGACAACAATATAAAGGGGCTCAAGTGAGGAAAGATGAAAAATAGCATGAAATGTAAATGCTAAAGTAAATGGTGCATAAAGTAAATAGTATAAAATAAAGCATAAAGTAAAAGCATAAAATAAAATCAATTGTCAATAATTAGTGGTTAGTTGGATGACCATCTTGAATCTTGAATTTGGAATTCATTAGAGGATTGGTAGAACAAAAGCCTCTACACAATGAATTGAATTTGTTTATGTCAAGTATATCATCCATTTAAGAATCCTCAATGTAACATATAATTATCAATGATGTTTAAGTGATCCGCATTGACCAAAATTGATGAAGAACCATCAGAAGATTGGTAGAACCAAAGCCTCTACACAATGAATCTCAAGGTTATTGGATCAAAGGGTTCAAATTAACATCTGGGGCTTGCAATCATAAGTTTGGGCCACTAATGATCATTTTCTCTAATCGGGACAAAATTTAGGGCTATGTTAAGCAATCGTAAGTGGACTTATATAGAAGTCGCACCTATTTTGAAGCCGGTCAATAACAATCTATGCACCATTTGTTTTTAGACATGATATAGAGATCATGCTCCAATAACACTTAGTGCAATAAGAAAGGGATGAGATGAAGAAGGATGAGAAATAATATATGTTGTACCCAAAAATTTTCCCTCTCATTTTTATCAAGATTTCTCCTCACAAGACTCTTTGAACTCAAGACCAAGCTAGGGTTTGCTCTGCTCAAAACATCTCCTTGCACTGATGACCTAAATTAGGGTTTCAGTTTGCACAAGGAATTTTGGACTTCTAATGCCCCATGTGACTTTCATACTTCATGTTGGACTTATAAGATTGCTCATACCAAGTTTCAAGCCTTGAATCAAATTTTTGCCCAATCAATTGGACAGTTGACCTAAAAATCAACTGAATTGGGGAAAAAGTCAATTGTGGCCAATTTACAGTCAAAACTCATAAATTTTGATCCACATCAATATTATAGGCTCATATGAACCATTTGATCATGTTTGGACCACAACTCCTCAAGAAATTTGATCAGATCATCAAAAGGGCAAAATGGTCATTTTTAGGGTTTTGACTGCAGAAGGGCAATTTCTGACTTTTAACCTAGACAATAGAAAATTGGGTTCAAGAATGGATTCAAGGATTCAATGGAATCATCTTTACCTATTCACAAGGTTCAAAAGATCTCAATTGCATTGGATTGACAGATGAATTTTCTAGTCAACTGATCAAAAATCAACTGTACACTGAAAAGTCAAACTTTGACTTTTTGGTCAAAATCAAGTGCCAAGCGTCATTTTTCATCAAGGTGTGTCAAAACATGAAAATTGTTCATCAAGAAACCTAATTTTGTAAATTAGGGTTTAAGATTGAAAAAATTCATAACTTAGAATTTTTCTAAGTTATGAAATTTTCTTATTTTTCCCCAACTTTGCCCAACTTTTTCACTATGATGCAATTAGATTCAAACAAAACTTCCAACATGAAAGTTGTAGTCCTCCACAAAATCTACAACTTTTATTCACAAATTTTTCCCAAAAGAAGCCCGGATCTCAAGTTATTATTTTTGGAACAAGGGTCCATGAAACTTTTAACTTAGTTAAATTTTGCCCTAGTTTAGGCAGGATTTTGACCTATCTTTATGGAAATATTTCACCTAGTTCCACTTGTAATATCAAAATGAATTTCAAAGATGGATTGTATATAATGTTACAAGCTTTCCAAAATGTCCAAGAACTCTCCAAAATCATTTATGGTTAGGGAGAATCGAAGGTTTGAATTTGGCAAAAAACTCACTTTGATCCATGGCATTTTTCACTATGTTACAAGTTGCAATTTCTGTCCAGCCTCACTTGTACTTGCTCACAGGTCCTTAAACCCTTCCACACTCAAAAATTGAATGCAAACTCGTTGGTTTAAGACATTATTCTGATTATTGGAAGTTTACACAAGGGTTTAATCTATTTTTTGGCAAAAAGTGAACTATGCCATTTTGATAAAGCCAACTTTATGTCAACTTGCTTCCCTTGAGCCTTGGACCCCCCTCTTTTCAGCAAACAAGTTCCATAAACTTAGGTAAAGGTACAACAATCTTGTGCATGCTTGAAGATATCCTGTACAGGCCTGTCTTGTATCACTTCACACTTTTACTTCAAAACCAAGTAAACTTGCAAAAGATCCACATCTTTGAAATATGATAAGAACAAAGTTTGTGAGCGTTTGAAATAACTTTTGCATATTTCCTTGAGCCAGAAGCACGAGCTATCCAACCCTCAAGCCTTCCAAAACACAAAAACACCATCTTCTTGCAAAACAGGGCATTCTCTGCAGTTTCACTTCCATCTCACAAACCATTCGCGCGTTTTGTCACAAACCAGTTCCAATACCTTCCATATAACCCACCTGAGCTATCCTAACCATTGGCCATTGACTGTAACTCCATTTGCAAGCTTCACCATTTTTGATTTCAGCTTGTGCAGGTTGACTTCTACAGGCTTATTCAAGCAAGCTCAAAGCAAACAAAGCATTGGGGGAGGTCAGAGGAAGTTCAGGCAAGCTCACAAACATCTCAGGCCTCACTGAAAACCTCCACATTACCATACTCGTGTTCAACTGAAGCAGGTATTTTCCAATTTCCTATCTCTCTATTTAGGAATCATTAGGCTTAGGTTTGTGAATAAAAAATGTAGTACTCATTGCCCTTAAGTTGTACATATGCATAAATTTCATTTAAGTTAAGTGTGCTGAGAGAATTTGATTGATGAACTTTCTGAAAAAGTTAGGTTAGAAATTGGGGCCAGAGAAATTCTCTCTGGTCTTTGAGAGTTAGATTAAGTTTTTTATATGGTTAGAATCATATGATCATGCTCTATAACTTTCATGTTGCAAGTTTTCATTTTTAAGCACAAATGCAGGAGATACAAGTTTGTACAAAGAACGCGCGTTTTTGTTTGAATCTGAGGTTGAAGACGAAGTTGTTGGGCTGGGCCTGGCTATTTCTCACTTTTGGCGCCCCCAGCTTGTTGATTGCACCCCCCTGGCCCATTTGTTTTATATTTTTATATTTTTATATTTCTTTTTCATTTCTAATTTTATTTTATTTTTCTAAACATAAAAAATTACCAAAAACATTTTCATAAATTTTCACATTTTATTTTGTATTTTTTTATTATTTTTTCTAACATAAAAATAATTATTAAATAACATTCTTTTATTTTTCTTTAATAAAAACTTGAAAATAATACATAAAAATATTATATTTTTATTTTTATTATTTACATACTTAAATAATATTTTTCTAATATAAATTTATTTTTTGACATTTGTATATATTTTATTATTTTATTTTACTATACATAAATAATATAATTAATATATATATACTTTCTTAAAATAAATTAGGGTTTCCACCCTTAATAAAAATAATATTTTATTTTCTTATTTTTTTTACACATTAAATATTATATTTTTACACACATAAAAATAATACAAAAAAACATATTTTTTGCCTATTTATAATATATTGCATATTTATTTAATTGTCTATTTAAATATTTGCTTATTTATTGTTTGATACAAAGAATTCAATTTGGATGTAATAGTTAATCTTAGGGCTTTATTTTCTTGCAAATACCCCCCATTGAAAATTGTATCCCCTCCCCATATCAATGTTTAGGGTTTATTTTACGCATTTTATAGCTTTCAAATATGCCATGATAGAGATTAGGGTTTGTATGAAATATCCAAAATCAAAACAAATAGCTAGACCTAATACAAGACATAAAAGCATGTAAATTGACAACACAATGCACACAAGAACCCCTAGGGTTTCATCCACTTGTTGCCTTTTAAATGGCCATGGTATGCATGTTGAGTCTCTTGGCAAAACAAAACAAAAACAAACAAAGATCATAGTCCCTCGATGACGTTATCTTGGTTGCCTATACAAATTGATCTAGTACCTCAAAAGTTTGCTAAGATACTTGGCACAATTGCTATCATGGTCAATACAATGACCCGCGCCTGTCCCTTTAACATTCAAACACAAAGTTGTTTACCAAATGCAATGGTAAAACAATATTGTCAAAAGGGTTAAAAATGTGTAGGAAAGACTCTTGAGTAGATAGGGTAGATGCTCCTAGTTACTTGATCATAACTTGCAAACATCCTTGCTATTTTCAAAAAACATATCACCACACAATTTCAAAAAACACTTCCCAAAACAAACTTTCAAAAATTGAAACATCTTTTCAAAAGACAAACACCTTTGTATATATTTAAACAAGAATCATTACAAAGGTTGCCACAACGATGGCCTCTTTTCAAAACATTTTCAAAACCACACACAAAGCACCATTTAAACAATTGAAAAGCAAAAGCAAGTGACCTAAACAAGTAACTAAGAGCCCATGGATAACCATGGATGAAAAGGGTGCTTGCACCTTCCCTTTTCATAATCTACCCCCCGAACCCAAGAAAACATCTCAAAGGTCTTTCCTGTGATTTTTGACCTTTCCTTTGGATAAAATAAAAAGTTGGTGGCGACTCTTGCTAAACCGAAACATTTGCGAACACAAACGCAAAACCTCAAGTCAGTTCTCCCACCGTATCACAGAATTGGCGACTCTGCTGGGGAATTATCTGAAAGTGGGGTTACCTTAGGTTTTAGATCACCTTTACGTGCTTACTTTGTTTTCTTTGATTGCTTTACATTTGGTTCTATTGTTTGGGTTTAAATCCTCTACCCGGATTTGGGAAACATTCATAGGTAAATAGCAATACGTTATGGAAACTATGCGGGGTATACCGACATGGTTGAAGCAATATCTATATTAGTGCAACATATTTGTGGGTACCGGTAGCCTTTGAGTCAATCAAAGAGAATACGGGGCTGCTGTGTGATGTCACGAAGCACTAATGGACTTTTAGAACCTTTACTTGACCATCTTGGCCTTTTTTAGGGGTAGTGAGATGACCGGCTTTGGTGCAGTCCGAAGTTGGTAGATACTCGATACTACACTCATTGAGGGTTGTTTTCTTGGAATATTTCGGTCACCAGTAAAGTGGCTAAACTGAAACAATGAACACAGAAAATAGTCCAGTGATATTGAGCTCCTTAGAACCCAGTTACTATTTAATAGGACAGGTTGAGCCAACTAAACTTCAAGAGGGTACTTACCTATGAAACCCCATGAAAGCCTAAACTAGGAACATGTTTGACTTGCTTGTACATATACTTGTGCATACATCATGAACATTATGAAGCATCATATGCATCCACTAACCATTTCAAGGGTTTGGATCTTCATCTTTGTTCCTGTTTTGTAGGTTATGGAGTCACTCCGTAGGAAAAAAATCCAAGTCAACCTTGTGAGAATTCCTCCTCTACTCAAGGAGTTTACTTCCAGGATTCCAGAGAATTCTACCTTCACTGAAAGACATGGTAGACTTCTCAACTTGGTCAACTCCAACATTGAAGAAGACATGGTGAAAGTTCTCTTCCAGTTCTTTGACCCCCCTACACCATTGCTTTACATTTCCTGATTACCAACTAGTGCCTACTTTGGAGGAATTTTCTCAACTCCTGAGGATTCCTATTCTCCATCAACTACCCTACAACGGTACAGAAAGAGACCCAAAGCCTGAAGATGTTGCTCAAGCCTTACACTTGCAACCATCTGATATGAAAGGTCATTGGGAAACCATAAGTGGTGTCAAGGGTTTCTTGGCAAAGTTTCTGTTTGAGAAGGCACAAGAATGCTGGAACTCTCTAGATCTGCAAGCTTTTGAGGAGATTGTAGCACTTCTCATCTATGGGTTGGTCTTGTTCCCAAACCCTGATCAGCTTATAGATGTGAATGCTGTCATGATTTTCATATCTCGGAATCTTGTGCCTACATTGCTTGGGGACATCCTACACTCATTTCACACACGAACAATGAGGAAAAGAGGTGTTCTCATGTGTTGTACTCCTCTTCTAGCAAGGTGGTTTATTTCTCACCTTTCCCAGTCAGTCTTGAAGAATGAACAAGGCTTGAGGTGGTCACAACGGTTGATGACTCTCACACATTCTGATGTTCATTGGTGTTCTCGGTCCAGAGAAAATGTCATCAACATTGATCATTATGGGGAATTCCCTAATGTCCCATTACTTGGCATTAAGGGAGGCATTACCTACAACCCCTGTTTAGTTCTGAGACAGTTTGGGTATGCCCGAAGGGATGACCCTCATGACACGCTGATTCCGGACTTGGTTTTTGACTTCGACAACGACGCTCAAGGATTTCGACAAAGGTTTATCCGAGCTTGGAGGATGCCCAACAAAGTGGACAGTATGACACTGGGACACAAGAATTCCATCCCCCTTGAGCCTTACCTCAAGTGGGTACGAACCCGCGCCCAGAGTCTTATGATGCCTTACCCCTACATTCTGCCTATGATCAAAGAGCCTGTTATGGAAGGAGAGGTTCCATACACCTCCTACATCCTAACATGCCAACATCATTGGAAGATTTGCAAAAGAGTTGGATACAGCTCAAGGAAGAACAGAACACTTTTGAAGCCAGCTTCTACGCCAGTGAGAAGAAGGTTTTGGAACTTACTCGTCGACTCCACGAAGAGCAGACTCTCAACACCTACATCGCACCGAAGAGGATGCGCAACGTCTTTTTACATTAGAATTTTGTATTTATTTTTCCCATGGGGCACTTATGTACTAACAACTTCTATCTTATTAATATGACGTGTGTTCTTTTTGTTTACAGCAAATTTGAATTCTGAATCCTTGAATGCATTACATGAATACATATCATTCATCATACGCATAAACAGGTCTTCACACCAGGTTTCCTTATCTCTCTGTTGTTTATTTCAGCAAGATGGATATAGAGCAGACGATTAAAGACTTACAAGCACAGAATTCACAGTTCCAACAACTCCTCATGACCTTGGAAAAGGGTCAGGAGGATCTTAAAGCACTGTTAGAGAAGGAAAAGGAAAAAGAGAAAAAGAAAAATAAAAGAGTTGGTGTGGCTACTCTGGGTAGAAGATTTGAGAACCAAGCTAGAAGGGTCCTGGATTTCCCCTCAACATCTGATGAAGGGATATGTAAAGGAAAGGGAGCTGCAGTGCCATCTGAGTCTGAGGCTGAAGAAGAAGAAGAAGAAGAGGATGAAGACTATTCTGAACAGCAGTACCCTCCTGCAGACGACAAGTACAAAAATCTGGAAGAGCGTCTGGAGGCTATGGAGGTAACAAGAGTTCCTGGGCTGGACTTCGAAGAGCTAGGGTTGGTTGCTGGGATTGTGATTCCCCCTAAATTAAAGGTGCCTACATTTTCTAAATACAATGGTTTTTCTTGTCCGAAGATGCACCTACGGTCTTACGTCAGAAAGATCCAACCTCATTCTTCTGATAAGGATCTGTGGGTCCACTTTTTTCAAGATAGTCTTTCGGGGACGCAATTAGATTGGTTCTACCAGCTTGAGAGATCTGATGTACACAATTGGGAGGATTTGGCTGCTGCCTTCTACAGACAATATCAATATAATGCAGACTTAGCACCTACTCGTACTCAACTACAGAGTATGGGTATGGTCTCTAATGAAGGCTTTAAGGAGTATGCCCAGAAATGGAGGGACTTGGCTGGAAGGGTGCAACCACCATTGTCTGAAAGAGAGCTTGTTGATAAGTTTTTGGGGACGCTGTCAGGTCCATTCTTTAATCACCTGATAGGGAGTTCGTCTGCGGGGTTCACCGATTTAATTCTGACTGGTGAAAGATTCGAAGCTGGCATTAAAAGCGGTAAAATTCAAAAAGATACATCTGTTTCCTCTGCCGTTAAAAAACCTTTTCCAGCAAAGAAAGACGTGTCAGATGTTTATTCTCAAAGAGGTCGAGGAAGGGTGGAGCGTCGGCCAGCGGTGGGGGCTGTAATGATTCAAAAGACTGCAGTTGATCAGCCTAGAAACGATCAACCCAGAACCAACCAACAAAGAGTGGGAAGGCTTGCTAGGCAATTCACCAAAATAAACATGACGCCTGCCGAGGTTCTCCCCCATCTCTTGAAGTTAAACCTTACAACCTTGAGAGAGCCACCACAAAATCCGAATACAACTTCTCCTTTTTACCATGCCAACGCTAAATGTGCTTATCATTTAGACGGCATAGGGCACGAAACCAACAATTGTTGGGCCCTCAAAAACAAGATCCAGGATTTAATAAATGCCAAGGAGGTGGAATTCGTCGCGCCCGAAAAGCCGAATGTGATCTCTGCCCCAATGCCAAAGCATGGTCACAATGCCCATGCTATTGAAGAGGATCTGTATGTTGCTGCTGTTGATGACTTAATGACCCCTTTACCAATAATCAAGATGAATCTGTTGAAAGCCGGGATTTTACCAGGCTGTGAAAAAGATTGTTACCTTTGTGCGTCCCTACAATCCGACTGTCCGTTATTGAAGTTAGGCATCCAACGCCTAATGGATAATCAAGAAATCCTCTGTGAGAAAACTCATGTTACTCCTGTTACTCCAACTCCTATCAACGATGTTGCTATAATTACCATTTCCGCCAGTATTTCCAAGGTCTCCAAAAGACCTGTTAAGATTACACCCGATCCAAAGTTTGTACCTATGAAGATAACTATGCCAGGGCTTATTCCATACAAGTCAAACAAGACAATACTGTGGAATTATGGAGGAGAGATCTTCTCCCACGGTGTTAAGCAGATTGAATCAGTGGAAGAAAATTCCGATGAAGAAACTCCTGACATAGGAAATATCGCTGGGACGAGTAAGATCACCCGCAGCGGAAGAATTTTCTCTTCGGAGATTGCTCCTCCAAGGGAAATCTTCGTACCCTCAAATGCTCCTAAGGTTACTCCTGTGCCAGTCAACATCTCTATGCGAAGTCTAGTTATTGAAGAAATTGTTACTCCCGTAGTTGTACCCTCTACTATTGCTACTGATAAAGGTAAGGGGATCCAGGAAGCGCCCGTCAGGACGAGGGCTCAACCTTTGGTCATCCCCGAGACCACTCAAAGGGAAATGGAAGAAATTTTAAAAATAATTAAGAAAAGCGACTACGATGTCGTAGAACAACTGGGGAAAACCCCTTCAAAAATCTCTATGCTGGCCCTATTGCTCTCTTCCAAGGCTCATACCAAAGCCTTGATCAAATTCCTGAAGACGGCCCACGTGCCTCAAGAAACCTCTGCGGACCAGTTCCAGGAGTGTGTAGCCAGCCTAACCGCCGACAATGGTCTTGGCTTCTCCGCTTCCGATCTAACATCTAAGGGGAGAAAGCATAATGACGCGCTGCATGTCTCAGTGGAATGCAGAGGGACTACTCTTGCTCACGTTCTGGTTGATACCGGGTCGTCTTTAAATGTCCTGCCAAAGAAAGCATTGGATAGATTGGACTGTGAAGGTTTGACCCTAAAGCCCAACAATATCATTGTTAGAGCCTTTGACGGTTCTAAGAGGATGGTCCACGGGGAGGTGGACATCCCAATTAAAGTGGGAATGGAAATTTTCAACTCTACATTTTATGTGATGGACATCCGTCCTTCATATTCTTGTTTATTGGGAAGACCCTGGATCCACAATGATGGGGCCGTGACTTCTTCTCTACACCAAATGCTCAAATACCCAGTCCAGGGGAAAAATCATAACAGTTCATGGTGAGGAGGAGTATATGATAAGCCATCTTAATTCTTTCCGCTATGTGGAGTTAGATGGTGAATTCATAGAAACCCCTTTCCAACACTTTGAAGAGGTTTCTCCTGAAGTTGTGGCAGCCAAGACAATGACTTTTGTGCCCATCATTACCAAGCCTGTGTCCCGGATGTCATTCGTTAAAGATACGAAGGCTGTGATCGAGGAAGGAGGAAGCACAATATGGGGTCAGCCACCAGATTTTCCTTTCAAGACAGATAAGTTCGGCTTGGGTTTCACCACTTCTGCTCAAAAGGATGTGCGCCGCTCCCGGGCTGGAGGGCCACCATTAAAGATCACTCATCATGGAGTTCATGCTTTGGAGGATGGTGAGGATGAGAGCAACTTTGAAGATTGGATTTTCTCGACTATTGAAGGAGGACTGAACAACTGGGAGGCGAAATACTTCGTTCCCATTACTTTCATAAATCAGTAATTTATCTTTCGAACATTTCTGTTGGTCTTTAATAATTATTAAAAAATTCGTACACTATTTTTGCCTTGTGCCTTACCCGGGGCATATAGGTCCATTTGTAAGGGCTTGATTTTTTCATCTTCATATGCCATTTTTAATGAATCATGGACGTTTTCATATATAAACTTTTATATTCATTTTCTTTCTTTTTACATTTTATTTGTTTAAAGGTGGCTATCCCTTACACACACTCACACTTACAAATGCAGGTACCCTTCCATTCCGGATTCTATGGGTAACAATTCTGCTATGGCCTTCAGTGACTCTGAAGATCTGGTCAATCATGCCGAATACGAAGGTGATGAAGACTGTGAAGTGCCTGGAGAGTTGGCTAGACTTCTACAACAGGAAGAAAGGGCTATTCTGCCCCATGAAGAGTTGTTAGAGACTATCAACTTGGGTACTGCCGAAGACAGAAAAGAGGTTAAAGTGGGTGTTAACCTAAAGCCAAATGTCAAAGAGCGCTTAGTTCAGCTGTTGAATGAATATGTTGAGATCTTCGCCTGGTCCTATGAAGACATGCCGGGACTCGATACAGATATTATGGTTCACCGTCTCCCTACAAGAGAAGACTGTCCATCAATTAAACCGAAAGTCCGCCGAATGAGGCCCGATATGTCCGAAAAGATCAAAGCCGATGTGATAAATTTGTTCAATGCCGGGATACTTGCTGTTAATTCCTATCCGCAATGGGTTGCTAACATTGTGCCCGTACCTAAGAAGGAAGGCAAAGTGAGAATGTGCGTGGATTACAGAGACTTAAACAGGGCTAGCCCTAAAGATGACTTTCCACTACCGCAGATTGACATCTTGGTTGACAATATAGCTCAGCATAAGGTATTTTCCTTCATGGATGGATTTTCAGGGTACAACCAGATCAAAATGGCCCCCGAAGACATGGAGAAGACTACTTTTGTTACGCAGTGGGGTACCTTCTGCTATAAAGTGATGCCATTCGGACTGAAGAATGTCGGGGCGACCTATCAACGAGCCATGGTAGCTTTGTTTCATGACATGATACATCATGAGATTGAAGTCTACGTAGATGACATGATAGCTCGTTCATAGACAGAAGAAGAACACCTCAACCATCTGCAAAAGCTGTTTGTCAGGTTGAAGGAGTACAAGCTCAGACTGAACCCTAACAAGTGCACTTTCAGAGTTAGGTCCGGTAAACTCTTGGGTTTCATTGTCAGCAACAAAAGCATCGAGGTTGATCCTGCCAAAGTCAAAGATTTACAAGCAATGCTTGCCCCCCGCACTGAAAAGGAGGTCAGAGGTTTCTTGGGACGCCTAAACTACATTGCAAGGTTCATTTCTCACCTAACATCTACCTGTGAGCCAATTTTCAAGCTATTGAAGAAAGATCAGGTGGTTGAATGGAATGATGATTGTCAATATGCTTTCGATAAAATCAAGGAGTATTTGCTAGAACCTCCTATCTTGATGCCTCCCGTCGAAGGAAGACCGCTAATCATGTACCTGACTGTTTTGGATATTTCAATGGGGTGTGTACTAGGCCAACATGACGAGTCTGGTCAAAAAGAGCATGCCATTTATTACCTTAGCAAAAAGTTTACCGACTATGAGACACGCTACTCACTGCTCGAGAAAACTTGTTGTGCTTTGGTATGCGCTGCTTGCCGACTAAGGTAGTATATGTTGACACATACCACTCTGCTGATTTCTAAAATGGATCTGATCAAGTACATCTTCGAAAAGCCTGCTTTATCTAGAAGAATCGCTAGATGGAAAATGATCCTGACTGAGTATGATATCAAGTACAAAACCCAAAAAGCTATAAAGGGGAGTGTACTAGCTGACCATCTAGCTCATCAAGCTGTCGAATATTACCAATCCATGAAGTTCGACTTCCCCGACGAAGACATTATGACATTGGACAACATTGAAGGTAACGGATCGTATGACAAACCTGAACAAGGATCCCGATGGACTTAGTACTTTGATGGTGCTTCAAATGCACTTGGCAACGGTATCAGCGCGGTACTCATCTCTCCAGAAGGTTGCCATACCCCTGTCACTGCAAGACTTTGCTTCAGTTGCACCAACAACATGGCTGAGTATGAAGCTTGCATCTTTAGTCTCAAGGCTGCTATTGACTTGGGAATCAAATCTTTGGTTGTGTTTGGAGACTCCGCTTTGGTCATCAGTCAGATCAAAGGAGAGTGGGACACTAAACATCCCAATCTCATCCCTTACAAAGAACATGTCCTGATATTGTTACCTTATTTCGAGCAGATCACCTTCGAGCACTTCCCGCGAGAAGAAAATCAGCTAGCGGATGCTCTAGCTACAATGTCATCCATGTTTAAACTTAACTGGGATAATGAGGCTCCCCAAATCACCATTGAGCAGATGGATGAACCTGCACATTGTCACGAGATTAATATCGAAGAAGTAGTGGTCCGACCCTGGTTTCATGAAGTCAAAAGGTATTTCGAGACTCGAGAATGCCCTGAAGGAGCTTCACTCAACGACAAAAAGTTCTTAAGGAGATTTTCTGCCAAGTTCTTCCTTGGCAATGGTATCCTATACAAGCGCAACCATGATTGCGTTCTGCTTCGTTGTGTGGACAAGGTTGAAGCTGAGAAGATCATGGATGAACTACATAATGGTACATTTGGAACCCACTTGAGCGGACATACGATGGCTAAGAAGATTCTACGGGCAGGCTACTACTAGTCTACCATGGAAGCTAACTGTCATCAACATTCTCGTACTTGTCACAAATGCCAAATCTATGCGGACAAGGTACATATACCTCCAGTTCCTCTCAATGTCTTAACAGCTCCTTGGCCATTCGCAATGTGGGGAATCAACATGATTGGAGAGATCAAGCCTACGACATCCAATGGACACCGCTTCATTCAGGTGGCCATTGATTACTTTACCAAGTGGGTTGAAGCGGCTTCCTTCGCCTCCGTTACAAAGAATGTGGTTGCCCGCTTCGTAAAGCATAACCTCATATGCCGGTATGGTATCCCTGACCGTATCATCACGGACAATGGTACAAACCTGAACAGCACTATAATCACCGCTCTGTGCGAGAAGTTCAATATTCAACATCATAATTCATCTCTCTATCGGCCAAAGATGAACGGTGTTGTCGAAGCTACAAACAAAAATATCAAGAAGATCATTCAAAAGATGACAGTCACCTACAAGGACTGGCATGAGATGTTACCGTTTGCTCTGCTCGGATACCGTACCACGGCGTATACATCAACTGGGGCAACACCTTTTTCTTTGGTATACGGCATGGAAGTTGTTTTACCTATGGAAGTTCAGATTCCTTCCCTGAGAATCATGTAGGATGCTGGTTTGAGTGAAGACGATTGGATTCAGACCCGACTTGATCAACTAAACATGATTGATGAAAAGCGACTTACTGCTTTTTGTCATGGTCAGATGTATCAAAAACGGATGATCAAGGCTTTCAACAAGAAAGCCAGATGCCAGGTATATCAAGTCGGAGATCTTGTAATCAAGCAGATCATCTTGCCGCAAAGTGATCCCAGGGGAAAATGGACTCCTACCTAGGAAGGACCATTTGTGATCAAAAACATTTTTTCTGGTGGGGCTATGATTCTAACCACCATGGACGGTGACGACATGCCGCACCCTGCAAACGCAGACATAGTCAAAAGATACTACGCATAAACGACCCGACAAGTTGAAAACTCGAAAGGGAGACTTGGGCAAAAATGGGCATCCCGGTTAATCGAAAACCCGAAAGGGCGGTTCAGGCAAAAATTAGGGATAAAACAAAAAAAATATGTACACCCGGCAAGTTGAAAACCCGAAAGGGCGACTTGGGCAAATAGGGGTTTCCCGGTGGATCAAAAACCCGAAAGGGAAATCCAGGCAAAAGTTAGGGAATTAAAGCGTATGACTATGTCTCGTCGGATCACTTTAAGGACAATCTATTCACGGACAAGCTCCAAGCTTCCGATCAATCCAATCATCGGCGGACGAAGCAACGAATGGACAAGATACTCAGAGTTACGAAGGCTATAGCAGAATGGGAACCCCATGGAATTGTTACACATAGCCATCTTTCTTTGTATAAACTTTTCTCAATTTTATGACAACATTCTCTTACTAGGATGTCTGTCTCCTTTATACAAAATACTTACACAAAGTTAATACAAAGATACTTCAAAGTGCAAAAAATTGTTTGCCTTTTCTTTCTTTTTTTACACTTGTGTTTTATTTGAAAACGTCCAATGATTTATTAAATGAGCATATGCATTTGAATATAATCACTGCTTACAAATGAAACGAAATGAGAAAGAATAATTATTGATAGGTTGAAAGTATAGGAAAACGTCTTTAGGCTATTCCAGGAGAAATCCCAGTAGTACATCATCTAGATCCTCAGCGGAGCTAAAAGCCTTGAAATACATATCCCCAACGGATTTAAGTTTTAAAAATCCCCATCAAAGTTGAGTTTCCAAACTCCCAATCCCCAGTGGAGCAAACTTTGAACTACAAACCCTCAGTGAAGATAAAACTTTCTTCCTCAACGGAGTCAAACCTTCAACCTTTGAACATCTTTGGAGACCATCCAGTTTCCTCCAATTTCACTGGAGAGTCGCTTTAAAACCATATAATTCCCCAGAGAGTTATTTTAAAACCTTCTTCCTCAATGAAGTCAAGTTTCCATACACGATCAAATCAGCACGTCATTAAGATCCCCAGCGGAGAGGAAACTTTGAGCTACCAATCGCCAGCGGAAACCATTCAGCTTTCCCCTGATACCCCCAACAGAATGGAGATTCTCATTCTTGAAGTCCCTAGTAGATTGGCATACAACCCAAACTCCTGATCTCCCCAGCAGTATAGCTTTTCCCCACAGAGGTTGTCAAAGATCTTGAATCTCCAGCAGTGGTCAAGGATTTATTTTCCCCGATAGCAGTCAATGATTTTATTATCTCCAACTATCCAGGATTTATTTTCCTCAGCAAAATAACTAATCAGCTTACATGCACATACATTACATTCATAAATCATGAACATTGATAAAACACATATATTGCATCATACATTTCATGCAACATAACTTTGTGTTTCAGCTAACATTCTACCCTTTTCAGGATGAAATTAATAGCTACCTAAAACAAATATTCAAAGCTCAGAAAACGGCTTAGAGATGCTCCAGACGCGGATGCTTTCCTATTTGCTTATTTAAATCAATGTGAAGATTCCTGTTCCAGTTATAAAGCCTGGATTCGACCAGATTTTATCTTGATTATACTAAAGCCCGGAGATCGACCGGAAAATAGTTGAATCCTATGCAAGTTTTTGTAAAGCCTGGATGTTGACCAGATAGCAATACAAGATTGTGAAGCCTGGATGTTGACCAGATAATAGTAAGGTATACTGTGAAGCTTGGATTTTGACCAAATAACAGTTTACTCGGCCAATTACTTTGAAGCCCGGATCCAACCGGATATTAGTAGGCCCCAAAATCAAAGGGAAAACCGGAGGCGACCGGATAACCATTTGATTTCCTTCTGAAGACTGGATGTTAACCAGATAGGAAGTAAGGTATCGTGAAGCCTGCACGTTGACCAGATAGCGATACAAGACTGTGAAGCCTGGATGTTGACCAGATAACAGTAAGGTATACTATGAAGCTTGGATGTTGACCAAATAACAATTTACTCGGCCAATTACTTTGAAGCCCAGAGGTGACCGGATAACAATTTAATTCCTTCTAAAGCCTAGAGCACGACCAGATAGCAGTTCATTTTCACCTCTTCAACCAAGAGATGACTCCCCAGTAGAATAACGGACGACCGAAGCTCCTAAAATTCTATTTCTCCCAAGACATAGACCAGCATTCCCCGATGTAGTCCTCCTTAACAATAAGTATACGGGCTCTCGTAAAGGAATCTCTTATGCGATCAATTTTCTTGGATGGCATCTTTAAGACCATTTCTGACAAGATTCTGTCACATCTTCCAAATGGAATCTTTAAGTCCATTCCCTCAACTATACTCTGACGAGCGCAAATTTACGGGCACTCTAGTGTCCAATCCTCTTTTACCTTCGAGTCACGAAAGGCAAACTCGTCAATCTAACTCTTCAGGTTCAAGAAGATTGAATAGGGGCAGTTTTTGTACCCCAAAATTTGCCCTCTCATTTTTATAAAGATTTCTCCTCACAAGAATCTTTGAACTCAAGACCAAGCTAGGGTTTGCTCTGCTCAAGACATCTCCTTGCATTGATGACCTAAATTAGGTTTTGAGTTTGCACAAGGAATTTTGGAATTCTAATGCCCCATGTGACTTTCATAATTCATGTTGGACTTATAAGATTGTTCATACCAAGTTTCAAGCCTTGAATCAAATTTTTGCCCAGTCAATTGGACAATTGACTTAAAAATCAGCTGAATTGGGGAAAAAGTCAAATGTGGCCAATGTACAGTCAAACCTCATATATTTTGATCCACATCAATATTATAGGCTCATATGAACTATTTTATCAAGTTTGGACCATAACTCCTCAAGAAATTTGATCAGATCATCAAAAGGGCAAAATGGTCATTTTTAGGGTTTTGACTGCAGAAGGGCAATTTCTGACTTTTAACCTAGCCAATGGCAAATTAGGTTCAAGCATGGATTCAAGGATTCAATGGCATCATCTTGACCTATTCACAAGTTCAAAAGATCTCAATTGCATTAGATTGACAAAGGAATTTTCCAATGAACTGATCAAAAATCAACTGTACATTGAAAAGTCAAACTTTGACTTTTTAGTCAAAATCAAGTGCCAAGGGTCATTTTTCATCAAGATGTGTCAAAACATGAAACTTGTTCATCAAGAAACCTAATTTTGCAAATTAGGGTTTAAGATTGAAAAATTTCATAACATAGAATTTTTCTAAGTTATGAAATTTTCTTATTTTTTCCCAACTTTGCCCAACTTTTTCACCATGATGCAATTGGATTCGAACAAAACTTCAAACATGAAAGTTGTATTCCTCCACAAAATCTACAACTTTTATTCACAAAGCTTTCCCAAAAGAAGCTTGGATTTCAAGTTATGATTTTTGGAACAAGGGTCCATGAAACTTTTAACTTAGTGAAATTTTGCCCTAGTTTAGGCAGGATTTTGACCTATCTTCATGGCAATTTTTCACCTAGTTCCACTTAGAATCTCAAAATGAATTTCAAAGATGGATTGTAGATCATGTTACAAGATTTCCAAAATGTCCAAGAACTCTCTAAAATCATTCATAGTTAGGGAGAATCGAAGGTTTGAATTTGGAAAAAAAACTCACTTTGATCCATGGCATTTTTCACTATGTTACAAGTTGCAATTTCTGTCTAGCCTCACTTGTACTTTCTCACAGGTCTTTAAACCCTTCCACACTCAATAATTAAATGCAAACTCGTTGGTTTCAGACATTATTATGATTATTGGAAGTTTACACAAGGGTTTAATCTATTTTTGGCAAAAAGTGAACTATGCCATTTTGATAAAGGAAACTTTATGTCAACTTGCTTCCCTTGAGCCTTGGACCCACTCTTTGCAGCAAACAAGTTCCATAAAATTAGGCAAAGGTATAACAATCTTGTGCATGCTTGAAGATAGCCTGTACAGGCCTGTCTTGTATCACTTCACACTTTTACTTCAAAACCAAGTAAACTTGCAAAAGATCCACATCTTTGAAATCTGATAAGAACAAAGTTTGTGAGCATTTGAAACAATTTTGCATATTGCCTTGAGCCAGAAGCACGAGCTATCCAACCCTCAAGCCTTCCAAAACACAAAAACACCATCTTCTTTCAAAACATGGCATTCTCTGCAGTTTCACTTCCATCTCACAAACCATTCGCGCATTTTGTCACAAACCTGTTCCAATACCTTCCATATAACCCACCTGAGCTATCCTAACCATTGGCAATTGACTGTAACTCCATTTGCAAGCTTCACCATTTCTGATTTCAGCTTGTGCAGGTTGACTTCTACAGGCTTATTCAAGCAATCTCAAATCAAACAAAGCATTGGGGGAGGTCAGAGGAAGTTCAGGCAAGCTCACGAACATCTCAGGCCTCACTGAAAACCTCCACATTGCCATACTCGTGTTCAACTGAAGCAGGTATTTTCCAACTTCCTATCTCTTTATTTAGGAATCATTAGGCTTAGGTTTGTGAATAAAAAATGTAGTACTCATTGCCCCTAAGCTGTACATATGCATATATTTCATTTAAGTTAAGCGTGCTGAGAGAATTTGATTGATGAACTTTCTGAAAAAGTTAGGTTAGAAATTGGGGCCAGAGAAATTCTCTCTGGTCTTTGAGAGTTAGATTAAGTTTTTTATATGGTTTGAATCGTATGATCATGCTCTATAACTTTCATGTTGCAAGTTTTCGTTTTTAAGAACAAATGCAGGAGATATGATTTTGTACAAAGAACGCGCGTTTTTGTTTGAATCTGAGGTTGAAGACGAAGTAGCTGGGCTGGGCCTGGCTATTTCTCACTTTTGGCGCCCCCCAGCTTGCTGATTGCACCCCCTGGCCCATTTGTTTTATATTTTTATATTTTTCTATTTCTTTTTCATTTCTGATTTTATTTTATTTTTTCTAAACATAAAAAATTACCAAAAACATTTTCATAAATTTTCACATTTTATTTTGTATTTTTTTATTATTTTTTGTAACATAAAAATAATTATTAAATAACATACTTTTATTTTCTTTAATAAAAACTTGAAAATAATACATAAAAATATTATATTTTTATTTTTATTATTTACATACTTAAATAATATTTTTTCTAATATATTTTTATTTTTTGACATTTGTATATATTTTATTATTTTATTTTATTGTACATAAATAATATAATTAATATATATATACTTTCTTAAAATAAATTAGGGTTTCCACCCTTAATAAAAATAATATTTTATTTTCTTATTTTTTTTACACATTAAATATTATATTTTTACACACATAAAAATAATACAAAAAAACATATTTTTTTGCATACTTATAATATATTGCATATTTATTTAATTGTCTATTTAAATATTTGCTTATTTATTGTTTGATACAAAGAATTCAATTTGGATGTAATAGTTAATCTTAGGGCTTTATTTTCTTACAAATACCCCCCATTGAAAATTGTATCCCCCTCCCCATATCAATGTTGTAATAGCGTAGATTTATTTTACGCATTTTATAGCTTTCAAATATGCCATGATAGAGATTAGGGTTTGTATGCAATATCCAAAATCAAAACAAATAGCTAGACCTAATACAAGACATAAAATCATGTAAATTGACAACACAATGCACACAAGAACCCCTAGGGTTTCATCCACTTGTTTCCTTTAAAATGGCCAAGTATGCATGTTCAGTATCTTGGCAAAACAAAACAAAAACAAACAAAGATCATAGTCCCTCGATGACTCTATCTTGGTTGCCTATACAAAATGATCTAGTCCCTCAAAAATTTTCTAAGATACTTATCACAATTGCTATCATGGTCAATACGATGACCCGCGCCTGTCCCGTTTAACATCCAAACACAAAGTTGTTTACCAAATGCAATGGTAAAACAATATTGTCAAAAGGGTTAAAAATGTGTAGGAAAGACTCTTTAGTAGATAGGGTAGATGCTCCTAGTTACTTGATCAAAACTTGCAAATATTCTTGCTATTTTCAAAAAACACATCACCACACAATTTCAAAAACCACTTCCCAAAACAAACTTTCAAAAATTGAAACATCATTTCAAAAGACAGACACCTTTGTATATATTCAAACAAGAATCATTACAAAGGTTGCCACAACGATGGCCTCTTTTCAAAACATTTTCAAAACCACACACAAAGCACCATTTTAAACAATTGAAAAGCAAAAGCAAGTGATCTAAACAAGTAACTAAGAGCCCATGGATAACCATGGATGAAAAGGGTGCTTGCACCTTCCCTTTTCATAACCTACCCCCCGAACCCAAGAAAACATCTCAAAGGTCTTTCCTGTGCTTTTTGACTTTTACTTTGGATAAAATAAAAAGTCGGTGGCGACTCTTGCTAAACCGAAACATTTGCAAACACAAACACAAAACCTCAAGTCAGTTCTCCCACCGTATCACAGAACTGGCGACTCTGCTGGGGAATTATCTGAAAGTGGGGTTACCTTAGGGTTTAGATCACCTTTACATGCTTACTTTGTTTGCTTTGATTGCTTTACATTTGGTTCTATTATTTGGGTTTGAATCCTCTACCCGGATTTGGGAAACATTCATAGGTAAATAGTAATACGTTGTGGAAACTGTGTGGGGTATACCGACATGGTTGAAGCAATAGCTATATTAGTGCGACATATTTGTGGGTACCGGTAGCCTTTGAGTCAATCAAAGAGAATATGGGGCCGCTGAGTGATGTCACAAAGCACTAATGGACTTTTAGAACCTTTACTTGACCATCTTGGCCTTTTTTAGGGGTAGTGAGATGACCGGATTTGGTGCAGTCCGAAGTTGGTAGATACTCGATACTACACTCATTAAGGGTTGTTTTCTTGGAATATTTTGGTCGCCAGTAAAGTGGCTAAACTGAAACAATGAACACAGAAAACAGTCCAGTGATATTGAGCTCCTTAGAACACGGTTACTATTTAATAGGACAGGTTGAGCCAACTAAACTTCAAGAGGGTACTTACCTATGAAACCCCATGCAAGCCTAAACTAGGAACTTGTGTGACTTTCTTGTACATATACTTGTGCATACATCATGAACATCATGAAGCATCATATGCATCCACTAACCATTTAAAGGGTTTGGGTCTTCATCTTTGTTCCTGTTTTGTAGGTTATGGAGTCACTCTGTAGGAAAACAATCCAAGTCAACCTGGTGAGAATTCCTCCTCTACTCAAGGAGTTTACTTCCAAGATTCCAGAGAATTCTACCTTCACTGAAAGACATGGTAGACTTCTCAACTTGGTCAACTCCAACATTGAAGAAGACATGGTGAAAGTTCTCTTCCAGTTCTTTGACCCCCCTACACCATTGCTTTACATTTCCTGATTACCAACTAGTGCCTACTTTGGAGGAATTTTCTCAACTCCTGAGGATTCCTATTCTCCATCAACTATCCTACAACGGTACGGAAAGAGACCCAAAGCCTGAAGATGTTGCTCAAGCCTTACACTTGCAACCGTCTGATATCAAAGGTCATTGGGAAACCAGAAGCGGTGTCAAGGGTTTCTTGGCAAAGTTTCTGTTTGAGAAGGCACAAGAATGCTGGAATTCTCTAGATCTGCAAGCTTTTAAGGAGATTGTAGCACTTCTCATCTATGGGTTGGTCTTGTTCCCAAACCCTGATCAGCTTATAGATGTGAATGTTGTCAAGATTTTCATATCTCGGAATCTTGTGCCTACATTGCTTAGGGACATCCTACACTCATTTCACACACGAACAATGAGGAAAAGAGGTGTTCTCATGTGTTGTAATCCTCTTCTAGCAAGGTGGTTTATTTCTCACCTTCCCCAATCAATCTTGAAGAATGAACAAGGCTTGAGGTGGTCACAACGGTTGATGACTCTCACACATTCTGATGTTCATTGGTGTTCTCGGTCCATATAAAATGTCATCATCATTGATTGTTGTGGGGAGTTCCCTAATGTCCCATTACTTGGCATTAAGGGAGGCATTACCTACAACCCATGTTTAGTTCTGAGACAGTTTAGGTATGCCCGAAGGGATGGCCCTCATGACATGCTGATTCCGGACTTGGTTTTTGACTTCGACAACGACGCTCAAGGATTTTGACAAAGGTTTATCCGAGCTTGGAGGATGCCCAACAAAGTGGACAGTAAGACACTGGGACACAAGAATTACACCCCCCTTGATCCTTACCTCAAGTGGGTACGAACCCGCGCCCAGAGTCTTATGATTCCTTACCCCTACATTCTGCCTATGATCAAAGAGCCTGTTATGGAAGGAGAGGTTCCATACACCCTCCTACATCCTAACATGCCAACATCATTGGAAGATTTTCAAAAGAGTTGGATACAGCTTAAGGAAGAACGGAACACTTTTGAAGCCAGCTTCTACGCCAGTGAGAAGAAGGTTTTAGAACTTACTCATCGACTCCACGAAGAGCAGACTCTCAACACCTACATCGCACCGAAGAGGATGCGCAACGTCTTTTTACATTAGAATTTTGTATTTATTTTTCCCATGGGGAACTTATGTACTAACAAATTCTATCTTATTAATATGATGTGTGTTCTTTTTGTTTACAACAAATTTGAATTTCTGAATCCCTGAATGCATTACATGAATACATATCATTCATCATATGCATAAATACGTCTTCATACCAAGTTTCCTTATCTCTCTGCTGTTTATTTCAGCAAGATGGATATAGAGCAGACGGTCAAAGACTTACAAGCGCAGAATTCACAGTTCCAACAACTCCTCATGACCTTGGAAAAGGGTCAGGAGCATCTTAAAGCACTGTTAGAGAAGGAAAAGGAAAAAGAGAAAAAGAAAAAGAAAAGAGTTGGTGTGGCTACTCTGGGTAGAAGATTTGAGAACCAAGCTAGAAGGGTCCTGGATTTCCCCTCAACATCTGATGAAGGGATAGGTAAAGGAAAGGGAGCTGCAGTTCCATCTGAGTCTAAGGCTGAAGAAGAAGAAGAGGATTAAGACTATTCTGAACAGCAGTACCCTCCTGCAGACGACAAGTACAAAAATCTGGAAGAGCGTCTAGAGGCTATGGAGGTACAAAGAGTGCTTGGGCTGGACTTCGAAGAGCTAGGGTTGGTTGTTGGGATTGTGATTCCCCCTAAATTCAAGGTGCCTACATTTGCTAAATACGATGGTTTGTCTTGTCCGAAGATGCACCTACGGTCTTACGTCAGAAAGATCCAACCTCATTCTTCTGATAAGGATCTGTGGGTCCACTTTTTTCAAGATAGTCTTTCGGGGACGCAATTAGATTTGTTCTACCAGCTTGAGAGATCTGATGTACACAATTGGGAGGATTTGGCTGCTGCCTTCTACAGACAATATCAATATAATGCAGACTTAGCACCTACTCGTACTCAACTACAAAGTATGGGTATGGTCTCTAATGAAGGCTTTAAGGAGTATGCCCAGAAATGGAGGGACTTGGCTGGAAGGGTGCAGCCACCATTGTATGAAAGAGAGCTTGTTGATATGTTTTTGGGGACGATGTTAGGTCCATTCTTTAATCACCTGATAGGGAGTTCGTCTGCGGGGTTCACCGAGTTAATTCTGACTGGTGAAAGAGTCGAAGCTGGCATCAAAAGCGGTAAAATTCAAAAAGATACATCTGCTTCCGCTGCCGTTAAAAAACCTTTTCCAGCAAAGAAAGAGGTGTCAGCTGTTTATTCTCAAAGAGGTCGAGGAAGGGTGGAGCGTCGGCCAGCGGTGGGGGCTGTAATGATTCAAAAGACTGCAGCTGATCAGCCTAGAAACGATCAACCCAGAACCAACCAACAAAGAGTGGGAAGGCCTGCTAGGAAGTTCACCAAAATAAACATGACGCCTTCCCAGGTTCTCCCCCATCTCTTGAAGTTAAACCTTACAACCTTGAGAGAGCCACCACAAAATCCGAATACAACTTCTCCTTTTTACCATGCCAACGCTAATTGTGCTTATCATTTAGACGGCATAGGGCACGACACCAACAATTATTGGGCCCTCAAAAACAAGATCCAAGATTTAATAGATGCCAAGGAGGTGGAATTCGACGCGCCCAAAAAGTCGAATGTGATCTCTGCCCTAATGCCAAAGCATGGTCACAATGCCCATGCTATAGAAGAGGATTTGTATGTTGCTGTTGTTGATGACTTAATGACCCCTTTACCAATAATCAAGATGAATCTGTTGAAAGCCTGGATTTTCCCAGGCTGTGAAAAAGATTGTTACCTTTGTTCGTCCCTACAATCCGACTGTCCGTTATTGAAGTTAGGCATCCAACGCCTAATGGATAATCAAGAAATCCACTTTGAGAAATGAGGTAAGGAAATGATTTGCCAAGATGCTGTCAATCTGGGGAAATCAAGTCAAGATCTAGTGACTCTTAAAATTCCGTCAATCTGGGGAAGTTATGTCGAGATTCGACAAATCTCTCAACGTGCCGAGTGATCAAGGTCCACTACCCAAAGTTTATTGAAGCCACTTCAAGTGTTGATTAGTTGGAAGTCGTGTTTCAAAGTTTGAAACATTGTGGAAATTTATCTGAATGGTACAGATCTCATGAAGACCTCTCGAGGAAATTTTCTTCAAAGGTCCTATAGACTGGGGCAAGGCATTATGCAGGGGAATTTCTCCACCTCAGTGTTGATCAGGTTAAGTCTAGTCGCAATCTAAACAACTTGCAAATTTGAAAAGCATGACAAGAAGTTAAGGTTGTTATCCTCGGCTCATCAAAATCTAAAGTCTATGAATTGTTGTTCCTTCATCAGTAGTTGAGATCTTTATCTACAACTAAAGTCAGGGGTGTTATTCTCAGCATAAATCTCGGGAAATCCTCTCGAGGAGAATCTCTTCAAAGGTTAATCGACCTAAAGTAGTTACATCGAAATTCGACGAATCTCTCCATGGACCTGCTGTATCAGAGAATTATCCAGAGCTCGAATAATATGGGGCCGATTATCTCAAGTAAAAAGGACCTTTTCCAGCAAGGTTGTCACACTATCTGGGGCATGTTCCGTGGTACGTTTCGCAAAAGTTATCATTTGCTTTGCTTATCTGCGTAATTCTACATTACCAGAGCAACATCCCTCAAGATGATTAAAGTAACCCTAACCTATATCATTTCCTCCAAAGCAACACTGAAGTTTCTACTTCTCCCAAGTAAGTCTTCCCAAATGAGAAATTTTAAAAATGACCAATTGGAATTCTGCATTAAAAGAGTCTCCTTCTCTGGATGCATAAAGCTTTGTCCTTCGATATCACCTAGCAGAAAGTCTTTTTACTGAAAGTTGTGATCTTTTGATATGGATTTTCCCTTTCTCGGTAAATCTAACATGTTTGTGTTTGTAAGAGAATATTTATTCCTCAGAGAAGAGCATCTTTACCCCGACTAGATATTTGGCTGAATATCTTCTTATTCCCTGGTGAGGTCAATTCACAAAGATTTATTTTTCAAGAATTCTCTAATCCCCATAGCAAAAGCATGGTTTGAAGTTAGTCATGTTGATAATCTATTATTATCCCCAGTAAAGACTATTCAAGTCTGTTCTATTTCTTAGAGAAGTCATGGGAGCATCATCTCACTTTCTCAGAGGAGGCTGTTTATGAGGATCTCTTGTCCAAAATTTCTCATTGCCTAATGGAACCGCCTTATTTGAGATCTCATTCTCGGGAATTGTCATTCCCCCAACTAATTTGTGTTGAGGTTTATTTCATCTCTCTAGTAAAGACCACTGTCTGGTATTTATTATGCAAAATTTCTCCTTTCTCCAGTGGAGCTGCCTTAGGAAATCTCTTACTCGGAAATCCTCATCTCCCCTGTGAATTTTCCTTATCAATAAATCTCCTATTCAGTAATTCTGATTTCTCTAATGGAGTCATTTCATCGAAAGTAATTATTCACAGAATTCTCTCAATCCTTGATGTTGATAAGTGTCACTTCTCTAAAAGAGTTCGCTATTGTGGTTGTTAGCCCCAAGATAAAGCATCATAGCAGGATGTCATTTCGGTTGAAGCACATTCTTATTCTGCAGTGGATCTAAAGATTCTCATATTTCCAGCAATAACATATCTTCTAAGGTCGCTTACCCCAACATGGATCTTCATATCCTTGGTAGTATAAGGGCTCTTTATCCCTAGTGATAGAGTATGGATGAAACATTTCCTCAGTCGGGTTCTGAACCTCAAGCTTATGGTTCAAAGATACTCTTCTCTTCCCCAAGTAAAGATTTTTACTCCCAGCGGTAGTATCTCGGGTTTGTTTGGTTAGAATTCTTTTGTCTAAGAATTTCTACGATTCCCCAGTCAAAGTCGCTTTCATTAAAGACTTACATCAGAAGGTCCCAGCTCCCAGCAATGTTCTCTTTATCTGTGGAAGGAGATATTGGATCTTTTCCCCAGAAGGTTAAGAGGTGAAACATAGGTCAAGATTTCTTCTGCGCTGCAACTTATTTTTGCAGTATTCTCCCCAAGAAGCTATCCCTAGTGATAAATTGACAAGTTATCAAACAAAAGTTAAGTGGATTTTGATTTCCCGCAGGCTCGATTTTGTCGATGCTCTCTCCAGCAATGTCAAGTATCCATTTGACATTTCCTCCCAAATGTTACAGTTTTGATCTGATCTTCTCTAGCGGAATTTGCAATTTATTTTTGCAAGTTTTATCAGGGATCGGCTTATTGTTATTGGTTTCTTCGTTTCTCCAATCTGAGGCATTCGAGTTGAGGATCGATCTCTCAAAGTTCCACTACTCTAGGGCAGCATATCAATGATGGTAAGAATCCCATGAAGTCCTCTCAAGGAATTATCATTCACTCTGTAAATTGCAGCTTGTCAGCACCAATGTGAGAGTCTTAACTCTAACTTTCGAACACTTGAACCGGGAATTCCTCGTAGAGTTAGTTCTCCTCAGCATTGTCATGTGATGGATTCTCGAGGTGGATAAGGTTTTTGGAAAATTTCATTCCCCAAACAAGTCTGGATAAGCATTATCTCATTTCTTAATAAAGACTATTCCTAGTAGAGTTTACCTTCCGATTTGAATTATCATTGAAGTTTGCATTCAGAGATTCTAATTTTCCCCACCTGAATTGTGATTTGGGGAATTTCTTTATCAAAAGGATCTTTTATCATCCTCAGCAGAGTTGAGGTTGGCTGAGATTTCCATATCCCTAGTAAAGTCAACACTATTTAACTATCTTCATGGTCTATTTTATGACTACATATCCAAGGTTCCTTTAATCTCTGGAAGTCGGGTTCTTTATGAAGAAATCCATGGCAAAATCATTCCCAACAGGGGTTTCCGCTTTTAGAGTTTGGTATCTCTTATCCTCAGCAAAATACTCCCCAACAGAGTTTGGTATCCTCAGTGGAGTTTTGTATCCTCAGCAGGGTTTTGTTGCCCATAAATCTTTTTCGAGAGAAAGGCTTCGTTCTGAGACTTCAAGTTTGAAGGCGTCTCATGTTCCCAGTGGAGTTGCTTAGATGAGAATTCAAATTATAAAGAAGTTTCAACTCACTAGCGGAGTTACCAATCAGAGATTCCTCGTCCTGATCTCTCATTTCCCAGCTAATTTGTTGCTTGGGGAATCCTTATTTAAATATCTTTCCTTATCCTCAGTGTAGTCGTTGCTGGTCGACTAATTGAGATTTTGTTAATCTTTGGCAAACAGTAGAGGACTTTTCGACAGAATTTTCCCCAGCGAGGGTTTTGATTCCCACATCTGATTTGTTATCTTGGTATCATCCTCAACACAGGCGCACGCCATCTTTTCAAGAGATTACAGTCTTGCTCTGATTTTCTCCAATACCAGCCGATTTTTATTTGGCATTCTCCTTCAGAAGCTACAGCCTTGCCCTGATCTTCTCCCACAACACCCAATCATCATTTGGCATTCCTTCTTGAAGTTGATCAGTTTCGACCCGATCTTCTCCAACAGAGTTCGCAATTTATTTTTGCAGCTCCTCTCAGTATGTGTAGCTTGTTTCTTCTGGTTTCTAATTTTTTACTCCCCACGGAGTTTCAGCTCTTCAAGGGTTCCTCTCCAGCGGTTCCTTATATCTTCTCTTCTCTAGCAGATTTTGCATTTTATTTTTTCAAGTCTTGTCAAATTTTGACATTCTTGGTTGTTGGTTTCTCGATTGGTCATTCCCCAGTGAAACATTTAAACATGAATCATTATATTGAATCTACCAAAACGAGTAGCATTTCTATTATATTTGAGCATTAAGCTATAATAATAAAAATTCAAACATGCATCATAACATAACCCATTACTATTTATGTTTCCCCCTAGTGAATTTGCTAATTCTTTAGATTATATACCCAGTGAGGCCTTCATCCTCATTATCTCAGTTTTACCCCATATAAATATCCTTTTGATGTTAATCATTTGATTGGTTGAGTGTCTACTCTTGATTGTAGTTCAGTTTTGCCCTGGCACAATCTTCTCGGGTTTAGTCTTCACTACCCTTACCGGTTCATTCCGAGGTTTATTGATGTACCTTTTGAATACTAGTTTCATTCTGATATTCTCTTTGAACAGGTTTTTAGTTGTACGCCCTAATTACCTTGCTTTGGGTTGAGCTTTGAGTATCGTCTCCTCACCCGCACATGAAATCCAGTTTCGTCCTAGTACTCATCTAGTTTAGTTTCGTCTAATTAGTTATAATGAGTCGAGTTTCGTCTCGCATTGTTTTCATACCTTGGACCCTTTATTGGTTTTCATTTACCAAGTCTCTTTCCAGTGTTTGTACCGCATCGCTGGTTGAAATCAATCTTTTTTGTTCCTTGGATTCTTCTATCAGTGTTCGTTACTGTTTATCCATTGATCTGAGGCCAGAAGGTGCTCTGAGAAACATGCGCTCTCATCACTTTGCTTTGGGTCGAGTTTCGATCTCGTCGCCTGTGCATGAAATCTAGTTTCATCCTGGTACTCATCTAGTTTAGTTTTGTCTAACTAGTTATAATGAGTCGAGTTTCATCTTGTTTTGTTTTTATACATTGGACCCTTTATCGGTTTTCGTTTACCGAGTCTCTTTGCAATGGTCGTACTGCGTCCCTAGTTGAATTCAACCTCTTTTTTTCCTTGGATTCTTCTATCCATTTTCGTTACTATTTATCCATTAGTAAGAGACCAGCAGGTACTCTGAGAAACATGGACTCTCATCACTTTTGCTATGGGTCGAGTTTTTCCTCGTTACCCGTGCATGAAATCCAGTTTCGTCCTGGTACTCATCTAGTTTAGTTTCGTCTAACTAGTTTTTATGGGTCGAGTTTTGTCTCGTTTTGTTCCTCACTCCTGGGATTCTTTCAGTTCCTTCATATTGTCTATCTTAGGTTGAGATTAGCAGGTACCCCTAGAATCACGCATTCTAGCCACTTTTCCCCGCATACTTTTCCAGAGTTTAGTTTCGCCTATTCTCTGTGGTTTGAGTCTTATCTCATCCCTTTTATGGTCCAGGTTTATCCTGACACATTTATTCTGAAGTTTAGTTTCACCTATTTCTTCAAAGTTTGAGTTTGTCTCTATTTTTTTAAGTTTGAGTTCATCTATAGACCCACAATGCTTCTTGTAGATTTTGAGACCAATCTTTTTTAGATATTAAAACAGTTTTCTCTAGGATCCATTTAATCTCCCTATTAGATACTTCAACTTATCCACTAGTTTGCGGATGGTAAGGTGTTGCTACTTTATGTCTAACTCCATACTTAAAAGTTTGTCAAAAATCCTTGATATAAAGTTTGATCCACCATTGCTTATGACAAGACAGGGTATTCCAAACCTGGGGAATATATAATTTTTGAACAATTTGAGTACTACCCATGTGTCGTTTGTGGGTGCGGCTATAGCTTCAATCCATTTATACACGTAGTTAACAACCACTAAGATGTATTTATTGCCTAAGGAGGATGGAAAAGGACCCATAAAATCTATACCCATACATCGTAAAGTTCTACTTCTTGAATGTTCCTTAAGGGAATTTTGTCACGTCTTGAGATGTTCCCAATCCGTTGACACCGATCGCATTGGACAATGTAAGCATGGACATCACGCCAAAGTGTGGGCCGGAAAAGGCCAGCTTGGAGGATTTTAGCGTATGTTTTAGAGGTGCTCGTATATCCACCATAAGGTGCTTAGTGACAATGTTCTGTGATATCCCTTACCTCTTCTTCAGGGACACAATGACGAAAAATACCGTTGGTGCCTCTTTTGAACAAAAGTGGTTCATCCCAATAAAAGGGTTTCACATCCTTAAAGAAATTCTTTTTCTGGTGATAACTAAGATATGGGGCTACTATATCAGCAGGTAAATAATTAACAAACTCAGCATACTAGGGTACATTACTAACTGCTAGGGCTTTCTCAGGGATCTCATAACGATTTAGGTCATCTTCCTCAATGGTATCTATTTTTTCTACTAGTTTGTCATAAGTAAAGTCATCATTTATAGGAAGCAACGCTGGTTTGAGGTATTCGAGCCTAGAAAGGTGGTCAGCAACTACATTTTCTGTGACTTTGTTATCTCGAATATCTAGATCAAATTCTTGTAGTAAAAGGATCCATCGAAGTATCCTAGGTTTAGCATCTTTTTTACTTAATAGGTAGCGGATAACTGCATGGTCTGTGTAAACTATAATTTTAGCTCCTACTAGATAAGATCGGAATTTATCAATAACAAACACTACAATTAACAATTATTTTTCTATGGTATCATAGTTAAGTTAGGTAGCATCTAGGGTTCTGCTAGCATAGTAAACCACATGCAGCTTCTTATCTTTTCTTTGACCTAGAACAGCTCCAACAGCATAATCGCTAGCATCACACATGATTTCAAAAGGCCCGGTCCAATCTGGGGGTTGCATACTAGGTGCAGAAATTAGGGCTTGTTTTAAAAGGTTAAAGGCTTCTACACACTTTTCATTGAAAATAAACTCAACATCTTTCATCAACAGGCCAGTTAAAGGTTTTTTTTATTTTAAAGAAACCCTTGATAAAGCGTCGGTAAAAACAGGTATGACCAAGAAAACTTCGAACTTCCCTAATGGTCTTAGGAGGCTTAAAGTTTTCTATAACTTCTATTTTGGCTTTATCAACTTCAATACCTTTCTGATAGACTATGTGTCCTAAAACTATACATTCGGTCACCATGAAATGGTATTTCTCCCAGTTCAATACGAGGTTTACTTCTACGCATCTTTCCAGAATTTTTTCAAGGTTAGTGTTGCACCCTGTTGTACTCCAAAATTTACCCTCTTTTCATACACGCATATTATTGGTTTTATGGTTATGGAATAAAGGTATATTTATCAAGCTTCTTCAGGTTACAAGTGACGTTTATTTCGCCAATGGATGCTCTTAGAGTATTTTCCATGCTGAAGATCGGTTCGCCGTTTTGCAATGATTCGAGGTTCAAAGATTCACAAGTCCAACCCGGCACATCATATTCAGGTGTTCTTTAGCCAAGATATCTCTGATAACTTATTCTCAAATTCAAGTTCAACTCAAGAGTCAATTCTTTAAAGAAGGTCTCCGAGTGTGTGAGTTTTCTCGAAGAAATATGGTGAAAAAGTGTGCTGAAAGTGCAATTTGTATGCACTAAAAAATTCATAACTTGAAGATCGTGGCTTATTTTGAACCCGTTCCAGTGGCCAAAATTCCGTCTTGACATAATCTAAGTTTTCATCTCTCACAGCTGGAAGCCAATTTCGATCAGAAGGTATTCAAAAATGTGTATTTATCAAGTATTTTCGTACAGAAAATTTGTGACAAAAGTTTATTTGTGTCATGTTCAGAAAATCATAACTTGGTTGATTTTCATCGTATCGAGCTGGTTCCAGCGCCAAAATTTTAAAAATTGAGTTAACTACGTTTTCACAGGAGGTATCAAGTTCGAACGGTATACAAAAGGCCTTCGTTTTTTGCTCAGAGTGCGTGTGACGCGCTAAAAATCCTGAATGCTGAAAAAAATTTCATCTGGGTCGAAACATCGAAAATTCATAATCGATCAATTTTTATCGGATCGGGCCCATATTTTTACACTAGGTCACTGACTCAGAGATATACAAATTTTCTTCCAAAGTCGATACCGGGTTATGTTCCGATCAATACCAGTTTTTTATTGAAGAACGTGTCAGAGTTGACACTGGAGCCCAAAATAAGTTTGTCTGAGCTAAAACTTAAAAAATTCATAATTAATTCACTGTTTATCCGATTTATCCCATTTTCAGACAAGAGTTAGTTCTCGATGTCGGGTAGATTCTGTTTTCACGTTTCAACTTAAAAAATTGCACTTAAGCCCCTGCGATTTAGCCTGGAATGTGACGGACTCAAGTGAATAAAAATCTACATTATTTCTTGTGGTTATTGGAGGCCCAATTGCACATTCAAAGCCCATTTTTTTCTCGATTTTCCATTATATAATCTCATTCTTTTCACAAAAACAAAATGAGAAAAAAAAACATTTTCCACAACCATGTCAAAATATCAAATTCTTTCAAGAACCCTAAAAACCTTGAAATCCTTATTATAAACCCCCATCTCACAACAAACAAGCCACCAGTAAGGGTAATGCTGGTTTGATCTCCATGATTAAAAGAGTATAGAAGCATTCATACATGTCATGCCGGTTTTAATATTACAAACTATTCATATATTTGATTTATTTGTATTTCATGATATAGTAATTTATTTAATGTGTTCATGAGTTCAACACTACATTTTTAGACAGGATCCCGTGCAGGGTTATTACAAAACGCTGAGGCCAAAACAGAATAACCACTAATACATGGAGAGGAAGACATCCTGAGAAGGTTAAGGGCGTGGGTTCAACAACTACCCCTATTGGTTTTGGTTTTCTTCCTTTCTATTTATCCTTTTACCTATTTTCCTTCTTTCTGTTTAAAACATTTTTCGTAAAACCTAACATTTTTCACAAACCTTTGATTTTTCATAATTTTTCATAATTTTTCATAATAAACTCGAATAATTAATTTTAGGTTTTACATTAATTATTGAGTCAACACCCACCCATAACATTTGCATTATTTTTATTTTCTAACCCTATTTTTTATTGATGTTTCTTCCCGTATCTATTTTTTGGCAAACTTAATTCTTTCTTATTAATCATTACACATAAACCTTTTTTTCAAAATTAAATTTTTTTTAATTAAAATTAATTAGGTTTTAGGTTTTTTCAATTAAATTTTTTTTCTTTTCAAAATTAACATTTTTTTATTAATTAAAATTAATTAGGTTTTTAGGTTTTTTTAATTGACCTTTTTTTTCAAAATTAACCTTTTTTTTTAATTCGAATTAATTAGGTTTTTAGATTTTTTAATTAACCTTTTTTTTTAAATTAACATTTTTTATTAATTAAAATTAATTAGGTTTTTTAGGTTTATTTAATTAATTACCATAAATCATTTTTTTCATAAAAAATCACCAAAACATTTTCTTTTCTATTTTCATCTTATTTTTATTTTCCTAGATAAACTGTATAGGACGCATTCAACTGTAATAGCGTAGCTTTATTTTTCCCGCTTTTTTTTATCATTATCATGTAATTGCTTCCGGGATGTAATAGTTTTAGGATTTCTTTTCCGCCCTCTTCACTATTATGTAACTGCCCCAAAGCTTTGTAATAACTTAGGTTTACATTTCCTCCTTTATCTCCTGCTACTATATTTTATGCAATGCTTAGATTAATAGGATTGTATGGAAAGATAAAAATGAACGATATAAAACCCTAATTGCAAGATAAATATAACTAAAAAAACACACTGTTGCACACTTGCACCCCTAGGGTACTCCCCACTTGGTTGCCTCGGAAAATAATGGTCTTGTCCCTCGAACGTAGGGATATCTTAGCAAAATACCCTCAATCTAAAGGTCATCATAAAGATTATAGTCCCTTAACGTCCCTCGAGTTGCCTACGAGAAATGATCTTGTCCCTCGAGTTTCCTACAAATTGATCTTATGACGATAGTCCCTTCGAAATGCTAAAGTATCCTTACTTGTTGCCTTCAGAGACCATTTTGTACCTTCGAACGTCCCTTTAAAACTCCAACAACGATGCTACCTATTCCTTAATAATAGGATAGCGTTGTCTAAAGGAAAATGAACAGTCGTTTTCGAGTAGGTAGATTAGTTCCTAGGTACTTGCTCAAACAAACAAATCTTTTACACCATACACTTTCAAACAAACTGTTCAAACTAAAGTTTTCAAAAAACAACTTCATAACACTCTTGAGGACAGAAACAAGGGTTAAAACGAAGTAAAACAAAACTTTTTAAAACAAGCACACACAAGAAATTTCAAAATGAGCAAGTACCTAAGAGTCCATGGAAAACCATGGATAGAAAGGATGCTAACACCTTCCCTTTCTATAATCTACCCCCTGTACTCAGAAACATCTCGAAAAAGGTTTTTTCTGTTCTTTTCCCTTTTCCTGATTGGATAAAATAAAAGTCGGTTGTGACTCTTGCTTACCGCGACATTTTGCGAACAAAAAACGCAAACCAGTATTAACAGTCGGTTCTGCCACCGTATCACAGAACTGGCGACTCTGTTGGGGAATATAAAGTGGGGTTTACCTTAGGATCTAGGTCATTTTAAAATTTCTTTCTTGTTTTGCCTTGCCTGATTTAAATTCAAGGGTTTTGTTTGGGTGTCATTAAAGATCCTACACCCGGATCTGGGGACACTTTATAGGTAAACAGCAACAGATCGTGAAGACTATACGGCGTAGACCGATATGGTTTAAGCGATGGTTGTGTTGGTGTGACACTTTGGTTGGTACCAGTATCCTTCGTGTGGAAACGAGGAGAATACGGGGCCGCCGCGTGGTGTCCTGAAGCACTAACGGACCTTAGAACCTTAGTTGAACCAACTTGACCATTAGAAAGTAGTGATATAGCCGGCCTCGGTATAAAGTTGAGGATTGGTTGATACTTGATGCTACACTCATTGATATCAGACTTTCAGGATATTTCGGCCGCAAGAAAAGATTGCTTGAGCTGAAACAATGCCCGATAAAGGATGATCAGTGATATTGAGATCCCTTTATAACCCGGTTACATATTTATAGGACAGGTTGAACCAATCTAGCTTCAAGAGGTTATGACCTTAAAACTCAAGCAGGCCTTAAACCTAAGGACTTGGTATGATTTGTCTGTGTTTTCTATACTTGTGATTTATCATGACATCATAAAAATCATACCATAGCATATCATGACTAACCTTTTCATGGATCTCGAGGGCCTGTGATGCAGGTTATGATAAATCAGACGTCTAGCAAGGGGCAAGGGGATTTATTTTCTTCTAGCCAATATCGTTAGAAGATCAAAATTCAATAACTTAAGTCAGGGGCTATGACCCACTTGATATGGTGAGCTTGACTCTTGTAGAAGTACATTCAATGATACGAAGTTCTTTAATCAAAGCTGCAATCAAATTCTAACAGTCTCTTGTGTTTACCCCGCGAGATCCTTGAAAACATTGCATATATATCATACGTATCATTGCATAACAGGATTCATAATAGGTTTCTCATCTCCTCCGCTGTTTATTTCAGCAATGGCTCTCCAATAAGACAACCGAGATCTCCAAGCTCAAGATGCCCAGTTCAAGGAATTTCTCATGAATCTATCCAAGGGGCAAGAAGACCTGAAAACACTCTTCGTCAGGAATCTGACCAAGGAACGTCCTAACAACAGCAAGGATGAACAATTGGAACAACTGCAAGCTGAGGTAGAAGTAATGAGAATCTAGATGTTGGGGCATATGGCTCTTATCCAAAACTTAGCTCGAGGACAAGAAGGGCTAAGAGCCTTCCTCAACAAGCTTCACCAAGATGGATGCAGATCCATGAAACAAACAGTTAAAATTGTGGATCAAGGCATTAATCAGCCCCCAGTGAGAGAAGACGTTGGTTTGGTCAGGAATAGACCTTTCTAGATTGTTACTACATCACAAGCCCAACCACAACCTCGGCAACGACAACGGGGCAATCGACATAAGAAGAATACATCTGAAAGACGCTTCACCGAAATCAACATTTCATTGGCTCAAGCATTGCAACGCATGTTGAAGGCCAAGTTGGTTATGTTAAGGGACCCTCCTCAAAATCCCAACATAGCCTCCCTATTGTACCCCAAAATTTGCCCTCCCATTTCTTCAACATTTTCTCATCACAAGACCCTTGGAGCTCAAGATCAAGCTAGGGTTTGCTCTGCTCAAGACTCCTCCTTTCACTGTTGACCCAAATTAGGGTTTGAGTTTGCACAAAGATGTTTTGACCTAAGAGGCCCAAAGTGACTTTCATGCTTCATGTTGGACCCACAAGTTTATCCATACCAAGTTTCAAGCTTTGATTCCAATCTTTGCCCAGTCAATTGGACAGTTGACCTAGAAATCAGCTGTATTCGGGAAAAAGTCAACTATGGCCAATTGACAGTCAAACCTCATGATTTTTGACCCACATCAACATTATGAACTCATATGGACCATTTGATCAAGTTTGGATCATAATTCCACAAGAAATTTGATCAGATCATCAAAAGGGCAAAATGGTCATTTTTAGGGTTTTGACTGCACAAAGGCAATTTTTGACTGTTTGACCTAACCAATGGCAAACCAAGCTCACATATGGACTCAAAGACTCAATGGCATTGTCTTGACATGTTCAACAAGTTCAAAAGATCCCAAATGCACAAGATTGACAGATGAATTTTCCAGTCAACTGAGCCAAATTTGACTGTATACTGAAAAGTCAAACTTTGACATTTTGGTCAAAATAAAGTGCCAAGATTCATTTTTCATCAAGACATGTCAAATTATGAAACTTGTTCATCAAGAAATCAAAAATCACAAATTAGGGTTTGAAATGAAGAATTTTCATAACTTAGAATTTTTCTAAGTTATGAAAATCCCTAATTTTTTCCTAACTTTGTCCCACTTTCTCATCAAGATACATTTGGATTCAAACAAAACTCAAAACATGAAAGTTATAGTCCATTGCAAAATATACAACTTTGATTCACAAAGTTTCCTCAAAAGAAGCTTGTAGCTCAAGTTATGATTTTTGGAATAGGGGTGCAAAACATTCTTAACTTAGAAAAAATTTTGACCTATTTTAGGCAGGATTTTTGCCTAACTTCATGGCCACTTTTCACATGCTTCCACTTGGAATTTCAACTTGCATTACAAAGATGGATTGTAGTACACATTCCAAGCTTTCCAAAATGTCCAAGAACTTCTCAAACACCCTTGTGGTTAGGGAGAATCGAATTTGGCAATATGGGCAAAAGTCACTTTGTTCATGAGCCATTTCCATGTTCATAACTTTGCATTTTTGAACTCAGCATGTTTCAAGCTAGTTACAGGCCTCTAATATCATTTACACTCAATAATTAAATGCTAATCCATTGTTTTCTAGCATTATTTTGTGCATTTGGACATTACATGAAGGATTAGTCCATAATTAGAAAAAGCAAGTTATCCATCCTTGTAAAGTTATACTTTATGTCAATTTTACAATCCAAGAAGTACAAGCCATATCTTTGGACACAAGATTCATGGACATATCCCACTGATCAAGACTCAAGTGTGCAGCATAGTTTAAGGCTTGGGACAGGCTTGTATAGGAACTCACATTTCCTTGCTTCACATAGAAGAAACTTGCATTTTGAAACACAACATTACATTCCTGTCAACACAAGCCTAAGCAAACATTGTGAACACATTCCAAACATCAAGCCTGACCTAAAACACGAGCCAACCACTTCCAATACCTCCTCAAACACAGAAACACCATCCTCTTGCAAAAACAGGGCACCTGCTGTAGGTTGAGGTCCACAACTCAATCCACTCGTGCGCCTTGGCCAAAACCAGTTCATACACACTCCCTACCACCTATACAAACTATCCCAAGCATTGGACACGAACTGTAACATCCCTAACATCATTTGCCATTTTCACTTTTCTCTCTTGCAGGTTGACTTCTGTAGCTTGATTCAGCAAGATTCAAAGCAAACTAAGCATAGAGGAAGCATCCCTGGACCTCAAGCAAGCTGTACAAGTCCCCACATTGCACTGAAAGTACCTCCATTGTCATACACGAATCAAGCTGAACAGGTAAGTTGTTGAACTTCTATCTCTCTATCCAGGCATAGTTAGGTTTAAGTTTGTGAAGAAAACATGTTCTAATCATAGCCCTGAAGCCATCCATATAGTTACTTTTCATTTATATTGTGTGTGCTAAGAGTATTTGGAACCTGAACATTAGGAAAAAGTTAGGTCAGGAATTGGGGGAGAAGAAATTCTCTCTCATTTCTGAGAGTTAGATCAAGTTCTTGGTATGTATGGATTCGTGATTTGATGCTTGACATTTTTTGTGTTATAAGTTTTGCTTGAAAGTCCAAGAATCAGGATGTTTGAATCAGCTTGAGAAACGCACGTTTTTTGAAACAAACTGGCTAGAGGTTGAAGAAGATAGACTTGGGCTGGGCCTAAGTTTGTTTTCCTTTTTGCACCACTTTTCCACACTTGCACCCCCTTGGCCGATTGTGTTTATTTTTATAATTTTTTGACTTTTTATTTTTATTTCTGACTTATTGTTTTTTGCCAAAATATTAAAAATATTAAAAACATTTTTTCAACCATTTTTGCATTTTATTTGAATTTTATTTGTTTTATTTGAGTTTGTACATAAATAAACATAATATCCTTTTTATTCAAAATACTAAAAATAATACAAATACATTTTTATTTTCTGATTTTATTTTATTTTATCTTTTGAAAACATTTTTCTAAAAATATACTTTTTTTTATAAATAATAAATATTTTATTTTTGTATATATTTAATATATTTAGTAAATAATATAAATACTTATATATTTATTAGAATATTTAGGATAAAAATACAAAATAATACATTTTTTTATTTTTATTAATATTTAACCTCAAAAATACTTTTTCTACAATATACTTTCTTTTTATTTATTTTTTGTACATAATTAATAAATGTTGTATATAATAAATAATTAATACATTTTATTTAGCAAATTAGGGTTTTGCCCTAAAAACATAAAAATACCGAAAAATCAATCCTTTTTATTTTTGTTTATTTGACACATAAAAAATACTTTTTACATACATATAAAAATCATTTTTTGCATCTTGCATATTTATTGTATTTTATTTAATTATTGTGCAATTAAATAATTTGTATAATTCAATTTGGATGTAATAGTTTAGGTTTAATTTTTCTTGCTATATATCCCCATTTGAACATTTGTACCCCCCATCCCATAATTGTGTTGTAATAATTTAGAACTTTTAATTCCGCATTTTAAAGCTTTCTAAATATGCCATGGTAGACTTAGGGTTTGTATGCAAAAATCAACCAAAAATAGTTTGACCTAATTTAAAGATAACAAAGCATGAAAATGAACAACACCAATCACACTTGCACCCCTAGGGTTACTCCACTTGTTGCCTTCAATAATGGGTCATGTTGCATGTTGAGTTTCTTTGGCAAAAACAAAACAATCAAATGATCATAGTCCTTCGATGACGCTATCAAGTTGCTTAAACAAAAATGATCAAGTCCCTCAAGAAAATGCCAAAGATACTTGACACCATTGCAATCATGGTCTAAACGATGACCCGCGCCCGTCCCGTTCACATCCTAACACAAGATTGTCCACCAAATACAATGGTGGAACAAAATTGTTAAAAGGGTTAAAACATAGAGAAAACCTTTGAGAAATTTAGGGTAGATAGCTCTTGGTTACTTGTCAACTTGCAAAACAAAAACACTTGCCTATTTTTCAAAACCACACATCACAATACACTTTCAAAACCACTTTCAAAAACATTGAAAACTTTTCAAAAGACATACACCTTTGTATACATCTAAACATGGGTCATTACAAAGGTTGCCACCACATTGGCCTCTTTTCAAAACATTTTCAAACACACACACAAAGCACCATTTCAAACAATTGAAAGCACCATTTCAAACAATTGAAAATGCAAGGCAAGTGATCTAAGCAAGTAACTAAGAGCCCATGGATAACCATGGATAGAAAGGGTGCTAATACCTTCCCTTTCTATAATCTACTCCCCGAACCCAAGAAAACATCTCAAAGGTTTTTGCTGTGCTTTTTAACCTTTCCTTAGGATAAAATAAAAAGTTGGTGGCGACTCTTGCTCAACCGAAACATTTGCGAAAACAAACGCAAAACCTCAAGTCAGTTCTCCCACCGTATCACAGAACTGGCGACTCTGCTGGGGATAACTTAAAAGTGGAGTAACCTTAGGGCTTAGATCACCCTCTTGCATGACTAAATTGTTTGCTTTGAATGCTTTACACCTTGGCTCTCTTGTTTGGGTTTGAAATCCTACACCCGGATTTGGGGAAACATTCATAGATAGCAATACGTTGTGGAAACTGTGCGGGGTATACCGACACGGTTGAAGCAATAGCTATATTAGTGCGACATATTTGTGAGTATCGGTAACCCTTGAGTTCAATCAAGGAGAGTACGGGGCCGCTGAGTGATGTCACTAAGCACTAATGACCTAGAACCTTACTTGATACTCGATACTCGATACTACACTCATTGAGGGTTGTTTTTTGGAATATTTTGGTCGCTAGTTAAGTGGCTAAACCAAAACAATGAACATGGAAAACAATCCAATGATATTGAGCTCCTTAGAACCCGGTTACTATTTATAGGACAGGTTTTTAAGCCAACTTCACTCAAGAGGGTACTTACCTATGAAACCCCATGCAAGCCTGAAACTAGGGTTTAGTGTGAATTGCTTGTACATATGTTTTGTGCATACATCATGAACATCATAAAGCATCATATGCATTCACTAACCATTTCAAGGGTTTAGATCTTCATCTTTGTTCTTGTTTTGTAGGTCATGGAAATTCCTCGCAGGAAAACTATCCAAGTCAACCTTGTGAGAATCCCTCCTCAACTCAAGGAGCTCACATCAAGAATTCCGGAAAGCTCTCCCTTCAGTGAAAGACATGGTGGACTGCTCAGCTTAGTCAACACCAGCATTGAAGAGGACATGGTAAAGGTGTTGTTCCAGTTCTTTGACCCCCTTCACCACTGTTTCACTTTTCCCGACTACCAATTGGTGCCCACTTTGGAGGAATTTTCTCAACTCCTGAGAATTCCTATTCTTAATCAACTACCTTTCAACGGTACGAAAAAATAACCAAAGCCTGAAGATGTTGCTCAAGCACTACACTTGCAACCATCTGACATCAGGGGGCATTGGGAAACTAGAAGCGGTGTCAAAGGCTTCTTGGCAAAATTCTTGTTTGAGAAGGCACAAGAGTGTTGGAATTCATTGGATCTACAAGCCTTTGAAGAAATTGTGGCACTCCTCATTTATGGGTTGGTCCTGTTCCCAAATCCTGACCAGCTTGTAGATGTCAACACCGTCAAAATCTTCTTATCCAGAAATCCAATACCAACATTGCTTGGGGACATTCTTCACTCATTTTACACACGAACAATGAGAAAGAGGGGTGTTCTCATGTGCTGTACTCCTCTCCTTGCAAGGTGGTTTATTTCGCACCTTCCACAATCTGTCTTGAAGAATGACCAAGGCTTAAGGTGGTCATAACGATTGATGACCCTCACTCACTCTGATGTACATTGGTGTTCTCGGTCCAGAGAAAATGTCATCATCGTCGATCGTTGTGGAGAGTTCCCTAATGTTCCATTACTTGGCATTAGAGGAGGGATTACCTACAACCCTTGTCTAGCTTTGAGACAATTTGGATATGCAAGGAGGGATGGCCCTCATGACATGTTGATTCCTGACCTAGTTTTTGACTTCGACAACGATGCGCAAGGACTTCGCCAAAGATTCATCAGAGCTTGGAGGATGCCTAACAAGGTAGACAGCAAGACACTGGGGCACAAGAACTCCATCCCTCTTGAGCCTTATCTCAAGTGGGTACGAACCCGAGCCCAGAGTCTAATGATGCCTTACCCTCATGTTCTCCCTGTGATTAAAGAGCCCGTTAAGGAAGGAGAGGTTCCCTACACCATCCTGTATCCTGACATGCCTACATCGTGGGAGGAGATACAGAAGAGTTGGATCCAACTCAAGGAGGAACAGAACACTTTTGAAGCCAGCTTCTGCGCCAGTGAGAAGAAGGTTTTGGAGCTTACCCGCCGACTCCACGAGGAAGAGACTCTCAACACCTACATCGAACCAAAGAGGATGCGCAACGTCTTTTTTCCTTGAGAGGTTTTTGTAATATTTGGCCCATGGGGCATTTATCTACTGACAAATTTCTTCTTATTAATATGACGTGCGTTCTTTTTGTTTGCAACAATTTTGAATCTTCTAAATCCTTGAATGCATTGCATACATAAACATATCATTTATCATGCGCATAAGCAGGTCTCCACACCAGGTTTCCTTATCTTTCTGCTGTTTATTTCAGTAAGATGGATCTCGAACAGACGGTCAAGGACTTGCAGTCTCAGAATTCACAATTTCAACATCTCCTGATGACCTTGGCAAAGGGTCAGGATGATCTCAAGGCCTTGCTTGGGAACAAAGAGCAGGTGAAGAAGAAGAAGAAAAGAATCGGGGTGGCTACCCTAGGAAGAAGGTTTGAGGGTGAAGCCAGAAGAGTTCTTGAATTTCCCCCTACATCTGAAGAGGCAACCAGTAAAGGGAATGCGGCTGCGGTACCTTCCGAATTCGAAGCTGAAGAAGGAGAGGCTGAAGAAGACGAAGACTACTCTGAGCAACAATACCCGCCCGCTGATGATAAGTACAAAGGCTTGGAAGACAGGTTGGCAGCTATGGAGCTGCAGAGATTTCCCGGCTTAGATTTCGAAGATTTGGGATTAGTTGCTGGAATCGTGATCCCCCCGAAGTTCAAAGTGCCAGTTTTTGCAAGGTATGACGGGTTGTCTTGCCCGAAAATGCATCTCAGATCATATGTAAGGAAGATCCAACCTTACACTGCAGACAAGAACCTGTGGATCCATTTCTTTCAGGATAGCCTTTCAGGGGCTCAACTCGAGTGGTTCTATCAGCTGGATGGAGCCAGTATCCGAAACTGGGAGGACTTGGCTACCGCATTTTATAAACAGTATCAGTACAATTCTGACCTCGCTCCCACGCGTACCCAACTTCAGGGTATGTCACTAGGAACGGGCAAAGGATTCAAGGAGTATGCGCAAAAGTGGAGAGACCTGGCTGGCAGGGTGCAGCCACCGCTGACTGACCGAGAACTTGTTGACATGTTCTTAGGGACCCTGTCTGGTCCGTTCTTCAACCACTTGATTGGTAATTCTTCTGCTGGGTTTACAGATTTGATCTTAACTGGTGAGAGAATAGAAGCTGGTATCAAGTCGGGGAAGATACAGAAAGGTGCCTCCTCGAGTACTGAAAAGAAGCCCTTCAAGAAGGAAGCCAATGTTGTTTATGATCCCAGAAGACAAATTAAACCGGAACACCGCCAAGCTGTCAATGCATTGGTAATTTCAAAGCCTGTTGCTGCTCCTCAGCAGTTCAACCAACCAAGGGGTAGAGGCCCAAAAGGCAGTACACTCGGATCAGTATGACCCTGTCTCAGATTTTACCGCAACTACTGTCAACCAATCTGGTAACTGTCAAAGAAGCTCCGAAGGTAGTGAACACAGCTTCTCCAAAGTACAACCCCAATGCCCGTTGCGCTTATCACTCTGATAGCCCGGGGCATACTACCGACGATTGCTGGGCTCTGAGGAATAAGGTTCAAGACCTTATTGATGCTAAATAAATGCAGTTTGAGGCGCTCGAAAGACCCAATGTTGTGACTGCTCCCATGCCCCAGCATGGAGTGAATGCTGTGGAAGAAGACCGGTATGTAGCCTCCGTGGAAGAGATTTTTACTCCGTTGTTGACTGTTAAAAGGAATCTGTTGCTAGCCGGTTTATTTCCGGGATGTGGTAAAGATTGCCTTCTATGTGTTGTTTCTCCTGTTGGTTGTCCGTTTCTGAAATCAGGTATCCAAAGCCTGATGGATAGCAAAGAGATCTTGTTCGAGAAGATTGATGTTCCTGCTGTCCCTACTGAAGAAGTTTCTATTGTCACTATTTTCAACAAACCTCCTAAGGCTCTCTCAAAGAAGCCTGTCAAAATCATGTCCACTCAGAAGATTGCTCCTATCATCATCACTGTTCCGGGGCCCCTCCCCTATACATCCGACAAAGCTGTCCCATGGCACTATGGGGCAGATGTTTATGTGCTTGGAGTTAAGCAAGAGTTTGATACTAGTACCGGCATCAGTAACATCACCGGGCCTGCCAAAATTACTCGCAGTGGTAGGCTGTTCTCGCCAGATATTGCGCCACCAGCTATTCAGAAACCTCTTATCATCACACCTGCAGGTGTGCCTGTTCCCCTTCCTAATCAAGTTCCTGTTTCTACCCCTGCTGCCGAGTCATCTGACGCTCGGGGCAAAGGGATTGCTACTGATTTGCCTGCCATGACGGAGGCGCCGAAGACAACCACTGTTGAAGCCTCCCAGCAAGAGATGGAGGAGATCCTCAAGATTATCAAGAAAAGTGATTTCAACGTAGTTGAGCAGCTGGGGCACACCCCATCAAAGATTTCTATGCTATCACTGTTGTTGTGTTCAGAGGCCCATGCCAACGCCCTGATCTTCTTCCTGAAGACGACCCATGTGCCACAAGAAACATCTGCTGATCAATTTACTGATTGGGTGGCCAACTTGACTGCTGATAATGGTTTGGGCTTCTCTGACGCCGATCTGACCGCCAAAGGAAAGAACCATAATGACGCCCTGCATGTCTCCATTGAATGCAGGGGCACTACTCTTGCCCATGTGTTGGTAGACACCGGTTCTTCATTGAACGTATTGCCCAAGAAGGCCCTAGACAGGTTGGATTGTGAGGGTTTGGAGCTCAAGCCTAGTAATATTGTTGTCCGAGCCTTTGACGGTTCGAAAAGGATGGTACATGGAGAAGTTGACATTCCAATCAGGGTTGGTTCTCAAGTTTTTTATTCAACTTTCTATGTGATGGATATCTGACCATCCTATTCTTGTTTGCTGGGTCGTCCATGGATCCACAAGGCTGGAGCGGTGACCTCCACACTACATCAGAAGCTTAAGTACCCGGTTAGGGGGAGGATTGTGACAGTTCAAGGGGAAGAAGAGTATATGGTCAGCCACCTCAACTCGTTCCGGTACATAGAGATGGATGGGGAATTCATTGAAACCCCCTTTCAACACTTTGAAGAGGTGCCTCAGACACTGGCATCAGCTAAAACTGTGATTGAAGACCCTCCTTTGAAGATGGCTTCCTTAAAGGATGCCCCGGCTATGATTGAGAAGGGTGAGTGTGCAAACTGGGCCCGACTTCCTGATTTCACTCCAAAGACTGACAAGTTTGGTTTGGGCTTCACTGCAGAGGCTCAGAGGGTTGTTCGTAAGGCGAGGATTGGAAAACCTCTTGTGTTCATCACCAACCCGGGAGTGAATGCTATTGAAGACGACGTGGAGGAATCTGAATTCGACAGCTGGATCTACCCAACAACTGACGATGGACCAAGCAACTGGACTGCCAAAGACTTCACACCTATAATTTTTTCACTCAGTAATGAACTCTTTTGTTTTCAATTTGTAACAAACAATATGTTGAAACTTTTATGGCTCGGTGTCCTACCCGGGGCACCGTGGCTTCATTTGTGAGGGCTTTTGTATGTCATTTTCATATATCATTAATCAAAACATTGGACGTTTGTTGCATTTCAAAATCTTGCGCTCCTTTTCTTTCTTTATTATATATTGCAAAACAACTATATTTACACACACTCACTTATACAGGTTCCAATCCACTCTGGATCTCACTGGTAACGACTCTGCTACTGCCAGTTATGACTTCGAAAATCCGATCAACTTAGCCGAAGACGAAGGTGAAGATGATTACGAAGTGCCTGGTGAACTTGCAAGACTGCTACTCCAGGAAGAGAGGGCCATTCAGCCACATGAAGAGCCAGTGAAAACGATAAATCTGGGTACTGAGACAGACAGAAAGGAAGTCAAGATTGGTGCCAATCTAGAGCTCAGTGTGAAACAACGGTTTGTTCAGATGCTGCATGACTATGTGGAAATCTTTGCCTGGTCTTACGAAGACATGCCTGGGTTGGATATCGACATTGTGGTTCATCACCTGCCTACCAAGGAAGACTGCCCTCTGGTAAAACAGAAAGTCCACCGTATGCGTCCAGAAATGTCTGAGAAAATTAAAGCCGAGGTTATGAAACAATTTGATGTCGGGTTTCTAGCAGTAACTTCTTACCCTCAGTGGATTGCCAACGTGGTTCCAGTGCCGAAAAAGGATGGTAAGGTCCGAATGTGTGTTGATTACAGGGATTTGAACAGGGCCAACCCCAAGGATGACTTCCCTCTACCTCACATCGACGTTCTGGTTGACAACACTGCTCAGTACAAGGTGTTCTCCTTCATGGACGGTTTCTCCGGATATAACCAAATCAAGATGGCTCCTGAAGATATGGAGAAAACCACTTTTGTTACTCAGTGGGGCACCTTTTGCTACAAGGTCATGCCTTTTGGGTTGAAAAATGTTGGGGCAAGCTACCAACGTGCCATGGTTGCTTTATTTCATGATATGATCCACCATGAGATAGAAGTATACGTCGACGATATGATTGCAAGGTCCCAAACTGAGGAGGAACACCTTGACCATCTACGGAAGCTGTTTGACCGTCTGAAGTTGTACAAACTGAGGTTGAACCCGAACAAGTGCACCTTTGGGGTAAGATCTGGAAAATTGTTAGGCTTCATCGTAAGCGATAAAGGCATTCAAGTGGACCCTGCCAAAGTGAAAGCCATACAAGAGATGCCAACTCCCAAGAAAGAGAAAGAAGTCAGAGCTTCCTAGGACGATTGAACTACATTGCCCGATTCATCTCGCATCTAACTTCTACCTGTGAACCAATCTTCAAGCTGCTGAAGAAAGATCAAGTAGTACGTTGGAATGATGAATGTCAGGCCGCTTTCGAAAAGATCAAAGAGTATCTCCAAGAACCACCCATTCTTATGCCACCGGTTGAAGGGAGACCTCTAATCTTATACTTGACTGTACTTGACAACTCAATGGGGTGTGTGCTGGGGCAGCATGACGAGTCTGGCCGAAAAGAACACGCCATTTATTACCTTAGCAAGAAGTTTACCGACTGTGAGACCCAGTACTCACTGCTCGAGAAAACTTGCTGCGCTTTGGTATGGGCTGCTCGCCGGCTGAGACAGTATATGTTGACTCACACTACTCTGTTGATTTCAAAAATGGATCCAATCAAGTACATATTCGAAAAGCCTGCTCTGTCTGGAAGAATAGCAAGATGGCAAATGATCTTGACGGAATATGACATCTAGTACACGACTCAAAAAGCAATCAAGGGAAGTGTATTGGCAGACCATTTGGCACACCAAGAAGTGGACGATTACCAGTCGATGAACTTTGAATTTCCAGACGAGGATATCATGGTAGTGACTGATTGTGAAGTACATGGACCGAATGAAGGACCTGAGGAAGGATCCCGATGGTCCATGCACTTTGACGGAGCCTCGAACGCTTTGGGTAATGGAATCGGCGCTGTGATCATATCCCCTAAAGGCACTCATACTCCACTTACTTCCCGGCTATGTTTCAACTGCACCAACAACATGGCAGAGTATGAGGCGTGAATCATGGGTCTTCAGGCTGCAATTGACTTAAGGATCAAGTTTCTGAGTGTCTTCGGAGATTCCGCTCTCGTGATCAATCAGGTCAAAGGCGAGTGGGATACGAAACACCCAAATCTTATACCTTACAAAGAGTATGTGCTGACATTGCTTCCCCACTTTGAGGAGATAAATTTTGAACACTTCCCAAGAGAGGAGAATCAGTTAGCGGACGCACTGGCTATGATGTCTTCTATGTTCAAAGTCAAATGGGATAACGAGGCTCCCCGGATCATTATCTGGAAGTTAGATGAACCTGCACATTGCTGCGATCTTGAGGCTGAAGAGGTGACTGAAAAACCCTGGTATCATGACGTGAAGAGGTACCTTGAAGCTCAAGAATACCCCAAAGGCGCATCTGTTAATGACAAAAAGTTCCTGAGAAGGTTCGCGGCAAAGTTCTTCCTCAGCAACGGCATTCTGTACAAGCGAAACCATGATTCAACCTTACTGCGTTGTGTGGATAAGACTGAAGCAGAAAAGATCATGGCGGAGCTACACGAAGGTACTTTCGGAACACATTCCAGTGGACATACCATGGCAAATAAAATCCTTCGGGTAGGATATTTCTGGTCCACAATGGAAGCTGACTGTTACCAGCATTCTCGAACTTGTCATAAATGCCAGATCTATGTTGATAAGGTGCACATCCCTCCGGTTCCTCTGAACGTCGTGACGGCACCTTGGCCTTTTGCAATGTGGGGCATTGATATGATTGGTGAAATCCGACCTACGACATCCAACGGGCATCGCTTCATCCTGGTAGCGATTGATTACTTCAGAAAATGGGTTGAAGCAGCCTCCTATGCTACCGTAACCAAGAGCGTCGTGGCACGATTCATTCGGCATAACCTGATATGTCGATACGGCGTACCTGAGAGGATTATTACGGATAATGGTACCAATCTTAACAACAAGATGATCACTGAGCTCTGCGAGCAATTCAAGATACAACACCACAACTCTTCTCCATACCGGCCAAAGATAAATGGGGCTGTAGAAGCAGCAAATAATAATATCAAGAAGATTGTGCAGAAGATGACAGTGACCTACAAAGATTGGCACGAAATGTTACTGTTTGCTCTTCATGGGTATCGTACCTCAGCATGGACGTCCACAGGGGAAACTCCCTTTTCCTTGGTCTATGGCATGGAGGCAGTCTTTCCTATTGAAGTCCAGATACCCTCTCTCTGGATAATGAAGGATGCGGACTTGAGCGAAGATGACTGGGTCCAGACTCGGCTTGATCAATTAAACCTAATCGACGAAAAGAGACTCACTGCTATTTGTCATGGTCAGACGTACCAAAAATGGATGATCAGAGCATTTAACAAGAAGGTCAGACGACAAGAGTATCAAGTCGGAGACCTGGTAATCAAGCGCATCATTCTTCCTCAAAGTGATCCCAGGGGCAAATGGACCCCTACATACGAAGGGCCATTTGTGGTTAAACATATCTTCTCAGGAGGAGCTATGATTTTAACCACCATGGATGGTGACGACCTTCCTCACCCCGCAATGCAGACATAGTAAAAAGATACTACGCATGATTAAAGACCCGCTAGGTTGACACACCTAGGCAAAAATAAGGGCTTCCTGGCGAACCAAAAGGGTTCGGGCAAAAATAAGGGATGAAATGAAAAATTTGTACACCCGGCAAGTCGAAAACCTGAAAAGGCGGCTTGGGAAAAAATGGGTATCCCGGTGGACTGAAAACCCGAAAGGGCAGTCCAGGCAAAAGTTAGGGATAAAGCGTAATAATATGTCTCATTGGATCACCTTGCATCCAGAATTCGGCATCAATCAATCAGCTTCATCTTCAACTAAGCAGCAAAGGGATGAGACGCTTGAAGACATAAAGGCGATAGCAGAGTTGGAACCCAGTGGGATTATTTTTCACATAGCTGTTTTGTTTCCTTTTCAAAATTGTATAAAACTCTATGTTGCTCGGCGGCGTTCTCTTACTAGGACGTCAGCCTCCTGTACATAAAACGCCTATTTACAGGAAAATTTCAAAATCAATACAAGTTCAATTTTTCAGACAAATTATCCATTGTTTTTCCTTTTTCTGTTTTGTTTTGCGAAGAACGTCCAATGTTCATTTTTGATATATGCATTTGACATTAATTTCTAATCATGAATAGTTGCATGTGAAACAAAGGACTGATTACAGGTGACATCAGAAACAGGGGCAATTTAGAATTGTCTAAGCAATCTAGTTGCTCTGTCCACCAAGGTACCAAGGTAGGTTCGGCTGAAGAACGTAACCAAGTCACCTCAACTCCCCGCAGAGTAAGACCGGATTCAGCAATACTCTCTCCAAGAAGAGTTGGTCTCCCAGTAGCCCTGAAAAGGCACATTGTTCCCCTAGCAAGTCAGCGATACTCTCCTCAAGCAGAGTTAGTCTACTGTCAGCCTTAAGGAAGTTGGGCATCCCCAGAAGATCTCAACATTCCCCAGTAAAGTATAGACATTTCTTAGCAAGCGTCCCCGGCAGTCTTAATATAAGATTGTTCCCCGGCGGAATACAGACACCCCCAGTGGAACCATTCCCCAGTACAATCCAAAGTTTCCCCAGGAAAATGGAATCCATGTCCCCAGTAGATTCTTGAAGCTTATCCCCTGCAGAGTACGAACGTCTCTCCCCGGCTTTATTCAAAGGTTATTTCCCATCGGAGCTTATAACTGGGTTATTCTCAGCTAATTACCACAGAAAGATCGTCCTCGGCGAAGTTCTTCCTATTCCCCAGCGGAGTTCATCAAATTACCCAACATAACTTATCAATGGAATCCCCAGCGGAGTTCTCATCAAAATTTCAGCGAAGTATCTCTTCCCACAGAGTAATACCCCGCAGAGTAATCTCTTCACCTATTTTATTCCCCTCAGAGTAATCCCTCCAACAAGTTTATTCCCCAACGAAGTCATCTTCTCCTACCGGTTTATTCTTGCAATCATCATCCCCAGCGAAAACGAAGAACTCTACTATTCAACATCAGCCCAGGATTCCACAAACTCCCGGCACCCGTCAAGGATTTATTTTCCTAGACGAAAATACATTCATAGACATTTCACATTTCATACATACATGATAAAGTGCATACAACACTGTCTCATTTTGAGCATCATGACATCATACATTTCATGCATCATGACATTGTATACAACTGATGTTTTGCCTTTTCAGGAAAAAGTCAATCCAAAGATGATTACTATCAACTATCGCAATTCCAGATTCAATTCCTGTATCTAGCCAGGGCATATCTGTGAGTGATTGATTGTAGATTCGATACCTGTATCTAGCCAGGGCATATCTGCATGAAGAGTTTGAAGATCAACCCCTGTAACAGGCCAGGAAATTATCTTTCGTTCTCAGGTCAGAGGTTTACACCTGTATCCAGCCAGGAAAGCTATCTCTACCAACCTTTTGCAAATTCCAGATTCGATTCCTGTATCCAGCCAGGGCATATCTGAAGATGACAAATTCCAGATTCGATACCTGTATCCAGCCAGGGCATATCTGAAGACGACTAATTCCAGATTCGATTCCTGTATCTAGCCAGGGCACATCTGTGAGTGATTGATTGTAGATTCGATACCTGTATCCAGCCAGGGCACGTCTATATGAACATTTTAGAGATTCGATACCTGTATCCAGCCAGGGCACGTCTGTAAACAACCTTTTGAAGTTCCAGATTCGATTCCTGTATCTAGCCAGGGCACATCTGTGAGCAACTAATTGTGGATTCGACTCCTGTATCTAGCCAGGGCATATCTGCATGAAGAGTTTGAAGATCAACACCTGTAACAGGCCAGGAAACATCTTCCTTTCTCAAAGTACGCAAGTTCTCGCTAAGGAATCTCTTACGCGATCAACATTTCCAAATGGCATCTATAAGCCCATTCCCGACAAGGTTCTGTCACACCTCCAGATGGCATCTATAAGCCCATCCTCCTATCCATCATCTCTCCAAATGGCATCTATAAGCCCATTCCCGCCATCGCATTGCTGATACTCCAGCGTGCGAGTGCAAATTTCAGGGCACTCTAGTGTCCAATCTCCTTTTACCCTCGAGTCGCGAAAGGCAAACCTGCCAATCTAACTCTTCAGGTTCAAGAAGATTGAACAGGGGAAACTGTTGTACCCCAAAATTTTCCCTCCCATTTCTTCAACATTTTCTCATCACAAGACCCTTGGAGCTCAAGATCAAGCTAGGGTTTGCTCTGCTCAAGACTCCTCCTTGCACTGTTGACCCAAATTAGGGTTTGAGTTTGCACAAAGATGTTTTGACCTAAAAGGCCCAAAGTGACTTTCATGCTTCATGTTGGACCCACAAGTTTATCCATACCAAGTTTCAAGCTTTGATTCCAATCTTTGCCCAGTCAATTGGACAGTTGACCTAGAAATCAGTTGTATTGGGGAAAAAGTCAACTACGGCCAATTGACAGTCAAACCTCATGATTTTTGACCCACATCAACATTATGAACTCATATGGACCATTTGATCAAGTTTGGATCACAATTCCACAAGAAATTTGATCAGATCATCCAAAGGGCAAAATGGTCATTTTTAGGGTTTTGACTGCACAAAGGAAATTTTTGACTGTTTGACCTAACCAATGGCAAACCAAGCTCACATATGGACTCAAAGACTCAATGGCATTGTCTTGACATGTTCAACAAGTTCAAAAGATCCCAAATGCACAAGATTGACAGATGAATTTTCCAGTCAACTGAGCCAAATTTGACTGTATACTGAAAAGTCAAACTTTGACTTTTTGGTCAAAATAAAGTGCCAAGATTCATTTTTCATCAAGACATGTCAAATTATGAAACTTGTTCATCAAGAAATCAAAAATCACAAATTAGGGTTTGAAATGAAGAATTTTCATAACTTAGAATTTTTCTAAGTTATGAAAATCCCTAATTTTTCCTAACTTTGTCCCACTTTCTCATCAAGATACATTTGGATTCAAACAAAACTCAAAAAATGAAAGTTATAGTCCATTGCAAAATCTACAACTTTGATTCACAAAGTTTCCTCAAAAGAAGCTTGTAGCTCAAGTTATGATTTTTTGAATAGGGGTGCAAAACATTCTTAACTTAGAAAAAAATTTGACCTATTTTAGGCAGGATTTTTGCCTAACTTCATGGCCACTTTTCACATGCTTCCACTTGGAATTTCAACTTGCATTACAAAGATGGATTGTAGTACACATTCCAAGCTTTCCAAAATGTCCAAGAACTTCTCAAACACCCTTGTGGTTAGGGAGAATCGAATTTGGCAATATGGGCAAAAGTCACTTTGTTCATGAGCCATTTCCATGTTCATAACTTTGCATTTTTGAACTCAGCATGTTTCAAGCTAGTTACAGGCCTCTAATCTCATTTACACTCAATAATTAAATGCCAATCCATTGTGTTCTAGCATTATTTTGTGCATTTGGACATTACATGAAGGATTAGTCCATAATTAGAAAAAGCAAGTTATCCATTCTTGTAAAGTTATACTTTATGTCAATTTTACAATCCAAGAAGTACAAGCCATATCTTTGGACACAAGATTCATGGACATATCCCACTGATCAAGACTCAAGTGTGCAACATAGTTTAAGGCTTGGGACAGGCTTGTATAGAAACTCACATTTCCTTGCTTCACATAGAAGAAACTTGCATTTTGAAACACAACATTACATTCCTGTCAACACAAGCCTAAGCAAACATTGTGAACACATTACAAACATCAAGCCTGACCTAAAACACGAGCCAACCATTTCCAATACCTCCTCAAACACAGAAACACCATCCTCTTGCAAAAACAGGGCACCTGCTGCAGATTGAGGTCCACAACTCAATCCACTCGTGCGCCTTGGCCAAAACCAGTTCATACACACTCCCTACCACCTATACAAACTATCCCAAGCATTGGACACGAACTGTAACATCCCTAACATTATTTGCCATTTTCACTTTTCTCTCTTGCAGGTTGACTTCTGTAGCTTGATTCAGTAAGATTCAAAGCAAACTAAGCATAGAGGAAGCATCCCTGGACCTCAAGCAAGCTGTACAAGTCCTCACATTGCACTGAAAGTACCTCCATTGTCATACACGAATCAAGCTGAACAGGTAAGTTGTTGAACTTCTATCTCTCTATCCAGGCATAGTTAGGTTTAAGTTTGTGAAGAAAACATGTTCTAATCATAGCCCTGAAGCCATCCATATAGTTACTTTTCATTTATATTGTGTGTGCTAAGAGTATTTGGAACCTGAACATTAGGAAAAAGTCAGGTCAGGAATTGGGGGAGAAGAAATTCTCTCTCATTTCTGAGAGTTAGATCAAGTTCTTGGTATGTATGGATTCGTGATTTGATGCTTGACATTTTTTGTGTTATAAGTTTTGCTTGAAAGTCCAAGAATCAGGATGTTTGAATCAGCTTGAGAAACGCGCGTTTTTTGAAACAAACTGGCTGGAGGTTGAAGAAGATAGACTTGGGCTGGGCCTGAGTTTGTTTTCCTTTTTGCACCACTTTTCCACACTTGCACCCCCTTGGCCGATTGTGTTTATTTTTATCATTTTTTGACTTTTTATTTTTATTTCTGACTTATTGTTTTTTGCCAAAATATTAAAAATATTAAAAACATTTTTTCAACCATTTTTGCATTTTATTTGAATTTTATTTGTTTTATTTGAGTTTGTACATAAATAAACATAATATCCTTTTTATTCAAAATACTAAAAATAATACGAATACATTTTTATTTTCTGATTTTATTTTATTTTATCTTTTGAAAACATTTTTCTAAAAATATACTTTTTTTTATAAATAATAAATATTTTATTTTTGTATATATTTAATATATTTAGTAAATAATATAAATACTTATATATTTATTAGAATATTTAGGATAAAAATACAAAATAATACATTTTTTTATTTTTATTAATATTTAACCTCAAAAATACTTTTTTTACAATATACTTTCTTTTTATTTATTTTTTGTACATAATTAATAAATGTTGTATATAATAAATAATTAATACATTTTATTTAGCAAATTAGGGTTTTGCCCTAAAAACATAAAAATACCGAAAAATCAATCCTTTTTATTTTTGTTTATTTGACACATAAAAAATACTTTTTACATACATATAAAAATCATTTTTTGCATCTTGCATATTTATTGTATTTTATTTAATTATTGTGCAATTAAATAATTTGTATAATTCAATTTGGATGTAATAGTTTAGGTTTAATTTTTCTTGCTATATATCCCCATTTGAACATTTGTACCCCCCATCCCATAATTGTGTTGTAATAATTTAGAACTTTAAATTCCGCATTTTAAAGCTTTCTAAATATGCCATGGTAGACTTAGGGTTTGTATGCAAAAATCAACCAAAAATAGTTTGACCTAATTCAAAGATAACAAAGCATGAAAATGAACAACACCAATCACACTTGCACCCCTAGGGTTACTCCACTTGTTGCCTTCAATAATGGGCCATGTTGCATGTTGAGTTTCTTTGGCAAAAACAAAACAATCAAATGATCATAGTCCTTCGATGACACTATCAAGTTGCTTAAACAAAAATGATCAAGTCCCTCAAGAAAATGCCAAAGATACTTGACACCATTGCAATCATGGTCTAAACGATGACCCGCGCCCGTCCTGTTCACATCCTAACACAAGATTGTCCACCAAATAAAATGGTGGAACAAAATTGTTAAAAGGGTTAAAACATAGAGAAAACCTTTGAGAAATTTAGGGTAGATAGCTCTTGGTTACTTGCCAACTTGCAAAACAAAAACACTTGCCTATTTTTCAAAACCACACATCACAATACACTTTCAAAACCACTTTCAAAAACATTGAAAACTTTTCAAAAGACATACACCTTTGTATACATCCAAACATGGGTCATTACAAAGGTTGCCACCACATTGGCCTCTTTTCAAAACATTTTCAAACACACACACAAAGCACCATTTCAAACAATTGAAAGCACCATTTCAAACAATTGAAAATGCAAGGCAAGTGATCTAAGCAAGTATCTAAGAGCCCGTGGATAACCATGGATAGAAAGGGTGCTAATACCTTCCCTTTCTATAATCTACTCCCCGAACCCAAGAAAACATCTCAAAGGTTTTTGCTGTGCTTTTTAACCTTTCCTTAGGATAAAATAAAAAGTCGGTGGCGACTCTTGCTCAACCGAAACATTTGCGAAAACAAACGCAAAACCTCAAGTCAGTTCTCCCACCGTATCACACTCCCCAAGGTACAATCCAAATGTAAGATGTGCGTACCACTCCAACAGTCCTAGACATGACACCAACAGCTGTTGGGCGTTGAGAAATAAAATTCAAGACCTGATTGATGAAGGAGCGCTAGAATTCACACAAGACGGCCAGGCTGAGTTCTTCTGCCATCCCTCCAAGGCATACCATCTGAAGTGACAAGTCCTCACAAGAAGACTTTTCGTTCATTAGAATTTTCAATGTGTAATTTTCTTTTGATTTGTTTGAACATTTATTCATATCAAACCTCGTTATTTCATCAATGCATTGCACATGTTTGTCTTGAATCAATTCATTCGTATTCACTATTTCAAAAATGCGTTCTTATTTCCTTTTTTGATATTCAACTCTCGATAAAAAACTTTAAGCCTTAGAGGGAGGATGACGAAAATGATACCACAATCTTTACAATATGCTTTTGAACAGACTCCGCTGACGATGTACATGTGTTGTTTCAAATCCCAAACAGTGGAGTTATAAGGAAGATAATCCCTAGTCAACCCCTTTGAGCCTAAGAAGTAAGAGTTTTCTTTTCACACAAATTAAAACCCTTAATCATAACCTAGGGAAGGGTAGTTTCTCAGTTAATTCAGATGCGCATTCAGTCGCAATATTCTACTTCATACATAATGAATGGCATCAAAGACGTCCTTTCAAATCAAAAGAAGATGATGGTTCTGCATAGTCATTAATAACAGGCAGTCATTATCTCTCAAAGTGAAAGCCCACTAAGTCAAAACCTATGAAGGAGATTTAAGAAAAACTAGGGCATCCCACTGACTGTAATCAAAAAATAAACAGTTCAGGAAAAAGACAGGGATAATAAAAATAAAAATAAAAAGAGGTCCCACCAATCCTCGACAAAAAAAAGATTACAAAATGACTACCTCTTCCAAACAAAATTTCAACATCCAAACCATTATCGGAACCTCAAGGATAGTACTTCAGGACCCAACTGGGATTCTAAATGCGCAATTAGCTAAGCATAAGACTGAAGGACATCACGGAGAACGGGTGGATACAAATAAATTCTGAGCCTCTATCCTTTGTTTCTTAAACCGTGAACCAGGCCACATTATAACCTTTAAAAGTCCTAGTTGAAGCATGGGTTAGTTTGAGAGCATACTGTTACAAAGGTATCTTGACTCCTGTAGGCTTTGTTATGAATCCTGAGTTGATATCACATTCTTGCAAATTTCGTTTTACTACATAAAACACATTTTCAAAAAAAAAATTCAAGACAGACATGAGTTTTGCATTCTTTAAATGACATTGTTTGCATATGACTAATTGTTTGATAGCAGAGAAATCCACACAATGGATATTCAATGAACAAACATCCTCTCAATGAACAAAATCACCTCATCAGGAAAGACACTTCCAATAACAGGTCTTCAATTAGTAAGGGGAATGACATGATGTCTAAACACACCTGAGGCAGTCTCTCCAAAAGTGCCAAATAACCAGGGGAGGATCTCCATCTGAATCGCTTGGAGTATTACGCACGCATTCCAGCAACGAATCATGTGCCATCAATAAAACATTTTTGATAGTATTGCAAAGCAACACTATGGACACTGACAACCCTCTACATCCTGAAAGTATGGACATAGTCGTAAAATACTACGCATGAAAAAAAATACCCGCTAGGTGGACTCACCTAGGCAAAAATAAGGGAATCCCGGCGAACCAAAAGGGTTCGGGCAAAAGTTAGGGATATACAAAAAAAAACTCTGTACACCTGATAAGTCAAAAACCTGAAAAGGTGGCTTAGGAAAAAAGGTATCCCGGTGGTCTGAAAACCCGAAAAGGCAGTCCAGGCAAAAGTTAGGGATTTAAAACATACGACTATGTCTTGTCACCTGTCTATCAGTGGAAGACTTATTCCTTGATCAAGATTCATCAAGAGCACCAGAATCAGATACAGTTCAGATACGCTCCAGATACGGATGCCATTCTAATACGCATTCAGATTCAACTTTCAGATATAGTTCAGATACGCTCCAGATACAGATGCCACTTTAATACTTATTCAGATTCAGCTTTCAGATACAGTTCAGATACGCTCCAGATACGAATGCCATTCTAATAATCATTCAGATTCAACTTTCAGATACAGTTCATATACGCTATAGATAAGGATGTCATTCTGATACTCATTCAAACTCAGCTTTCAGATACAGTTCAGATACGCTCCAGATACGGATGCCATTCTGATACTCATTCAGATTCATCTTTCAAATACAGTTCAGATACGCTCCAGATACGAATGTCATTCTGATAGTCATTCATATTCATCTTTAAGATATAGTTCAGATACGCTCCAGATACAGATGCTATTCTGATACTCATTCAGATTCAACTTTCAGATACAATTCAGATATGCTCCAGATACGGATGCCATTTTGATACTCATTCAGATTCAGCTTTTAGATATAGTTTAGATACGCTCCAGATATGAATGTCATTCTGACACTCATTCAACACATGTTTCAAGTACAGTTCAGATACGCTCGAGATACAGATTCTATTCTGATACTCATTTAGATTCAACTTTCAGATACAGTTCAGGTACGATCCATAGTCGAATGTCATTCTAACACTCATTGAACACATGTTTCAGATATAGTTCAGATACGCCCCAGATACGGATTCCATTCTGATGCTCATTCAGCATATTTCTCAAATACAGTCCAAATACAATCCAAAGACGGATGTCATTCTAACACTCATTCAACACATGTTTCAAGTACAGTTCAGATTAGATCCAGAGACAGATGTCATCCTGACACTTATTAAATACATGTTCAAGTACAATCGCGACATAGATCCATCCACAAAATCTCCGCATGTACTTTTTTAAGCATGGTATAAGTGGCGGAGACAGTTGGAAGCGAAGTCACTATCACATACACGCCCGTGATATTTATATTCCCCACAGAGTAAGGACAACCAACGTCCGACCTCCTTATCCCCAAGTAGGAATCACTTCCCCAGCAGGATCTTTCAGAAAGCTAATGTCTGTATTCCCCAGCCGAGTTTTATAACCATGAGCAGTTTATAAAGCCATCTCCCGAGCAGAGTTTATTTCTCTGACAGTGGAAGCTCAATATCCAACAAAGCTCTTCTCTCCAGCAATGGAAGTTCATCACCACCTGAGTTTATTTCTCCAAATCAGCAGATCTTCCAACAGAGTATCCCTCTTCCCCACAGAGTCATTCCCCCGCAGGATTATTCTCAGACAGAGTCTCTCCCGCAGAATATTCTCAAGCAGAATGGATGTAAATCCCCAGCTAATCATCTTCGGTCACTATCCCCAACAGAAATGAAGAACTCAACTCCTTATACTCTCCAGCAGCAGTCCAAGATTTATTTTCCCCAACTAGAGAATATCACAATAGCATTGCATATCCATACATCATGGCATGTGCATACATATTATACAGTACAATCTCATTTATTTTGAGAACATCATTACTCAATACATTTCATACATCATGACATTACATATGACTAACTCTTTACCTTTCAGGGAAAGATGAAATCAAGCTCTCACATGTTTTCTCTAGTTCAGTCAAACCGACACTAAGGTTTCTATTCTAGTTGAAGATGTTCTAAGAATTTCATCTGGGTCAGCCGAATCACCGCTAAGATTCCCCTGATTTCTATTCCAGTCAAAGTTAATCCGAGACCTCTCCTGGGATCAGTCAAATTGATACTAATATTTCTCTCCCAGTTGAAGTTCTCACAAGTTTTCTCTGGTTCAGTCAAATCGATACTAATATTTCTATTCCAGTTCAAGCTATGAAGCCCAGAAATTGACAGGATAAAATCTTGATTTCTCTAAAATACTATGAAGCCTGGAATCGACCAGATAATGGTATATCTCAAATTCAAGCTATGAAGCCCGAATATCGGTCGAATAACAGCTTAATTTCCCCAAATTACTAAAGCCTGGAGCACGACCAGATAACGATATAAGACGCTGTGAAGACTGGAGCACGACCAGATAGCGGCAAGAGATACTGTGAAACCTGGAGCACGACCAGATAACAGTATGAGGTACTGTGAAGCTTGGAATTCGACCAAATAGCAGTTTACTCGGCCAATTACTATGAAGCCCAGAAATTGACCAGATATTAGTATGCCTTAAATTCAAGTTGAAACTCGGATGCGACCGTATAACCACTTAATTCCTTCTGAAGCTTGGAACACGACCAGATAAGAATGGAGAAATTGCAAAGCCTGGAGCACGACCAGATAGAAAGTTTAATCTCATCTCTCCAATAAGTCACTGTGAAACCTGGAGCACGACTAGATAGAAGTTAATCCTCAGCAAATCACTGTAAAGCCTGGAGAACGAACAAATTGCAGTTCACTTTCACCTCCTCGACTTAGAGATGATTCCCCAATAGAATAACGGACAGCTGAAGCTCCTAAAATTCTATTTCTCCCAAGACAGAGACCAATATCTTCAGTAGATTCCTCCCCAACGACAGGAACAGGAATTCTCATCGAAGGAATATCTCATAAAATCAACATAATTCTGGATGGCATCTTTAAGCCCATCTCCGACGATTCTCCGTCATATCTTTCGGATGGCATCTTTAAACCCATCTCCAGTGACCTTCCGTCATCTCCTCCAAATGGCATCTGTAAGTCCATTCTCGATACTACCTACATAGTCAAGCATCATTACAGACGAGTGCAAATTTCTGGGCACTCTAGTGTTCAATCATCTTCCACCTTCAAATCACGAAAGGCAGACAAGGCAATCTAAATCTTCAGGTTTAAGAAGATTGAACAGTGGCAGCTGTTGTACCCCAAAATTTACCCTCTTTTCATACACGCGTGTTATTGGTTTTATGGTTATGGAATAAAGGTATATTTATCAAGCTTCTTCAAGTTACAAGTGACGTTTATTTCACCAATGGAAGTTCTCAGAGTATTTTCTATGCTGAAGATCAGTTCGTTGTTTTGCAATGATTCGGGGTTTAAATATTCACAAGTCCAACCCGGTGCGTCATATTCATGTGTTCTTTCACCAAGATATCTCTGATAACGTATTCTAAAATTCAGGTTCGACTCAAGAGTCAATTCTTTAAAGAAGGTCTCCGAATGTGTGAGTTTTCTCGAAGAAATATGGTGAAAAAGTTTGCTGAAAGTGTAGTTTTTACGTACTAAAAAATTCATAACTTGAAGATCGTGGCTTGTTTTGAACCCGTTATGGTGGCCAAAATTCCGACTTGAAGTCATCTATGTTTTCATCTCTCACGGCTGGAAGCCAATTTCGATCAGAAGGTCTTCAAAAATACGGATTTATCAAGTATTTTCGTACAGAAAATTTGTGACAGAAGTTTATTTGCGTCATGTTCAGAAAATCATAACTTGGTCGATTTTCATCGTATCGAGCTGGTTCCAGCGCCAAAATTTCAAAAATTCAATTGACTACCTTTTCACAGGAGGTATCGATTTCTAACGATATCTAAAAGGCCTATGTTTTTTGCTCAGAGTGCGTGTGACGCGCTGAAAATCCTGAATGCTGAATATTATTTCATCTAGGTCGACACTTCGAAAATTCATAACTCGGTCAATTTTTATCGGATCGGGCCCATCTTTTTACACTAGGTCACTGACTCAGAGATATACAACTTTTCTTCCAAAGTCAAGACCGGGTTATGCTCTGATAAATACCAGTTTTTTATTGAAGAACGTGTCAGAGTTGACATTGGAGCCCAAAATAAGTTTGTCTGAACCAAAACTTCAAAAATTCATACCTAATTCACCATTTATCTGATTGAGCCTATTTTCGGACAAGAGTTAGTTCTCAATGTCAGATACATTTTGTATTCACATTTCAACTTCAAAAATTGCACTTAAGCCCCTGCAATTTAGCCAGGAACTGACGGACTCAAGTGAATAAAAATCTGCACTATTGCTTGTGGTTATTGGAGGCCCAATTGCACATTCAAAGCCCGTTTTTTCTCTAATTTCCATTATATAATCTCATTCTTTTAACACAAACAAAACGAGAAAAAAACATTTGCCATAACCCTGTCAAAATATCAAATTCTTTCAAGAACCCTAAAAACCTTGAAATCCTTATTACAAACCCACATCTCACTACAAACAAGTCATCCTTGTTACAAACCCACATCTCACTACTTCTCCAGTAAGGGTAAGGCTGGTTTGATCTCTATGATCAAAAGGATATAGAAGTATTCCTACATGCAATATCGGTTTTAATATTACAAAATTTCATATATTTGTTTTATTTGTATTTCATGATATAGTAATTTATTTAATGTGTTCATGAGATTCAACACTGCAGATTTAGACAGGATCTCGTGCAGGGTTATTATAAAACACTGAGACCAAAACAGAATAACCACCAATGCATGGCGAGGCAGACATCCTGAGAAGATTAATGGCGTGGGTTCAACAACCACCCCTATTGGTTTTGGTTTTCTTCCTTTCTATTTATCCTTTTACCTATTTTTCTTCTTTCTGTTTAAAACATTTTTCATAAAACCTAACATTTTTCACAAACCTTTGGTTTTTCATAATTTTTCATAATAAACTCGAATAATTAATTTTAGATTTTTTTTTTAAATTTAATTTTAGGTTTTACATTAATTTTAGGGTAAACACCCACCCCTGACATTTGCATTATTTTTATTTTCTAACCCTATTTTTTATTGATGTTTCTTCCTCTATCTATTTTTTGGCAAACGAAATTCTTTCTTATTAATCATTACACATAAACCTTTTTTTTCAAAATTAACTTTTTTTAAATTAAAATTAATTAGGTTTTAGGTTTTTTTAATTAACCTTTTTTTATTAATTAAAATTTATTAGGTTTTTAGGTTTTTTTTAATTAACCTCTTTTTCAAAATTAACTTTTTTTTTAATTCGAATTAATTAGCTTTTTAGATTTTTTAATTAACCTTTTTTTTTCTAAACTAACATTTTTTATTAATTAAAATTAATTAGGTTTTTTAGGTTTATTTAATTAATTACCATAAATCATTTTTTTCATAAAAAATTACCAAAACATTTTCTTTTCTATTTTCATCTTATTTTTATTTTCCTAGATAAAGTGTATAGGGCGCATTCAACTGTAATAGCGTAGCTTTATTTTTCCCGCTTTTTTTTATCATTATAATGTAATTACTTCCGGGATGTAATAGTTTTAGGATTTCTTTTTCGCCCTCTTCACTATTATGTAACTGCCCTAAAGCTCTGTAATAGCTTAGGTTTATATTTCCGCCTTTATCTCCTGCTACTATATTTTATACAATGCATAGATTAATAGGATTGTATGGAAAGATAAAAATGAATGATAGAAACCCTAATTGCAAGATAAATATAACTGAAAAACACATTGTTGCACACTTGTAACCCTAGGGTACTCCCCACTTGGTTGCCTCAGAAAACAATGGTCATGTCCCTCGAGTTGCCTACGAATTGATCTTATGATGATAGTCCCTTTGAAATGCTAAGGTATCCTTACTTGTCACCTTCAAAGACCATTTCTTCCCTTTGAACGTCCCTTTAAAACTCCAACGATGGTGCTACCTATTCCTTAATAATAGGATAACGTTGTCTAAAGGAAAATGAACAGTCATTTTCGAGTAGGTAGATTAGTTCCTAGGTACTTTCTTAAACAAACAAATCTTTTACACCATACACTTTCAAACAAACTCTTCAAACTAAAGTTTTCAAAAAACAACTTCATAACACTCTTGAGGACAGAAACAAGGGTTAAAACGAAGTAAAACAAAACTTTTCAAAACAAGCACACACAATCAATTTCAAAATGAGCAAGTACCTAAGAGCCCATGGAAAACCATGGATAGAAAGGGTTCTAACACCTTCCCTTTCTATAATCTACCCCCCGTACTCAGAAACATCTCGAAAAAGGTTTTTTTTGTTCTTTTCCCTTTTCCTGATTGGATAAAATAAAAGTCGATGGCGACTCTTGTTTATCGCGATATTTTGTGAACAAAAAACGCAAACTAGTATTAACAGTCGGTTTTGCCACCGAATCACACACCCCAAAATTTACCCTCTTGATTTGAGAATTTTTAGGCTTATGTTTCATGATAAACATCATATTGCATTACATTCGTACACTATGATGGGATCAAAGTATTTTGATTATCAAGTTTTCCTCATGCATTGGAACTTGATTAATTAATAATTGAGTTTATTTTCTAAATAATTAGGGTTTTGCTAAATCCCTTATTTGTTTTGATTCCAAAAACCAACTTTCCTTGGGTTTCAATTGAATTTAGCTCTTGTTTGATGTTCATTGATGGATTGAGGATCTTAAACATATTTTTCTTAAATTATTTAATAAGGTTTGGTATTTTCTATTGATTTACTTTGAAAGCTTGTCTAGTTTGGTAGTTTTGCCAACTAGTTTTGGTCTTTGATCCTCTCCTCTACTATCCATGAACTACAAATTTGATTTCTGACCTCTACATATCTCAAATATGTTATGAAAATTTTGGTTTGAATTATTGAAGTCCTTTTCCATTATTGATGAATTTTTGAAGTCAAAATGACCAATTGATGTTATATTCTTTGTTGCAATTTGTTTGATGGCCAGTGAACTTGTGTGAGGCCTATAAATTGGCCCTTAATGATCATATTGCTTCTATTTTCTCACATTAATTCAAGTTAATCCTCTTGACTTCTCATAATTGGTTGATGAGCATTTTTTGATCCATACCTCGTAAGTGATGTTCTTGTGTAAATTTTGCTTTGAGTTTTGAATTTTTTTCCTTGAGTTTGAGGTCATCAAATGACTAATGATGACATGTTGGAGAATGATACATCAAGGATAGTCTCATAAATACTTGATATCACTTGACCTCTAATGTTTGAACCATTTCATTTTATTATGAATTTGGTGTTCAATATTTTCTTTTCCTTTAAATCTTTGAGGTACATTGAATGCACTTGTGCAACATGCTTTATAATCAACATTTTAAACTCTTGATCATATCCTCATAGCATGTTATAAGCTTAATTTTAAGTCTTTAAATGGTTTAAGTCTTCTAACTTTGTCTTTGTTTGAATTCCTTTCCTTGCTAACTTATGATCCAAGCTTTGTGATACATTTTGTGGTACCCCTCTTTTGTTATGCTTGAGAATCAAAATGAAGTGAATGAGTATGGATGTATAGTGTTTTCTACTGACCTTCAAGGTATTTGTTTGTATTCTTATCTTTCTCCTTTAATCCTTTATTGATATTTACTTGTCAATTCAACATGGTGACAAAAAAGGAGCAACAGTTCTTTAGTTTTGACCTAATTGTTACATGTGCCTACTTGATGCTTCTTACATCTACTGTTTGGATGTTTTGCTATCATGTTCTTCCATTTCTTTTTCATATCATCATTCATCCCTTATTGGTTCATCATTTCTCTTCGAAATCACTAATTTGTCTGTTGAATGTGCGAGGTACTCTGAGGAAAGTTTTCCATTTTAACTTGATGTTGTAGTGTTCCACTTTATTTGTGGAACACAATTGGTTGTGATTACACCACTCGTGTGCTTGGTATATTCGTTATTCTCTTGTAGGATATGTTCATATTTGAAGTCTCAGTGCTTATATATGATGGCATGATTTTTGACTTGATTTGTTTGCTGATGCTAGCTTGCTTGAGGTTCTCTAGGTTTCTTTTTCTTGCTCATTTGCTACGGATAGTTATACATTTGGTATTGCACTATTTCCTTTTTACTGGTTCCGCTACTTATTGCTTTCTATTGCATGATGGGACCTCCGTTGCTGATATATGTCAAGAGTCCCTTTGGTTTATTTAAAGACCTGTTTAAGGAAATTCCGCATATGTGCCTTGCTTTCTACTGATGTTTGTACACTTGTTTGTTTACATGTTTGGTATTTACCTTGCCACCTTAGGATTACTCGATTAGAATATCTCTCAAGCTAGACATTAGGATATTCACCTATTATGCTAAAATAGGGTAGAAAATTCCCTTTTCGTCCTCAACTTTAGGGTCGATCATTGTATGATAACACTAGGATTAGTGCTAGGCTAGTCTCCCTTAGTTATTTTTCCTTTCTTTGCATATTGCATCTTAAAAATAAAACTTCTTCTTGGCAAATCATAAAATATTTCTAATAAACTTAAATCCTTCTTCAAGGTAAAAAATACAAACCAATCTTATTCGTTTTAGTGCCTTTTGGCTTTGTTTTAAACCTTGTCAAATTGATGTTTCGCCATCTTTACCATGTTATACCGACGTTTTGCCATCACATATATTTGTAACCGATGTTTCGCCATCGCACATGTTTGTTATCCTACTTTGATCCTCGATATCATTGTTAGGTGTGATGTTTTATCATCCGATTTATTGATGTTTCTCCATCTTTTCCATGTTATTTTGTTATCCTTTGGCCGATGTTTCGCCGTCGCATATGTTTGTAGTCGATGTTTCCCCATCGCACATGTTTGTTATCCTACCTTGATTTTCAATATCATTGTTAGGTGTGATGTTTTATCATCTGGATTACTGATGTTTCGCCATCTTTGCTATGTTATTTTGTTATCCTTTAGCCGATGTTTTGCCATCTCATATGTTTGTAGTCGATGTTTTGCCATCACACATGTTTGTTATCCTACCTTTATTTTCAGTATCATTGTTAGGTGTGATGTTTTATCATCTGGATTATTGATGTTTCGCCATCTTTGCCATGTTATTTTGTTATCTTTTAGCCCATGTTTCGCTATCTCATATGTTTGTTTCCGATGTTTCTCCATTGCACACATTTGTTATCCTACTTTGATTTTCAATATCATTGTTAGGTGTTTTCTTTTATCGTCTTGTCTGATATTTTGATCTTGGACTTTTTGCTCAATTTGTACTTCATGAATTTCTTCAAAATTCCCCAACTTGTGCAACTACTAACTTGCTCAATTTTTATCTTTTGAAGATAATCTTGGACTTTTTGGAAATCCCAAGATGTCCTCTACAATCTCTATGTTGATCATTTTTGCTTTTGAAGAAATTATCTTTATGTAAGCTACCTTGACAAAAATTATCTTTTGTTGACTTTTGAAAATGACCTATAATGTATGAGCTCATATCTTCCAAATGAAGCATTTTTGCACTTGATAATAAAATAAAAGTTGTACAGAATTTAATTTTCTTCAAAATGAGCTTTGGTTGGGGAAAACTTGATGAATTATGTGAAAGTTATGCTTGATCAAAGTTCAGTTGAATTCTCCTAAGGAAACCTTAATTTGGAAATTTTGGACTTTTGATGATTTGAGAGATTTCCTTAGGGAATCATGATCAACCCTTGATCAAATTATGGATATCACTTCAAAATATTGATGTTGACCAAAAATCTTGAAGTTTGACTTTATGCTGACTATAGTTGACTTTTTGACAAACACAGTTGATTTTCAAACATTTGAGCCATTGACTGAGCAAACTTTTGATGTAGGGCTTGAAACTTGACATGAACCTTTTTTGAGGACATATGAAGAACATGGAATACACTTGAGATCTTTGCAAACCAAATTTATTTGAGAAACTCCAAACCTTAGTTGTAGGCCTTTGGTTTAGGAGGATCATCTGGACTAGTCAACCCTTGAGTGTCCTGAGTGTCTAAGAAGCCTTGAAAGAGTATCTTGATAAGAAAAGGGGAGGGAAAATTTTGGGGTAGAACAACTTCCCCTGTTCAATCTTCTTAAACCTAAAAAGTTAGATTATCATGTCCGCCATTCGTGACTTGAAGGTAGAAGATGATTGAACACTTAAGTGCCTAGAAATTTACACTCGCCTGTGCAAGAAGTAACGTTGTTGGTTGATTGTATCAGGAGTGAGCTTATAGATGCCATTTGGAGAGGTGACAGAGATTTGTCCTAGATGGGCTTATATATTCCATCTGAAGTAAATGTTGACTTCAACTAGAAGAAGTATCAGAATAAATCTTTGGCCGATTTAAACTGAACCAACAGATGTCTGTAACTTAAATTTAATTGGATAAGAATCAGAATAAATCTTTGAGAGATTTAAACTGAACTAGAGAAATGCTTTGAATGTCTTTAACTGGATAATAATCATAATAAATCTTCGGGAGATTTAAACTGAACCAGAAAAAGTGTCTACTGGAAAAGAATCAGGATAAATCATTGGTCGATTTAAACTGAACCAACAGATGTTTGTATTTAACTTTAACTGGATAAGAATAAGAATAAATCATTGGTCGATTTAAGTTGAACCATAGAAAGGTGTCCACTGGAAAAGAATCAGGATAAATCATTGGTCGATTCAAACATAACCAGCAGAGGTATTTAATTGTCTTTCACTGGATAAGAATCAAAATAAATATTTGGGTCAACTTAAACTGAACCAGAGAAAGATCTACCAGAAATAAATCAGGATAAATCATTGGTCGGTTCAAATTGGACCAACAAAAGTCTTTAATTGTCTTTAACTGGATAAGAATCAGAATAAATCTTTGGGTCGATTTAAACTAAACCAGAGAAAGATCTACTGGAAACGAATCAGGATAAATCATTGGTCGGTTTAAATTGAACCAGCCGAGGTCTTGAATTATCTTTAACTGGAGATGAATCAGAAAAATATTAGGATCGATTTAACTGAACCAGAGAAAGAGTCTACCGGAAAATGAATCAGGATAAATCATTGGTCGATTTAAACTGAACCAACAAATATATTTTGAGAAAGACCTTATGAGGAAAATGTTGAAATAGCCCTTCGTCAGATGTAGTCTTTGAGAAGATTTCCAGGTCATATAAGTAGTTAATGATGTTTGTTGATTGATCTTTCCTGAAAAGGTAAAGAGTTAGTTGTATTTCATGTCATGATGTATGAAATACATTGCGTAATGATGTTCTGAAAATAAATGAGACTGTGTTATATGTGATTCATATGCATATGCTATAACGTTTGTCAATGATGTATGAATGCAACATGATTTTGAAGTGCGTTTGCAAACTCGAGAAGCATCTTTGTCTGGGGAAAATAAATCCCTGACTGTCGCTGCGGAGTATGTATCTTCGATCTTCTAGGGATTGTTTCCGCAGGGGACTCCTGCTTGCTTTTTTGAGGAAACTCCGTCGGGGAACATTGATTTTTGCTCTTTGTTTGAGGAAACTCGATTATAGAGTAATAATTCCTGCTTGGGGAGAAGAATTCAAGAACATTGATTATTCATTGCTCTATTGGGGAATTTATACCCTGACTAGGTATGGAAGAGGTTGATAACCTTCCGACTTATCTGGGGAAGATAAGGTTGACTAGTATTTGATTTGATTCTAGGTTCCATAGAAACTCTTTAGGGATAGTGATGACCTCAATGGGTAGAGAAGTTTTCCGATGATTTGTGGCAGAAGAACTCTCAAGTTGGGGAGTGTCAGAATAAATCCATGACTTGATTGTATCTGAAGATGTATTGAATGGGTATCAGAATAATACCCATATCTGGATTGTATCTGAACCATATCTGAAAGTTGTACTGAATGAGTATCAAAATGAAATCCATATCTGGATCACATCGAAATTGTATCTGGAAGTGGAACCTAAAATGAGTGTCAGAATGAATCTATGCCTAGATTGTATTCGAACTGTATCTGGAATGAGAATCTAGAATGAGTGTCAGAATGAATCTATGCCCAGATTTTATCTGAACTGTATCTAGGAGCTAATCCAAAATGAGTTTCAGAATGAACCTACATCTTGATTGTGTATGCACTGTATCTAGAAATGGATCTGGAATAAGTGTCAGAATGAATCTATATTTAGATTGTATCTTAATTGTATCTAGAAATGGATCTAGAATGAGTGTCAGAATGAATCTATATTTAGACTGTATCTAGAAATGGATTTAGAATGAGTGTCAGAATGAATCTATATCTTGATTGTATCTGCACTGTATCTATAAGAGAGCTTGTAATGAGTGTCAAAATGAATCTATATCTAGATTGTATCTGAACTGTATCTAGAAGAGAATCTAGAATGAGTGTCAGAATGAATTTATATCTAGATTGTATCTGAACCGTATCTAGAATGAGTGTCAGAATGAATCTATATCTAGATTTTATCTGAACTCTATCTAGAAGATGATAAATGTTGTAGAAATAAACCCTGTTGGGGAAATACTCTTGTTGAGGAAACACCCTTGTTAAGGAAATGAGCTCTGCTGGAGAACAAAAGTCTGAAAGGGGGTTTTACAGTTTTGAAGACTCATATGGGGAGACGAATCCCCATAAATTGTAATGATCGGGATTATGTAGATGGGTAATATCACAGGGAAGAAAGGATACACCCATTTATCTGCCCGAGCAATTTGCTGGAATTTGCAGGGAATTTATGAACTTGTGAAGATTACTCTATGGGGATAATCTCATGGTAGTGGCTCTGTGGAGATCCTTGGAGACCTGAACATACCTAAATTTCTAGAGCCCTTGGTGAATGCCGATCAGGAGATAAGTCTTCTACTGGTAGAGAAGTGAAGAGATGATGAGACATAATCATACATTTTAATCCTTAAATTTTGCCTAGACTATCCTTTCATATTTTAGTCCACCAAGATACCCTTTTTTGCCCAAGCCGCCTTTTCAGGTTTTCGACTTGCCGGGTGTACAGTTTTATTTATATATCCCTAATTTTTGCCCAAACTCTTTTGGTTTGCCGGGATGCCCTTATTTTTTCCTTGGCCATTCAACCTAGCAGGTCTTTTTCATGCATAGTATTTTTCGACTATGTCCGTGTTCACTGGGTGCGGAGAATTATCGCTGTCCATAGTAGTAAGTGTTGTAGCACTTCTAGAAAATGTTTGCTTGATCGTACATGGCTTTTTGCTGGAACTCATATTCAATTCCCCAAGTGATTTAGATGGAGGTCTACCCCTAGCTATTCGACACTTTTGAGATATTCCTTGAATCTTGACTCGACTGCTCCCAAATCAGTTAGACACCATGTCATGTCCCTTGATTATGAAAGGCCTGTTACTGGAAATGTCTTTCCATTTGAGGTGATTCTGTTCATCGAGAGGATTTCCATTCATTGAATATCCATCGTGAAAAGAAATATAAAAATGGACTTAGAGTTCCTCTAAGATGCTATGGACATGTTTGAAGTCCAAAAAGTAGGCCCATTGGTTCAAAATTGCATTTTTGCTCAATTTGTACTTCATGAATTTCTTCAAAATTCCCCAACTTATGAAACTCATAACTTGCTAAATTTTTATCTTTTAAAGATGATCTTTGACTTTTTGGAAATCCTAAGATGTCCTCTACAATCTCTATGTTGATCATTTTTTCTTTTGAAGAAATTATCTTGATGTAAGTTGCGTTGACAAAAAGTGTCTTTTGTTGAATTTTGAAAATGACCTATAATGTATGAGCTTATATCTTCCAAATGAAGCTTTTGGACTTGATAATAGAACCAAAGTTGTTGAGAATTTTATTTTCTTCCAAATGATATTTTTTTGGGGGAAACATTGATGAAGTATATGAAAGTTATGCCTGGTCAAAGTTCAGTTGACTTCTCATGAGGAAACCCTAATTTGGTAATTTTGGGCTTTTGATGATTTGAGAGCTTTCCTTGGGGAATCATGATCAACCCTTGATCAAATTATGGATATCACTTCAAAATGTTGATGTTGACCAAAAATATTGAAGTTTGACTGTATGTTGACTATAGTTGACTTTTTGACCAATACAATTGATTTTCAAACATTTGGCCCTTGACTGAGCAAACTTTTGATGTAGGGATTGAAACTTTACATGGAACTTTTTGAGGACCTATGAAGAACCATTGAAGCCACTTGAGAAATTTTCAAACCAAATTTATTTGATAAACTCCAAACCCTAGTTGTAGGCCTTTGGTTTAGGAGGAGCATCTTGACTAGTCAACCCTTGAGTGTCCTAAGTGTCTGAGGAGCCTTGAAAGAGTATCTTGAGAAGAAAATGGGATGGGAATTTTTTAGGGTACAACACTAGGGTTCTTGCATGAACCCTAAAATCTATACCGTAACCCATTTGAACTCCAACCCAGAAACACCAACACAGATAAACCCTTACCCTACATACCAAGAACCCTAACCTTAATATGAACCCTAAACACCAAAAATTCCAAAAATCAAAGATTCAAATGGCAATTAAACGCAACCAATCATCCACAACAAAATAATCAAACCCTAAGCTAATTGTATTGGGATTATCGTCCGTGTACTGATTCTTTTGTATTAATTCCTTTTTGTTCTTTCTGGTTTCCTTTCTAATTCCCTCTTCTTTCTTCTTTGCAGGTACTACTTGTAGGGAGGTTTAGCTATAAGGATTTAGGGTTCTAATGATGAACTCTAATCTTCTTTGGGGATGAAGAGATTTACTGAAAGGTGGGGGTAATACGCAACAATAAAGAATTCTCTTGAGGGTTTTTTTGTTCGTCCTTAATCCATTAGCTTAGGTTTTAATTTATAGGCTTAGGATTAGATCAATTAGGAAATTCTATGTAATTTTCAGATATAGGTTATATTTAGAGTTGATTGATCAAATTGTAAGATTTGATTAGATTTTGTTGTAATTAGAAAATAAGTGTTTGTGAAGATTTTGTATCTGGACCATTCTGTGTGTAAATGTGTTGTAAATCAAATGGACAAACTTTTCAATTAAATATTCAAAATGATTTGCAACAAAAATATGAATTTCTGGGCTTTGGGTGGCTTAGGGACAAAGATTCCAATAATGGACACAAGGCATAAAGGGTTCAAAGAAACCCTAATGTTGACTTAGTCAACACTACCTCATGGTTAATAATAATAAATATTAAAAATGAATAACAAAATAAACATTAATAATAGAATAAATTAATTCACACGTATGTTGACCCTAGTGAACTGATAAAAAATCCAATAATCATAATAATATATATAGAATAAAAGATTAAAGTTTTGTTAACTTTGGTCAACAAATTAACTTAATGGGCCTCTTAACACTTTAATGAGATATCTAGATTTAAAATATGAAATAATGATCCCCCCTATTACACAATACACCCCCTTCTAAATTTAGAAAAATACCAATGATTTCGAAACAAACAATACAATATATATTAGTATTAGGATATAATTTTAACAAATATATAGTAACACAAATAATCTAATAGTATAAAAGAAAGTGATTAAGTAAAATACATTAAGTATCAGTAGGGAAAATTTGGGTTATGACAGTTGCCTCTATTTAATTACTCTTCGATTAATGGTGTGAGAAAATGAAGGTCTCACACACTCGGGTCGGAGGGTTATTAAATAATGAAAGACCCCAAAATTTGACCAAAGACTTGAAAAAGAGTTTAACTAACAAAATAAGTGAAGAAGTAATCATAGATTTCACGTATTTACCACACCCTAGGGGGTAAATAACGTGAGTTAGATAACCTATTTGTGCTTCGAGACTAACGCAACGAGTTATATCGCAGTTATTGCATATTTACCACGACCTAGAGGATAAATCAACTTACTAATACTTCGAGACTAACATAGTAAGCTACAACGTAGATTTTACCTAATTATCACAACTTAGGGAATAAATAACGCAAGTTTGGTAACTCAGTGTCGCTTTGAGACTGACACAATGAACTATATTGCAGAAAAATAGATATCTTATTGCTACTTGAGACTAACGCAATGAGTTGTATCGCAAATACTCGTATATCTACTGCAATCTAGAGAGTAAATGATACTAGTTTGAAAATATCTTACTACTGCTTCGAGACTAACATAGTAAGCCATATCACATACTTGTGTATTTATCACGACCTAGAGGATAAATACCACAAGCTTGATAATTAATCGTTTCTTGTAGGCTGATACAATGAATTATATCGTGAATTTTCTCATACCTACCGCAACCTACGGGTAGATAACACAAGTTTGAAGGATAAGTAACTTACTAAAGCTTCAATACTAACATAGTAAGATATATCACAGGTTTGCATATTTATCACAATCTAGGGGATAAATAATAAGGATTTGATATTTGGAAATTTGTTTGATAATGGAATCATAGATAACTAAACCAAAGCTATAAATCTCAGATATATTACTTAGTACAAACCTAATTTACTGGTTGTGTCTGTTCTAAACTAAGGTATTTATTAAATAATACTAAGGTTTTGGTTTGCGCAGATAAGTTAGGTCATAAAAGGCCCCAAGATATGTTGCAGTATTCTTGGCTCAAGCAGTTTGAAAATGTTATGTATAATGTACATATATGATGCGTAAGATTGATATGATACCCAATGATGATGTTATTGACATGATACCCAAGTGTTTCGTATGTATATGCACCAAGTGTCTTGTAATTTTTTTTGATAATTTTATCCTTTTAAACCATTGGGCTTTCTAAGTCACCAACTTCCCAACGTTGTATGTTGTTTCGTCGTGATGTCTCCAAGTTGATTTGAATTTTGATATGTTACAATGAGCAGTGTCAATTTGATAATGGTAATTGTATCGCATGTGTAGGTGTAAGCATGGACGTAGACGTGGATTTCTTTTGGCATCTTTCTAACCAAAATACTTTTTGATGCTTTGTCAAATTCTTTTATTTAATGTCAAACCCGAAAAATAATTTCGACGCAGTGTTTACAAGAAATATTCACAGTATTTTGCAAACAAGTCGAAAAAGAAAAACGTAATTGAACTATATTTGTTTCATTAATGAAATCGCCTTTGAATAGGTGAAAGTACAAGATGCAATTCCTAAGGGAGGTAATTACATAAAGTTTAACAAAATTTGAAAATAGCAATGAAGATGATAGTTGATACTGCTATTTCTCTAATATCCTATGATAACTCCAATCTTCTTTGCTTATGAGTAAGATGATTTAGATCAATTCTTCCGCTTTGTAGTCGTGGTAGTGAATTCTTGAACCACAGTCTATTTATTCATTTTTTGATTAATATCCCTAACTTTTGCCTGGATCGCTATTTCGGGTTTTTAATCCATCAGGATTAGGTTTTTGTTAATAAGTCCCTATTGTTTGCCTAGATCTCCCTTTAGGGTTTTCAATCCTCCGGGACGCCCCTTTTTGCCTAAGTCGCTCGTTTAGAGTTTAAACTTAGTGGGCCTTTTATACATAGTATTTTTTTACTATGTTGGAGTTCGTCGAATGTGGTAGTTCTTTCCCATCTATTGTTGTGAGGATAAGACCTTCGCCTGAGAAAGTTATTTTAACTACATATGGACCTTTGTAGTTAGGTGTCCATTTACCACGTGAATCTAGACGAGGTATCAGAGTCTTCTTGAGATCAAGTTCTCCTTCTTTAAATACTTGAGGTTGAACCTTCTTATTGAATGCCTTCTTCATCCGCTTTTAGTACAATTGAATGTGGCACAAAGCTATTAAGTGTCTCTCTTCAATAAGGTTGAGCTGATCAAGTCGTGTCTGAACCCATTTTGATTCTTGAAGCTTGGATTCCATGAGGACTCGTAGTGATGGAATCTCTACTTCAACATGGAGTACATCCTATATTCCATATACGAGAGAGAAAAGGGTTGCACCTGTCGAAGTACGAACTGAGGTACGGTAGATGTTGTACCCCAAAATTTTCCCTCCCATATTTCTCAATACATGTCAAGTGAGGTCTTTAAATTACTCAAGGAAGTCCAAGAGTTGACCAGACAAACTCTCTCCTAAAGGCAGTATACCCCAAATTAGGGTTTCATTTTTCATCAAGATGTTTGAGTCCAAAGGATCCAAAATTCTCACCATTGTCCTAATATGTTCTCAAGATCATCCATGTCAAGTTTCAAGCCTTGCAGAGGAAGTTTGCTCAGTCAATTGCTCAAAGGCCTGAAAATCGATTGTGTTATGGCAAAAGTCAACAGTGTCCCACATACAGTCAAACTTCAAGATTTTTGGTCAACATCCTCATTTTGAATTATTATTCATCATTTGATCAAGGGTTGATCATGGTTCCTCAAGGATTGGTCACGATTCATCAAAACTCAAAAGTTGTTAAATTAGGGTTTTGTAGGAAAAGTCAACTCAACTTTGACCAAGCATAACTTTCTCATACTTTATCAAAAATGACCCATCCAAAGATAATTTTGAAGAGGATGTAATTACCTACAATTCATCTTCATCTCCCAAGTTCAAAATATGCACTCACAAGAAGATATGAATTTGGACATTATAGGTCATTTTGAAAAGTCAATAAAAACACCTTTTGGGACAAAGCTTGATACATGAACATAGAAGACTCAACTGAGATGAGACCAAAAGGTTTGCTTAGAGGACATCTTAATATTTCTAAAAAGTCAAAGAACACATCTCTAGGGTCAAAATTGAGGGAGTTATGCATTGGCCAAGTTGACCCTTTTTGCAAAATTGCCAAAAGTCAAATGTGTCCAAAATTGCATTTTTTGCTAAATGGGCCAAACTTTTTATGCTTGCTTTGAGTTTGTAATGTGACCCACGACCCATGAGCCCTTCCATTTGTCATTCTTTTATTTTTGTCATTTATTTTGATTTTATTTCATTTAAATCAAATAAAATCAAAATAAAATAATGAAATAAATCAAAAACTAATCAAATCGTAAGATTTTGTGCATGTTTAGGTTCATTACACAGCTGGAAACAAGATAAAATCGTGCAAGGCTCATATGGATACAAAAAGATTGCATTTTTCTTGATTTGGAAAGATTTTGTACAAGGAGCAAATCATGAATCAATATTCATAATTGGAGAAGATTTGAAACAAATGGCAACCCTAATTCATTCTTGGGTACATAAGGAACAATTGAAGATCAAAAACAAAGGGATTGGAGGTGTGCAAAAGAGAAAGTAAGTTTCAAAAAATTCAAGAAAAGTGGAAAACGGATTTCCACGTTTCAGATCACTTCAAGGCATTCTAACCATCCCAATCATTTGCTGGATATCCCTGGATCGTATTGCAACCATTAACAAGCTTTCCCACGTTCAGAATCGCACTGTAAGAGTGACGCAGTTCATCTTGTTTCTTGAATCCGAATATCATAATTCTGGCATATTTAGCATGATTCGTTGGTAAATTCTTAATCCTTGAGATGTTTGCAAACTAATGGTTATATCCAATTGTATTTTTATTGACTATACAACAAGTTGCCATGGCTAGGGTTCTAGTTTTGTTTTTAGGTGTTTTGTGTACAGGAACAATTAGGCATGGATAATGGTACCATGATGCTCGTGAGGTTGCAACGAGTTGATTGGTACCATTGGTTGTGATTTATCATGCTTGCACAGGATGTTGGAGTGGACAAGGGTTGTACCTATGCCCAGTGTCCATAGGTAAAAGCATGTGATCTAAAACGACAGAAGCCACGAGGAAGATGATGGCGTGGCAGGTGGTGAATGGCCAGTTTTGAATTTCGTGCATTTTTGAGTTTAGTCATTTGTTTTAGCATATTATATTTGTTGTTAATTATTGTTACAACTAAACATGCCAGCTCAGTTGGCAAGCGTGCAGGGTGATAAGGCTCAAGGACGTGGGTTCGATCCCCAGGTCCCAACATTTGCTTTATATTATTTTACTTTGCATAATCAGGTATGCTAGTGCCCCACAAGTCTACCATGCATCATCAGTATACAACCATCAGATCATCAAGGTTGCTAGATCCAAGGCCTTCCCATGAGGGTCCACCATGCGCTGGAGTCAAATGTACGCACAGAATCTGGCAAAGTCAAAGGGGCCAAGGAATTGTTGGGCCTAGAAGTCAGATCCACACCCCCCTTTTGCCAAGCAGCAACCAGGCCCATTCTTATTCTTTTTTCTATTTCCTTTTATTTATTTAATTTGTTTAAATTATTTTCTAACCAAAATTAATTTCTTTTTTTCCCAAAAAATCATAAAATCAAATTTCACAAATTTAGAATTAGGTTTTTTTTATTATTTTATTTTATCAAATTTAGATTAATTTTAGTTTAATTTAATTTAGGATAATTCTAACCTTTCTTTTTATAATTAAAATCAATTAGAAAAATTAGGGTTTGCTTTTGATTTAATTTTTATTTCTTTCTCAAAATAAAAAATACAAAAATAGGTTAATTTAATTATTTTTCTTAATTTAAATTAATTAGTAATTAGGTTTTTTTATTTATTCAATTAAGCCTTATTTTCTTAAAATAGCACAAAAACGACAAAAATGTTTTTTCTTTTAAATAACAATTAGGTAGATGGGGTCAAAACCCTAAATCTCTCGTTCTCGATTCATCGCACGCGTTTATTAATTTATTTGCAATATTAATGTAACTGCTCACGGTATGTAATAGCTTAATTAGGATTTTCTTTATTTATCATTTTTACGGGTTTTTTGGCTATGTAATTAATCCCTACCCCGAAGCCTTGTAATAGCGTAGTTTTTATTTCTCGCATTTTAATTCTCGCAAATATTAATTGTTAGATGTATGTTAATAGGATTGTATTACAAGATTCCATGTTAATTTAAAATGGCTAGCAAACCCTAATGTGCAAAGATAATAACTGAAAATAAATCACTCGCACATGCACACTCTTAGGGTATACTCTCACTTCGGTTGCCTTCAGTAAGTGGTCATTAAGTATATGGTGTCTTAGTGGTGGCCCTCCTGTCTAAACAAAGATCAAATGTCCCGTTCGGAAATGTCTCCTCGGAAAGGTTGCCTCAGAAATGTTGCCTCGAATATGATCTTAAGACATTAGGATTATTACTAATACGTCCTAACATTGCTTTAGTGATCGCGCGTCCCTTTCGAATTGACCCTTAGAACTCCAACGACGGTGCTACCTATTTCTCAATAGTAGGATAGCATTGTCTAAAGGAAACGAGAATAGAAACAATCCTTTTTCGAGTAAGTAGATGCTAGTAGGTACTTGCTCAAATCAAACTTTTTCACACCAAACATTTTTTTTCAAACAAAGTTTTTAAAAATAACTTTGTAACACTCTTAAAGACAGAAGCAAGGGTTAAAACAAAGTAAAATAAAACTTTTCAAAACAAACACAAGAAATTTTAAAAGATGAGAAAGTACCTAAGAGCCCATGGAAAACCATGGATACAAAGGGTGCTAATACCTTCCCTTTCTATAATCTACCCCCCGTACTCAAAATCTCGAAAAAAGGAATTTTTCTTTGCGTTTTTCCTTTCCAGTTGGATAAAATAAAAGTCGGTGGCGACTCTTGCTTACCGCGACATTTTGCGAATACAAACGCAAAACACAAACCAGCATTTTCCAAACAGTAGGTTCTGCCACCGTATCACAGAACTGGCGACTCTTCTGGGGAATCATAAGTGGGGTATACCTTAGGATTTAGTTCATCATAAATTGCTTCTCTTGTTTGTTTTGGTTGCTTTACTTTTAAGGGTTTTTGTTTGGGAGTTACTATAGATCCTAACCCGAATTTGGGGACGCCTTTTAGGTAAGTAGAAATAAACTGTGAGCGAACTGTACAACGTAGACCGATACGGTTGAAGCAGTAGATACGTTTATGTGGCACATTGGTTGGTACTGGTATCCCTTATGGAGAAATGAGGAGAATACGGGGCCGCTATGTGTGTCGTTAAGCATCAACTGACCTTAGAACCTTTAATCGACTAACTTGGCCATTAGAAAGTAGTAAGATAGTCGGCCTTGGTGTAAAGCTGAGAACTGGTTGATACTCGATGCTACACTCATTGAGACCATACTCTCGAGATAGTTCCGGCTGCAAGAAAAGATTGCGTGAGATGAAACCATGACCGATGGAGGATGGTCAGTGATATTGAGAATCTCTAGAACCCGGTTACTTTTTCTTAGACAGGTTTAAACCAACTAAACTTCCAGAGGGTAATACCTTTGACCCCATGCAAGCCTTAAACTTATGGGCTTTTCTGTGTCTTGTTTGCCTTTGCCATGCCTGTTATCTGCTATACCTGTTATTTTTATCATGACATCATGCATCATAACATAGCATGCATACTTCATTATACTAACCATTTCAAAGACCAAGGGAATTTATCTTTGTTCTGTTTTGCAGATTATGGCTTCCGTACGCAGAAATACCATCTAAGTTAACTTCGTGCAAATACCTGCTCAACTTAAAGAGTTAGCCTCAAGAGTTTCTGAGACTTCTATGTTCATTAAGAGACATGGTCAGCTTCTTAGCCTGGTTATCTCAAAGCTTGATGAGCAGATGATGAGTGTGCTTTTCCAGTTCTTCGATCCTGTGCATCATTTCTTCACCTTTCCAGATTACCAGTTGGTTCCCACTTTGGAAGAGTTCTCTCACTTACTGGGCATATCCATCCTTGAGCAGGTACCTTTCACAGTTATGGAAGAGACTCCTAGACCAGAATACATCGCCTCAGCTCTGCATCTGAAACAGGCTGATGTAGTATCCAATTTGGAAACACAAAGCGGGGTCGAAGGTTTCTTAGCCAAGTTTCTGATAGACCAGGCTCAGCTATTCTGGGATAGTTTGGATTTTCAGGCTTTCGAAGACATCTTGGCTCTCCTTATATATGGTTTGGTTCTCTTCCCGAATATGGATTCCTTTGTAGATGTGAATGCGGTTAAGATTTTCCTTTCTCACAATCCAGTGCCAAATCTACTGGGTGATATCTTGCATGCCCTTTACACTCGTACTGTGCGAAGAAGAGGGACCCTTATGTGTTGCATGCAGTTGTTGTCGAGGTGGTTTATTTCGCACCTCCCTAAGTCTATGTTAAAGAACAAAGAAAGTTTGGGTTGGTCCTTGTGATACGGTGGGAGAACTGACTTGGGATTTGTGTTTGTGTTTGCAAATGTTGCGGTTTAGCAAGAGTCGCCACCGACTTTTATTTTATCCTAAGGAAAGGTCAAAAAGCACAGGAAAGACCTTTGAGATGTTTTCGTGGGTTCAGGGGGTAGATTATGAAAAGGGAAGATGCTAGTATCCTTTTCATCCATGGTTATCCATGGGCTCTTAGTTACTTGTTTTTAGACCACTCGCCTTTGCTTTTCAATTGCTTGAAATGGTGTTTTGCGTGTGTGGTTTTGAAAATGTTTTGAAAAAGATGCCTTGTCTAGGAAACCTTTGTAATGATTCTTGTTTGAATATATACAAAGGTGTGTGTCTTTTTGAAAAGATAATTCAATGTTTTGAAAGTTGTTTTGAAATTGTTTTTGAAGTTGTGTTGTGAAATGTGTTTGAAAAATGGCAAGGATATTTTGCAAGATTTTTTATCAAGTAACTAAGAGTTATCTACCCTATTTTACTTAAAGATTTTCTTATGTTTTTAACCCTTTTAACAGTGTTGTTATACCATTGTGTTTGATGAACAACCTTGCGTTAGGATGTTGAACGGGACGGGCGCGGGTCATCGTATGCAATCATTGAAGGCAACTTGTGAGACGCTCTTGCAATTTTGTAAGGGACGAGATCATTTTATCAAAGGCAACATCGAGGGTCATCGAGGGACTACGATATTTGTTTATCGAAGGGGCATTTGCTAGAGTGTCTCATACTCGAGGGACATGATTGCATTTTCCGAGGCAACAAGCGAGGTTACCCTAAGGGTGCATGTGTGCAAAGTGTGTTTTATTGCATGCATTTGTCTTTGATTTTTAGGTTGTCTACTTGTTGATTTTATCTTGCCATACACGCCTAATTCCTAGCATTTATACAAAGTAAATAAAATACAGAAAGATAAAATCCTACGCTATTACAACCATATCGAAAGGCATAAAAAATATAAAGGAAAAAAAAGAAGATAAAAGTAAGAAAAATGAGTGTCTTTCGACCCAGGCAGTAGCACCCTTCGACTTGCATTTTGTTGGCCTCCTTCTATTGGGGCTAACACCAGTGAGGTCATGGCCTTCAATTTTGGGCTGGCACCAGTGAGGTTCTGTCCTTCGATTGGCCTGGAAGTCAGTGTATGGCGAAGCCTTCTGGTTCTGCCTTGTTGCCTTGTTGTTTTCTTCGACTAGAGGTTGAAAGCAGTGAGGGAATGCCTTTCGACTGAGCCTGGAAGTCAGTGAAGGCATGCTTTTCGTTTGGGCCTAGAAGTCAACATGGTTTTCCTCCTAGTTGTCTCTTTCGTTTGACCTGGAGAAAGAGGTTAGAAGCCAGAAGCTTCGTTTCCTATTTCCTGTTTCCTGTTTCTTTCATTTAAAGCATTTAAATGGAAACATGGCTTGAGGCCATGCTAGTATTTGTCTTGCAAACAGTTTAATAATTAAAACTAGTTCAGGTAAACAGAAGGAAAAACGAAAGGGTTAACTCTAAAAAACATGTTAAAAGGGGGGAAACCAAAGGAACAATGGTATATACATGCTTGAAACGAACGAAAAGATTATTTACATGTTATGCCATAAAAAGAAAAGTTCAAGGGTAAGAGTGACTTACCTTGATGGAGGCTTTGGGTTCTGGATTTGAAAGAGGGGGGCCAACAGCTGTGCTTGGAATGGTGGATTCGAAGGAAGGAAAGGAACAAGTCTTATGTTTCTTTCCAAACTAGATTCAAAGGATACTGAAGAGTACTGGTTCTTCAGAATCGAAGGAAGTAAGTATGTGATTCTGGGTTTGTTCTCCCAAGTGTTGAAGGGACTTGAGAGATTTGTTGTGTTTGAGAAAATTTGGGTGATTCATTCCTCTGGTCCAAAGATCCTCCCCTAGCTTTGTAAATGTTCCTCTATTTATAGAGAAAGAATGGACATGTTGTCCAAAGCCAGCCTTACAAATAAATGATAAAATAATGTAACGTGAAAGTACATGTGGGGGGCCTCTTGGCAGTTGGGGTGCAGAAGATGTGACTTATGCTTCTGGCCTTGCTTGTGCTCAGACCAAAATCAGGTTGAAAGCTGATTTTGGGACTAAAGTACTCTCTATGAAAATAAAGAGTATGTAGCCTTTAACAAAGAATAGTAGTATCTAAAAGACAAAGTTTAAAACCCTTGTACAAACTTCTGATTATGTAAAGATTTGGACGCAACATAGCCTGGAAAACGAAATTTGGTCTTTTGTCGAATGCAAGAGTGATATCGAAGCACACCCGTTCGAAGGAAGCCTTTGCCTTAGTCGAAGCTTGTGGTCGAAACAAGCTAATGCCCAGTCGAAGCTTGTATCGAAGAAAACATATTGCTAAATCAAAAGCTCATGCTCGAAGGAAGCATATTGCTCAATCGAAGCATGTGGATCGAAACAAACATAAAGGGAGTCATTGCCTTGTGTCTTTTTAGCATGAGGGAAGTTCCTGGCTTCTGAATTGAAGGGCGCTTTTTCAAGGGAAGCAAGAACTTAGTGACATCTTGTATGAAGATACTTCTTGGATCAAACGAAGCTTGTATGAAGCAAAATATGCAAGAGGCCCTTGGTGCAAGTGGATTTGAAGGATGCATAGAGATGGTTACTTTGTCCCATCGAAACTTGTCCAAACGAAGCAAGCATGCAGGTAGCAAACTTGTCCAGTCGAAGCAGGCTTGTAGGCATTAAACTTGTCAAAATCGAAGTAGGCTTTGCAGGCAGCACGCTTGGTGAATCGAAAAGGTTTCCTTACAGGGGGAATGTGTGGCCAACATGTCATGGCCTTTGATTTCAACCATGTAGGCAACACACTTGTCCAAACAAAAGGCTGAATTGAAGGAGGTTTCAAATCCAAACGAAGGATGTACCTAAGTTGCATTCGAAGGAGGTTTCAAATCCAAACGAAGGATGTACCTAAACTGGAATTTGAAGGAGGCTTTAAGTTCAAAATGAAGGATGTAATCCAAGTTGCATTCGAAAGAGGCCAAGAGTCAATCGAAGGGTGCTGAATCGAAGGAGACCTGTTTTCCTCCAAATTTGTCAAAATGTTATTTTTATCTGTTTTCTCCATTTTTGACAGTTTCCTTTTAATTTTGGTATTGGAAAATCCAAATTCACTTGTTCAAGCTTGAACCTTGAAAATCCTTGTAAGAAAGGCCTTGAGAATTGAGAGGGCAAATTTTGGGGTACAACAACTGCCCCTGTTCAATCTTCTTGAACCTGAAGAGTTAGATTGGCAAGTTTGTCTTTCGCGACTCGAAGGTAAAAGAGGATTGGACACTAGAGTGCCCGTAAATTTGCACTCGTCAAAATATAGATGAGGATATGGGCTTAAAGATGCCATTTGTAGATGTGACAGAAACTTGTCGGGGATGGACTTAAAGATGCCATTTGGAGATGTGATAGAATCTTGTCGGGGATGGGCTTAAAGATGCCATCTGGAGATTGTTGGTAGCTGTCTTGAGAGAAAGAGAATTTTAGGAGCTTCAGTTGTCCGTTACTCTACTGGGGAATTAACTCTGGAGGTGAACTGCATATTTGGTCAGTGTATAGGCTACATCGCGACCTACTAGGGAAAGGTGAAACTAATCGTGTTTGATCAGGTCCAGGTCTTACAGTATTGTAGACTGCTATCTGGAGATAAGAGAAAAGAAACCTGGATGGTAAGGTTATGAGAAGGAACCTAGGTAAGGTTGCTTCGTGAAGAGTTTGGGTAAAACTGAATCTGAACCGAGAAGGAACCTAGGTAAGGTTGCTCCATGATGGGTTTAGCTAAAACTTCATCTGAACTGAGAAGGAACCTAGGTAAGGTTGCTCCATGATGGGTTTAGGTAAAACTGCATCTGAACTGGGAAGAAACCTAGGTAAGGCTGCTTCATGAGGAGTTTAGGTAAAATTGCATCTGAACCGGGAAGAAACCTAGGTAAGGCTGCTTCATGAGGAGTTTAGGTAAAACTACATCTGAATCGGGAAGAAACCTAGGTAAGGCTGCTTCATGATGGGTTTAGGTAAAACTACATCTGAACCGGGAAGAAACCTAGGTAAGGCTGCTTCATGAGGAGTTTAGGTAAAACTGCATCTGAACCGGGAAGAAACCTAGGTAAGGCTGCTTCATGGGGAGTTTAGGTAAAACTGCATCTGAACCGGGAAGAAACCTAGGTAAGGCTTCTTCATGAGGGGTTTAGGTAAAACTGCATCTAAACTGGGAAGAAACCTAGGTAAGGCTACTTCATGAGGAGTTTAGATAAAATTGTATCTGAACCGGGAAGAAACCTAGGTAAGGCTGCTTCATGAGGAGTTTAGGTAAAACTGCATCTGAACTGGGAAGAAACCTAGGTAAGGCTGCTTCATGAGGAGTTTAGGTAAAACTGCATCTGAACCGGGAAGAAACCTAGGTAAGGCTGCTTCATGAGGAGTTTAGGTAAAACTGCATCTGAACCGGGAAGAAACCTAGGTAAGGCTGCTTCATGATGAGTCTGTGTAAAACTTCAGGAGGAACCTAGGTAAGGTCACCTTGTGATAAGTTAAGTTCGTGTAAAACATCAGGAGGAACCTGGGTAAGGTTACTTTGTGATAAGTTTGTGTAAAACTCCAGGAGGAACCTGGGTAAGGTTACTTTGTGAGGAACCCGTGTAAAGCTGTATTTAGGAGAAACCCGTGTAAGATTGCTTCGTGACGAACCCGTGTAAAGTCTGTTTAGTTTCGGAGTTAATCCTAAACTTGCAGGAAGTTGTTGATGATAACCATCTTTCCTGAAAAGGTACATGATTAATTGTATATGATGCATGACATGCATTGTATGATGATGTTCTCGAAATAAATGAAATTATGCTTGTATGCAATATGTATGCGCACATCATGATATATGAACATGAAATGCTATTGTGGTACGTCCGAGTTTGGGAAAATAAATCCCTGACTGTTGTTGGAGAATAAAGAGTTTCGCTCGCTGGAGATAACGACCGAAGATGAGTGGGAGAATAATCATGTAGGAGAGAACAACTACGATGGGGAATGGACTGACGAGGAAATGACTCTGTGGGGAGTATATACTCTGCTTGAAGATCTGCTGATTTAGAGAAATAAGACTCAGCTGGGGATGAATTACTGTTGCTAGTGACAGTGAACCCTTTTGGGGATAGAATTTTTGTCTGTGAAAGGAATGAACTCCGCTGGGGATGATTTTCCAATGGCGACTTTACTGGGGATAATCTTTTAGACTCTACTGGGGATAATCTTCCAGACTCCACTGGGGATAATCTTCTAGTGCTGGTGATAGATAAACTCTGCTTGGGGAGAATCTTACCGACCCATTCGTGGTTGCGAGCCTCAGCTGCGGAGAATTAACACCACTGTCCTTTTCTTACTCTATGGGGAGTGTAGATGTTACTGGGACGCGGAATGAGGATATGACAATGACTTTGCATAGAGACTTTTCTGCCCCTGTATCTACGGGAGAAGGTGCCTGCGGAGGCCTTGTGGATCGAGTATTATTCCAACCTATGAGGTGCTTGGTAATTGCCGATTGAAATGACAAATCTTCTTCTGGTAGGCAAGTGACGAGATGACGGGACATAGTTGTACGCTTTAATCCCTAACTTTTGCCTGGACTGTCTTTTCAGATTTTCAGTCCATCGGGATACCCTTTCTTGCCCAATCCGCCTTTTCAGGTTCTCGATTTGCCAAGTGTAGAAATCCTTTTTTGTTTTTATCCCTAATTTTTGCTCGAACCCTTTTGGTTCGTCGGGATGCCCTTATTTTTGCCTAGGCCTGTTAACCTAGCGGGTCTTTGTTCATGCGCAGTATTTTCTGACTATGTTGACGCTCTTAGGGTGTACGGAGTTGTCATTGTCGGTAGTGTTGTGTTGTCATACTACCAGAAGATGTTCGTTTGATCATACAAGATTCATTGCTGGAATTCATAACCAATGCCCCAAGTGACTCAGATAAAGATTTTCCCCTGGCTATTTGGCATTTTGAGAGATTCCTTGAATCTTGACTTGACTGCCCCAGATGATGGACAATGATCATGCCGTGCCCCTTGATTGGAAGTGTTTTTCCACTGGAGGTGATCCTTTTTATTGAGAAGTTTTTTTGTTCACTAGATATTCGTCGTGCGAATTTCTCTGCTGTTGAACAAATAGTCATATGCAAACCATGTTATTTTAAGAATGCAAAGCTTATGACTATCTTGAAGCTTTTGAAAATGCATTTTTTCAGTAAGATAGGAAAATTTTGTAAAATGTGATGTCAACTCAGGATTTACAGCAAGCCCTACAGGAGTCAGGATACCTTTTGTAACAGTATGCTTTCGAACTAACCCATGCTTCAGCTAGGACTTTTAAGGGTTATAACATGGCCTGGTTCACGGTTTAAGAAACAAAGGATAAAGGCTCAAATTTTATTTGTACCCACCCGTTCTTCGTGATGTTCTTCAATCCTAAACTCAGTTAATTGTGCATTTGAACTCCTAATGAGTCTGGAACGACATTTTTGGTGATGGTTCACACAAGTTGAATTTGTTGGAAGGCAGTCATTTTTGCAACATTTTTCATGTTGTTGAGGATTTGTGGCGACCTCGTTCTTTTGATTTGTTATCCCTAACTTTTGCCTGACTGTTCCTGTTTTCGAGATTACAGTCAGCGGGATGTCCCAAATTTCTTAAGCTTCCTTTGTAGGTTTTGGCTTAGTGGGCTTTTCTTTTTTTGAGAGATAATGACTGCCTATGAGATAAGGAACCACCACTGTCTTTTGATTCCAGAGGAATGCTTTTGTTTTCATTCGTTGTATTACGAACTGAGAGTTTGTGACTTCAATGCGCATCTTTTTGAATTAACTGAGTGACTACCCTGCCCCAGGTTTTGATTAAAGGTTTCAATTTGTGTAAAAAGGAAACTTCTACTTCTTTGGCCCGAAGGGGTTGACTAGGGATTATCTTCCTTATAACTCTGGTGTTTAGGATTTGAAAGAACGCATGTACATCATCAGCAAGGTCTGTCCAGAAGCATACTGTATGAGATTATGGAATTGTTTCGTCATCCTCCCTCTAAAGGCTTGTAACTTTTAGCAAGAGTTGAATGTCATAAAGAAAGTAAAAAGCATAGTTTAAATGTAATGAAAATGAAAGGATGAATTCAAGACAAACATATGCAATGCATTAATGAAATAGAGTTTGACATTAATAGATAATTGTTTGAATAACAAAAGAAATTACAACTTGAAAATTCAAATGAAACAAAGACATTCTCAATGATTTGGCGTAGGAGAAGTGGTCACATTTGGGGTCTTCGGAGGGTCAAACTTGATCTCCTTGGCATCAATCATGTCTTGGACCTTATTCTTCAGAGCCCAACAGTTGTTTGTGTCATGCCCTGGGCTACTAAAATGATAAGCACATCTTGCATCTGGGTTGTAGTTAGGAGAAGAAGTCTTAGGGTTCGGATGAGGAGCCTTTAATGTAATCAGCTCTTCCTTCAACATGTGTTGTAGCGCTTGAGCTAGTGACATGTTGATCTTAGTATATTATCTTTTAGGCGCGACCTCTTTATGCTGATTTTCCGGTTGATGTTGACGAAGTCGTTGTTGGGCTCGTGACGTGGAAGCAAAGTGAGAAGGTCTTCTCTCCCTTAAACCGGCTTCTTGTATCATGGGAGGCTGAATGATGACTTGATCCCCAATTCTAGATGTTTGCCCCATTTGGTTACATCCATCTTGACGAAGCTTGTTGATGAGAACCCTCAGTTCCTCTTGTCCTTGTGCCAGATTTTGGATAAGAGCCATATGGCTCACCAGTTGCCCCATCATTTGGACCTTCATTATGGCTATCTCAGTTTGTAGCCACTCCAACTCGTCATCTCTGTCGTCCCCAGGATTTCCCACGATCATGCCCCTGGTGAGGAGCGCCTTGACCTCTTCTTGTCCCTTGGATAGGTTCAAGAACATCTCTTAAAGTTGAGCGTTTTGAGCCTGGATGTCCTTGATAGTCTGCTCTAGAGCCATCTCTACTGAAATAAACAGTAGGAAGATAAAGAAACCTGAAAAAGGAAAACTTGTTATGATACAATGCATGATATGTGGATGCATGTTTTTTCAAGGATCTCTCGGGGTAAACACAAGAAAAATGTTAGAGATTGAACTTTGATCAACATCTTTGATTGGAGAACTTTGTATCGGTGGATGTCTTTCCACTTGAATCAAGCTCACCATGTCAAGTGGGTCATAGCCCCTGATTCAAGTTATTGCACTTGATCTTGGACGGCATTTGTTTAGAGGCAAACCCTCTTGTCCTTTGGTAGACGTCTGGTTCAACACGACCCTGCATCAAAAGACCCTCGAGATCCTTGAAATGGTTATTGAAAATGGTATGGTATGATGTTATGATGTTATGTTCATGTATGCAAAAGTAAGCAAGTGTATATACAGACAGTCATATTAACACAGAGCAAACAAGTCCTTAGGTTTAGGCTTGCATGGGGTTTGTAGGTAAGTACCCTCTTGAAGTTAGTTGGCTCAACCTGTCCTAAAATAGAAACCGGGTTCCAAGGAGCTCAATATCACTGGATTATTTTCTATGTTCATTGTTTAGGTTTAGCCACTTAACTGGCGACCAAAATATTCCAAGAAAAAAATCCTCAATGAGTGTAGTGTCGAGTATCTACCAACTTCGGACTGCAACAAAGTCGGTCATCTCACTACCCCTAAAAAGGCCAAGATGGTCAAGTAAGGTTCTAAGGTCAATTGATGCTTCACGACACCACGCGGCGGCCCCGTACTCTCCTTGATTCAACTCAAGGGTTACCGGTACCAACCAAAGTGCCACATCAACGTAGCTACTGTTTCAACCATGTCGGTATACCCCACACAGTTCCCTCACAGTTTATTGCTACTTACCTAAAAAGGTGCCCCAAATCCGGGTGTAGGATTTAAAAAAACCCAAACAAGGAACCCAAAAAGTAAAGCAAACAAAGAAATCAAGGTAAGCAAGTAAAGGTGATCTAAAACCCTAAGGTAACCCCACTTTTAAAAGAATCCCCAGCAGAGTCGCCAGTTCTGTGATACGGTGGGAGAACTGACTTGGGATTTGCGTTTGTGTTCGCAAATGTTGTTGTTTAGCAAGAGTCGCCACCGACTTTTATTTTATCCTAAGGAAAGGTCAAAAAGCACAGGAAAGACCTTTGAGATATTTTCGTGGGTTCGGGGGGTAGATTATGAAAAGGGAAGGTTCTAGCACCCTTTTCATCCATGGTTATCCATGGGGTCTTAGTTACTTATTTTTAGATCACTCGCCTTTGCTTTTCAATTGCTTGAAATGGTGTTTTGCGTGTGTGGTTTTGAAAATGTTTTAAAAAAGATGCCTTGTCTAGGCAACCTTGGTAATGATTCTTGTTTGAATGTATACAAAGGTGTGTGTATTTTTGAAAAGATAATTCAATGTTTTGAAAGTTGTTTTGAAATTGTTTTTGAAGTTGTGTTGTGAAGTGTGTTTGAAAAATGGCAAGGATGTTTTGCAAGATTTTTGATCAAGTAACTAAGAGTTATCTACCCTATTTTACACAAAGATTTTCTTATGTTTTTAACCCTTTTAACAGTGTTGTTTCACCATTGTGTTTGATGAACAACCTTGTGTTAGGATGTTGAACGGGACGGGCGCGGGTCATCGTATGCAATCATTGAAGGCAACTTGTGAGACGCTCTAGCAATTTTGTAAGGGACGAGATTGTTTTATCGAAGGCAACATCGAGGGTCATCGAGGGACTACGACCTTTGTTTATCGAAGGGACATTTGCTAGAGTGTCTCTTACTCGAGGGACATGATTGCATTTTCTGAGGCAACAAGCGAGGTTACCCTAAAGGTGCATGTGTGCAAAGTGTGTTTTATTGAATGCATTTGTCTTTGATTTTTAGGTTGTCTACTTGTTGATTTTATCTTTCCATACACGCCTAATTACTAGCATTTGTACAAAGTAAATAAAATACAGAAAGATAAAAACCTACGCTATTACAACCATATCGAAAGGCATAAAAAATATAAACGAAAAAAAAAGATAAAAGTAAGAAAAATGAGTGTCTTTTGACTCAGGCAGTAGCACCCTTTGACTTGCATTTTGTTGGCCTCCTTCGATTGGGGCTAACACCAGTGAGGCCATGGCCTTCGATTAGGGGCTGGCACCAGTGAGGTTCTGTCCTTCGATTGGCCTGGAAGTCAGTGTATGGCGAAGCCTTCTGGTTCTGCCTTGTTGCCTTGTTGTCTTCTTCGACTGGAGGTTGAAAGCAGTGAGGGAATGCCTTTCGACTGAGCCTGGAAGTCAGTGAAGGAATGATTTTCGTTTGGGCCTAGAAGTCAACATGGTTTTCCTCCTGGTTGTCTCTTTCATTTGACCTGGAGAAAGAGGGTAGAAGCCAGAAGCTTCGTTTCCTATTTCCTATTTCCTGTTTATTTCATTTAAAGCATTTAAATGGAAACATGGCCTGAGGCAATGCTAGTATTTGTCTTGCAAACAGTTTAATAATTAAAACTAGTTCAGGTAAATAGAAGGCAAAACGAAAGGGTTAACTCTAAAAAACATGTTAAAAGGGGGGAAACCAAAGGAACAATGGTATATACATGCTTGAAACGAACGAAAATATTATTTACATGTTATGCCATGAAATGAAAGGTTCAAGGGTAAGAGTGACTTACCTTGATGGAGGCTTTGGGTTCTGGATTTGAAAGAGGGGGGCCAACAGCTGTGCTTGGAATGCTGGATTCGAAGGAAGGAAAGGAACAAGTCTTATGTTTCTTTCCAAACTGGATTCAAAGGATACTGAAGAGTACTGGTTCTTCAGAATCAAAGGAAGTAAGTATGTGATTCTAGGTTTGTTCTCCCAAGTGTTGAAGGGACTTGAGAGATTTGTTGTGTTTGAGAAAATTTGAGTGATTCGTTCCTCTGGTCCAAAGATCCTCCCCTAGCTTTGTAAATGTTCCTCTATTTATAGAGAAAGAATGGACATGTTGTCCAAAGCTAGCCTTGCAAATAAATGATAAAATAATGTAATGTGAAAGTACATGTGGGGGGCCTCTTGGCAGTTGGGGTGCAGAAGATGTGACTTATGCTTCTGGCCTTGCTTGTGCTCAGACCAAAATCAGGTTGAAAGCTGATTTTGTGACTAAAGTACTCTCTATGAAAAGAAAGAGTATGTAGCCTTTAACCAAGAATAGTAGTATCTAAAAGACAAAGTTTAAAACCCTTGTACAAACTTCTGATTATGTAAAGATTTGGACGCAACATAGCCTGGCAAACGAAATTTGGTCTTGTGTCGAATGCAAGAGTGATATCGAAGCACACCCGTTCGAAGGAAGCCTTTGCCTTAGTCGAAGCTTGTGGTCGAAACAAGCTAATGCCCAGTCGAAGCTTGTATCGAAGAAAACATATTGCTAAATCGAAAGCTCATGCTCGAAGGAAGCATATTGCTCAATCGAAGCATGTGGATCGAAACAAACATAAAGGGAGTCATTGCCTTGTGTCTTTTTAGCATGAGGGAAGTTCCTGGCTTCTGAATTGAAGGGCGCTTTTTCAAGGGAAGCAAGAACTTAGTTACATCTTGTATGAAGATACTTCTTGGATCAAACGAAGCTTGTATGAAGCAAAGTATGCAAGAGGCCCTTGGTGCAAGTGGATTTGAAGGATGCATAGAGATGGTTACTTTGTCCCATCGAAACTTGTCCAAACGAAGCAAGCATGCAGGTAGAAAACTTGTCCAGTCGAAGCAGGCTTGTAGGCAGTAAACTTGTCCAAATCGAAGTAGGCTTTGCAGGCAGCACGCTTGGTGAATCGAAAAGGTTTCCTTACAGGGGGCATGTGTGGCCAACATGTCATGGCCTTTGATTTCAACCATGTAGGCAGCACACTTGTCCAATCAAAAGGCTGAATCGAAGGAGGTTTCAAATCCAAATGAAGGATGTACCTAAGTTGCATTCGAAGGAGGTTTCAAATCCAAACGAAGGATGTACCTAAACTGGCATTCGAAGGAGGCTTTAATTTCAAAATGAAGGATGTAATCCAAGTTGCATTCGAAAGAGGCCAAGAGTCAATCGAAGGGTGCTGAATCGAAGGAGACCTGTTTTCCTCCAAATTTGTCAAAATGTTATTTTTATCTGTTTTCTCCATTTTTCACAGTTTCCTTTTAATTTTGGTATTGGAAAATCCAAATGCACTTATTCAAGCTTGAACCTTGAAAATCCTTGTAAGAAAGGCCTTGAGAATTGAGAGGGCAAATTTTGGGGTACAACAGTCCTACAAGATATGTCACTTGCCCATACATACATTCTTTGGTGTTCCCGGGCTATGGAGGACACTGCTGTCATTGATCGTTATGGGGGATACCCTAATGTCTCGTTGCTTGGAATCAGAGGGGGTATAACCTACAATTCTTATTTAGCTTTGTGACAATTTGGTCGTGCTCGGAGAGATGGTCCCCATGAGCTACTTCTTGAGGATATTGCATTTGACTACAAGGAGGACGTTCACGAGCATCACCGAAGGTTTATACGAGCTTGGGGCATGGTGAACATATCTGACCCTCAAGATCTAGGACCCAAGACTTCTCTTCCTATGCAACCTTACCTCCAATGGGTCTAAGCTCTTGCCCAGAAGCTTGGGATGCCCTATGAAGTAGTATTGCCAGTAATTGTGGAGCCCATAAATGAAGAAGGCATTCCTTACACACTTCTTTATCCTTACATGCCCACTGATCCTAGGGAATTGCAGAGGTCTTGGATTCAGCTGAAAGAGGAAAGGGATACTTACCGGGAGAAGTACCATGAGAAAGAAAGGAAGATTTTGAAGCTCACCGGGCAGATCGAGGAAGAAAGAGTGACCAATGACTACGTCAGCACAAAGAGGAAGCGTCCATGGGATTTTTGATTTTTGATTTTCTAGTTTTAGATTTGTTTTTCATTTATTTCTTTGTAACGCCTCAAAGGCATTGTTGAACCTTTTGCAAGTTAATCTATTAAAGTTTGCTCACTTTTGATTTTCAAATTGAAATCTCCCAAAGTCTTTGAAATCATTACATACGCATCCCATTATCATGCACATCATTACAGGTACCATTACAAGTTTCTCATCTCCTTCGCTGTTTATTTCAACAGAAATGTCTTCTGATCAAGCCATCAAAGATCTTCAGGCACAGAACGCCCAATTCCAAGAAATGTTCTTGAGTTTGGCTAAAGGACAAGAGGATTTGAAGACTCTCATTCTGAAGGAGAAGAAGAAGAAGAAGAAGAAGAAGAAGGTCGTTCTTCTGAGTATGGGAAAAAGGTTTTGGGATAGGTTGAAACAACAAGCTGATCTGTCCTCTTCATCCAAGGAAGGGGAGAACCAAGAAGAAGAAAAGGGCCCCAGTCCTACAATCTCTGATAATGATGATGAGAAATATCCTCCTACTGAGGATAGATACAAGAAACTAGAAGACCGGCTGAGTGCTATGGAGATTCAAAAGATCCCTGGTTTGGATTTCGGAGAACTGGGACTGGTATCAGGAGTAGTGATCCCTCATAAGTTTAAAGCTCTGGTTTTTGCCAAGTACGATGGAGTATCCTGCCCAAAACTCCATCTCTGCTTGTACGTCCGGAAAATTCAACCCCAATGAAATTCTGGCTGCAGATACTTAATGTCACGTTCAATGTTATGACACCGTATCTGACTTTCTATAAGACAGTAAATACAGAAACAATAAAGAACACAGTCAATTGTTTACCCAGTTCAGTGTGCAACAACACCTACTCTGGGGGATACCAAGCCAGGGAGGAAATCCACTATAAGAGATATTAATTCAGGAATAAACCAACCAGTTTATCTCCTTCACTTAAGACCTATCTAATGCAACTTCAATCTAAGTACAACTTAAACCTGAGTTCCTACTCACTCCCCCTCAATCACAGAAGTGATACATAAAACAATTTGACTAATGAATTGATGAAGACACTCTTCAAAACATACACTTGATTATGCTTCACAGCTTTTTAATCAAGCAACACAAACACTCTTGCTTCACAGCTTTGAGTGATACACAAACCTAAGTTGACTTTGCTTCAAAGCTTTAGTCAAGAGACATACAAACACTCTTGCTTCAAAGCTTTGAGTGATACACAACCCTTACAATTAAAACCTATTCCAAGTCACTTATCACCATGATAATTGCTTGGATTACAATAGTTAAAACTATACAGCTTCTAAATGATCTTCTGTCAAAAAGGGTTGATCCAAAACTGCAGCTCTGTTGAATATATAGCAGCTGCATCTTCAGTTAGGGTTTCCACAAAAAGCTATGGTTAATTTCGTTTGACCTTAAGACTAGGTCACAAGACTTTATCAACCAGGTTAGGGTTGAGCTAGGTTAACCCCAAGTCCACGAGATTTTCTATTCTGGAAAGACTGACTCTTAATCCTGAAAAAACTCAGAATTACCCAAACTGCATAACTGTTAGTTCAGACCAGGATGTCTTAACATTTGTTATGACATCTGAAAACCTGTCTACTGATTTAGGTAAATGTGATCTTTTTGCAAAATGCTCAGATACACACTTATAAACTGCAGCACCTGTATGACAATATTTTTCTGCAAAGGTACCTAATGAATCAGTACATACTAAACTAGAATGTTATGACATCAGTCATGACATTCACACACACACTTGGTTTTACCAAAAATGCAAGCCAATAACTAAACAACTACAAACTCCCCCTTTGGCAGATTTTTGGCTAAAGACCCTAAGCAATCAGAGATAGATAGCAGCAGAATAAATATGACTGCAGAAAAATAGAATGGCAAATTAAGTCTACCAAAATATATCTCCCCCTCTTTAGCCACAAATGGGCCAAAGAAACATGTTCTTAAAAGTTATACAGTCATCCATAAAAAGTAATAAGAACAACAACTAAAAACTGAACACACTTCCAAACTCTACCAAGTACCAGCACCAACTCCACCAATCACCAACTCCACCAACCTTTAAGCACTGTCATCAGACTCAGAGGAGTCGGGCTTCTTCCTTTTCTTGTGAGCAATGTCAGCATTCTTCTCTTTGACTGATGTCTCAACATCCTTAGAGACATTTGGATTTGTTTCAGCATTTGAACTTTCTTGATTTAAAGGAACAGAAATGCCAGGAACTAAGTGGTTCTCGTTCAGAATTCTTGAAACAATTTTAGCTATTGCTTGACTAAGATAGGCTGACCCTTCCCTATTTTCAATTTCAGGGGGAACTGAAGAAGAAGGATGAGATGGATTACCAGAGGCAAAGGCTTGGGACCTTCCTGCATGTCTTGTTCTCAGCTCTTTGACCTTGGTGGGGTTAGTTTCCACTTTTCCAAGAGAAGAGATCTCCAGGACTTCAGAGTCCAGACAAGAAGAGATTGTCCTAGAATCTTGATCAGAGGAAGAGGTTGAAATAGTCGTATTGGATGATGATGGTGTTTGAGACATTTTGACAGTCTTAGAGGACCAACAGCAACTGAAGAGAAAATTCTGATTGAGAGACTGGGTTTTGATGAGGAGACGAGAGGGGAAGGAAGAAAAGGAGTGTCTATTCAACTTCTTAAAAGAATTGAGGGAAATGGGAAAATATAATTTTAACCCAATCAGAACAAGCATAACTCCTTTAACCCTTGTTTTAAGCAAAATTAATTGCTACAATTCCTCATGTTGGCAAATACCCAACTTACCCCTCAAGTTTTCAAATTGATTTGCATCAAGAGCCTTGGTAAAAATGTCAGCCAGCTGTAGCTCAGTGGCAACATGTTCCAATTTGATTGTCTTCTCTTCTACAAGGTCTCTGATAAAGTGGTGTCTTATGTCAATATGTTTGGTCCTACTATGCTGAATGGGATTCTTGGAAATGTTGATTGTACTCAGATTGTCACAATACAATGTCATAACATCTTGTGTGACATTATACTCAGTAAGCATCTGTTTCATCCAGATCATTTGAGCACAGCTACTACCAGCTGCAATGTATTCAGCTTCAGCAGTAGAGAGAGACACACAATTCTGTTTCTTGCTGAACCAGGAAACCAGATTATTTCCCAAGAAGAAACATCCTCCAGAGGTGCTTTTTCTATCATCAGCACTACCAGCCCAATCAGCATCACAGTAACCAGTCAGAGTTGGTTCACAACCATGAGAATATAGCAACCCATAGTTGTAAGTTCCACTCACATACTTCAAAATTCTCTTCACTTGATTGATATGATTGACTTTGGGATCAGCTTGGTATCTTGCACAAACTCCAACTGCAAAAGCAATATCAGGTCTGCTGGCTGTTAAGTACAACAAGCTTCCTATCATGCTTCTGTACAGACTTTGATCCACCTTAACCCCACTTGAATCTTTGGAAAGCTTTAAATGAGTAGGAGCAGGAGTCCTTTTGTGACTGGCATTCTCCATACCAAACTTCTTTACAATGTTCTTAGCATACTTGCTTTGAGATAAGAAAATTGAGTCCTCCATCTGTGAGACTTGCAGTCTAAGAAAATAAGTTAGTTCTCCCATGAGACTCATTTCGAATTCAGCCTGCATCTGGTCAGCAAAATGTTTAACCATAGGTTCTGACATTCCTCCAAACACTATGTCATCAACATATATTTGGGCAACCATCAACTTCCCTCCTTCAGTTTTGACAAAGAGTGTTTTGTCCAAGCCTCATTTTCTGTATCCTTTGTCTGAGAGAAACTTTGTTAACCTGTCATACCATGCTCTAGGAGCTTGTTTCAGGCCATATAGAGCTTTTCTCAATTTGTAGACATGATCAGGGTGATTTGGATCCACAAAGCCTTTAGGCTGTTCCACATAAGCTTCCTCATTCAAGTACCCATTTAGAAAGGCACTTTTCACATCCATCTGAAATAACTTGAACTTCAGAAGACAAGCAATTGACAATAGGAGTCTAATTGATTCCAGCCTGGCTACAGGTGCAAAGGTTTCATCAAAATCAACCCCTTCAACCTGAGTGTATCCTTGAGCAACAAGTCTTGCCTTATTCCTGGTGACAACTCCTTCAGCATCTGATTTGTTCTTGAAAATCCATTTTGTGCCAATGATGTTAGTTCCTTCAGGTCTAGGAACCAGTTCCCAAACTTCATGTTGCTTGAATTGGTTTAGTTCATCTTGCATTGCTCCAATCCAGAATTCATCAGTTAAAGCTTCTTTGACATTCTTTGGTTCCATTTTTGACACAAAACAAGAGTTCGAGATGATTTCTCTAGATCTTGTAATGACTCCACTGTTGAGATCTCCTATGATGAGCTCTTTTGGATGATCCTTCTGAATTCTAATGGAAGGGATCTTGCTAGCTTCCTTTGATTCAGATTCTGTTGTGGTGGTGTTGGGTAGATCATTCTGTTGGGTTGAAGTCTCAAAGAATGTCTCAACATTACAAGGGACATCTATTTCTTCATGATAATCATCAATTATAACATTTATTGATTCCATCATGGCTTTGGTCCTGGAATTGAATACTCTATAAGCTCTGCTGTTTGAGGAGTATCCTATAAATATGCCTTCATCACTTTTAGGGTCCAGTTTTCTTCTTTGTTCACGATCTGCCAGAATATAGCATTTGCTGCCAAACACATGGAAGTACTTCACAGTTGGTTTTCTTCCTTTCCAGAGTTCATATATGGTGGATGAGGTTCCCTTTCTCAAGGTGACCCTGTTATGGACATAGCATGCTGTATTCATAGCTTCAGCCCAAAAATACATAGGAAGTCTTTTGGCATGTATCATTGCTCTGGCAGATTCCTGTATGGTCCTGTTTTTTCTTTCCACAACTCCATTTTGCTGAGGAGTTATAGGAGAAGAAAATTCATGACTAATTCCTTCTGAGGAACAGAAATCATCAAACTTGCTGTTTTCAAATTCCTTGCCGTGATCACTTCTGATTTTGACAATACACCCTTCCTTTTCTCTTTGAATTCTTTTGCACAATTCTTTAAAAACTTCAAATACATCAGATTTTTCCCTAATGAAGTTAATCCAGGTGAATCTGGAAAAATCATCCACAACCACATAGGCATATCTTTTTCCACCAAGACTCTCCACTTGCATTGGTCCCATCAGATCCATATGAAGAAGTTCTAGAACCTTAGAGGTGGTCAGATGTCTTGACTTTGGATGTGACATCCTAGTCTGCTTACCAACCTGACATTCACCACAAACTCTTCCTTCATCAATTTGCAGTCTTGGAATCCCTCTGACTGCCTCCATGGAGATAATCCTTTTCATACCTCTTAGATGAAGATGGCCAAGTTTTAGGTGCCACAGTTTCACCTCTTTTTCTTCTTTTGCAATGGAGCACACAGAGGAGAAATTAGTGTTCTCAGGCTCCCACAAGAAACAGTTGTCTTTAGATCTGACTCCTTTCATTACAATTTCTTGTTTTTCATTAATTACAAGACATTCAGATTTTGAGAAATTGACCTTGAATCCTAGATCACACAATTGACTGATACTAATGAGATTAGCAGTCAACCCTTTTACCAGCAGTACTTCATTCAGACTTGGAACTCCAGGGCAGTCCAAATTTCCCACTCCTTTGATTTCACCTTTAGCACCATCTCCAAAGGTCACAAAACTGGTGGTGTGAGGTTTAACATTATTGAGGAGGTTCTTGATTCCAGTCATGTGTCTGGAACACCCACTGTCAAAGTACCAGTCTTCCTTTGTAGAGACCCTCAGGGAAGTGTGGGCTATTAGAGCAGTAGCCTTTTTCTTCCATTTAGGAGCATGTGGTACCTTTTTAGACTTAGGTTTGACACCTGAGTTCTGATTAGGATATCCATGCAATCTGAAGCAGAAAGGCTTTATGTGGCCATATCTCCCACAATGATGACATCTCCATCTTTGGTACCTGTTGTACCCCAAAATTTGCCCTCCCATATTCTTCAGGAAATTGCCAAGCCATGGTTCAAAATTCCCCAAGGGTTACACAGTCAAAAAGGCTCCTATACAGTCAAAACTAGGGTTTGGGTTCTGGTCAAACAAATGGAACTTTCAAAGGTCCAATCAAGCCTCATGTGCCTACAAATATGGTCAAGCATCCTCATGCAAAGTTTCAAGGCATTCAGCTCAAAATTGCACAGTCAAAACCCTAGATTGCACTACAGTCAACTGTAGGGGCAAAATGGTCATTTGACAGTCAAAAGTTCAAATTTTTGGTCAATATATCATTTTGAAGCCACAAACATCATTTTATCAATGCTTGATCATGATTCTCAAAATTTGGCTCAGAAATCATCAAAGATGCAAAAGTTACTATATTCGGACAGTTGAAAAAGTCAACTGAAATTGACCAAGGCATAACTTTCACATGGATTATCAGAAAATTTCCATCCAAAGCTCATTTTGAAGAGAAAGACATTTCCTACAACTCATCTTCATATTCCAAGTCCAAGAAATGCTCTCACAAAAAGTTATCAATTTCAACATTATAGGTCATTTTCAAAAGTCAACAAAAAGGGACTTTAAGTCAAAGGCCATAACTTGAGATTGGTAAATCAAAATGACATGGGACCAAAGGCATTGGTTAGAGGACTCAAAGACCTTTCCAAAATGTCCAAGAACATGTGAAAAGCTTAAAAATTGACCAAGTTATGCCTTGTGGAAGTTGGGAAATTTTTGGAAATTTTTGAAAGTCAACTTTACTTCAAATGATCCAAAAATGTAAATGGGCCCATTTTTCTTCCAAGTTTCTTCATGCCAAGCCTATGCACGACCATTAAGCCCAAGGGGAAGTATTTTCTCAATTTTTAATTATTTATTTGAATTTATATTAATATTAATTCATTTAAATCATTTAAATATGTAGAAAATATAAATTTGACCTAAAAAAATCTTTTTGTGCACATTCTACTCTCAATATCTCGTGCTTAGCCAATTATGGAAGGTTTTGGTTTGATTTGAACTAATTGACACCAAATTGCACATGGAAAAGATTTGGAAAAATCTTAAGAAAATCAAAGATTGAAAATAATGAATGCCTTGGATATTATCCAATTTTGTTGACCTAAAAGCCTCACTATATGATCAGGAATCAACCCTAATGGCCAGAAGACTGAATACTGCGCAGCAATTCCCATTACAAACTTGCAAAAATTCTCCAAAAGTTCAAAACTGATTTCAAGGTTGTAAGGCGAATCAAGGCCTAACACCCATCCCATTAGCTTCCTCAAACGTTCTTGAAGGCATTCCAATCACAAACCACAGCCAAAGCTCCAGTAATTGGTAGTTTGAACTCTAACTGTATCAAGAATTTTTTGAAATCGTATGGCATAAAACACGCATCCTTTGCACTTTTTGTTTGTTGATTAATGTTTGTTATGAAATTCTGAGACTAACCATCATGTTTAATTGAGTTTTCATAAGCCATACGCGATATTACCATGTTCATATTCTAGGGTTTTTCAGAGCTTGATTTAGGGCTTTTGCAAAGAAGAAAAATCAGAGCTTCAGACCATGGCTATTGAATTCAGTGCATTGAGACGGACATAAACCAACCTTCGCGAACAATTTATGGAGCTTATAGCGCTAATCGCTATTTTTCCATAGCCTACTTTCTGCAACGCTTCATAAACCGTTGCCTATAGGTTTTGTTTTACAGGGATGGTGGAGAAGACAACGTCGTGTCACATGGGGATAGGCCAGTTCAAATTTCGCGCGAAATTCCAAGGGCATTGACGTTTTCTTCTTATAATAATTATCGTTTATTATATATTAAAACTAACTCAAGTGCTTCAGTGGTGCAGGTGTCACTTTGCCAAGTCCAAGACCTGGGTTCGAACCCCAGGTCTGTGTAAATTTCAATAATGTTTTTCAATACAAAATCCCATGTAGCGCTAACGTCCAGGGCATACCATACACCTCAAAGCCTGATCGTCCACGCGTCCCACTAATTCAAATCAAAGGCTTGGATGCAAGGAACATGCTAGGTCCAGGTCAACGCTGGCACACAAAATTGGAAAAGTCAAACGGGTTTCAAGCCATTGGGCCAGAATGCTAGGCCTATACCTCCTGAATTGGGACTACACCCTACTCTGGTTTGCAACTTCTTTCAATTTTTTACTAATTTTTATTTTATTGTTAATCATTATGTTATTTATTTTATTGCTTTAATTTAATTAAATATTTTTTACAATACATAAAAAATACAAAAAATCAGAAAAAGGCAAAAAATATAATTTTTATTTTATTATTTCCATAAATAAATTACATGTAAATATTTAGTTTAATTAGATTATAATTTTAATCCTTTTAATAACTAAAATCCAAAAATAGAATTAGGTGTAATTTTTAGTCTTCTTAATTTCCCTTTTTTACAATAATATTGCTTATTTTATTTATTTTCTATAATTAAATTTTGTATGTAAATTAACTTAGATTTAAATTAGGTTAAAACTTCATATTTTTACAATAACTTAAAAAATGTTAGAATTAGGGTTTGACGCTCCATTTTAGTTTTAATTAATTATTTTTGCTTATTAAATCTAAAAAATATAAAAATACCAAAAACATTTAATTGTGATTTTAATTCTTCGTTAACTTTAAATTTTTGCAAAAAAGGGTCCAACGCCCATATATTTAATTGTTTAATTTGCGTACTTATTTTATTTCGCGCATTTACTTTATTTTCGCTTAATTAATTCTGTATCTCTCCCAAGGCCATGTGCATTTATTTCTCGCACTTTTATTTATCGCTTTATTTATTTTCCGCTAAATCGGGTCCGGTTTAATTTTGGCGATGTGGACCCGCGCCATTTGTAATAGTTTAGATTTATCTTCCTCGCAAATATTAACTGTTAAATGAGCATGAAAGAATGAATGGACATAATAAAATCAAGCGTAGATCACAACAAACATGACAAAAGACAAATATCAATGAAAACGACACACGAATCGCACACACCACCCCTAGGGTACGCCTCACTGTTGCCTTTCGAAAGGTGGTCGTCGAGTAGAGGACGTCTTAGTAAGTCCTCATGATCCGGGAACCTGGCATGAGGGTAGCTTCTAAGGTGTCTTCCCATTGCTCTGGTGATCACCACGTCCCTAAAACTCGAATTGACCCGAACACCTCCAACGGTGGTGCTACCTACCTCTCAATGGTGGGATGGCACTACCTTTAAAGGACTCTTACACAGACGAATTCCTTAGGGTAGGTAGGTTCTCAAGGATACTTGCTCTAATTTCAAAAAAACAAAACAAAATACTTTTCACACCACACATTTTCAAAAGCTTTCAAAACAAAACTTTTCAAACACTCTGACGTACGAGTCGATCTGGAATTTTTCAAAGAAACTTTTAAACCCACATTGAAAAGCAAACAAACAATTTGAAAACACATTGAGCAAGTATCTAAGAGCCCATGGATAACCATGGATAGAAAGGGTGCTAACACCTTCCCTTTCTATAACCTACCTCCCGAACCGAGAGCAATCTCTTTTAAGGAATTTTTCTGTGCTTTTGTCCTTTCCAATTGGAGAAAATAAAAGACGGTGGCGACTCTTGCTTCCGCGACATTTCGCGAACCAGCGTTAAACAGTCAGTTCCAGATCCACCGATCACAGAACTGGCGACTCTGCTGGGGACTTAACTTAAAGTGAGGTGTACCTTAGGACTAAGATCACTGTGTTTTCAATTGCTTTCCTTGCTTGCTTTATTATTGTGGGTTGCTTGGGAGTTCTATAGATCCTAACCCGGATCTGGGGTATACCTTCTTAGAAAGTAGCAACAAGGCTGTGAGGGAACTGTGCGGGGTATACCGACATGGTTGAAACAGTCTGCTACGTTGATGTGGCACTTTGGTGTGTACCGGTAACCCTTGAGTTCAGTCAAGGAGAGTACGGGGCCTCCGCGTGGTGTCGTGAAGCATCAACAGACCTTAGGAACCTTAATTGAACTATCTTGGCCTCTTTAGGGTAGTGAGATAACTGACTTTGGTGCAGTCCGAGGTTGGTTGATACTCGATACTACACTCAATTGAGGGTTGCTTTCCTGGAATATTTCGGTCGCCAGTTCAGTGGCTAAATCGAAAAGATGAACAATGAAAGCAATCCCGTGATATGGGGACCCTTAGAACACGGTTACTTCTGATAGGACAGGTTGGACCCACCAACTTCAAGAGGGTAATACCTAGACCTCATGCTGGCCTAAACTCTAAGGGCTCTTTTGCGTGACTTGTGTGCCTTCAAACTTGGATTACTTGCATGCTTGTTATCTGACATCTGAACTTCTTGCAGGTTTTGTTTATAGTCCTTAACTAGGACTCATAATAAGGTTTACTGAACTTCCTGCAGGTTTTGTTCATAGTCCTTAACTAGGACTCATCACAAGGCTTACTAAGTTTCTTGCAGGTTTTTGTTTTAGTCCTTAACTAGGACTCATAACCAGGTTTACCGAGTTTCTTGCAGGGTTTGTTTTAGTCCTTAATTGGGACTCATGACAAGTATACTGAATCTCTTGCAGGGTTTGTTTATAGTCCTTAATTGGGACTCATAACAGGGTTTACCTACATCACCCCATGCATAGCATGACATCATACCATTGCATACCATTGCATACATCCTAACCCATTTCAAGGATCTCAAGGGCTTGTGATGCAGGTCATGATGAACCAACTGCCCAGCAAGGGGCAAAGAGAATTTATTTTCCTCTAGCTAAGGTCGTCAGGGGCTATGACCCACTGGATATGGTGAGCCTTTGACACTTGACGAAGGACTCTCAACAACATGAAGTACCTTCAATCAAGTTACCGGTTTTCAAATTCTAACAATTTTCTTGTTTACCCCGCGAGGTCCTTGAAATCATTACATGCATGTCATACATCATTACATTGCAGGTATCCCTTTGACAGGTTGCTTACCCTTCTCGCTGTTTATTTCAGCAATGGCCTTCCAACCAGATAACCAGGACTTTCTTGCTCAAGGGACTCAGTTTAGGGAAATCCTCCTGAATCTATCCAAGGGGCAGGAGGAGCTAAGGACACTTCTCATGGAGACTTTTGTCAGGAACAGTGCTGAGGACGAAAGGCTGAAACACCTACAAGCTGAGATGGATGCAATGAAAACCCAAATGCTGGGGCAGAGGAATGCCATTCAAGGGCTAGCTCAAAGACAGGATGAGCTCCGGCTTCTCGTCAACCAACTGCTTCGGGGTAGCCAACTGGGGCAAACGTCTAAGGGTAAAAAGCCATTCATCATTCAATCACCCTTGAGACAAGGAGATAAGGGGAAAGCTCCTCAAATGGCTCCAGTGTCACAAATTCAGCATCAACATCACCGGCTTCAGCCAGACAAGTCCAGGAGGCAATTCACCCCGCTCAACATGTCGCTGTTTCAAGCTTTACAACGCCTGTTGAGACTGAATTTGATCACATTAAGGGCTCATCCCCAGAACCCCAACACAGCACATCCTAATTATGATCCCAATAAAAGGTGTGCCTACCACTCTGCCTGTCCAGGACATGATACAAATGAGTGTTGGGCTCTGAAGAACAAGATCCATGACCTGATTGATGAAGGAGCACTGGAGTTCACACAAGATGGTCAGGCTGAATTTTTCTACCATCCCTCCAAGGCTCACCATTTAAAATAACAAGCCCTGAGATGAAAAGACTTTTGTTCATTCGAATGTTCAAGTTGCAATTTTCTTTTGTTTAAACATTTATTCATGTTAAACATTGTTATTTCATTAATGCATCGCTTATGTCTATTTTGAATCAATATATTCGTATTCACTATATACAAATTGTTTTCATATTTTTTCTGATGTCAACATTCGATTAATAATTCTAAGCCTCTTGAGGGAGGATGACGAAAACGATACCGCTATCTTTACAGTATGCTTTTGAACAGATCCCCCTGATGAGGTACAGGCATTGTTTCAATCCCTAAACACTGGAGTTATAAGGATGATAAACCCTCGTCAACCCATCTGAGCCAAAGAAGTAGGAGTTTTTATGTTCAAAAATTAAAACCCTTCATCATAACCGGGGGCAGGGTAGTTCTCAGTTGATCCAAGTGCATAACGAATGGCACCAAAAGAGTCCTTACAAAGAAAGACAGTGATGGTTCTGAATAATCAATAAAGACAGGCAGTCATTACCAAAATCAAAAACCCATTAAGTCAAAATTCATGAAAAAGACTTATGAAACTGGGGCATCCCGCTGACTGTAATTCCAAAAAAGGAAACAGTTCAGGCAAAAAAGAAAGGGATAGCAAAATCAAAAAAGAGGTCCTACAAACCCTCAGCAAAAAAGGAAGTGACTGCCTATTCAAAATAAGTTATCAACATCTGAACCATCATTGGAACATCAAGACGAAGACTCAAACAAGGTCTAACGTATGATCGACTGAGTTTAGGTTTGGAGAACATCACGAAGAGCGGGGGGTACAAATAATTTGAGCCTTTATCCTTTGTTTCTTAAACCGTGAACCAGGCCACGTTATAACCCTTAAAAGTCCTAGCTGAAGCACGGGTTAGTTCGAAAGCATACTGTTACGAAAGGTATCCTGACTCCTTAAGGCCTACGATAAATACAGAGTTGACATCATGCTTTTACAAACATTCACTTGTTTTATGAAAAAGAATGCATTTTTAAAATCTTCAAGACAGACATAAGCTTTGCATTTTTAACATAACTTTGTTCGCATATGACTTTTTGTTTAAGCAGCAGGGAAATTCGCACAATGAAAGTCTAATGAACAAGAGCACTTCCTATCAAGGGGCATGATATGATCATGGTCCATCATCTGGGGAAGTCTAATCAAGATTCGGAGAATCTTCTAAAGGCCAAATAGCCTGGGGCAAGTCTCCGCCTGAGTCACTTAGGGCACTCCAACAATGAATCTTGCCTGATCAAACACCTTCTGGTGGCGTGGCAAAATACTTCCAACAGGGGCAACTCCCTACAACGGGGACATAGTCGAAAAAATACCACGCATAATCAAAGACCCGCTAGGTTGACATACCTAGGCAAAAATTAGGGCTTCCCGGCGAACCAAAAGGGTTCGGGCAAAATGAAGGGATGAAATGAAAAAATCTGTACACCCGGCAAGTCGAAAACCTGAAAAGGCGGCTTGGGCAAAAATGGGTATCCTGGTGGACTGAAAACCCGAAAGGGCGGTCCAGGCAAAAGTTAGGGATTAAAGCGTACGACTATGTCCCGTCTTCTTGTCATCTGTCTACCAGAAGAAGGTTTGTCCGCCAACAACTATCAGCACCCCACAAGAAACAGGGGCAATGAAGAGTGGCCTAAGCAATCTAGTCGTTCTGTCCTCCAGGGTATCAGGGTAAGCTCCGTTGAAAAACATAGCCAACGCAGTTCAAAACTTCCCCAGGAGAGTCCAATCCAGTTCCCCAGGAAGGTTGGAATACATCTCCCCAAGCAGTAAGCTTATCCCCAGACGGTTCGGGAAGCTTATCCTCACGGAGCACGAACGCTTCGTCCGGCTGGATTTAAAGAGTTATTTCCTTAACAGGATATAACTGTGTTATCCTCAGCCAAAAAGCCACGGAAAGAGCGTCGTCGACAGAATCTTTTTATCCCCAGCGAAGTCCATTCATACTTCCAATACAGCAAGTCACTCTCGGCAATTCAGCAAAAGCATCTCCCCACAGAGTATTTCTTCCCAGCATGGTCGCTAGAATATCTTTTTCTCCCCGCAGAATCCTCCATTCGCCAAGTTTATTCCCCAACGGAGTTATCTTCGTCTATTGGAATTCTTGCAACTATTCTTCAACACCAGCCCAGGATACGACTTCCCGGCACCCGTCAAGGATTTGTTTTCCTAGACAAACATACATTCATAAAACGTCACATACATCACATCGGCATGCATATGCATCATGCTACACGAATCTCCTTAATTTTGAAAACATACAGTTCATGCATCATGATTTTGCATACAATTATGTTTTGCCTTTTCAGGAAAAAGGTCAATACAAAAATGACTACTATCAACTATCGCAATTCATTCTCGATATAGTTTCAGATATGATCCAGATATGGTGACATTCTGATGCTGCTTCCAGATTTCCTTCTCGATATAGTTTCAGATATGATCCAGATATGGTGACGTTCTGATACTGCTTCCAGAATTCCTTCTAGATATAGTTCAGATATGACCCAGATATGGCGACGTTCTGATACTGCTTCCAGAATTCCTTCTAGATATAGTTTCAGATATGACCCAGAAATGGCGACGTTCTGATGCTGCTTCCAGAAATCCTTCTAGATATAGTTCAGATATGACCCAGATATGGCGACGTTCTGATACTGCTTCCAGAATTCCTTCTAGATATAGTTCAGATATGACCCAGATATGGCGACGTTCTGATACTGCTTCCAGATTTCCTTCTAGATATAGTTTCAGATGTAAACCAGATATGGTGACGTTCTGATGCTGCTTCCAGATTTCCTTCTAGATATAGTTTCAGATGTAAACCAGATATGGTGACGTTCTGATGCTGCTTCCAGAATTCCTTCTAGATATAGTTCAGATATGACCCAGATATGGCGACGTTCTGATGTTGCTTCCAGATTTCCTCTCCGATATAGTTTCAGATGTAAACCAGATAGGGTGACGTTCTGATACTGCTCCCAGGCTTCCTCCCAGATATAGTCCAGATATGAACCAGATATGGCGACGTTCTGACACTTATTCCAGTTGAAGATATTCCCAGACCTTGTCCGGTTCAGTTAAATCGACCCTAAGATTTTCCTGATGCTTATCCAGTCAAAGGCCTTCTCTTGGTTCAGTCAGATCGACCCTAAGATCTCCCCGATGCTTATCCAGTTGAAGATATTTCAAGACCTTGTCCGGTTCAGTTAAATCGACCCTAAGATCTCCCTGATACTTATCCAGTCAAAGGCCTTCTCTTGGTTCAGTCAGATCGACCCTAAGATCTCCCTGATACTTATCCCAGTAGAAGACACCCAAGATTTTCTCAACGAGCGTTGTTGAGGTTAAAATCATTCAAGGTTCCCTTACCATTCATGCTAAGGTAGTAATCATCCCTGGTTCATTCATCATCTTGTGAAAGCTCCAAGACTCAGCTCCTGTAACCAGTCAGGACACATATGTATCAAGCATCTGAAAATCAGCTCCTGCAATGTGTCAGGTACTCATTTTTCTTTTGCAGGTATGTAGGTTCCCGCTAAGGAATCTCTTACGCGATCAATATCCAGATGGCATCTATAAGCCCATCGTCCTATCCAGCAATCTCTAAATGGCATCTATAAGCCCATTCCCCCATCACACACCTACTATGTGAGCGCAAATTTCTGGGCACTCTAGTGTCCAATCATCTTCTACCCTCGGATTACGAAAGGCACGCCAGCCAATCTGCATCCTCAGGTCTAAGAAGATTGAACAGGGGCAACTGTTGTACCCCAAAATTTGCCCTCCCATATTCTTCAGGAAATTGCCAAGCCATGGTTCAAAATTCCCCAAGGGTTACACAGTCAAAAAGGCTCCTATACAGTCAAAACTAGGGTTTGGGTTCTGGTCAAACAAATGGAACTTTCAAAGGTCCAATCAAGCCTCATGTGCCTACAAATATGGTCAAGCATCCTCATGCAAAGTTTCAAGGCATTCAGCTCAAAATTGCACAGTCAAAACCCTAGATTGCACTACAGTCAACTGTAGGGGCAAAATGGTCATTTGACAGTCAAAAGTTCAAATTTTTGGTCAATATATCATTTTGAAGCCACAAACATCATTTGATCAATGCTTGATCATGATTCTCAAAATTTGGCTCAGAAATCATCAAAGATGCAAAAGTTACTATATTCGGACAGCTGAAAAAGTCAACTGAAATTGACCAAGGCATAACTTTCACATGGATTATCAGAAAATTTCCATCCAAAGCTCATTTTGAAGAGAAAGACATTTCCTACAACTCATCTTCATATTCCAAGTCCAAGAAATGCTCTCACAAAAAGTTATCAATTTCAACATTATAGGTCATTTTCAAAAGTCAACAAAAAGGGACTTTAAGTCAAAGGCCATAACTTGAGATTGGTAAATCAAAATGACATGGGACCAAAGGCATTGGTTAGAGGACTCAAAGACCTTTCCAAAATGTCCAAGAACATGTGAAAAGCTTAAAAATTGACCAAGTTATGCCTTGTGGAAGTTGGGAAATTTTTGGAAATTTTTGAAAGTCAACTTTACTTCAAATGATCCAAAAATGTAAATGGGCCCATTTTTCTTCCAAGTTTCTTCATGCCAAGCCTATGCACGACCATTAAGCCCAAGGGGAAGTATTTTCTCAATTTTTAATTATTTATTTGAATTTATATTAATATTAATTCATTTAAATCATTTAAATATGTAGAAAATATAAATTTGACCTAAAAAAATCTTTTTGTGCACATTCTACTCTCAATATCTCGTGCTTAGCCAATTATGGAAGGTTTTGGTTTGATTTGAACTAATTGACACCAAATTGCACATGGAAAAGATTTGGAAAAATCTTAAGAAAATCAAAGATTGAAAATAATGAATGCCTTGGATATTATCCAATTTTGTTGACCTAAAAGCCTCACTATATGATCAGGAATCAACCCTAATGGCCAGAAGACTGAATACTGCGCAGCAATTCCCATTACAAACTTGCAAAAATTCTCCAAAAGTTCAAAACTGATTTCAAGGTTGTAAGGCGAATCAAGGCCTAACACCCATCCCATTAGCTTCCTCAAACGTTCTTGAAGGCATTCCAATCACAAACCACAGCCAAAGCTCCAGTAATTGGTAGTTTGAACTCTAACTGTATCAAGAATTTTTTGAAATCGTATGGCATAAAACACGCATCCTTTGCACTTTTTGTTTGTTGATTAATGTTTGTTATGAAATTCTGAGACTAACCATCATGTTTAATTGAGTTTTCATAAGCCATACGCGATATTACCATGTTCATATTCTAGGGTTTTTCAGAGCTTGATTTAGGGCTTTTGCAAAGAAGAAAAATCAGAGCTTCAGACCATGGCTATTGAATTCAGTGCATTGAGACGGACATAAACCAACCTTCGCGAACAATTTATGGAGCTTATAGCGCTAATCGCTATTTTTCCATAGCCTACTTTCTGCAACGCTTCATAAACCGTTGCCTATAGGTTTTGTTTTACAGGGATGGTGGAGAAGACAACGTCGTGTCACATGGGGATAGGCCAGTTCAAATTTCGCGCGAAATTCCAAGGGCATTGACGTTTTCTTCTTATAATAATTATCGTTTATTATATATTAAAACTAACTCAAGTGCTTCAGTGGTGCAGGTGTCACTTTGCCAAGTCCAAGACCTGGGTTCGAACCCCAGGTCTGTGTAAATTTCAATAATGTTTTTCAATACAAAATCCCATGTAGCGCTAACGTCCAGGGCATACCATACACCTCAAAGCCTGATCGTCCACGCGTCCCACTAATTCAAATCAAAGGCTTGGATGCAAGGAACATGCTAGGTCCAGGTCAACGCTGGCACACAAAATTGGAAAAGTCAAACGGGTTTCAAGCCATTGGGCCAGAATGCTAGGCCTATACCTCCTGAATTGGGACTACACCCTACTCTGGTTTGCAACTTCTTTCAATTTTTTACTAATTTTTATTTTATTGTTAATCATTATGTTATTTATTTTATTGCTTTAATTTAATTAAATATTTTTTACAATACATAAAAAATACAAAAAATCAGAAAAAGGCAAAAAATATAATTTTTATTTTATTATTTCCATAAATAAATTACATGTAAATATTTAGTTTAATTAGATTATAATTTTAATCCTTTTAATAACTAAAATCCAAAAATAGAATTAGGTGTAATTTTTAGTCTTCTTAATTTCCCTTTTTTACAATAATATTGCTTATTTTATTTATTTTCTATAATTAAATTTTGTATGTAAATTAACTTAGATTTAAATTAGGTTAAAACTTCATATTTTTACAATAACTTAAAAAATGTTAGAATTAGGGTTTGACGCTCCATTTTAGTTTTAATTAATTATTTTTTCTTATTAAATCTAAAAAATATAAAAATACCAAAAACATTTAATTGTGATTTTAATTCTTCGTTAACTTTAAATTTTTGCAAAAAAGGGTCCAACGCCCATATATTTAATTGTTTAATTTGCGTACTTATTTTATTTCGCGCATTTACTTTATTTTCGCTTAATTAATTCTGTATCTCTCCCAAGGCCATGTACATTTATTTCTCGCACTTTTATTTATCGCTTTATTTATTTTCCGCTAAATCGGGTCCGGTTTAATTTTGGTGATGTGGACCCGCGCCATTTGTAATAGTTTAGATTTATCTTCCTCGCAAATATTAACTGTTAAATGAGCATGAAAGAATGAATGGACATAATAAAATCAAGCGTAGATCACAACAAACATGACAAAAGACAAATATCAATGAAAACGACACACGAATCGCACACACCACCCCTAGGGTACGCCTCACTGTTGCCTTTCGAAAGGTGGTCGTCGAGTAGAGGACGTCTTAGTAAGTCCTCATGATCCGGGAACCTGGCATGAGGGTAGCTTCTAAGGTGTCTTCCCATTGCTCTGGTGATCACCACGTCCCTAAAACTCGAATTGACCCGAACACCTCCAACGGTGGTGCTACCTACCTCTCAATGGTGGGATGGCACTACCTTTAAAGGACTCTTACACAGACGAATTCCTTAGGGTAGGTAGGTTCTCAAGGATACTTGCTCTAATTTCAAAAAAACAAAACAAAATACTTTTCACACCACACATTTTCAAAAGCTTTCAAAACAAAACTTTTCAAACACTCTGACGTACGAGTCGATCTGGAATTTTTCAAAGAAACTTTTAAACCCACATTGAAAAGCAAACAAACAATTTGAAAACACATTGAGCAAGTATCTAAGAGCCCATGGATAACCATGGATAGAAAGGGTGCTAACACCTTCCCTTTCTATAACCTACCTCCCGAACCGAGAGCAATCTCTTTTAAGGAATTTTTCTGTGCTTTTGTCCTTTCCAATTGGAGAAAATAAAAGACGGTGGCGACTCTTGCTTCCGCGACATTTCGCGAACCAGCGTTAAACAGTCAGTTCCAGATCCACCGATCACAGTACCTTTTCTTCATATGTCTCTGTTCTTGATGTTGAGAGTTGTGTTGAGACATCTGTTTTGACATTTGCTTATCAGGCCTGATCTTCTTGTCTGTACCAGATTTCTTTGCTTCCATAAATCCTAGTCCAGATTTATTTCCCACATTTTGTCCAACCTGAAGGATCTCTTCTAATTTGTCTGTTCCATTAGTCAGCATCTTGACAGATTTGGTCATTTGATTCAGTTGTGAGTTCAGCAATTGAACTTCCCCTTCTAGATGACTTATAGTTTCAAGGTTTGCCCTTTTTTCAGCCTCCAGCTTTATGATGAGTTTTGATTGTTTCTCATTCTGCACACAGACTTCAGTACTTCTGATACACAATTTCTTGTAAGTATAAGCCAGTTCTTCAAATGTCACCTCTTCATCACTAGTGTCACTTTCAGAGGTACAAACACCAGTTAGAGCAGTAACTAGTTTTGCAGATTCTTCTTCAGAATTACTTTCTGAATCACAGTAAGACCAAGTAACAGTCATTCCTTTCTTTTGTTTCTTAAGAAAGGTAGGACATTCAACTCGAATATGTCCATATCCTTCACAACCATGGCATTGAATTCCTCTGCCTTGATTTCCCTTCTCTTCTGACCTTGGTCTTCTGCTGGAACTGTCAATGTCAGAGGGAATGTTATGAACATTATACCTTGACTTTGGATCTATTCTTTTGATGAGTTTGTTGAACTGTCTTCCAAGCATGGCTATAGCTTCTGAAATATTTTCTTCTTCATCCTCCTTGTTTTCAACATCAGTGTTGGATACAAGTGCTATGCTCTTGTTCTTCTTGTCACCATTTTCAGTGATCCCCATCTCAAAAGTCTGAAGAGACCCAATAAGTTCATCCACTTTCAACTTGCTGATGTCCTGGGCTTCTTCTATGGCAGTTACCTTCATTGCAAATCTTTTAGGCAAGGATCTGAGAATCTTTCTCACCAATTTTTCTTCTGACATCTTTTCTCCCAGTGCTCCTGAGGTGTTGGCAATCTCCAAGATGTTCATGTGAAACTCATGAATGGTTTCATCTTCCATCATTTTTAGATTCTCAAACTTGGTAGTCAACATCTGAAGCCTTGACATATTTACTTTGGAAGTGCCCTCATGGGTAGTTTTGAGAGTGTCCCAAACTTCCTTGGCCAGTTCATATTGATGTACTAGTCTGAAAATGTTTCTATCGATTCCATTGAACAAGGCATTTAAAGCTTTGGAATTTCCCAGGGCTAGCTCATCTTCTTCTTTACTCCAATCTTCCTCAGGCTTCAAACTGATTGTCCCATCTTTCTCAGTTATGGTGGGATGGATCCATCCTTTGTCAGCAGCTCTCCAAGCCTTTTTGTCTAGAGATTTTAAGAAGGCAATCATACGAGGTTTCCAGTAGTCATAATTAGTTTCATCCATAATGGGTGGTCTATTTCCAAAAACTCCTTCTTTGTCCATAGTGCCAGAAAGTGATATCCCTAGATATCACCCAGTAATACAGGCAGGGTGCCTGCTCTGATGCCAAATGAAGTTCTGGCTGCAGATACTTAATGTCACGTTCAATGTTATGACACCGTATCTAACTTTCTATAAGACAGTAAATACAAAAACAGTAAAGAACACAGTCAATTGTTTACCCAGTTCAATGTGCAACAACACCTACTCTGGGGGCTACCAAGCCAGGGAGGAAATCCACTATAAGAGATATTAATTCAGGAATAAACCAACCAGTTTATCTCCTTCACTTAAGACCTACCCAATGCAACTTCAATCTAAGTACAACTTAAACCTGAGTTCCTACTCACTCCCCCTCAATCACAACAGTGATACATAAAACAATTTGACTAATGAATTGATGAAGACACTCTTCAAAACATACACTTGATTATGCTTCACAGCTTTTTAATCAAGCAACACAAACACTCTTGCTTCACAGCTTTGAGTGATACACAAACCTAACTTGACTTTGCTTCAAAGCTTTAGTCAAGAGACATACAAACACTCTTGCTTCAAAGCTTTGAGTGATACATAACCCTTACAATTAAAACCTATTCCAAGTCACTTATCACAATGATAATTGCTTGGATTACAATAGTTAAAACTATACAGCTTCTAAATGATCTTCTGTCAAAAAGGGTTGATCCAAAACTGCAGCTCTGTTGAATATATAGCAGCTGCATCTTCGGTTAGGGTTTCCACAAAAAGCTAGGGTTAATTCCGTTTGATCTTAAGACTAGGTCACAGGACTTTATCAACTAGGTTAGGGTTGAGCTAGGTTAACCCCAAGTCCACGAGATTTTCTGTTCTGGAAAGACTGAGTCTTAATCCTGAAAAAACTCAGAATTACCCAAACTGCATAACTGTTAGTTCAGACCAGGATGTCTTAACATTTGTTATGACATCTGAAAACCTGTCTACTGATTTAGGTAAATGTGATCTTTTTGCAAAATGCTCAGATACACACTTATAAACAGCAGCACCTGTATGACAATATTTTTCTGCAAAGGTACCTAATGAATCAGTACATACTAAACTAGAATGTTATGACATCAGTCATGACATTCACACACACACTTGGTTTTACCAAAAATGCAAGCCAATAACTAAACAACTACACCCCACACTGTTGATAAAAATTTGTGGGTGCATTTCTTTCAAGATAGTCTGTCAGGGACTCAACTTGAATGGTTTTATCAATTGGAAGGAGCTAATGTCCGAAACTGGGAAGACCTTGATGCTGCTTTTTACAGGCAGTATCAGTATAACGCCGACCTGGCTCCCACTCGTACTCAGCTTTAGGGTATGTCAATGGGTGCAAGCGAAGGTTTTAAGGACTATGCGCAAAAGTGGAGAGACTTAGTTGGAAGAGTCCAACCCCCTTTGTCTGATAAGGAGTTGGTTGACATGTTTCTGGGGACGCTATCTGGACCATTTTTCAATCATCTAAATGGAAGTTCGTCATCTGGGTTTACTGAGTTGATCTTGACTGGAGAGAGTGTGGAAGCTGGTATCCGAAGTGGTAAGATACAGAAGGATACTTCATCAAGTGCAGTAAAGAAGCCTTTCGTCAGTAATAAGGAAGCTAGTGCAGTCTATCGCTCTAGGGGCCAAAGCAGACCTAAACACCGTCAAGCAGTAAATGCCGTAGTGATATCAAGACCCACAGTTGCTCCACAATGCAACAATCAACAAAGGGTGGAAAGACCACAGAGGCAGTACATTCGGCTCAATATGAACTTGTCTCAAATTCTACCATAATTATTGAAGACCAATCTGGTAACTCTGAGGGAAGCCCCGAAGAACCCCAACACCACTTCTCCCCATTATAACCTGAATGCCCGCTGCGCCTATCACTCTGAAAGTCCAGGTCATGATACAAACAACTGTTGGGCCCTGAAAAATAAGGTGCAAGACTTGATCGAAGCCAAAGAGGTTGTGTTTGACGCTCCGGAAAAGCACAGCGTCATAACTGCTCCTACGCCCAAACATGGTCATGGAGTAAATGTTGTAGACGATGATTTATTTGTGACCTCCGTGGAAGAAATTTCTACTCCTTTGATGACAGTTAATAAGAATTTTTTGTTAGCCGGTTTATTTTTGGGCTATGGTGAAGGTTTCCACATATGTTCAATTCTGCCTGCTGGTTGCCGTTTATTGAAATCCGGTGTTCAACGCCTGATGGATAATAAAGAGATCCTATTCGAAAAGACTATGATTCTGTTGGTTCCAATTGAATATGTTGCCATCATAACCATTTCTGCTAATCCTTCCAAGGTTTCTTCGAGAAATCCTGTTAGGATTACACCCGTCTCAAGTTCTATCCCATACACTTCAGATAAGGCTGTTCCTTGGCACTATGGTGCTGATGTGTATTACCATGGAATTGAACAAGACTTGAAAAGTGAGTAAGATGTTGTTGATGTAAGCAATATTGTCGGGGCTAGCAAGGTCACCAGAAGCGGAAGACTCTTTTCTCCCGAAATTTCCCCTCCGACTGTTCACAAACCTATTGTCATTCCATCTGCTAGTACATCAGCTGCTGTCCCAGTTCTTATTCCAATTATCACCCCTGTCACCGAGCCATCTGGGACTCGGGGCAAAGAAATCAAAGGTGAGCCTTCCCGGACAGAGGCACCTAAGAAGATCATTGTAGAAACCTCGAAACAAGAGATAGAGGAAATTCTGAAGATTATCAAGAAGAGCGACTACAATGTAGTCGAGCAGCTGGGGCAGACCCCGTCAAAAATATCCATGTTTTCCTTATTGTTATGTTTTGAAGCCCATGCAAAGGCTTTAATTGCATTCCTCAAAACTGTGCATGTGCCGCAGGAAACTTCAGCCGACCAATTCAAAGACTACGTAGCTAGTTTGACTGCCGACTATGGGTTGGGTTTCTCAGATGCAGATCTGACTGCTAAAGGAATAAATCATAATGACGCTCTGCACGTCTCGATCGAGTGCAGGGGAACTACTATGGCCCATGTACTGGTGGATATCGGGTCCTCATTGAATGTTTTTCCAAAGAAAGCCCTAGACCGTCTGGACTGTGAAGGTTTGATTCTGAAGCCGAGCAATATTGTTGTCAGGGCTTTCGACAGATCAAAAAGGATGGTTCACAGGGAGGTGGACGTCCCTGTCAAAGTTGGCTCTCATACTTTTGCATCCACTTTTTACGTGATGGATATTAGACCATCATATTCTTGCTTACTGGGTCGTCCTTGGATTCATAAGGTTGGGGCAGTGACTTCTATGCTCTATCAAATGTTGAAATATCCGGTAAAGGGGAAGATTGTCACGGTACAAGGTAAAGAGGAGTACATGGTGAGTCATCTCAATTCCTTTCACTATGTGGAGATGGATGGGGAGTTCATCGAAACCCCTTGTCAGAACTTTGAAGAGGTCCCCCAGACTTTGGCATCAACTGAAGTTGCTACCCATAAACCCCCAATGAAGATGGATTCTCTTAAGGATGTCAGGGTTGTGATTGAAGAAGGTGGGTGTGAAAATTGGGGGAAGCTCCCTGATTTCACGCACAAAACTGACAAATTTGGTTTGAGCTTTACTACAGGGGCTCAAAGGGTTGTTAGGCACGCGCGGATTGGAAGACCTCTTCTGCACATCAACAATTAGGGAGTTAATGCAGTTGAAGATGGTGAAGAAGATTCAGATATTGACAGCTGGATCTACCCAACAACCAATGGTGGATTGAACAACTGGACAACGAAGGACTTCATACCTGTTTCTTTTATTATACAATAATTGACTTTTGTTTTAAGAGTTGTAATAAACAGTTTGAAACTTTACGGCCCGATGCCTTTCCCGGGGCACTTTGGCTTTGCTTGTGAGGGCTTATTATTTGTCATTTTCATATATCATTAATAAAGCATTGGACGTTTCTTGCATTACAAATTTTGCGCTCCTTGTTTATCTTTTTTTGTCTCTCGCTTTATCAAAAATAGATATTCTCTTACACACACTCACATATCATAATGCAGATCCATATCCACTCTGGATCCCATTGATAACAACTTTGCTACTGCCATTTATGACTTCGAAAATCCGATCAACCAAGCCGAGGACAAAGGTGAGGATGATTGTGAGGTGCCTAGAGAACTTGCTAGACTGTTACTACAGGAAGAGAGGGCCATACAACCTCATGAATAGCCAGTTGAATCAGTGAATTTGGGTACAGAGGAAGACAGGAAAGAAGTTAAGATAGGTGCGAATCTGGAGCCTAGTGTCAAGCAACGGTTGATACAAATGCTACGCGACTATTTTGAGATCTTTTCCTGGTCCCTGGAAGACATGCCTGGTTTGGACACTGATATTGTGGTACACCGCCTACCAACTAAATAAGACTGTCCTCCAGTAAAGAAGAAGGTTCGCCGTATGCGCCCTGAGATGTCTGAGAAAATCAAAGTTGAGGTCATGAAACAGTTCGACGCGGGATTTTTAGCTGTTACTTCTTATCCTTAGTGGGTTGCCAACGTTGTTCCGGTGCCTAAGAAAGATGGTAAGGTACGGATGTGTGTAGACTATAGAGATTTGAACAAGGCGAGCCCCAAGGATGATTTCCCGCTTCCTTACATCGATGTTCTGGTCGACAACACCGCGCAACACAAAATCTTCTCCTTCATGGACGGTTTTTCTGGTTACAATCAGATCAAGATGGATCCCGAAGACATGGAGAAGACAACCTTCGTTACACAATGGGGCACCTTCTGTTACAAGGTAAATCCTTTCGGGTTGAAGAATGCTGGGGCAACTTATCAGTGCGCCATGGTCGCTTTGTTCCACGATATGATTCACCATGAGATCGAGGTTTATATAGATGATGTGATCGCAAGGTCCCAGACTGAGAAAGAGCACCTTTACCATCTCCAGAAACTGTTCGACAGGTTGAAGACGTACAAGCTGAGGTTAAACCCGAACAAGTGCACCTTCGGGGTAAGGTGTGGGAAGCTGTTGGGTTTCGTTGTCAGTGATAAGGGTATTCAGGTGGACCCTGCCAAGGTAAAAGCCATACAGGAGATGCCGGCTCCCCGCACAGAAAAGGAAGTTAGAGGCTTTTTGGGACGTCTGAATTACATTGCCAGGTTCATTTCACACCTGACCGCTACTTGTGAGCCAATCTTCAAGCTGCTGAAGAAAGATCAAGTGGTAGAATGGAATGATGAATGTCAGACCGCTTTCGAAAGAATCAAGGAATACCTCCAAGAGCCACTTATTATGATGCCTCCAGTTGAAGGAAGACCTTTGATCTTATACTTGACAGTACTGGATAATTCAATGGGGTGTGTGCTGGGGCAGCATGACGAGTCTGGCCGAAAAGAGCACGCTATTTACTACTTTAGCAAAACATTTATGGACTGCGAGACCCGATACTCGTTTCTCGAGAAAACTTGCTGCACTTTGGCATGGGCTGATCGCCAGCTGAGACAGTATATGCTGACTCACACCACCTTATTGATATCAAAGATGGATCCAATCAAGTATATCTTCGAAAATCCTGCCTTGTCCGGAAGAATAGCAAGATGGAAGATGATCTTAACTAAATATGACATCCAATACACAACCCAAAAGGAAATCAAGGGGAGTGTATTGGCGGATCATTTGGCGCATCAGGCAGTGGATGACTACCAGTCCATGAATTTCGAGTTCTCAGATGAGAACATCATGTTGGTGACCGACAGTGAAGAACCTGGACCGGATGAAGGACCTGAGGAAGGATCCCGATGGTCTATGTATTTTGATGGAGCCTCAAACACGTTGGGTAATGGAATTGGCATCGTGATTATCTCTCCTGAGGGCTGTCATACTCCATTCACTGCCCGATTATGTTTCAACTGCACTAACAATATGGCGGAGTATGAAGCATGCATCCTGGGTCTTCGAGCTGCTATTGACCTGAGGATTAAGTTCTTGAGTGTATTTGGAGATTCTGCTTTAGTGACCAGTCAGATCAAAGGCGAGTAGGATACGAAGCACCTAAATCTTATTCCTTACAAAGAATACGTACTGACATTGCTCCCACACTTCGAAGAGATAACCTTTGAACACTTCGCAAGAGAAGAGAATTATTTAGCGGGCGCGCTAGCTACCATGTCTTATATGTTCAAAGTTAGGTGGGACAATGAAACTCCCTGGATTACCATTGAGAGGTTGGACGAACCCGCACATTGTTGTGACATTGAGACGGAAGAGGTAGCAGATAAACCCCGGTTTCATAAAGTAAAGAGGTATCTTGAGACTCAAGAGTACCCCGAGGGTGAATCTGTTAATGATAAGAAGTTCTTGAGAAGGTTCGCCGCAAAGTTCTTCATTAGCAATGGGATCCTCTATAAGTGTAACCATGATTCAACCTTACTTCGATGTATGGACAAGAGTGAGGCAGAAAGGATCATGGCAGATTTACATAAAGGTACCTTCGGAACCCATTCCAGTGGACATACCATGGCAAAGAAGATCCTACGGGCTGAATATTATTGGTCTACTATGGAAGCCGATGATCATCAGCACTCTCGGACCTGTCATAAGTGCCAAGTCTATGCTGATAAGGTGCATGTACCTCTGGTTCCCATGAATGTTTTGACAGCTCCTTGGCCTTTTTCAATGTGGGGCCTCAACATGATTGGTGAGATCAGACCTACTCGTCGAATGGGCATCGCTTCATTCTAGTGGCTATTGATTATTTCATGAAGTGGGTTGAGGAAGCTTCCTTTGCTACAGTAACCAAGAACGTCGTGGCGCGGTTTATCCGACATAATTTGATCTGTCGATATGGTGTACCAGAGAGGATCATTATCGACAATGGTACAAATCTCAACAATACAATGATCACCGAGCTCTGCAAACAGTTTAAGATTCAGCATCATAACTCTTCTCCCTACCGGTCGAAGATGAATGGGGCTGTTGAAGCGGCTAACAAGAACATCAAGAAGATTGTGTAGAAGATTACGGTGACATACAAAGACTGGCACGAGATGTTACCATTCGCTCTTCATGGGTACCGTACCTCAGCACGGACATCAACAGGGGCAACACCCTACTCTTTGGTGTATGACATGGAGGCAGTCTTACCCATTGAGGTCCAGATACCCTCTCTCAGGATTATGAAGGATGCAGGTTTGAGCGAAGATAACTGGATCCAGACCCGGCTTGATCAACTGAACTTAATCGATGAAAAGAGACTTACTACTATTTTTCATGGTCAGACGTATCAAAAGCGAATGATCAAGGCTTTTAACAAGAAAGTGAGATGACAAGAATATCAGGTCAGGGATCTAGTGATAAAACGCATCATACTACCGCAAGGTGATCCCATGGGAAAATGGACCCCCACATACGAAGGGCCATTTGTGGTTAAGAACATTTTCTCAGGAGGAGCCATGATTTTAACCACCATGGATGGTGACAACCTTCCTCACCCTGTCAATGCAGACATAGTGAAAAGATACTACGCATAATCAAAGACCCGCTAAGTTGACTGGCCTAGGAAAAAATAAGGGCTTCCCGGTGAACCAAAAGGGTTCGGGAAAAAGTAAGGGATGAAAATGAAAAAACTGTACACCCGGCAAGTCGAAAACCTGAAAAGGCGGATTGGGCAAAAAAGGGTATCCCGGTGGACTGAAAACCCGAAAGGGCGGTCCAGGCAAAAATTAGGGATTGAAGCGTAACACTATGTCTCATTGGATCATCTTGCAACCAGACTTCGTTATCAACTATCAAGCTCGGACGACGCCAATCAATTTGATCTACCTTCGACCAAGTAGCAAAGTGATGAGACGCTTGAAGACGTAAAGGCAATAGCAGAGTTGGAACCCAATGTCATTGTTCACCTAGTTGTTTTTCTTTCTTTTACACAAATTGTATAAATTCTGTTCCTTCGGCGGTGTTCTCTTACTAGGACGTCAGCATCTTGTACAAAACGCCTGTTACAGGCCAACTTCAAAAATCAATACAATTCGTTTCCAAAAGAAATTTCAACTTGTTTTTATTTTTTTGTTTTGTTTTGGAAGAACGTCCAATGGTTCATTTTTGATATATGCATTTGAAAATAATTGATGCTCATAAATATTTACATAAGAAACAAAAGACAATTGCTCGTAATTCCAGGAACAGGGGCAAGCAAGAAGTGTCCAAACTTTACAGTTGCTCTACCCACCAGGTACAGGGATAGAACCAGCTTGAGAATATAACTAAAGATACATACACTCCCCACAGAGTAGGAAGTATCCGAAGATAGTGGTATTAGCTCTACCCAGCCAAGGTTCATAATCGCGAATGAGTCGGCAAAATTATCCCCAAGCAGAGTTTATCTATCACCAGCAATAGAAGATTACCATCTGCTGAGTTTATTTCTCCCACAGGCAGAAATTCAATCCCTGACAAAGTTCATTATCACCAGCAACGGTAATTCTTCCCCAGGGGAGTGGGTTCTCCAAATCGGCAGATCGTCCAACAAAGTATCTCTCTTCCCCGCAGAGTCAGTCTCCCACAAGGTTATTCTCAAACAGAGTCTCTCCCGGCGGAATGTTCTCAAACAGAACAGACGCAAGTCTCTAGCTAATCATCTTCAGTCACTATCCCCAGCGAGAACGAAGAACTCAACTCCTTATACTCTCCAACAGTAGTCTGGGATTTATTCTCCCTAGCCGGAGAATATCACGAGAACATTGCATATCCATACATCATGGCATGCGCATATGCATCATACAACACAATCTCATTTATTTTGAGAACATTATTACTCAATACATTTCATACATCATGACATTACATACGACTAACTCTTTACCTTTCAGGGAAAGATACAATCAAGTTCTCGTAAGTTTTCTCTGGTTCAGTCAAATCGATACTAAGATTTCTATTCCAGTTCAAGCTATAAAGCCCAGAAATCGACCGGATAATATCTTGATTTCTCCAAAATACTACGAAGCCTGGAATTGACCATATAGTGGTATATCTTAAATACAAGCTATAAAGCCCGGAAATCGACCGGAAAACAGCTTAACCCTTAGTAAGTTATTGTGAAGCTTGGAAATCGACCAGATAGCAATACAAGATACCATGAAGCCTAGAATTGACCAAATAATTGGATAAGATGCTGTGAAGACTGGATCACGACCAGATAGCAGCAAAGGACACTGAAGCCTGGGACACAACTAGTTAATAGTATAAGATACTGTGAAGTTTGGAATTCGACCAAATAGCAGTTTACTCGGCCAATTGCTATGAAGCCCAGAAATCGACCGGATATTAGTATGCCTTGAATTCAAGTTGAAACCCGGATGCGACCGGATAACCACTTGATTCCTTCTAAAGCCTGGAGCACGACCAGATAAGAACGGAGAAATTGCAAAGCCTGGAAGATGACCAGATAGCAAGTTTGATCTCATCTCCCCAGTAAGTCGTTGTAAAACCTGGAGCACGACCAGATAGCATTCGGTCTTATTTTCCTCTGCAAATCACTATAAATCCTGGAGTATGACCAGATAGCAGTCCATTTTCACCTCCTCGACTAAGAGTTGATTCCCCAGTAGAATAACGGACAACTGAAACTCCTAAAACTCTACTTTTCTCAAGACAGAGAATAGCATTCCCCAGCGAAATCTTCCTCAATAGCAGGTATACAGGTGCTCGCAGAGGAATATCTTATACCATCGACACTTCTTCGGCTGGCATCTTTAAGCCCATCTTTTGACATCAACCTCCAAATGGCATCTATAATACCATTCCCGATATCGCAAGGCCATTACCACTTCATGTGAGTGAAAATTTCTGGGCACTCTAGTGTTCAATCATCTTCCACCTTTGGATCACGAAAGGCAGACAAGCCAATCTACATCCTCAGGTTTAAGAAGATTGAACATGGGAAGCTGTTGTACCCCAAAATTTTCCCTCCCATATTTCTCAATACATGTCAAGTGAGGTCTTCAAATTACTCAAGGAAGTCCAAGAGTGGACCAGACAAACTCTCTCCTAAAGGCAGTATACCCCAAATTAGGGTTTCATTTTGCATCAAGATGTTTGAGTCCAAAGGATCCCAAATTCTCACAATTGTCCTAATATGTTCTCAAGATCATCCATGACAAGTTTCAAGCCTTGCAGAGGAAGTTTGCTCATTCAATTGCTCAAAGGCCTGAAAATCGATTGTGCTAGGGCAAAAGTCAAATGTGTCCCACATACAGTCAAACTTCAAGATTTTTGGTCAACATCCTCATTTTGAAGTATTATTCATCATTTGATCAAGGGTTGATCATGGTTCCTCAAGGATTGGTCACAATTCATCAAAACCCAAAAGTTGCTAAATTAGGGTTTTGTAGGAAAAGTCAACTCAACTTTGACCAAGCATAACGTTCTCATACTTTATCAAAAATGACCCATCCAAAGCTCATTTTAAAGAGGATTTAATTCCCTACAAATCATCTTCATCTCCCAAGTTCAAAATATGCACTCACAAGAAGATATGAATTTGGACATCATAGGTCATTTTGAAAAGTCAATAAAAACATCTTTTGGGTCAAAGCCTCATATATGAACATGGAAGACTAAATTGAGATGGGAATAAAAGGGTTTCTTAGATGACATCTTAATCTTTCTAAAAAGTCGAAGAACACATCTCTAGGGTCAAAATTGAGGGAGTTATGCATTGGCCAAGTTGACCCTTTTTGCAAAATTGCCAAAAGTCAAATGTGTCCAAAATTTCATTTTTTACTAAATGGGCCCAACTTTTTATGCTTGAACTGAGTTTGTAATGTGACCCACGACTCATGAGCCCTTCTATTTGTCATTCTTTTATTTTTGTCATTTATTTTGATTTTATTTCATTTAAATCAAATAAAATCAAAATAAAATAATGAAAAAATCAAAAACTAATCAAATCTTGAGATTTTGTGCATGTTTAGGTTCATTACACAGCTGGAAACAAGATCAAATCGTGCAAGGCTCATATGGATACAAAAATATTGCATTTTTCTTGATTTGGAAAGATTTTGTACAAGGAGCAAATCATGAATCAATATTCATAATTGGAGAAGATTTGAAACAAATGGCAACCCTAATTCATTCTTGGGTACATAAGGAACAATTGCAGATCAAAAACAAAGGGGTTGGAGGCGTGCAAAAGAGAAAGAAAGTTTCAAAAAATTCAAGAAAAGTGGCAAACTGATTTCCACGTTTCAGATCACTTCAAGGAATTCTAACCATCCCAATCATTTGCTGGATATCCCTGGATCGTATTGTAACCATTAACAAGCTTTCTCACGTTCAGAATCGCACTGTAAGAGTCACACGGTTCATCTCTTTTCTTGAATTCGAATATCATAATTCTGGCATATTTAGCATGATTCATTGAAAATTCTTAATATTTCAGATGTTTGCAAGCTAATGGTTATATCCAATTTTATTTTTATTGACTATACAGCAAGTTGCCATGGCTAGGGTTCTAGTTTCATTTTTAGGGGTTTTGTGTACAGGAACAATTAGGCATGGATAATGGTACCATGATGCTCGTGTGATTGCAACGAGTTGATTGGTACCATTGGTTGTGATTTATCATGCTTGCACAGGATGTTGGAGTGGACAAAGGTTATACCTACGCCCAGTATTCGTAGGTAAAAGTATGTGATTTAAAACGACAGAAGCCACAAGGAAGATGATGGCGTGGCAGGTGGTGAATTTCCAGTTTTGAATTTCGCGCATTTTTGAGTTTAGTCATTTGTTTTAGCATATTATATTTGTTGTTAATTATTGTTACAACTAAACATGCCAGCTCAGTTGGCAAGCGTGCAGGGTGATAAAGCTCAAGGACTTGGATTCGATCCCCAGGTCCCAACATTTGCTTTATATTGTTTTACTTTGCATAATCAGGTATGTTAGTGCCCTAAAAGTCTACCATACATCATCAGTATACAACCATCAAATCATCAAGGCTGCCAGATCCAAGGCCTTCCCATGAGGGTCCACCATGCGCTGGAGTCAAATGTACGCACAGAATCTGGCAAAGTCAAAGGGGCCAAGGAATTATTGGGCCTAGAAGTCATATCCACACCCCCTTTTGCCAAGCAGCAACCAGGCCCATTCTTATTCTTTTTTCTATTTCCTTTTATTTATTTAATTGGTTTAAATTATTTTTTAACCAAAATTAATTTCTTTTTTTCCCAAAAAATCATAAAATCAAATTTCACAAATTTAGAATTAGGTTTTTTATTATTATTTTATTTTATCAAATTTAATTTAATGTTAGTTTAATTTAATTTAGGATAATTCTAACCTTTCTTTTTATAATTAAAATCAATTAGAAAAATTAGGGTTTGCTTTTGATTTAATTTTTATTTCTTTCTCAAAATAAAAATACAAAAATAGGTTAATTTAATTATTTTTCTTAATTTAAATTAATTAGTAATTAGGTTTTTTTATTTATTCAATTAAACCTTATTTTCTTAAAATAGCACAAAAACGACAAAAAATGTTTTTTCTTTTAAATAAAAATTAGGTACATGGGGTCAAAACCCTAAATCTCTCGTTCTCGATTCATCGCGCGTGTTTATTAATTTTCTTGCAATATAATGTAACTGCTCACGGTATGTAATAGCTTAATTAGGATTTTCTTTATTTATCGTTTTTACGGGTTTTTTGGCTATGTAATTAATCCCTACCCCGAAGCCTTGTAATATCATAGTTTTTATTTCTCGCATTTTAATTCTCGCAAATATTAACTGTTAGATGTATGTTAATAGGATTGTATGACAAGATTGCATGTTAATTTAAAATGGCTAGCAAACCCTAATATGCAAAGATAATAACTGAAAACAAATCGCTCGCACATGCGCACTCTTAGGGTATACTTTCACTTCGGTTACCTTCGGTAAGTGGTCATTAAGTATAGGGTGCCTTAGTGGTGGCCCTCTTGTCTAAACAAAGATCAAATGTCCCGTTCGGATATGTCGCCTCGGAAAGGTTGCCTCAGAAATGTTTCCTCGAATATGATCTTAAGACATTAGGATTATTACTAAGACGTCCTAACATTGCTTTAGTGATCGCGCGTCCCTTTCGAATTGACCCTTACAACTCCAACGACGGTGCTACCTATTTTTCAAAAGTAGGACATAATTTTCTAAAGGAAACGAGAATAGAAACAATCCTTTTTCGAGTAAGTAGATGCTAGTGGGTACTTGCTCAAATCAAACTTTTTCACACCAAACATATTTTTTCAAACAAAGTTTTCAAAAACAACTTTGTAACACTCTTGAAGACAGAAGAAAGGGTTAAAATGAAGTAAAACAAAACTTTTCAAAACAAACACAAGCAATTTTAAAAGATGAGCAAGTACCTAAGAGCCCATGGAAAACCATGGATAGAAAGGGTGCTAATACCTTCCCTTTCTATAATCTACCCCCCGTACTCAAAATCTCGAAAAAAGGAATTTTTTTGTGCTTTTTTCCTTTCCAGTTGGATAAAATAAAAGTCGGTGGCGACTCTTGCTTACCGCGACATTTTGCAAACACAAACGCAAAACGCAAACCATCATTTTCCAAACAGTCGGTTCTACCACCGTATCACAGTATCCATGTAGGGAAAAGGGAAGCATTTTGTACCAATCTTTATATGTATTCACCAATTTTTGAATGATTTTCTTTATATTTTTATCGGCAGCTTAAATGGCCTTGTTCATCTTAGGTCAATAAGGTGATGATTTATAATGTTAAATCTTGAAATCATCGCATAACTCATTCATCATTTTGTTGTTCATGTTGGACCCATTGTCTATAAAAATTCTGCTAGGAACCCCATATGTGCATATAATGTTCTTTTTGATAAATCTAGTAACCACTTGTCTTTTCACATTTGCATAAGACGCAACTTCTACCCACTTGGTGAAATAATCAATGGTGACTAGTATGAATAGGTGTCCATTAGAAGCCTTTAGTTCGATCATTCCTATCATAATAATTCCCCACATCGAGAATGACCATGGTGAACTTAGGACATTTAGAGGAGTTGGTGGTATGTGCACCTTGTCAGCATAGATTTAGAACTTATGGCATGTCTTTGTATAATGGTAGAAATCAGCTTCCATTGTCAACCAATAATAACCTGCTCTTAAGATTTTCCTAGCCATGGCATGTCCATGGATCTCTCTCATAAGTGTATCTACTTCATGTTTCTCCACACACCTGATGAATACCATATTGTAGTTCTTTTGTATAACATGTCCCCATTTAAGAAGAAATTTGCACTTAACTTTCATAGAGTTCGATTGTCTATAATTGAGGAACCTTATGGATATTATTGCTTTTCTAGATACCTTTTGATGTCATATAACCATGGATTATTATTTGTTCCTTCTTCAATGGCGAGATAATGTGTAGCTTCTTCAAAATGTATGATCGTGATGTGTGGTTCATGATTTGGCTAAGTTACTTTGAACATGGCTGATAGAGTTGCCAAGGCATATGCCATCTGATTTTTTTCTCGTGGATTGTGAGTGAAGGTAATATCTATGAACTCAGTAGCTAGTTTCAAAACATAATCCTGATATGGAATTAATTTGGGATGTCGAGTGTCCCATTCACCAATTACTTGGTATATGACTAACATTGAGTCTCCATATACTTCGAGGTATTTGATCCTTAGATCAATAGAAGCTTCCAGACCCAATATACAAGCTTCATATTCAGAAATGTTATTGGTGCAATCAAAACATAACCTTGCAGTATAAGGTTTGTGAAAATTCTTTGGAGATGTTAGTACTACTCCAATTATATGTTCCAGTGCATTGGAAGCACCGTCGAACATGAGTGTCGATCGTGCCCCTAGTTCAGGTCCTTCGTCGGGCCCGGGTATTTCGTAGTCACCTATAACCATGATATCTTCGTCTGGAAAGTTGAACTTCATTGGTTGATATTCTGAAAATGGTTGATGAGCTAGGTGATCAGCTAGCACACTGCCCTTGATAGCTTTTTGAGTAACTTATTGGATGTCATATTCGGGTAACAACATCTGCCATCAAGCAATTATTCCCGCAAGAGCTGGATTTTCAAACACATACTTCAAAGGATCCATTCTTACTATTAACCATGTAGTGTGAGTTAACATGTTCTATCTCAATCGTTTAGTAGCCCAAGACATAGCACAACAAGTTTTCTCAAGGAGTGAATATTGGGTTTCGCAGTCGGTGAATTTCTTGTTTAAGTAGTAGATGATGTGCTCTTTTCTACCTGTTTCGTCGTGTTGCCACAACACACATCCCATAGATCCCTCAAGTATTGTTAAGTACATGATAAGTATCTTCCAGGGACAGGTGGCATCAAAAGTGGTGGCTCTTGTAAATATTGCTTTATTGTTTCAAAAGTTGTCTAACAAACTTTGTTCCACTCTAATGATTGATCCTCTCTGAGTAGTTTGAATATAGGCTCGCACATAGCAGTTAAATGTGATATGAACCTTGAGATGTAGTTCAGTCGTCCTAAGAAGCCACATACCTCTATTTCTATTCTCAGAGCTGGAATCTCTTATATGGCCTTCACCTTGTCAGGATCCACCTCAATACCTCGCTGACTCACAATAAAACCCAATAGTTTGCCTGACCTGACACCAAATGTACATTTGTTCAGATTCAACCTCAATTTGAATTTTTGTAGACGTTCAAATAACTTTTGTAATTGAATGATGTGATCCTCCTATGTGAGATATTTAGCAATCATATCATCCACATAAACCTCTACTTCTTTATGGATCATGTCATGAAATAATGTGACCATTGCTCATTGATAAGTTTCCCATGCGTTCTTTAGACCACAGGGATTTACTTTGTAACAAAAAGTTCCCAAAGGAGTCATGAAAGTAGTCTTTTCTATATCCTAAGGTTCCATCTCGATCTAATTGTAACATGAGAAACCATCCATGAAAGAAAATACCAAAGCTTGAGTTGTATTGTCCACCAAAACATCTATGTGAGGTAACGAGAATTCGTCTTTGGAACTTGATTTGTTTAGATCACGATAATCTACACGCATGCGTACTTTTCCGTCTTTCTTGAGTATTGGCATGATGTTAGCTATCCAAGGTGGATAATCTACCATGGCTAAGAACCTTGCGTCAAATTTTTTAAGGACCTCTTCTCGAATCTTGTCAGACATGTCTGGAGAAGTTCTTTTGAGTTTTTGTCTAATCAGAGAACAACCTTCTTTGAGATGTAGTCTATGCACCATGATTTATGTATCCAATCCCATCATATCTTTGTAAGACTAGGCGAATATATCCACTACTCACCCAACAACTTGATCAACCTTTCTTTGACGCTTTTCTCTAAGGTTGCACCTAGCTTGATCTCTTTTGTATATTTTTCGTGCTGAGGTTGGTGATCTCAATAGATTCTTGGTACGGTTGTTTATTTTCTGTTTTTTGCTCTAGGAACCTTGCCAATTCTTCGGAGAGTTCCAGATCTTCCTTATCTTTCTCTTTAGCTTGGTTAATTTGTGCATCAAAATCATATCAGATAATAGAAGTATCATTATCGGTGAGTTTAGATAAGGATCTTCCATTTTATCATGTTTTGGTGCTTTTTAGAATGTGAATTGGAAAATGTATATGAAGAAAAAGTATTGCCATTTGAAAAATAAAAGATAAATGCAAGAGAAAGACATGGATCTTAATTAATGCAAAACATAACTTTTATTAATTGAAAACAACTGTTTGAAAGCAAATGGGGGCCATTACAAGCTACTTCATGCCTTGGCAGGACATAGGTTATTTTTAAAACAGAAAGTTTACTTTGGATGAAAAAGATCTCTAGAATCTCCACAGATGTCCAATTCTTGAGATCTTCGCCTGGAGCGCATTCATAGATGAAATTGGATGCTCCTTTGGTGTTGCTCTTGTTGGATATCATTGCCACTTTCCCCCCCATGCTCTACTCCTTTGCTGACGAAGGTTTCCTGGATGGGTGGAAATTGTCCTTTGCCTTTCTGAATAGCCTTTATCGGTTTCTAACCTAAACCAAAACGATCTTTCTTCTCAGGTATCTTCATAAGCTTTCCCAAATCTTTTGGTGTTCGATCCTTCACAACTGCTTGTAAATCTCTCCACGAAGTCTTGGTAGTTCCCTGTTTCTTGATTTTCTTCACCGATACGATTACCATTGTAGCGACTTTTAAAACATGGAATGTTGTTGCCACACAGTCCTCTTCCATACTAATGTATCTGTAGGACTCCAAGTGGCTTACAAAGATATCTTATTCTTCGTCGATCACAACCAACTTTCCTTCAACAAGGAACTTGATTTTTTTATGTAAAGTTGAGGTAGCATCCCTTTCTGCATGAATCCAAGGTCACCCAAGCATGCATTTATATGCTGGTTATATATCCATCACTTGAAAGGTAATGTAGAACATTTATGGGCCGATCTTGACAGGAAGATTCACTTCTCAAAACATTATGCTTTGAGACCAATCGAAAGCTTTAACCACCATAGAAATTAGCCTTATGAAAACACCGTCTATTGTTAGCTTCATCAAATTGGATTTTGGTAGTACATTGAGGGCATAGCCAGTATTGGTGAGCATCCTGGATAGGCTAGTTATCCCTATTTGGATTTAAACATGCAACGCCTTGTTGTGAGCTCTACCCTGTAGAGGCAACTCACTGTCATTGAAGCTTAAGGGTGATTCTAATGTCAGGTTAGCTACGACTCCATCAAATTAATTTACTGTAATCTCCTTTGTAACATGAGAAGAACTCAGAATCTTCATTAGAGAGTCTATGTGCGCTTTTGAATTGATGAGCAACGAGAGTATTTAAATCTTGGTCGGGGTTTGGTGTAGTTGATCCACCACTCTATAGTCACTTTTCTTGATTATTTTCAAGAATTCTTCAGCCTCTTGATTGATAAAACTCTTACTCGGAGGTTCTTTCTCTTGACTTGTTTCTTCCACAACTTTCCCTTTTATCCTTAACCACTGTATTAACCTTCTTTTGTTGTTTGGGACCATATATTTTACCGCTGTGGGTCATGCCCATTGTTCCTGGTATATTTTAATTAAACGGCCTTGGCTCGTTAATGGTTCACATTCTTGTTTTAAACCATTGACATAGACAATATAATCATAATTCCAAGGTACATATTTGTTACTTTCATATGGCATGGGGGATGCCCCCCTAATCACCATCGTACTCTTTGGAAATACCGGTATCCTCAAAGTTTTGAAGAATGGAAAAACACAAGAAGGGGGGGGGGGGTTGAATTGGGATCTTTAAAACTTAAAGTAAAAAACACGTTGGTTATCCTGGTTTGTTTGAACTCAAACTACTCTAGTCCACCCGCCAAGGTGATTTCTCCTCTCTCAAGCAAGGTCTTAATCCACTAATCAATCTTGATTATAAATCTACTTTTACAACTATCAAAGTCTTCTTGAGTATAAACCACAACCCAGTTTTTCTCAAGGAATTTATCTAAACACTAATTGAGTAAATGTGTACAAGAATGTTTTCTAATAAAACAGTATCACAATAGTGATGTATTACACAATTTAAGATAATTAGGTAGAATGGGATCAATGTGATTTTCTTTTTCGTGTGCAGTTGTTCATCATCCAAATTCTTCTTTTTGTCTTCTTTATATAGGCCATGCAAGAGTGACATAAGAAGATGCTTTTGGAATGTTTATAACACGAATTAATGATCTTTCTAAACCAGGAGATTCTTGTCTCCTTATAGTCGTTACATTTAATTTGCCATTAATAAACTGTAGCGCTTCAGAACTTTCTCACATCAGATGATGAATGTTACCATTGGGAGTCCCTTACTTCTTCTTTTAGAACTTTACAGATCAGAGTATCAGAGATCCTGTTACACAGTGTTGGTGCATTCATAAGTTGTAACCTAGAACTTCTTCATTCAGCGTATTACACATATTTCCTTTTAAGAATGTTATGTCTGAACATTTATTCAAAACGAAACTTCTCTCATCTTCTTATATCAGAACTTCCCTGCATATAATGATACTCTTATTAGCAAGCATATTTGTTCTTAATATATATATATATATATATATATATATATATATATATATATATATATATATATATATATATATATATATATATATATATCATGTGTTTGTTATCATCAAAACTCTTACAGGGATGTAGAATCAAATTATGTTCTATCAAGTTTGACTTTGTTATGGTATTGTTACTGGTACTTTTTCCGTGCTTGGTTCTCCACAAGGGGATTACAAGAGTTTTCTTGACCAAACTCGGCCCTTAGCAAGGAATCACCATTGGCCCTTTTTTATTCCCATGGATCGCAGCTACATATTCTTCTTCAGGGTATCGCTCGAATTGGACTATCCCCTAATCAAACAAGTTTTGTAAAGTCTTCTCAAAAGCGTCATTATGTTTCAAAAGGAAACCATATTCAAACACATTTTCCTTCAGGATATCCATCGTATTTTTTACTCGTCTAGTTGCCCCATGGTCAATGACTATCTTAATTATGTTCACAGTTGGCCCGCCATGCTAGGGCATGGGGGTTTTCTTGATATTGGGCTTATTAAAAGTGATTTCTATCTTAATTATGTTCACAGTTGGCCCGCCATGCTAGGGCATGGGGGTTTTCTTGATATTGGGCTTATTAAAAGTGATTTCTTGGGAGTCCAAAAAATCTTGCACCTTATGTCTGAAGGCCCAAAATTTCTCTATTGTGTGACCTAGAGAACTAGAGTGATATTCACACCTGGCATTTGCATCATAATTTGGCGGGAGTGCCCCAATTGGAGGAGCTAGTGGCTTCAGCTCACCAAAGACGCCTTGAGTAAATGTTGTAGTAGTTGACTATATGGCATAGGGAGAGGATCAAATCTTCTCGGAGGCCTTTCAAACCTAATTTGTTGTTTTTTTCGTGGGATTACCAATGGTTGTTGTACTTTCTGGTGTGATGCAACAAATAATTTCTCCTTCCTTCTTTTTTTCGATAAGTTAGGAACATGTTTCATTGACCTATAAGGAGCACTGGATGACGCCCCTTGTATTTTGCTGCTTTTAACACATGCTTCAATTCTTTCACCAATTGTCACCAAGTTTGAGAACCCTGAGGAGACGTTGCCTACCATTTTATCATAGTATAAACCTTGTAGAGTTCCCATGAACATGTCAACCAATTATTTTTCCAAGAGTGGTGGTTGTACACGGGCTGCAATTTCTCTCCATCGTTGCGCATATTCTTCGAAGTTCTCATCTTTATTTTGAGATAAGTTCTGGAGTTGCATACGATTAAGAGCCATGTACAAGTTATACTTGTATTACTTTAAGAAAGTGTTAGCAAGATCTACCCATCTTTGGATATGGACTCATTCTGACTGCATATACCAATCTAGAGATGCCTCACTCAAACTTTCGTGAAAGAAATGGATCATTAGCTTCAGATTGTAAGCATAAGTATGCATTTTTCTGCAGTACATGCGTAGATGGTTCCTTTGGCATGTGAGTCCCTTATATTTTCCAAAGTCAGATACTTTGAATTTTGGAGGGATTACTATATTTGAAACTAGACCCATTTCAAGAGCATCGACGTCGAAAGCATCATAGCCCTCCATATCATTTAATCTTTCTTTAAGGGATTTATACTTATTGAGTGCCATAGGATTTTCACCAGCATTGGCATGGGAAGTCTTGTGAGGTACTTGATTGATTCCTTCCAAGTCATGGTCTCTATACTGCAGGTCTATGTAGTTATCCATAATGTGCAGATTGTTGATTGGGATCTGCAAAGTATGGGATTCCCTTACTTTTGAAGGAGGTAGGACAAAGCCTTTAGCATTAGTCTGATTGGCATCTTGTTGAGCAATAGTTAACTTCAAAGGATCTGATTCTGGTTCTTGTCTTGGTCGGTGACCACTTGATGCACTAATGGTTTGAGCTATTTCTTCAAAGGCTACCTTTGGAATTTGATCTTGTCTTTCTATGATGTTCTTCAAGGCTAGAAGAACTTGACTCATGTCTCCTTTCATTGAGTCGATGTTTCCCTTCACTTGCTCCAAATATTCTTGGATGACAGCTTGATTCTGCTCGAGTTGTTCCATTACTTTCTTTTGGCGAGCTCTAGTTTGATATGGAGGTCAGAAAGGTGGTGCACATTTACTAATGATTAACTAGAGATGATATGAAAATAATGATTTTTTTGTATGAAGTGTGAAATGTGATGTTCGGGGATGGATGAATGCGTATGAATATGTTAAGATTTTAATTTATGTCTTTTTCACGTTGGATTTCCTTTTGTTAATATACTTTTTTAGGTTTTAATTTTTATTGGTGAGTATCCCAAAGTGTATACACTAATAAAATACGGAAACAAAGTACTTTTCATTGAATAAAAATCACAATCCTTGAAAGGAAAATACAAATTGTACGAAAGAAAATATCGAAAGGAAATAATTAATTAAACAACTGAGTCAAAACAAATGTCAAATACTAAATGAAATAACAAAATAAACTAAGATCACATAAGCACGTTTGCGGATCTCCACTCTAAAACCACCAACCACCAACCACCCGTTACAAAGCTTGAGGAAGTCATCAAAGTCTTTTGAAAGAGGGACCATCACAGCTTCTGCATTAAACTTTTAGGAATGTCACCAATGAGATTATTTGCCAAAAAGGTAAGCTTTGCATGCTTGTCTTTGTACCTCGATACTCCTTTTATAGTGTCGGGATTATGATCATGTTGTCTTCTCCCGCTTGAGAAATCTTGGTATACTATTTTTCCCAATATATTGTTTCTGCCCTCATCTCCTTATAGAGTTCCCTTTGAATGAGGAAATATTTTCAGAGGCCTTCCAGCTATTGGAAAATTTGTTCATATTCTTCTGTTTTTTGGGCGAGAAGTTTTCCTGCCCTCATCTTCTTAAGGAATTCTCCTACTTCTGATTCTTGGCTTTCTAGAAAACTTGTTGTAAGAAACTAAATTTTCTCTTCTTGATCTAGAGCACCTTCTACTAGCCCTTAGATTTGGGCTCTCACAGTTTCTTCCATCTCCCTTTTGTCTTGTAGTGCTTTTTCATTCCATCCCTTTAGTCTTGCAACTTCTCTATAAGCATCATTCAAACGTTGGTTATGAGAATCCAAGTTGAAAGTAGCACTAAATAACCCTTCAGTCAAACACTTTCACTTAAGACTTTCCTTTTCAAACAATTCACGATCTTTTTGAATCTGTTGATCTTTCAGCTCAAGCTCTTATTACATATGATTCTGTTGGTAAGAAAGGTTATAAATATCATGCTCTAGATTCTCCTTTTATCTTTGAGCTTTCTCGAGGTCATCTTTTAGCTTCTCTATATCCTCCACAGACATCGGACGAGAATCTGGCACATTTAGTGTGCACATCGGATCAATATCAAATGGAAACTTAATTATTTGAGCTCTCTTCAAAACCCATTTAGTATAAGGTTCCATTGCTATAATATTCTTCCATCCAAATTCATCACCTTTTTTGTTGACTCTACTCCAAGCTTGGATAATCTTCGCAAGAAACTCGAGTTCGTTCTTACCCATATCATAAAGAACCAATGGTCGAATCTGATCGTCAGAAGGTTTATCTTCCAAAGGGTACCCAAGTTGACGTAAAGGAAAAGTGGGGTTATAGTTGATACATCCTCTTGTTCCAATCATGGGAAAGTTTCAAAATTCACCACAATTATAGACAATTTCTCCTATGTTCAACTTCCTAGCATACCACAAAACTGAATCAGCACCAAGAGCCCTTAATTTTTGGGACCATTGATTCCTATTTAAATCTTTAACCATATAGTCCTCCTTGTAGAGGTGAGAAATAAGACAAGAAAAAAGCAGAGGAATGCAACAATTCAGGACACCCTCCCTTTTTCATAGCGGGTATGAAGGAAATAATAAACATGAGCAAGTAAAGCCGGAGTAGGATCCACATTCAAAACATTTACGACCCAAAATACATTAATAGTCCCAGGATTAATATAGTTCACAATATTTGGAAATAAAACCAAACCAAAAATAAGTAATTCCAAGCAATCCAAACAAGCTTCCAATTCTTTCTTATCAGCAAAAAAAAAAGAGCTTTGGACACCAAGTACTTCCTTTTAATACCTATAACTTCACCATTTTTTTGTAATTGATTAGTAAGTCAGTGAAAGGTATCTTTAACTCATTAGCCAAGTCTCAGACCTTGATAGTATTTCCAATTCCTATGCAGGCCAAATCCTTGATTCTGGAGAATCCCAAAATCCTATCAAATTCCTCCAAAGTAGGCACTAATTGAAAATTCTGGAAAGTGAAACATTTGAACGGAGGATCAGGGAACCGAGCTAGGGAAGTAACTGCTTCTACTTGTACTATCAATTTTGTGAGCTCAATGATATCTCTATAGCATCGAACAAACAGATTCATAACTCTTTCAGGTAGTTTCCCTCTGATTATTTTCATCTTCTTCATATTAGGCATAAAAGCACTAACACGGACAGTTTGTTTCTTGTTGGTATTCATTTTTAAGATACTCACCAAAAACCCTTTATTATTATTTTTTAGAAATCCTGTGAATAAGACAAAAACAAAATGCAAAAAATAATAAATATTTTGAAATGTAATGATGTATATATGCATGGTGATGTAATATGGTAATGAGATGTGAAAAGTATCCTTAGCAAGTAGGTTCCTAGTTTCTTCCTACGGATATTCTACCCTCCCGATAAGGGTGGTTTTCTTAAGGGTATCATGGATAACACTAGAGAGAAAGGAACAAGGGCCTCCCTTAAGCAGAGCCTCTTCGTACATGTCTCACCATGAGAATTTATTTTAGGGTTATACAAAGAGTCATTGCCCAAATCCTGAAGTTCTACCTCCAAGAGAGTCTAGGCCTCTAAGAGATATTCCTTGGAACTCAACTGACTCTAAGAGAAGTCGTCACAAAAACTCATAGGGATGTTAAACCCCCTTGGCCAATAGAAGATCATTCTTCTAAGGTTATATATATATATATATATATATATATATATATATATATATATATATATATATATATATATATATATATATATATATATATATATATATATATATATATATATATATATATATATATATATATATATATATATATATATATATATATATATATATATATATATATATATATATATATAATATGATAACAATGATAATATGAATAAACAAATAGAAACAAAAACATACCAAAAATAGATAGAAACCCAAGAAACCCTATACCTAAAAGGAGGGGTAGACTTTAATCCCTAGAGTTGTATCCCCGGAAGAGTCACCAGCTGTCGTAAACGGCAAAAAATAACGAGCCGCCACTATTAATTTTTATCCTAAGGATGGCGAAATAATGGGTAACTCTAATTCGTACAGAGATTGTAAATTCGTAAGTCAATTAGATGAAGGGAAGGTGTTAGACACCCTTCATCTCCCTTGTTCTAAAGGGGCTCCACTTTTAGGTTTAAGGATAAGATGGGAATTTAACCGTTAATGTTTCTATATGTTTAAGAAAAATAATTTAGTTTTTTAGTTATGAATTCGTCTTGGTTTTAACTGCGTGCCTATGTATCTCCTTACGAAGAATCGGAGTCTAATTTCATAGTTCGTATGTGTTTGGTTAGTTTTTTTTATGGATTGTAGATATGTTTTAGAATTATCCTTGAACCTTGTATGCGTTTGAAAATTGCGTAGTTGTACACGAAGTTTGCAGTTAATAGAGAAAATATATACATAGTCCTTTTTTGAAAATAATGTTGAATTTGAAATTATGTTAGTAAAAAATGATGTTAAGTTTCATTGGTTAGCTGTCTTAGAATGCATGATGCAATTTGAAAAACTAAGTTTAAATGACAAAAAAATATTTGATGAATTGATAGAACACAAGGATAGTATTTTTTAAAATAGTTAATGAATAATTATTTTCTTATTATTAAAAATATACTAAATATATTTATAATAATCCAGTAATTATTTATCCAAATGATTTTTTATGATAAATGGAAAAACTAAATTTAATGCAAATGATAAAATTGATATGAGACAAGAATTGTTAAATATGTAATTAAAACAAATAAATTAATTAATAAAATTAAATAAATTAAATAAATAAATCATCTAAATAAATCATTTAAGTAAAAACCAGGGAGAGCTATATTTTTAGGCTACGTAGCAAAACAAGGGAGTTCAAATATCAAGGGCCTAAGCCAAGATATTGATTTTGATCCAAAACACAGAGGGGTGTAAATTATTGTTGGGTGCACAATTAGGGGTGTGCTAATTGTAATGGCTTAAGCCCAAATCATGTTTAGATCCGAAAGCCATGGAGGGTGTGAGTTATGGTGGAGAAGCAATTTTGGGGTGTGTAGAAAGAATTAGGTCAGGCCCAACCACGCTTGATGTCCGTTTGGCCAACATGTGGAAGAGCGCATGGAATTATAATGTGCAAAAGGAATAGGAAGAGTTTGATCTTGATCATAGGGCCTCAAGAGGTTAACTTTGCGGAATTGATCAAGAGTATAAAAAAATGGTTGAGATTGAAAATTTGACTGAGAGAGTATGCTAGCTGCGTACACGGAGAAACAGAGGGGTTATATAAACATTCCCCAACAATTTTTATCATTTTTTCTTCTCTCTCCGTCTCTCGCTATAACTCATTCACTCACCAAACAAAAATCTAGAGAGAGAGAGGCTCTGACCTCTCTCTAGATTTTCAGCCACTGGAAATCGTATCATCCGGCGACGCTTCCTTGCGCTGCCCTAAGCCAACCTGAGACACCTCTATGACACCTTGATACCCAGATCTCCTGTTGAAGCTCAACCGGGATCTTCATCCCAACCTAGAAATTCAACCTAACCTTAGAACCCTAGGTGGATGTCACCGTGGGTGACCGTGAATCCCCCCGTTGAGGATGAATGTCTGCCGGAGACATCATCCAAACCCTAATAACCCTATGAAGCCAAACCCTAACCCTATGGTTCTTGCGTGAACTCTGACAATCTATACCCTAACTCCTTTGAATCCCAACCTAGAAACACAAACACAGATGAATCCTAACCCTAGATACCAAGAACCGTAACCTTAATATGAACCCTAAACACCAAAAATTCTAGAAATCTAAGATTAAAATGCCAATTAAATGCAACCAATTATCCACAACAAAAGAATCAAACCCTAAGCTAAGTGTATTAGACTTAATGTCTGTGCAGTGATTCTTTGCGTATTAATTCCTTTATGTTCTTTCTGGTTTCCTTTCTAATTCTTTCTTCTTTCTTCTTCGAATGTACTACTTAGAGGGAGTCTTAGCTCTAATGATTTAGGGTTCTAATGATGAACCCTAATCCTCTTTGGAGATGAAGAGCTTTACTGAAGTGTGGGGGAATACGCAGCAAGCAAGAATTCTCTTGAGGTTTTTTTGTTTTTCCTTAATCCATTAGCTTAGGTTTTAATTTATAGGCTTGGGATTAGATGAATTAAGAAATTTTATGTAATTTGCAGTATATGTTAGATTTAGAGTTGATTCATCAAATTGTAAGATTTGATTAGATTTTGTTGTAATTAGAAAATTAGGGTTTATGAAGACTCTGTATGTGGAGCATTCTGTGTGTAAATGCGTTGCGAATAAAATAAACAATCTTTTAAACCAAATATTTAAAATGATTTGCAGCAAAAATCTGAATTTCTGGGCTTTGGGTGGCTTAGAGACAAGGAGTCCAATAATGGATACATGGCATAAAGGGTTCAAAGAAACCCTAATGTTGACTTAGTCAACACTACCTCAATGTTAATAATAATAAATATAAAAAATGAATAACTAAATAAACTTTAATAATACAACAAATCAATTTACATGCATGTTGACCCCAGTCAACAGATAAAAAATCCAATAATCATAATAATATATATAAAATAAAAGATTAAAGTTTTGTTGACTTTGGTCAACAAATTAACTTAATGGGCCTCTTAACACTTTAATGGGCTATCAATATTTAAAAAATGAAATAATGAGCCCCCTATTACACAATACACCCCCTCCTATGTCTAGAAAAATACCAATGATTTCAAGCAAACAATATAATGTATATTAGTATTAGGATATAATTTTAACAAATATATAGTAACACAAACAATTTAATAGTATAAAAGAAAGTGATTAAGTAAAATACATTAAGTATTAGTAGGACAAATTTGGGATATGACAGCTCCCCCTATTTAATTACTCTTTGATTGATGGTGCAAGAATACGAAGGTCTCTCACACTCGGGTTATTAAATAATAGAAGACCCCAATATTTGACCAAAGACTTGAAAAAGAGTTTAAAAAACAAAGTAAGTGAAGAAGTAATCGTAGATTTCGAGTATTTACCACACCCTATGGGGAAAATAACATGAGTTAGATCGCAATTATTGTGTATTTACCACGTCCTATAGGGTAAATAACACAATTCTGATAATCAACTTACTAGCGCTTCGAGACTAACATAGTAAGTTACAACGTAGATTTTACCTATTTATCAAAACTTAGAAAATATTTGTGTGTTTTTCACAAATTCAAATGGACATAACTTTTTTCTCAAACATCCAAATGATGCCTTTCTTGGCATATTGTGAAGTTTGTTGTGACATCTTTCCATTGCAAAAAGAATGAGATCATAAAGCCTCCTACATTTTATGCCCCATGCTCTTGAAGTTGCTTCCATGAAACTGAGTTTTTGCTTACAGTCAGTTTGCAATTTCCATGTTGTGTCTTCTAATGACCATTTTTCTACGTGTTTTTTATTTAAACATGTTTTACAAATTCCAAATCATGATAGAGCATTGAAACACAAGAATTAGCTGAGTTTTGAGCAAGTTCAAGTCAAACTTTTATCATTTTCGGGCTTCACTCAATTTCCCTCTAAACCTCAATTTTTCTTCCAATTATTTTCACCATTCACTCTCCTATAAATATAGGGACATATTGCATTCATTTCCTCAAGCTTGGATAGCCAAAATTACCCTGCCACTTTCTCTCCACAACTCACTTTTATGAGTTTTGGAATTCACTCTTTCTTCGTTTTTCAATTCAATTTCTTGTGCTATACTTCTTTAGTGAACTTGTGTGGAGTTTCTCAAAAAAAAATCCAAGCCAAATCGTGCCCTATTCTGTTCAAGCAAAGTCAAGTTTCAGAGCAATTTCAGTGGACATTGTTCAGGTAGATTAAGGCGCCAATTCTTCTAACTCAAATTACTTGAGTGATCTATGATGTTCGTTAATGCTTGCTATTAATTTAATTTTGGTGAATTAATGCTTATGATGCTTCTGTTTTTTGATTTTAAAACTTTCAAAACTCTATTTTTTTTCCAAATCGAGTAAGTTGTGCTTTATATAAATTTGGCGCGAGGATATGGTTGTGATCGTCTTGAAGAGACACATCCAGTTATACCACTATGAGCGTTTAAATTTACAGATTTAAGAATCTTGATCTTGCCCTAGTTGTAGGGTAGTTGGACGTTGAAGATAACCTATGTGTCTTCTTCAACCAATGAGAGTGTGACAATTGAAATGTTGTGATTGGTCTGACTTTTGTGACTTCAGTGCGCGCTTGTTGACCATAGATCACCATACATCATCACTCCTGAGCCATTAGATGTGCCAACATGTTTTAATAAGCCAGATTCAATTCCTCATATTATTTTTTATTTATTTTATTTTACAAAATTTGATTTAAAATTTGTTTTAATTTCAAAAATTCATAACTCTCTTATTTTTTATTCCAAATTTATGAAAGAATAATACAAAAGTACTTTGAAATAATTCTAACTTTGTGAATATATTGTCATATTTTTACTTTGATGTTTGATATTTTTTATAATTTTTGTATTGTTTACCTTATTTTAATTGTTTTTAAAATAACTTTCTTGATTTTTAAATTGTGAAAAAAAGTTATGGAAGGATCCAATGACCTCTTGACAAATATTGGTGACCTCATCTCATTTTTATTTCTTATTTTTCTATTTTTCACAATTTTTAGTTTATTTTGCTTCTTTTTTTAAATTTTAAAAATAGTTTATGACATTAAAAAATTATGAATTGTCGACACTTATTGGCTCATGTTTGACTTCTGACTATTTTTTGGGATTTTTATTTGGTGTTTTAGTATACTTTGTGTATTTTTACCAATTATTTCCCTTTTATTAATCTTTTAAATATTGTTTTATTAAATATTATTTTATTATTTTTGTTTTTTCCTGATTTGGATGTTATTTTGGGACAAGTTCCTCAACCTCTTTGGATCTTGGGTGTTGATAGATTGAAAAACCAAATCCACCAAAATGGATGAATGATGTTGATGATATTTGAAACTTTAATTTCATCTGATACATCCCTCCCCTCTTCATCTTATCTCTTCCTTACTTGTACTACATGTTGTTGGAGAATAATCTACATATCATTTATCTAACATGTATCACATAGATTGTTATTGACCGGCCTCAAAATAGGTGTGAATTCTATATAAGTCCACTTACGATTTCTTAACATAGCGCTAAATTCATCCCGATTCGAAAATGATCATTCGTGGCCCAAACCTATGTTTGCAAGACCAAGTTTGTTTAATTTGAAACCTTTGATCCAATAATTTTGAAGTTCATTGTTAGGAGGCTTTGATCATATCAATCCCCTAATGAGCTTCATAAACTTTAGTCTAAGTGAATCATTTGAACATTGATGATCATATGTGGTTTCCTTGAGTGCTTGAAATGAATAATCAACTTGACAAAAAGAAAATGAAACTTGTTGTTGAGAAGCTTTGATTTTATCAATCTTCTAATGAGTTTTCAAATGTAAGTTTCAAGATGGTCATTCAACTAACCTCTAACTTCTAATTCACTAACAATTGACTTTACTTTGTGTTTTTACTTTATGCTTTTTATTTTAGGCCTTTACTTTTATTTACCATTTATTTTAGCATTTACATTCCATTCCATTTTTATCTTTGTTCACTTGAGCATTTATCATTATGTCATTTTATCTTTTATCACATGAGCATTTATCTTTATGTCATTTTTATTTTGCTCACTTGAGCTTTCATTTACTTTTTTAAGACACTTAATAACCAACTTGAATAATAAAAAACCTTAAGATTACTTAGACTATTTGGTTACTATCCTTGGCATTATGGAGTTGTGGACTTCTTGGACTTAGGATTAGAAGCCTTGACACCCATGGGACCTTGTGATTTCGTTGTTATTTTGTTTGGAATTCTTGAGGTTTACCCCAAGACATTGGATTGATTTTATTTGTGTACAGGTTATTCTTATTATATGCTTTGTCTGTGATTGAGAATTCCTCTTTATACAACTGTTACTCTGCCCAATTTTGGTGAAGACTTAATTCATTTGAACCTTGGTATTTCTCAGAGGTTTAGTATTTTTGCTTGATTGTTTTCAATCCAAAGGATAGGAATTCTACATTGAATTCTTATGTCAAGTGTCAGCTTTTTGTTGGTTAGATCGTTCTTTTCCTTAGCTTTTTCCTTATGCTTTAGGATAGTCCCTTCATCTCCTTCCATCATATTTAATTTCAAAAATCTCCTCCCTCCTTTTCAAAACTCTTCTTTTTTTCTAACTTGAACCACTTTCATAATAAACTTGGACTTAGGTCCATGCATTTTCAAAAATATTTTCTTAACCAAACTTTAACCAACTTAATTATACTTTGACATTTTTTGTGAGAAGACTAAAAGTCAATCAACCTCATTCATAACATTTTTGCCACTTTTGCTTTTTACTTTAAAACCCTTTTCTCAAAAGGTTAGACTCTTGTCGATTCTTGATGTGATGCGAGCTACTATAGTTCTATGATATGTAGTAAAGTGACATATCTTCCACTTGGATGTTGAGTGAGGCTTTATTAATTTGAAAATCCAAGCTATATCTTCCACTTTGAGATGATGCAAATTCTCCTTTCTCATGATTGTGGATAGCAAGTATGTTTTCCACTCGGATATGGCGATGATGCATCTTCTCTTAAAATTAACCAACACACATGTGTTTTAAAATTTTTGAGGTGAACTACGAGTACACTGATCCCCTATTGTACGAAAGTTGGTTCGTAGGCACTAAAGATTTGCAACCGCGGCGGGTGCAAAAATTGTAAAAAAATACTTATTTTCTCATCTCCATCATATATTTTTTGTATAGACCAGTTATAGCCAAAATACACAAATATTCAAAGAGGTTCCTACAGAGTATTGTAGATGTTTAGGGTGTTAATAACTTCCCTTTACATAACCAACCCCCATACCTAGATTCTCTTCCCTTCTTTTTTGGGTTTATTCGCTCTTTTCTCATTCCTCTGGAAACCATAAAGCGCCATGGAAATTTTTATTTAATTTGTGCGAGTTAAATTAATCCAATGGATTAGTCTCAACTTTTCTACCGCTACAGTTGGCAATCCTTCATAGTGGTTTATCTTTCTGGAGTTAGGGTATGCAGTTATTTTGGCGACTGTATACTCTTGTTCAATGAGTGTGTGTTTACAATAATAGGACTTCAGCATCCTTTTTCTGAACTTAAGGTAGTCGTCATGAAACAGTTAAAAGTTTCTCATTCCTAGCTTCATTCGAGGTCATGGGAATTCCTAAGGGTCTTTTAACTATCTATCGAGTACAAGTCCTGGAAGCCAACTCTTAATTTATTCTTTGATATTTTTCATTGGAGGTTGTTGGTTGAAAACATGTGATGTCACATATAAGTATACATGTATATTTTCAGTAGAAAGTAATAGATTAGTAAGGAATTCGAACCCACATGGAGTATAAAGAAACTTAGAATGATTTTGTAAAGAACTATATTTTGTTAATGAGCATGAGTAAGATAAAAAATAATTTATGGTTGTCACAGTTTCAAGTTAGTAGCAAACAATGTCAAAAACGATTTTAATAAAGTAAGTGATTTCAGTAATAGAGAGCATGCTAGGCAATGTTCCATTAATATAATTTGTCATTTGTGTGTACATGATGTGTTATGTCATGCCATGAAAGGTTAAAACGTGATCTTAAGCTGTTACTCAATAACATCATAAACATATACATTAAAGCAATGGGGCAAATCTCTAAGCATCGCTTGTAACTTTAATGCATGTATGGGTTTATTTCGAATTTCCTCTATGATTGTAGCTCTTTATCTATAAATTAACTAATATAGTGAATATCTCTACCCTACTATTTTCAATTATTTTTATCATGAAATCCACTTGTTTTGGATCTCTCACAACAACAAGCTTGTATCTTTACCCAAGTTGATCAGTCAAAGAAGCAGATATATAACAATTTAAGACATGATAAAACAAAGCATTAATACCACATCATTTATCATGTGTTATAATATTATAAATATATGTCTTTGACTGTCGTGCCAGGCACTGCCAGAAGTTAACTTTACACAAGCAACAACAAACACATAAAAACTAACAAAAGAGAGCACCTATCATGCTTTTTACAATTTACTCTAAAACAACATAATGCAACCAATTAAACTACTAAATTATGAAAATATAAATGTAAATTCAAGTATTAAGTCTTGTAATAACTCAAAAAATATGACTTATCACACCCCAAACTTGAATCATTACTTGTTCTCAGGTGATGCGATATATTAATAATAGAAAACCATTCACTTCCCTTCATCATCTAATTTAACAGCTTAATTCATATTTAACTCAAAGCTCGTCGTAAAGGACAACCGTAAAAAATTGGCACAACTCATTCATTCTAATATATAGCTTTGTTGGTGTGTGTGTGTGTGTGTGTGTGTGTGCTTCCTAATGTTACTTTTCATACCAGAACTCTTCAGTTAAGATAGTCAGCCTAAATCCTAGTTAATTTATCTTATCTTATGGTCCAAGAATTCATTTTTTTCCAGTTTCAGAAGGACGGATTGACTATTCTAGTTTTGATTATGATGCTATCTATATGTTTTCTCTTTTACCACCTCTCCGAGACATGCATTATCATCATAAAAATGGCGGAGAATATGGATCTATCTGCATGCAGGTGTTATCAAGATGGTCGAAGATGGTGGACATGAAACACTACAACATCAACTAAGTGGTTGTTTAGTTTTAATTATGATCTCACTTAATATAAAACAGTATTTAATGAAGTCAATATCTGTTAAAGGTACCTCAAGAAGTCGTTTATGCTCAAGATAACCTAATAATCTATCAACTTAAATCAAGTTATGATTTTGAAGATAAAGACATATTTCTTGAAGTCAACGTTATGGTCAAACGAATTTCAATTAAAGTCTTATGTTTCCAGGATCAATCGTGGTTTACCTTTAAAATTCTATGATGATGGTATTCAAAATGAAGATATCTCAAGCCTATTTGAGAATATCCAAGGCTCTTGTATGATTCCAAAGTCAAAAATAAAGGTTTCAAGGCTTAAAGCTTCAAATTTGTGAAAGAGAGGAATTATAAAAACTTGATTAGTTGTGTTTGTTTGAGAGGTTGTTGTCTTGTAAAGGCACAAGGGTATTTCTTTAAATATTATTAGAACCTCTCATATTTTATATAAGCCACCTAAAATATTTTTACAACCTATCCAATTGATTAGTGTTGTTAGACTACGACGACTTATCTAGAAGGAGGGGGGAGGGGTGAATAGATCCCCATTTAAAAATTACCTTTTGAAAATAGCTATTTCAAAACTTATTTGAAAAACATTGTTGAGCAGAAGGTTTTTGGCCTAGATCAAAATAGTAGTTTAAATAAACCTAGTTATTGGAAACTCGGATATGCACAAGCCATATGGAATTAAGATAATGATAAAATCAATCAACATAACAATATCTCAATTAATTGTTTAATGTCAAACACAAGGTTTCCTATTTCCAATTTAAATAAGCAAATATATGGAACAATGCAATTTATCAAACACTTGGTGTGCGAACGAATTTTCAGAATTTTTCTTTGAGTTTTGTTGATATGAAAAAGCAGTTATAATCAATGTGATTATAAGCTAATCAATTTAAACCAAAACAATCACATAAAAAATTCTTACGAGTCGATCGATTAAACAATGAAATTCAACAAATTGCATAATGAAAAATAAAATCAAGTAAATAGATAAGATAGAGCGACATAAGGATTTGTTTAGGAAGATCACCATTCGTCCTCGCAATGGTTATGTCTTCCCCCAATTCCATTTTGGAATTGAGATACATTTCTTACTTTATAAGCATGATTACAAGAGAAGTGTTCAAGAGAAACTTTACAAACCCTAACCATTTAATCTTGATTCAACCCTTTCTCTTCTTTTGATCTTAAACAAAATTCATACCACAATAGCTACCAATTGATTTTTCGAATCTTGCTACTCCTTTGGATACCAAACTCCTAAGCTCTTTCGCGCCCGATCAATTGACCTATTGTCATTGTCGCTCTACTTTCTTGGGTACCAAACTCCGAAGGCTTTTCACTAGACCGTAATCCTCTCTTGAAAGTCTTGCACGAAAACCCCCAAATCTACCAAAGATCTTGGAGGACAAACCCGAGGTTTTTCCAGATGAAACCCCCTACAAATCTCAACCCAATATTCTCGGCTACACAAGAACCTAATTGGACGTTATCAAACCTCGCTTAGATGACACCCCGACAAAATATGATTATGTGTGATTTATTAGTGTGTATTCATAGGTTGGAGGTTGAAGGTGGAGAGAAAATGTAGTAAATTTTTATAGTTTCATCAAATTGGAATGATGCATGAATGATGTATTTATAATTGTGGAAGTGTCATACCCCAAATTTTACCTACTTATACTTAATGTATTTTACTTAACCACTTTCTTTTATACTATTAAATTGTTTGTGTTACTATCAAGGTAATTATAACCGGACCGGTCGTTGAACTGACATCCTTATGGGTTTAAGGTTGGACCAGGGTTCGGCCGAGGTCGGACAGTATATATATATATATATATAATTTACTTAAAACTTTTTAACAAATATTTACAACGCATACACCTATATATTATGAGTACTACATGACTTGTCACAATGTGTGTAACATCAAATCAGCATGTCTGTAGTTACTACCCCTAACAAAGATGACAATTTGTACCTGTATGTATTATCGGTGTTGCACATAATACTCTTTCCTACATAAATCATACCCTTTTCTTTCTCTCTCTCTCCATAATACACAATATTTTTCTATCTCTATTCATTTCAAACCAAGAGTTAAAAAATAATCACTTTTCTTTACTCTTATTTCCCCAAGAAACACCATAGAACCATCACCATATAATATCTGTACTGGTTTTCCTTTTCCTCGTCCTAGTAATCTCTATGATGCTTTTTATCCACCCAATTATAATCTTTATCCTTCAACTTCCAGTAAAATTGATTGGACTTCTGAAAGTGCTTGGGCCGCTGGTTTTAAGAGTTTTTATCCGGTTTAAGTGCCACACTGTTTTCAGTGAGTAATAGACTGAATATCGGACCAGTTTCCCGTCCAACCGGTTCTATGTCCACGACTACGCCTACGTAGGTGATAGAATTTCCGTTATCAAATTGACATTGTTCACCGTAACATACCACAATTCAAATTAACTTGGAGACATCACGACGAAACAACAAACAACATTGGTTTAAAAGGAGAAAATTATCAAAAACATTTATAAGAAACTTGGTGCATATACATACGAAACACTTGTGTATCACATCAATAACGTCATCATTATGTATCCTATCAATTTTGGGCATCATATATATACATTATATATAGCATTTTCAAACTGCTTGGACCAAGAATAATGTGACATATCTTAGGGCCTATTATGAATTAACTTATCTGCGCAAATCAAAACCTTAGCATTATACAACAAATACATCGGTTGAGAACAGACATAACCGCTAGGTTAGGGCTGTACTAAGTGATATATCTAAGCTTTATAGCTTTAGTTTAGTTATCTAAGATTCAATTATCAAACACATTTCCAAATATTAAACCCACATTATTTATCCCCTAGGTTGTGATAGATATGCAAACCTGCGATATAGCTTACTATGTTAGTCTCGAAGCTTTAGTAAGTTATTTATCTTTCAAACTCCTGTTATTTATCCACTAGGTTGCGGTAGGTATATGAAAATCTGTGATATAATTCATTGTATTAGTGTCCAAGCTACGATGAATTATCAAGCTTGTGGTATTTATCCTCTAGGTCGTGATAAATACGCAAGTCTGTGATATGCCTTACTATGTTAGTCTCGAAGCGTTAGTAAGATATTTTCAAACCTGTATCATTTAATCTCTAGGTTATAGTAGATATACGAGGATCTGCGATATAAATCGTTGCGTAAGTCTCGAAGCAGCAATAAGTTATCTATTTTTCTATAATATAGTTTATTGTGTCAGTCTCAAAGCGACAATGAGTTATCAAACTTGCATTATTTATCCAATTGTGGCCATTATTTTTTACTCCAATCAGGCCCATAAGCTATTTGGGTCTTGTATAAGAGAATCAAACCTTATATTCACACCCTTGCATGCAATTCTACCAATTTTGTACAAAAACTCTCAAATTTACCAATGATAGCCATTTCTCTATTTCTCTCTCCATACTCCACTAACTTGTACAATCTTTTGGTTACGTGCTAGTGCACATATGAGTTGTATAAAATTCACAAAATGCCTCCCCATTCCTTCACAAAATGCAAGCTTGAGCACCAAGTTGAATTTTGGCCTAAACTCTCCAAAACACCCTCCAACGTCTCTAAGCTTGTAATGACCTATCTACCCCCACTTTGAAGCTCTATATAAGAGCACCCTTTCATTCATTCACTCAGACACCTTCAACATTGAGCTATCTCACCAAAAACCCCATTCTTGCCTTCTCTCTCTCTCTCTCTCTCTCTCTCTCTCTCTCTCTCTCTCTCTCTCTCTCTCTTTTAAAGCAAGCCTTTTTCTGAGATTTCTTCAACACAAAGCTCTTTATTTGAGCTCAAGGAGGAAGATCAAGGAGCAATCTCTGGGTTTCTTCTTCATTTGGTAGAACAAGAGGGTAGTGGAATCATTTTCCACTAGGTAAGCTTACTAAACCCTATACCTTTACATGTTGCATCTGGAAATCGTGTAATATTGTTCTTATGTTGCTATTGAGTCCCTTTCTTAAGGGTTTTTTTGTTTCTGTTTATATAAATTTATTGAAATCTGAAAAATATGTTAAAAAGTGATTTTACAATCCTTTCTCGTCCAGATACATCCCTCATCTCTCAACCTTTTCAAAACTTTATTGAATCACAGTTGTAGATCTTGTTGAGATCTTTAACTTTGGTGTTTATACTTTTTAGTTTCATCAAGAAATGAGATAGAAATCTGGGAGTGAAAGTCAGTATATATTCTTGAAGATGAATGATTTTTGTTTTCTTAGTTAACTTCTCATCCAGATTTCTCCCTTATCTCTCAAATATTTCAAAAAATTCTAGAATCAAAGTTGTAGATCTTTTTGAGATCTATAACTTTGGTGTTTAAACTTTTCAATTTCATTGAGAAATGAAGGAGAAATTGGACAAGAAGGAGCCCTGAAAATCAGGTTTTTTCGCGCGTTTAGAACATTTTTTTAGCTTGTTTCACCACGCGTTTCTTGCTGATTAGTTGATCATGTTGTTTGGCCTCTAGAACCCAATGATTGACAGGGAATCTGAATGGTCCATGTTGATTATAAGGCCCCTGAGCTAAAAACAATGTTGACCATAATATTATATTATTACATTTCTTTTTTTGTTTTATTTTCACAATTAATTCCTTTGATTTCATAATTTTATTTAAAATATTGTTGTTCATCAAAAAAATCTTTAAAAAAATCATTAGTGAATTTTGAAAAGTCTATTTTATTATTCTGATTTTTATTTATTTCTTACAACATTTTTTTCATATTAGTTAAATAAAATGGTTAAAAGTGTTTTTAATGGTTTTTATTTTTTATAGTTTTATTATAAAATCAATTTTGACATTTTTAGAAACTCTAAAAATTCACAAAAAATATTTTCATGTTCCTCTGAGTTTTCTTTAATTTTTTGTGGTCTTAGACTTCATTTATTTTAGCGTTTTTTGGTTTTTTAAATTTGAAAAGCAATTTAATGGCTTTTGAGGTTTTATTGCTTCTTTTTTAAGTTTCAATACAACTCACTTATTTCCATTGATCTTAAAATTCCACAAAAAATTTTCCAAGCTTATTTAAGATGTTTGGGTCCTGTTTATCTTTTTTGTTGATTTTTAATTCTAATTTTTGTATTTTATACAAATCTATCTTGTTTAATGGTCATTTAAGCTTAGTTTTGAGCTTGTATTGATCTTTCATTTTGATTTTGATATTTCCATGATATTTTAAGTTGAGAAAGGATTGGTTTCTTATTATTAAGGGACTTGAACTACTTTTTTAATTTTTTTGGGATTTTATATCCTATTTTTTTATTTTTCACGAAATATTGTAGTGAACATGTCCCTTTGGCCTAGTGTAATTGAGTCAAGCTTCATTTTGAAACTTATGGACATAATTTAAGGCTGTTTTTTGGGTATGTTATGACCATTTTACTGCTTTAATGGTATGTCAATTTGTTTTCATTCATTTAAAATTGTATGTTAATTATTTGGTTTTTACCTTGAGCATGAAGTTTGTGTGGTTTGCAAAACCCTAATTTGTGGTTCTTGTAAACCTTTGAGCTAATCCTTGACATGATTGTGATTCATTGAGATTTAGAGAAATAATAAACTCAAGGATAGCCTCAATAAATGCTTGAGAGGCATTTGATCTCTTTTGATCATTTTCTCATTCCATTTTGAGATTGATCATTTCTTATGTTTCTTTGTTTATTATGTGAGATATAATTAATGAACTTGTGCAATACGTAAGGAATCAAACCTCATTATTTGTACCTTATTCTCAAAACTTTTTTAACATCTTAAGTTCAAATACTTTGAACCATTTAAGCATCCTAACTTGTAATTGCTTATGTGTTTGAATTCATCAAATATGATTAAGGTTAAGAGTTTGTTTTGATACATTCCTTTGTAAAATACCTTTCATCCATAATGAATGAACCCTTGTGTGTTTACTAGTGACTTCTAAGTTAATCATACCTTTAATACATATCTCCCATGATTCTATGGCTTTCCCTCAATTACAAGTCTATCATGATGACAATTGGGAGCCATATCTTTGTTTTGACCTAGTTTGTGTGTGATGATGTTTTAAATTCTCTAAAGGATCATGAGTCCAACATATTATGCTTAAGTCTTGATCTTAACTTCTCTTTTCATATAATTTATCATGCTTCTTTGATCCATGGTTAAGAACTCACTTGCTAACCCACATAGTGATACATAAGAAGCCACGTTCTCTTTTCTACTTGTGTTTTGAGCATCATTGTTTAATGATTGCATCATAATACTTTGTCCCATGTCCTATGAATGTATCTTGATATTGGATACTTCCCATAAAATCTAAGAATATTTAATTTGATTTATTTAAATCATATTTATTGTATGCATCAAAGGACTATACTTTGCCATATATCATAACACTTGAGTGTGTTATCTTGTTGACACTTCTTGAGCCTTTAAGTTAATGATTGATATCTTGTGAGGGTTTCAACATTACCCCGTGAAATATAAGATTTCATTTTACCCATGCTTAATATTTATCAATCTCATTTGATTTAAGACAAGTATTATCCATCATTAGATGATTTTGTTCATCAACTAGGCGACTTTTCTTGTGTAAGAAATTTCACCTTCTTACTTGGTCACTTTTGAATATCATATAGAGTTAAATTACTATATAAATCACACATTTCATAATTCTTATATTATTCTCTCTTTTCTTTTGATCTTTACTTCTTAAATTTAAAATTCCTTGCTTGCCTCCTTTGACTATTCTCTTTGTGTGATATGTATGCATTTGTTTCTCCATACTTGTGATGATTGAATTTGAGATCTTATAGATCATTTGCTACTGACTTGTGTGTTTTGTAAACCTCTAAACATGTTCCATCTTCATATATCCCTTTCTTGTGCTTCACTCACCTTTAGGGACATGTTAGGGCTTATATTCAACCTATTCTTGCCTTAACTTGTGAAAATGCTTAAGTAGTGTTACCTTAGGGGTGTTAGAGATCTTATAAGATGTTTAGATTTAGGTGTCAACCTATTGTTGTCTACTTGCTAGCATGTTTTGTCATGTATTGAAGTTTTGTCTTCTAAATGCACACTTGCACTTCTACTTGCCTAGTTAGGTAATAGTATTTTCTTCCTGGCCTTTATTTCCATTCTTAGGATAGTATAAGTTGTTTAACATGTTAGATTCAGAACTTATATGATATCTCGATATGCTTTTATGTCACACTTATTGATTGTTTGTCTTTTCTTTCTTGCTTTCCTTCTATTCTTCTCCAACTTTTGTTTGATATCTCCATCTCTTTTGAGTTTTATCACCATGTCTTGTGTGTTTATTGATGTGTTATCATCTTACTTGTGTGATGTTTTGTCATCTATACTTGATGTTTTGTCATCCTTGTTTGATGTTTTGTCATCTTAATGCATATATGCTTGATGTTTTATCATCTTTATTTGATGTCCATCATCTTTCCTCTATCTTTGCTTGCCTTTTTTTAAGTAGTTTTATAGGTATCTTATCTAAGTACCTTATATCTTAAGAAAGTTTCTACTTCTCATGTGTGTTGATGTTTTGCCATCTCTTCTATCTTTTCTATCCTACTTTGATTTTTGATATCATTGTTAGGTGTTGATATTTTGTCATCTAATATATCTTTGCTATCCTACTTTTATTCTTGATATCATTGTTAGGTTTCGATGTTTTATCATCCCTTATCTATTTTATATCCTACTTTGATGACTTGATATCATTGTTAGGTGTTACTTCTTTGCCATCCCTTCTTCTATTCTTGATTAATGCTTAAGTGTCTAATCAAATTGCATGTGTATGTTTATGTGATACTTGCTTTCTCTCTTATATAAGTAAGATTGCTTGTCTATTATTCCTCTTCTTATCTTTTATGAGATTTCCATGTTCCCCATAGGATCTTTAGTTCATTCTTCTATAAGTTTGAACTAAATATACCTTAGGATGGAATCTATGCATGCCAACATTAGGTAGATCTCCCTCTTATCTCAACTTTAGGTCCACAAGCATGATAACTTATAGGATTGAGATCCTCTTTTGTTAGTCTTTTGTATTTTTCATCCATGTAACTCACCAAAACTTTTGAGGTGAAATTCGAGAGCCTTAATCCCCATTGCACGATCGGTGGTGCATAGGCACAAAGGTTCACAATCGTGGCAGGCTCAACCAATAAAAACTTTCTTTTTGTATACACTGTGTATGCATTCCCTTAGCATTAAGCTTTAGACTTATATTTCTTACACACCTTTAGAATATAATAAACTTAACTGGATCTCATGGAGTACCACAGACGTGAGGGGTGCTAATACCTTCCCCTCGCGTAACCAACTTCCTTACCCTTTTTCTCTAAGACATGAGAACATGCTCCTTTCCTTCCCTCAGGTTTACTTAGTATTTCCTTTCCCTCTCTTGGGATAAATAACATTGATGGCGACTCTTCTGGCTTTTTCCTCCGTTCGCGCTTTGATGAAAATCCCAGACGCGACAACTGGTGACTCTACTGGGGACAGATTGACCAATTGCTGGTCCATCATATGCAAGTCAGTCCTAGCTTGTGTTTGTTTTCTTTTCTTTGGGTGTTTTTGTTTGTTTATTGTTTTATTACTGTCCTTTGTTGATCGAGACCAGTTTATTTATGGTATACCCATTCAGATTTGATATCTATTTGTATCTTTAGAGTCTAGTATTATCTAGTCTTCTTGGGTTGCGTTTTATCTCATTTTTGTGGTTTGTGGTTTAGTTTACCTAGCACATCCTTCTAGAGTGTGGCATACACTAGTCCTTCTGATGTCAGTCCAATCTCTACTTGGCTAACTTTTCGAGTCCAGACTCTTTTTTGCTCATCAATCAAATCTAATTTCTACATGGTATATCTTTTAAGTCCAGTATTATCTGACACTTATTGGCAAGATTCAATATTCACTAGTCTTCCCTTCTTTCACCCAGTTTGCTTGGTATCATCCTTCGAAAAAGTTAATTTCCCTTGTTCCTTTACTTTCTTATTCAAGAGTGTAAATTTTCGGGTTCTTTTAGTATTCAATCCTCTTCCACCTTGAACATTCGAAAGTTGTTTCTTTTTATTACTTATCAGGTTTAAGAAGATTGAATATGGGAAGTTGTTGCACCCTAAAATCTATCCTCTTGTTTTTAGAACTTTAAAGGCTTATGTTTCATCATATGCATTCATACATTGTGTTAGGATCAAGGTATTTTGGTTCCCAAGTTCCTCTACAAGCTATGGAAGATGGTTGTGTTTACAATCAGTGCTAGAAGGTTCTTATGCCCTCACTCTTTGAGTCACTCAAGCTACAAAGGTTTCTCATACCTTAAGACATCTCTATTGTCTTATTAATTCATCAAGAGTTTGAGATTTGCAAGAGTTTTGAAGTGAATCATTGTTCTCCTATTCATCTCTTGAGATTAGAGTTTTAGCCAGTCGAAGTTGTCATACCCCAAATTTGCCCGCCCTTAGTGTTCCTGTCAAGTTTATTTTCAAAATTATATTTTTATAAAATTCTTTTTATTTACATTAATATTTCGGGGTTTTATAAATATTCGTTCCCAAGCCCAGTTAAAAATATAATAATTTATTTCAAATTATTTGTATTTTTTAATAACAAATACTTGCTCATCTTCATGTACTTTTCAATTGGATTTTTATTTTGAATAAGTAACATAGCACAATTGGTAAAGAATGAAGCTTGCAAATATGAGGTCGCAGGTTCGAATCTCTTATGGTGCACTTTTTAACATTTATTCTATTTCTTTTTGTTACTAATTTTATTTCCTTTTTTAAAAATCGGGCTTGGGATTTTCATACACTTTGGATAACTTAGTCTTTAAGTTTTTTCTAACCTAATTCAAGTCTATAAATAGGACTCTTATTTATCCTAAAAATTCATCCCCAATATTCACAAAAACATGATTCTCACAGTCCCACGAATTTCACTCACACTTTGGTTTTTTCTCTCTTTTAACAAATTTCTTGTTTTCAAAATCTCTTTTGCTATTGGTGTTTTGGCCGATGATTCAAATATGAGGCCCCCTATTTTATTTTCAATGTTTAGTTTTTAACATATAATAAACATCTATTTGGTGTTATAAGTTTTTTTTAAATTATATTACATATTATATTCACTTACATTCACCTATTTCACACAATTTCTAAAATATTATTTTTACAATATTTCTAACATAAACAAAACCTTCCTCACATTTTCTTTACACTGTATGCATACACACAACGACCTACGTGAAGAAGTGTAAAACACAAGAAGGGGGGGTTGAATTGAAAACTTAAAATCAAATGCGCAGTAGACACAATATTTTTATCCTGGTTTGTTTGATCTCAAACTACTCTAGTCCACCCGTCAAGGTGATTTCGCCTCTCTCCAACGAGGACTTAATCCACTAATCAAAAACTGATTACAATCACTACTTTGACAACTGCCAAAGTCCTCTTGAGTACTGTTGTACCCCAAAATTTGCCCTCTCAATTCTCAAGGCCTTTCTCACAAGGATTTTCAAGGTTCAAGCTTGAACAAGTGCATTTGAATTTTCCAGTACCAAAATTAAAAGGAAACTGTCAAAAATGGAGAAAACAGATAAAAATAACATTTTGACAAAAATTGGAGAAATACAAGTGTTCTTCGTTTCAGCTCTTTCGATTGGCCTTTTGGCCTCTTTCGACACAAGCTTGGATTGCATCCTTCGATTGGCCTTTTGACCTCTTTCGACACAAGCTTGGATTGCATCCTTCGATTGGCCTTTTGACCTCTTTCGACACAAGCTTGGCTTGCATCCTTCGATTGGCCTGTTGACCTCTTTCGACACAAACTTGGTTTGCATCCTTCGATTGGACTTTTGACCTCTTTCGACACAAGCTTGGCTTGCATCCTTCAATTGGCCTTTTGGCCCCTTTCGCCTGGGCATGTGACTTCTTGTTGCAGGTTTTGTTTGTGTCTTTTGCTGCCTGCATGCTTGCAATCGAAGGCCATGACCTACTGGTCACATGTACCCCCCTGCAAGGCAAGTCTTCGTTTGGGCACTCACCTTCTGTGTGCCTGGATGAAAACTTCAGTTGAGCAAAAGCTTCTTTCGAATGAAACTTGGATATGTCCTTCATGTTGAACTCTAAGCTTCCTTCGAACACGGACTTTCGATTGGGAAATATGATTGCTTCGACCCAGGCTTTCGATTGGGAAATATGCTTCCTTCGAGCATGAGCTTTCGATTGGGCAATAGCTTCCTTTGAGTTAGCTTGTTTCGACCACAAGCTTCGACTGAGGCAAAGGCTTCCTTCAAACAGATGTGCTTCGATCTCACTCTTGCATTTTACATAAGACCAAATCTCGTTTGCCAGGCTGTGTTGCATCCAAGTCTTTATATAGTCAGAAGCTTGTACGAAGGTTTTAAACTTTACCTTCTGGATACTACTATTCTGGGTTAAAGGCTACATACTCTTTCTTCAAATAGAGAGTACTTTATAACAAAAGCAGCTGTCAACCTGAATTTGGTCTGAGCACAAGCAACGTCAGAGGCATAAGTCACATCTCCTGCACCCCACTGTTGTTGCTGCCAACAGGCCCCCCACTTGTACCTGTCACGTTACATTATTTTATTATTTTGCAAGGCTGGCTGTTGAAGACATGTCCTTTCTTTTTCTCTATAAATAGAGGAATTTATGCAAAGCTAAAGGGAGGATCTTGGGGACCAGCAGAACGAATCTCCCAAAGTTTCTCAAACACAGAAAAACTCTCAAGTTCATCAACACTTGAGAAATCAAAACCCAAAATCCCCAAACACTTGCTTCCTTCGATTCTGAAGAACAAACACTCTTCAGTATCCTTCGAATCCAGCTTGGAAAGAAACACAAGACTTGTTTATTTCCTTCTTTCGAATCCAGCAGTCCAAGCACAACTGTTGGCCCCCTCTGTCAAATCCAGAACCTTGGACCTCCACTCAAGGTCCCACATCCATTCAAGGCCTGAAGCGAGGTAAGTTATTCTTACCTTTGAACTTTTCGTTTCATAACATGTAAATACAATTCCTTTTCGTTTGAAACATTGTACATACCATTGTTCCTTTCGTTTCCACATTTTTAACATGTTTTTAAAAGTTAACCCTTTCGTTTTGCTTGCTGTTTGCCTGAACTAGCTTTAGTTATTAAACTGTTTGAAAGATAAATACTAGCATGGCCTCAGGCCATGTTGTCACTTAATGCTTGAAATGAAAGAAACAGGAAACAGGAAATAGGGAACGAAGCTTCTGGCTTCTACCCTCTTTCTCCAGGTCAAACGAAAGAGACAACCAGGAGGGAAACCATGTTGATTTCTAGGCCCAAACGAAAAGCATGCCTTCACTGACTTCCAGCCCCTAATCGAAAGACATTCCCTCACTGACTTCCAGGCCCCAGTCGAAGGATACAACTTGCTTCTGCCTTTTTCCAATCGAAGGACAGGACCTCGCCCCTGCCAAGGCCTAATCGAAAGACGTGACTTCACTGGTGCTAGCCCCAATTGAAGGAGGCCAACAGAAGGCAAATTGAAGGCTGCTACTGCCTGGGTCGAAATACACTCATTTTTTTCTTCTTTTTATCTTTATTTTTCCTTTACATTTCTATGCACTTCAATATGGTTGTAATAGTGTAGGATTTATTTTTTGCACTTTTTATTGCTTTTGTACAAATGCTAGTAAATAGGTGTGTATGGAAAGATAAAACCAACAAGTAGACAACATAAAAATCAAAGACAAATGCATGCAATAAAACACACTTTGCACACATGCACCCTTAGGGTAATCTCACTTGTTTCCTTGGAATATAGTCATGTCCCTCGAGCATGGGCGTTTTAGCAAAGACCCTCGATAAAAGATCGTAGTCCCTCGATGACCCTTGATGTTGCCTTCGGTAAACGATCTAGTCCCTAAAACGACATTGCTAAAACGTCCCATATGTTGCCTTCTATGACTATACAAACGTCCCACGTCCGTCCCGTTCAACATCCTAAACGCAAGGTTGTTCACCAAATACAATGGTGAAACAACACTGTTAAAAGGGTTAAAAACATAAGAAAAATCTTTGAGTAAAATAGGGTAAACAACTCTTAGTTACTTGATCAAAAATCTTGCAAAACATCCTTTCCATTTTTCAAAACACACTCCACAACACAATTCCAAAACAACTTTCAAAAACATTGAAACATCTTTTCAAAAAGACAAACACCTTTGTAAAACATTCAAACAAGAATTGTTACAAAGGTTGCCTAGACAAGGCATCTTTTTTCAAAACATTTTTCAAAACCACACACACAAAGCACCATTTCAAACAATTGAAAAGCAAAGGCAAGTGATCCAAAAACAAGTAACTAAGAGCCCATGGATAACCATGGATGAAAAGGGTGCTAGCACCTTTCCTTTTCATAATCTACCCCTCGAACCCACGAAAACATCTCAAAGGTCTTTCCTGTGCTTTTTGACCTTTCCTTAGGATAAATAAAAAGTCGGTGGTGACTCTTGCTAAACCGAAACATTTGCGAACACAAACACAAAATCCCAAGTCAGTTCTCCCACCTGATCACAAGTACAACCACAACCCGGTTAATCTCAAGGAAAACTAACTTAATCAAGATAAAAGTATTTTGTGTATGGTTGTTTTTCTTTACAAAAGCAGTCACCACAACTGTGATATTTTACACAATTTTGAGCGTAGAAAAGAGTATGTAAGCTTGCAGCGTTTAGAGATGTATTGCAGTCGTATTCAAAAATCGTAAAGATTTGTCCTCTTAGCTTGTTTATATAGGCATATGAATCCTGTCCAACATAAAGCGTGATAATGGACATTTAAATTGTTTCCATATTGAGAAGATTCTTGTCTGAATGAAGCCGTTACATGTGATGTTGTCTTGATTAAATAGTAACACTTCAGAATCTTACAATCTTGCATGCTGCAATTGCTTCAGAACATTGATCACTTAGAGATGTGAGGATCTGATTGTATATGAACCTTCTGTTCAGAATCAGAGTATTCTTCACTTCAGCGCAGGTTCTAATCATCATTCTTCAGCGCAGATTCTGATTACCTCAGTGTGAAAGCTTTTATAGCTTAACTTCTGATGCTGCTTTGGTCAGAACTTCTGCATACAAAATAATACAAATTTAGAGTGCATATTTGTTCTTTGTGTTTGTTATCATCAAAACTCTAATTAAGGGTTGTAGAATCAAAATATGTTCTAACACTACGCATATATATCATTTCTAAATCTTATTTCAAAAGACCATTGTTCACAAAATTTCTAACCATTTTATTTAAACCAAAATCCGTCAAAGACTAACATCACCACCATGACCATGAAATTGCAATCACCATAATTCTAGATCTGGAAAAATAAACAACATCACTTTTGCTATAACAATAACCTCAACACCATGTAAATTCAACATAACTATGAATCAAAATCTGGAAAAATAGTGTGTTGTTGTCTTTGTTATTTTTATGCAGAAAAGAAGGAGAAGAAAACTGTTGAAATAATAGCAAAATCTCAACAACGCACCCATCATATATGCATCAACCGTCACCTTCGCACCTCAATACCACCGTCCTTCATTCACTCCAAACCGACCGTCGTGAATCACACTCTGCCGATGAATCCACCTCCCAAACCAATTCCATCACCGCCAAAGTACAACCATCACCTGAGTTCATCAAGGACCGTCGAGCACCGACGCGGGTTCATCATCTCTGGTAACTCTCGTTCTTGTTTCTCCAAATTTTTTAGTGATATTTGCTTTATTTGTTTTATGATTAAAAGACGATTTGGTTTTATGAAAATTGAAATAATGTGGGATAATTGAGAAAGGAAGCAGAAACTGTTTAGGAAAGCAAAAGGGGAAAAACGACTAAGAGAAAAGTGAAGGTCTTACGTTACAGCTTCTGCCTTATCTTATGTTTTTTTATATTTATTTCCAATTCCATGTGTTAAAATACGATTGGGATTTTGACCTTTTAAACTCAAGTTTTTAATGTTATTAATTTACTTCATTATATATTGTTCAAAAAACATGGGATTAGAGATGACCGTTTTTCCTTACATGTTTTTTATTTAATTTGTTAAAGTCTAAATTCTAAGCATGTTCATATGAAATGTGATATAAATATGGAGAAGTTTTGGATGTGTGAGAAAAGAAAGAGCACGTTAGTTTTGTTGTTTAAATTTAGTCATTAATTTCATTTTATATTTTCTCTTTATTTATCTTATTTTCAATTTGTAATATATTATTGTTGATTAATGCATTTGGATAAGGATTAGGTCAAATTGGACCATTAGTTTGTTACTAGGCCCATTGATTCCTATTCATGCCACCATTTGTTTCTTTCTACACCTCTCGCCCATTTCTTTTTTGTTTTAGTTTGTTTACTTTAAATATTTATGTTAGTTTTATTTTGTTTGTACTCTTAGTTAGATTAATTTATTTAATATCTAAATTTGTTCGAAAATTCATAAAAAATACTTATACATAATCAAAAAAATTTAATTAAAATTAATTCAATCATTCTATAAATAATAGGATGTCCATCTTCGGATAATTAAATTGGTCGACACATCGTCTACCGACTTATTATTCAAAATCAAACAATTAAAATTCATGCAACTCACCAAATTCACCATCCGCGATCGACACGTGGCCAATATCTGGCCACATGATGAGGAGACTATATCAGACTCCCGCTCTACGTCTTAATATAGCTAACCAACATTCAAATCATTTTTCTACTAACTTAACAAAAAACCAATATGTTTTTGAAAAAGGATTAAGGAGAATTTCTTTCGAAATTAACTACGAACTATGTCTACGCTCACACAATTTTCAACCCAGACAAGGTTCAATGATAATTTGGAATCAATTCTATGTAATCCTATAAAAAACACCAACCAATTGTGAACTACGAATTAGAAAACTGATTCCTCATAAGAGGATACATAGGCATACGATTAAAATCCCCGCGAGTTCCCCTAATAAAAAACTAAAACCCTATCTCCTAAAAAATTATGCTTCTAACCCTAGTATCCTTGTGTACAAGGTATATAAGGGGTGCATAACACCTTTCCTTCGTCTAAAATCGAGTCAGAAACCTATAATATACAAGTTTTTTAGGGTTACCCTTTATATTCTCTTCCTTAGGATAAAAATTAAGGGTGGCGACTCTATATTTTAAAACCAATTACAAAAAAAGTGTTTGATGCTTATATAGGCCAAGGTTATGAAGTAATATCCTATCATTGTCATATAAACTTTATACATTCTTCTGCTTGAAGAGTAACCCATGAATTTCCTTTCATCCCGTGTGGGATCCTTCTTATACACTTGACCTTTGTCAGCAAAGATCTGGCATTTACTTCCAAATATATGAAAGCATTTGACTTTAGTTTTATATAGTCAAATACTTTTATATATTTGGAAGTAAATGCCAGATATTTGCTGACAAAGGTCGAGTGGATAAGAAGGATCATGTTGTACCCCAATTTTTGCCCCTAAGATTCCTCTATCACATCATATCAACTCGAGCATAACAAGATCACATTAGGGTTGGTTCTTCCTCTTTTTCTATCTCCTATCTTTAAGTTTGCTCTTGAGGAATCTCCAAGCACCTTGGTTGTGTATTTTGTATATGTGTTGTTGACTAACATCTAATCAAAATACAAAAAAAAATATTTGTCTTTGTCTTTGCATATTTGTGTTTTGTAGGTACCAAGTCGAAGCATCTGACAAATAAGGATTTCTGGTATTATTTTCCTAAAATCTCTATTTGCAAAGAAAAATTAACAAAAATTCTTTTTTTAACTGATGCAATCGATTTCTCTTAAAGTGCAATCGATTGCACATAGTGTATTTTGCGCCATTTTTGAAAAAAATACACTGTGCAATCGATTTGCATTGTAGTGCAATCGATTGCACGTCGTGAAAATTAAAAAAAATCAGCATTTTAAACTTGTCAAATTTTGGCTCCAATTTTCTTTCACTTTTGAAAGATGTATCATTAATTCAAATTTTAGTGCCAATATTTCATTTTTAAAAAGAATTATCATTAATTCAAATTTTGGCTCTAATATTTGAAAGAATTATCATTAATTCAAATTTTGGCTCTAATTTTTGAAAGAGTTATCATTAATTCAAATTTTGGCTCCAAGAATCAATTACCAAAATACCACTAATCCCAATCCTAAAACTCTATAAATAGAGCCCTCATTTCATTCAAATTTCAAGCTTTTGATATCCAAATCCACCTTGCTAAAAAATCTCTCAATTCTCTCCATCTACCAAATTCACTCAAAGCTCCATTTTCAAAAAGTTAGTAAGCTTTATATTGAAGCTTACTAATCTTTGAGCTAAACCTTCATCCAAACACTTTTTCTTCATCAATTCTCTATATCCAAGCTTGGTCAATTGATTCTTGTGGTTGAATTGAAGCAAATTCTTGAAGTTGTTTTGATAATTCTCTAGATCTACCTTTGGTAAGTTGGATAATTCATCTTTCACAATGTGATCTCTTGTTGATCTTTGGGTTTGATTCTTTGAGCATTATTTTGTGATTCCAATAGTGTTATTTTCTCATAATTTGATGGAATTTTCGTGCTCAATTGGATCCATGATCATAAGGTATTTGATGGAAAGTTTGAACAAGAAATTGGCCTTTTAAAATGTTGTTTTTGCTACTGTAACAGTGTGCAATCGATTGTAGTAACTGTGCAATCGATTGCACAGAAGCGTTTCACACAAATTTTTTTGAAAATAACACTGTGTGCAATCGATTGCACAGTTACTGCAATCGACTGCACAGGGAAAGAATGCAATTTTTTGCCTTGTTTTGGGGCAGCTTTGATCCAAAATGACTTTTCTACTCACTCCTTTTGATTGTTGGTTTGGATTGCAATTTTAAATGTCCAATTTGTCTTTAAACTCAATGGACTTTGTGATATAGATGAAGTTGGATAAATGTTAATCAATTCAAATCTACCTAAGAGTGAATTATTTAATTCATTTTTGGTGCTTTGGATTAATGATATGTTTAGTGCTTTAATCCATCTAGAGGAGTGGTTGAATTTAAAGATGAAAGAATTTTGAAATGATGATCCAAATTAGCTTATCATTCCCCTCCCTCTTCATCTTATCCCTTTATTTTTTAATTGTGCTACATGTTAAGGGATGGTGATCTCTATATCATTTATCCAAACATGAAGTACATAGATTGCTATTGACCGACCTCAAAATAGGTGTGACTTCTACATAAGTCCACTTACGATTGCTTAACATAGCGCTAAATTTTGTCCCGATTCGAATAAATGATCATTCGTGGCCCAAACTTATGATTGCAAGCCCAAGTATGTTAATTTGATCTCTTTGATCCAATAACCTTGAGATTCATTGTGTGGAGGCTTTGGTTCTACCAATCCTCTAATGGATCTACAACACCTTTGGTCAACGCGGATCACTTAAACATCGTTGACCATTACATGTTGCCTTGTGAGAATTCTAAAATGGATGATATACTTGACAAAAAGCAAATGCAACTTGTTGTGTGGAGGCTTTGGTTCTACCAATCCTCTAATTAGTTCCAAATGCAATTTTCAAGATGGTCATCCAACTAACCACTAATTACTAACAATTAACTTTACTTTACGCTTTTATTTTTATGCTTTATGTACCATTTACTTTTAACATTTTACATTTCATGTTATTTTCATCTTTGCTCACTTGAGCATTTACTTTTATATCATTTTTATTTTTGCTCACTTGAGCTTTTCTTTTCCTTTTGAAGACACTTAATAATCAACATGAACCATAAAAAACTTTAATGATACTTGGACTATTTGGTTACTATCCTTGGCATTATGGAGCGATTGGACTTCTTGGACTTAGGATTAGAGACCTTGGCCTATCTTGGAGACTTTGTGACTTTATTTGATATTTTGTTTGGAGTTCTTGAGGTTTACCTCAAGACATTGGGTTGTTTGTTTGTTTTGTGTGCAGGTTATTGTGATTACACCCTTTGTTTGTAATCTGGAACTCACCTGTATACAGACGTTACTCTGCCCAATTTTTGCGAAGACTTAAAACACTTGAAGTTTGGTTCTCTCAAGAAGTCTAGTATCTTTGCTTGGTTGGTTTCAATCCGAAGAATGGGAATTCTATATTGACTCATAATGTCAAGTATTGGCTTCTTGTTGGTTAGATGGTTCTTATCCCTAGCTTTTACCTTATGCATTAAGATAGCCTCTTCATCTCTTCCCATCTTCTTTAATTTCAAAAATCTTCTCCCTCCTTTTAAAAAAAAACTCTTCTTGTTTTGAAACTTGAAACATTTTCATAATAAACTTGGACTTAGGTCCATGCATTTTCAAAACATTTTCATAAATAAAATTCAATCAATTTAATAATACCTCGACATTTCTTGTGAGAAGACTAAAAGTCAATCAATATCATTTCAAACCATTTTGCCACTTTGGCTTTTATCTTTAAACTTTTCTCAAAAGATTAGACTCTTATCAATCCTTGTAGTGATGCAAACAACTATACTTCTACAATATGTAGTGAAGTGAGATATTTTCCACTTGGGTGTTGAGTGAGGCATTGTTGATTTTAAAATCCAAGCCATATCCTCGACTTTGAGATGATGCAAATTCTCCTTTCTCATGATTGTGGGTAGTAAGTATGTTTTTCACACGGACAATGACGATGATGTCTTATCTCATAAAATTAACCAACACACTTGTGTTCCAAACTTTTAAAAGAGGAACTACGTGTACCCTGATCCCCTATTGCATGAAAGGTGGTACGTAGGCACTAAAGGTTCGCAACCGCGGCGGGTGCAAAAATCATAAAAATATTTCTTTTCTCGCCTCCACCATCCATTTTTTATATAACACATTTTTATAGCCAAAATATACAGATTTTTCAAAGTGGTTCCTGCAGAGTACCATAGATGTTTAGGGTGCTAATACCTTCCCTTTGCATAACCAACCCCCTTACCTTGAATCTTTCCCTCTCTTTTGGGTTGTTCGCTCTTTTCCCATTCCTTTGGAAACAATAAAGCGTGGTGGCGATTTTTATTTTGATTTGTATAAAGTCTAGTCAATCCAATGGCTTAGTCTTGAACATTTCTACCGCTACAGAAAAAATGGCGACTTCAATGGGGAAAGATTGACCTCTTGCTGGTCCATCCCTAAGTGGGTTGAGCCTATATTTGTTTATATATGTATATGTGCTATTTTTGTTTATGTGTTATATTTTGTATATATGTTTGTCTGGATTTTCCTGGTTTTCAGGGTGCTTGGTGATTACTTATAAGTCCTATACCCGGACTTGGGCAAACTTTAAGATAGGAAGGGCGGTATAGTCATGTTAACTTTGAGGGAGTAATCCCAAAAAATGAGGCATGAGATCCCCCACTCAGTGGATGCCCCTTGATTGTAGTGTCGTTTACCGAGTAATCAGGAAGACGTACTGCTTTCGACCTGGGAGCCTGCTGAAGCTGAGGACCGTAGATTACCAAACCCATCTTGGCCTTTTAGGTGTAGTGCGGAAGCTATGACAGAGTAATCCGGAAATAGTTGTCACGCGATACTACGCTCGGACGAGTCTTTCTTGAGAATATTACTAATTAACGAGTTAATCGGGAAGTTGGTAATATCTGAAGGAAGGATGTAGACTCTGGGAACCTCTGGAACCTTGTTCGGCAGGTGATAACATTTTTAGACCAATACCTTATGGGTAGTACCTTCGACCTCATGCTTGTGACGTTGAACCTATGAACCCTATATGTGTGATCTTGTGTGTGATTGTTGCATCATGCATCCATGCACTCATAAGCATCTTTTGAAAAAACAATATTTCAAGGGATTTAAAGGTTGACTATTTGTGAATATCTCAGGTACTTTTAAACCATGGAATCTGGAAAGAGAAACAAAAGCTTTATTACTTGGATGTTTGCAATGTGTCTATAAATCTTAAATCCCTTGAAATATTAAATAATGAAATAAAAATAATCATGTGCATTGCATATCATGCATCATATTGCACATATTTATTGCATTTCTTATGCATATCCAGGTGTCTTACCCAGCTTCTTTGCTTCACTCAGCAAGCTAACTCATCACTACAACACTCGGGCTAATTTCAAAAAGAAGATGGACAACTTAGAATAGGAGAATCGCGAGCTACGCGAAGAAGTTTCCTCTTTGAAGGTTCGCTTGGCCAACTTGACTACTCTGATGGAAACTCTGGTGGCTGCTCAGAATCAGCCACCGAGTGTTCAACCTCAACCAACAAGGGCAAATGCTGAAGTTCCGACTGTTCCTGTATCTGCTACTCCGGCTGTTTTTCAAAACCGTATGCCTCAGGGTTATCCGTGGGGAATTCCAGAGAATTTTGCACCTGAAGTCTTCAATCTTGGCCCTCAAGATGCTCCAGTGGTTCAAAATTTTGTTCCTACTGCACCTCCTGTGGTGCATACTGTTCCTGCTCCACTTCCTTCGGTGAATTTGGTTCTGTTTGTTAATAAAGATGTGTGTCTTCCTTTCCCTTCGTCGAGTGAAGACTTGGGTCTTTATGACAGAATGGATGATTTCCAAGAGCAGTTTGATATAATGCAAAAAGAGAGATAAAGGCTCTTAGGGGAAAAGAGTTATTCGGGTAGAATGTGAATGAGCTGTGTTTGGTCCCGAATGTTAAAGTCCCTGCTAAGTTCAAGGTCCCGGAGTTTGAGAAGTACAAGGGAAACACTTGCCCTCGTGCTCATTTGGTGATGTATGTAAGAAGAATGTCTACCCACACTGATGATCAGCGTCTGCTGATTCACTTTTTTCAGGATAGTCTGACCGACGCAGCGTTGAAATGGTATATGAGTTTGGACAGCGCCAACATCCATACTTTTAATGATTTGGGAAAAGCATTCATTAAACAATACAAGTACAATGTGGACATGGCGCCTGACTGTGACCAGCTTAGGGCCATGGTCCAGAAAGACAGAGAATCATTCAAAGAGTATGCGCAGAGATGGCGCAAAGTGGCTGCACAAGTGATTCCTCCCATGGAAGAGAAAGAAATTACCAAGATTTTTCTGAAGACGCTAGGAGCTTTCTACTATGAAAGGATGGTGGCGAGTGCGCCAAGTGACTTTACTGAAATGGTGAGCATGGGTGTCCGTTTAGAGGAAGCTGTCCGTGAAGGTCGTTTATCTAAAGACGGGGACTCGTCAAATGGTGCTAAGAAGAATGGTGATAGTTCTTCCAAAAAGAAAGAGCAAGACTCATACGCTATACTTAGTGGTAGGCAAGGGAGATCTCATAATAGGAATCAACAACTTGCTTCTGTGACTCCATTTGTCAACAAGACTCTGACTGCTGTTGCATAACAGGGGGCACCTCAACAAGGAAATCAAGGGCAATGTCATCAGAGGAAAATGAGCTTTGATCCAATTCCAATGACATACACAGAGTTGTATCCTTATTTGTTGAAGAAGAATCTGGTTCAAACTCAAGCTCGACCAGTTGTTCCTGAAAAACTGCCAAGAGGATATAAGGCTGACGCTTCTTGTGCCTTTCATCAGGATGCTCCTGGGCACGATTTAGAAGATTGCTTTGCTTTGAAGGTCAAAGTTCAGAGGTTGGTCCGAAGCGGTATATTGTCGTTTAAGGACATTGGCCATAATGTTCAAAACAATTCGTTAGTAGAGCATGAATGAATCTCTGTTGTTGATAGTTCCAAAGCTTTGGAAATGTTACCTTCTGTGCAAGTCCAGATAAGAGATTTATCTTAGTTTATTATCATTTTTACTGCTTTCTCATTTGTAATTTTTCTTGTTTATCATTGCACTGTTTGCATGTAAGAACTTGTTTACATTTGAATGTTTAATCTTAATACAATGAGTATGTTAGTCTTGAAGAAATTCATTCGTTTCACTCGTATTTGTTTTCAATTTTAAATTGCTTTATGATACCAACTTGTTACCCATTCTCTTGCCTAGGCAGAGATTGGGAGGAGGATGATGATATTAAAACACAAATTTTCTGGTTGTATGCTTTTGGATAAAACCCTGTTGACGATGTACACGCATTGTTTCAAATCCTAAAACACCGGAGATATAAGGGATTGAAACCCTCGTTAACCCCTTTGAGCCTTGAAGTAGGAGTTTCTTTTTCTATTCAGAAAAAACCCTCATTTTTTTTAAATACCCGGGGCAGGGTAGTGTTCAGTTAATCTGATTGAGTATTCAAATCTCATCAAGAGTGCGCATCTAAGGATAGAATAATGGTTATCCTTCAAGAGGTTGAGGGAATTCAAAACCGCAATGTTTAACCTCCGCATATCAGTAGTGTACATCAAAAGAAGATGTTATCCCAATGGGTATCTCTCACATATCAGGGGATCAGCAGATGACGATACAACAATGGTTATCTTTCATCTACCCAGAAATAGGGCAGTCACAATTCTTCCGACAAGTCACAAATGACTCAAAGTCACGCGACATGTTAAAAAAAAAGAAAAAGATAATATGAATAAAAAAAATTATGATGAAAAATAAAGAGACAAAAAGCCCTGCTAAGTCGGAACTTGAAAAAACAAGTCGCTTAGGCAAAAGCCAGGGCATCCCGCTACACTTCAGAGTCAAAGTCAAAAGGAATTTGTCCCGGAGGCAAGGAAGAAATGGAAAGCCTAAAATGCGATAAAGGATTACAATGTGAAATCCTTAGCAAAGAACAGAGTCGCGTGACAAGAAACCCAAAAGAAGCAGGAATGAGTGACTTGCATATCCAAAGAAAACCTTGTTTGATTCCTCAACCATCTCGAAACTTCTTTTGAGAGATGAATATTCGTGTCAATTTAACTGAACTTAGGACTGAAGAACATCATGAAGGGGGTGGGCACCAAATATTTTTGAGCCTTAAATCTTTTTTCTAAAACCGTGAACCAGGCCACGTTACAACCCTCAAAAGTCCTAATTGAAACAGGGTTTATTTCGAAAGCATACTCCAATGAAATAGTGTTTCCTGACTCCCATTAATTTTGATAAATTATTGTGATTGGTATCATATGCTTTTGTTATCTTTCACACAAAAAATCCATGTCGCATCCTGGCTAGTGATTCGTTCACAGGGTTTTGCGACATCTTTTCAAATAAAATCTTCAAGACTTACATAATTGTTGCATTAGAATTTTCATTCTTAGAATACACATTTTCTTCTTTTAAAACAATTACTTGATATCATTAAAGTTTACATTTGAGTATCAGCAAAAGGCATGTTGCCTAGAAGAGTTCTGAAGCAAAAATGATGCAACATTCAGCCAATCTAGGACAGTTACATCAAGATTCGACAAATCTATGAAAGCCATTTGATCAAAAAGGTTATCTTAAAAGCATGCAACCAAGGGCAAGTTACGAAAGTTACCTTGATCAGCATGGTAAGCTTGAGACACCAGATTGGTTTCCAAGGGCATATCCAGATTTTGTCAAGATAGCTGTTATGTCTAACCCAAGCTGAAAACCTTCCTCAAAGTTGTGTTATGGTGTTGGGTTCATAATCCCATTTTTTCCAGTCTTGCTGCAGACTTCTCCAGCTGAGTGTGATTCTTTACCCAGCCAAGTTGTGATCAAACAGAGATTAAAAAGAGCTATGAAGCCTTTGCTCATTTGATGGAGTTCTTTCTCCCTTTTTATTGATATGAAATCTCTTGTAGAGCAGTTCTTTCTCTTGTTACGACATTATTGTTGTTATGTGCTTCCCAAGTAGCTAGACAAGGGCAGTATATTTTCTAAGAGGTGTTGAGACAACTGTCAAGTTTTTAGGTTTTCTCTCACCAAGTGTTGAGTTTTATTTAAAATCCCCATAATTTTGACTTCTTACTATAGTGTTAACTTCTTGGTTCCCTAGGAAGGTTCTCTCAAGTCATCTTGTTGGTATGTGCGTAATCTTTGTGTGTTTCTTGGATAGTTGAAGATGATACCAGTGGGTGCAAGGTACAGTATTTGGTTTGTGATCCTATTATCCCCGGCCAAGTCTCGGTTCGCTTTTAATTTTGGGTTTGCATGGTCAGAAGCCTCTGTCCCAGATTCCCCAGCGAAGTTTTCCCTCATATGATGAAAGATTTTATTCCCTCGGTGTGCTAAGATATCGCTCTTTTTGCAGTATTGGCATTAGTGTTGACTTCTTGATTTCCTAGGAAGACTATACCAGGGCATCTTTTGTTGGAACAGGTTTGTATGATATGAAGACTCAATCCAATATTCTCCAGTGAAGGACTCGTTTATTTGATAGAAGTCCTTTCTCCCCAAAGAAGTTGGTGCAATAATTACTCTTGAAGAACGTATCTTCGGTTTCCCCAGTGGAGCACGTATCTCCGGTTTCCCCAGTGGAGCACGTATCTCTGGTTTCCCCAGTGAATAACTTATCTCCAGTGAAGAACGTGTATCCGGTTTCCCCACTGAATAACTTTTCCCCAGTGGAGCACGTATCTCCGGTTTCCCCAGTGAAGAACGTATCTCTGGTTTCCCCAGTGGAGCACGTATCTTAGTTTCCCCTCGATGATGTGGTTTTGGCCTCCCCATTGAAGTCAGCATGAAGTCCCCAGTAGATGTATCGATGATGAAGCATTGTCTCCCTTAGTGAAGTCTGTATGTTTTGCTTCCTTCAAAGTGGGCCTGAATTCCCCAGTGAATGTTTTGACAATTTGGTTTCCATCTGCCTTATTCAAGATCAGTTTTGCAATACCCAGTAGGAGTACGGACTGTGAAACTTTTGTTTCCCCATTAAAGTCTGTGTGCTATTACCCGGGAAGGTTATCCCAGGGCATCTCTTGTTGGAATGAGTATTCATGATGACAATTTTTCAATCCGCAGTTATTTCTCCAAGGAAGTGGGTCTGAATTCCCCAGTGAGGTTTGGTTGTCTCGGCGTCAGTCTGATTTATTTGAGGCTGGTCTTGCAATCTCCAGTAGGTATGCTGCTTTTGAAAAACTAGTTTCTCCAATAAAACCAGAAGAAAGATATTCTATCCCGGTATCTGTTTGATTTAGCTGCATCCGGATTATGTTTCTCCTCAGTGAAGTTAGGACAAGCAATAGGTTTGGTTTCCGCAGTTGCTTTTACCTTTCTTGGATTGATCTTTCTGGTTGAAGTTTAGCCTATGTTGTTGGTACCTAAGGCGGTTTTGTCTGATTATGTATCCTTTTACCAGCATATGCACGATATCACTCATACATTCATACATGCATCAAGCATTACTACAAATCATTTTATTGACATTGTGTTCTAACCTTCCTGCAGCGCTCCTTGCTTAGGTGGATTCGGTTTTCCCTCTTGATTTTATTTCTCAAAGGATGTATCTTCATTGGCCGTCTTGCTCCAGTGTGTTTCTAATTGGATTCGTGGTTGCATGACAAAATTAATTACTTTGGATTTCCGAGAACTTCGAGTTTTGGTTTGTGCATTTATTTTGCACGAGAAGACTTTATCTCTTCAGCAGGAATATCGTGGCATTTCCCCAGGAAGTCATATCTCTTTCCCCAGGAAGTCATATCTCTTTCCCCAGGAAGCCACATTTCTATCCCCAGAAAGTCGTTTCTTTTTGCAATCCTCCATGATAACAAGCAACAGGTATCTTTGTTTGAGCAACTCGTGCTTCCCTGTACAAGTCGACGTAACTTTTTTTGCTATTTCCTCTATGAGTGGTTAGCTTGAAGTCCGTCATCATTTTACGCCAGTGGATGGTAAGACTTTCAAATTCACAAAAATTGCTCGTTGTGAAATCTTTGCAAGTGGAAGTCTCTTTATTTGAGACAGCTTACATATTACCCTTTCCAGGCGGAATTCCTTGGTTAAGGAAGAATTTTAGACCCGTTCTAGGTGAAACACCAGAAGTTTGGGGAACATATGATATTTTTAAAATCTACCTTCAGTGAACGTTGGTAGTGCATCGGCAGTGAACGTCGGTGTTTCTTATCTTTTTGCTATCATCAGTGAACGATGGTGGTTCCTCATCAGTGAATGATGGTGGTATGATATTTTTAAAATCTACCTTCAGTGAATGTTGGTAGTGCATCGGCAGTGAACGTCGGTGTTTCTTATCTTTTTGCTATCATCAGTGAACGGTGGTAGTTCCTCGTCAGTGAACGGCGATGGTGTGATATTTTTAAAATCTACCTTCAGTGAACGTTGGTAGTGCATCGGCAGTGAACGTCGGTGTTTCTTATCTTTTTGCTATCATCAGTGAACGGTGGTAGTTCCTCGTCAGTGAACGGCGATGGTATGATATTTTTAAAATCTAACTTCAGTGAATGTTGGTAGTGCATCGGCAGTGAACGTCGGTGTTTCTTATCTTTTTGCTATCATCAGTGAACGGTGGTAGTTCCTCGCCAGTGAACGGAGATGGTGTGATATTTTTAAAATCTACCTTCAGTGAACGTTGGTAGTGCATCGGTAGTGAACGTCGGTGTTTCTTATCTTTTTGCTATCATCAGTGAACAGTGGTAGTTCCTCGTTAGTGAACGGCGATGGCATGATATATTTTCTCTTCTACCTTCAACTATTGAGTTGGTAGTTTACCGTCATCTGTGAGTCGGTATATCTTCTTCTCTCTACCTTCAGTGAATGTTGGTAGACATCGGTAGTGAACGTCGATGCTTGTTATCCTCCTCTCTGGTTCTATTCTTTTGGTCCACCAGTGATTTATTTTCCTGGTGGGGTTGCTCCTTTGTTTCTTCATTTTTGTGGCATCCTCAGTGTTACTTTGCGTCTCTTTTGTTCTGTTCATATGCATCCATAATCATAAGCATTGCGTGGCATCTTAGAGACAAAAATAGGGCTTGTTTTATATTTAAGTATCTTCAATCGCGTCGACACGAAGATTTGTAACCTTTGTATCTCCGGATAGAAGACACTTAAATAAGGGCAGCTGTTGTACCCCAATTTTTTCCCCTAAGATTCCTCTATCATATCATATCAACTTTATCATAACAAGATCACATTAGGGTTGGTTCTTCCTCTTTTTCTATCTCCTATCTTTAAGTTTTCTCTTGAGGAATCTCCAAGCACCTTGGTTGTGTATTTTGTATATGTGTTGTTGACTAACATCTAATCAAAATACAAAAAAAAAATATTTGTCTTTGTCTTTGCATATTTGTGTTTTGTAGGTGTGATCGGTGGAAATAGAACTAACTGTTTTGAAATGCTGGTTCGCGAAATGTCGCGGTAAGCAAGAGTCGCCACTGTCTTTTATTTTCTCCAACAAGGAAAGGACAAAAGCACGGAAAAATTCCTTTTCGAGATGTTTCTCGGTTCGGGAGGTAGATTATAGAAAGGGAAGGTGTTAGCACCCTTTCTATCTGTGGTTATCCACGGGCTCTTAGGTACTTGCTCACTATGTTTTCAAAAATGTTTTGCTTTTCTTGTGTTTGTGGGTTTTGAAAAAAGTTTGTTTAAAAACTTCGATTTAACTCTTGTATATATCCTCAAGAGTGTATGAAGTGTTGTTTGAAAACTTTTGTCAGAAAAGTGTAAGTGCGAAAAGTATTTTTTGTTTTGAAAGAGCAAGTACCTGAGAACCTCTACCTACTCAAAAGAAATTAAGCTGTGTAAATATCCTTTAGACAGTATTATCCCACTATTGAGAAGTAGGTAGCACCGTCGTTGGAGTTTTCGGGTCAATTCGATTATAGGGACATGTGGTCACCAAAGCAATAGTAGGACGCCTTAGCGGTAACCCTAATGTCCTAGATCCTTTTTATCCGAGGCAACCGTTTCGAGGCAACTTGGATCTTTAGACAGGAGGGCGACCTCTAAAACACCATATACTCAATGACCACGTCGAGGCAACCAAGTGAGGCGTACCCTAGGAGTGGCATGTGCGAGTGTGTCAGGATTCAGTTAAGTTATCTTTGCACATTTTATGGTGAGCTACGATTGGTTTTAAATTCAGAGAAGTCTTGTCATTCATAGTTAACATACATCTAACAGTTAAAGGTTGCGGAAAATAAATTGCGGAAAGTAAAGCTACGCTATTACAAGGCGTCGGGTATTTACATCGCCAAAAACAAACCCTTTGAAAAAGTAAATGCGGGAAATAAAGAAAAGCGATAAAAAGTCCTAATTACGCTATTACATCCTCGGAGCAAATACATAAATATGATCAAAATAATACGCGCGAATAAAAATTAAATCGGGGAAGTCCTTAGGGTTTTGACCCTTTTTTGAGAAAGAATGAGTTTTTGGTCCTTTTTGCATTTAATTAAACCTAATTCTAATTAATTAAATAAAAGAAATACTTTTTTAAGTTTTTTAAGTTTTTAGGAAATAAAATAAAATAGTTAAATATATTAATTAACCTAATTCTACATGGATTTTATTTATTGTAAAAAAAAATTAAAATTGACCTAATTAGCTAAATTAATCTATGTTAGTATTTCTTTACAAAAATAATAAATAAAAGGTGAAATTAATAAATAATAAAAATAATAATAATATTATATTTTTCTGAATTTTATTATGAAAATAGTTAATTATTATTAATTAAATAATAATAATAATAATAATAATAATAATAATAATTAGTAAAATAGTTAAAAGAAAAAAATATAAAAGAAAAAAAATAAGAAGAGTAAACCAGGGGGGGATGGGCCAGGTTAGGAGGTGAGAAAGCAACTTTCAGGCCCATTTGTTTGCCAGTCCGTTTGACTTTTTGGATTAGCTGCGTGTTCGTTGACTGAGCGCATGGTAGTCATCATCTCATGACCCTTGGATTTGGTCTTAAAGAGACATGGCGCTTGGATGTTTGAAGCGCATGGTAGGACATATCCTGGAAAGCTGCATGTGATTATGTGAAGAAAAAATAGAAACAATTATTTTTGGGGACCTGGGGTTCGAACCCAGGTCCCAGAGCTCATATGCTAATGCCTTAACCACTCCAACTGCACGCTTCAATTGTCATTGGAATATCAAGCAAATATAATATATAAAAATTCATTCATGTGTTGTAAAACAAAAAAAACACGCGCGCGTTTTGAACTAACCAATGAGACATCAATAACTCATCATCTTCCTCGTTGAACCTGCAAAATAAACGTTAGATAGCGGGGTTTTTAACCCCCACAATATGCAATGACGAATAATAGCGATTAGGGCTACAGGCTACATAAATATTTTGCGATGGTTGCTTTGGATTCGTCTGGTTCTCACGAATCCAACCATGTGCCTTACAAGTCCTTATTTTTCTGGGTTTAGAAAGCCCCAAATCCAAAGTTCATGAACCCTAAAATTCAAACATGGCAACTTTTGATTTTGTGCGTTTTAATCCAATTCAGTTATACCATCAGCTTCATATGAGTTCTAGCAATGCAAAACAAACACAAAATCATGTTAAATGTGCATGAATTGAACTGCACGATTTTGGAAAAAAGTTTCAAACCGTGGAACTGTCTAGGACGATTCCTTGAGCTTTAACGCTTGATTTTGATTGCTACACGCTCCTCACACTTCCTGCAATGTGTTTGAATCAGTATAATGCCTTGAATTGGCTTGGAACACAAGAATCAGTTTTGACTTTTCTTTGAATTTTCTTGAATTGGTTATGGCTTTTTCTGCAGAAATTTCACGTGTGCATGATTAGGGTTAGCTTGCATATTTATAGAGGAATGAAATTAGGTCAGAATCTTGCAAAGAAATCCATGGAATGATGATTTGAATATTTGATTGGAAATCACATATTTTTGAATCTTCATGATTGGAAAAAGTTACCTAATTTGGAGATATTGCATCCTTGATTGGTACACGAAATTGCCAGCATATCTTGACTATGTTTGCTTCACAAAAAGATTGAAAAATCATATCTTTGTATTTCCTACAATTTAAATTAATTAAATGAATTAAAATCAATTAAAAATCCAATTAATTAATAAAAATAAGAAAATAAATTCAATTAAGTTTGATGGGTCGTGCATAGGCCATGGATAAAGTTTCAAGAAGAGATTTGAGGCCCATTAGCAAAAACAAGGTGTTTTGAGCAAAGTTGACTTTTGCAAATTCATAAACATTTCCCAACTTCTCCAATGCATATCTTGCTCAATTTGGATCATATGAACATGTTCTTGGACATTTTGGAAAGGTCTTGAAGTCCTCTAACCAATGTCTTTGGTCCCATGTCATTTGGATTTACCAATCTAAAGTTATGGTCTTTGACTTAAAGTGCTTTTTTGTTGACTTTTGAATTTTACCTATAATGTAGAAATTGATAATCTTTTGTGAGAGCATTTTTTGGACTTGGAGTGTGAAGATGGATTGTAGGAAATGTCATCCCCTTCAAAATGAGCATTTGATGGGATTTTTCTGATGAACCATGAAAAAGTTATGTCCTGGTCAAGATACAGTTCACTTTTCTGCTGTCCAAAAATAGTAACTTTTTGCATCTTGATGATTTTTGAGCCATTCTTGTGGAATCATGATCAAGACTTGATCAAATGATGATTGTGGACTCAAAATAAGATGTTGACCAAAATTTATGACTTTTGACTGCAAAATGACCATTTTACCCTTGCAGTTGACTGTAGGTCAAATGGAGCTTTTGACTGTGCAAATTGACACTGTGAGTCTTGAAACTTGGCATGTAGATGCTTGAGGATATGTATGGGCATATGGGACTTGATTGAGCCATTGAAAACTCCAAATTCCTTGAAAGAACCAAAACCCTAATTTTGACTGGCTTAGGAGGCATTTGGACTGTGCAACCCTTGAGAAATCTTGAACCATTTGAAGATGATTCTTGACAAATCTTGAGGAATATGGGAGGGCAAATTTTGGGGTACAACAATTGCCCCTGTTCAATCTTCTTAGACCTGAGGATGTAGATTGGCTTGCGTGCCTTTCGTGATCCGAAGGTGGAAGATGATTGAACACTAAAGTGCCCAAAAATTTGCACTCGCATAGTGTAATATCAGCAATGTGATGTCGGGAATGGGCTTACAGATGCCATTTGGAGAGACGATGGATAGGAGGATGGGCTTATAGATGCTATCTGGAGATGTGACAGAATCTTTTCGGGGGATGGGCTTATAGATGCCATCTGGAGATTGTTCGTTGAATTGTGACTTGGTAGATTGAAAGAAGGAACCTGTGTAAGGGTTGCCTGATGATGAGTCCGTGTAAAACTGCATCTTGGAAGAGAAGGAACCGGTGTAGGGTTGCTTCATGATGGTCAAGTAGATAGTTGTCCTGTCTGGTTTCAGGTATTAATCTACAATCCGTCGTCCACAAATATTTCCTGGCTAGTTACAGGTATTAATCTGGAACTTGAGAAAGGGTGGTCGGGGAGATAGTTTTCCTGGCTGGTTACAGGTATTAATCTCTGACTGGAGAAAGAAAGATAGTTTTCCTGGCTTGCTACAGGTATTGATCTTTGATCTCTTCAATATAGATAACTTTCCTGGCTAGTTACAGATATAGATCTACAATTTAGTTCATATAGGTGGTTTTCCTGTCTGGTTTCAGGTGTTAACCTATAATCAGTCGCTCACAGATATTCCCTGGCTAGATATAGGTGTTGATCCGGAACTTAAAAAAGTTGGTCGAGATAGCTTTCCTGGCTAGATACAGGTGTAGATCTCTGACCTGAGAATGAAAGATAATTTCCTGGCCTGTTACAGGTGTTGATCTTCAATCTCTTCATGTAGATAACTTTCCTGGCTAGTTACAGGTATCGAATCTACAATCAGTCGCTCACATATATTCCCTGGCTAGATACAGGTGTTGATCCAGAACTTAAAAAATTTGGTCGAGATAGCTTTCCTGGCTGGATACAGGTGTAGATCTCTGACCTGAGAATGAAAGATAATTTCCTGGCCTGTTACAGGTGTTGATCTGGAACTTAAAAAAAGTTGGTCGAGATAGCTTTCCTGGCTGGATACAGGTGTAGACCTCTGACCTGAGAATGAAAGATAATTTCCTGGCCTGTTACAGGTGTTGATCTTCAATCTCTTCATGTAGATAACTTTCCTGTCTGGTTTCAGGTATAGATCTACAATCAATCGCTCACAGATATTTCTTGGCTAGATACAGGTGTTGATCCGGAACTTAAAAAAAGGTTGGTCGAGATAGCTTTCCTGGCTGGATACAGGTGTAGATCTCTGACCTGAGAATGAAAGATAATTTCCTGGCCTGTTACAGGTGTTGATCTTCAATCTCTTCATGTATATAACTTTCCTGTCTGGTTTCAGGTATAGATCTACAATCAATCGCTCACAGATATTTCCTAGCTAGATACAGGTGTTGATCCGGAACTTAAAAAAAGGTTGGTCGAGATAGCTTTCCTGGCTGGATACAGGTGTAGATCTCTGACTTGAGAATGAAAGATAATTTCTTGGCCTGTTACAGGTGTTGATCTTCAATCTCTTCATGTAGATAACTTTCCTGGCTAGTTACAGGTATAGATCTACAATCAGTCGCTCACAGATATTCCCTTGCTAGATACAGGTGTTGATCCGGAACTTAAAAAAAAGGTTGGTCGAGATAGCTTTCCTGGCTGGATACAGGTGTAAATCTCTGACCTGAGAATGAAAGATAATTTCCTGGCCTGTTACAGGTATTGATCCTCAATCTCTTCATGTAGATAACTTTCCTGGCTAGTTATAGGTATCAAATCTACAATCAGTCGCTCACAGATATTTCCTGGCTTGATACATGTGTTGATCCGGAACTTTAAAAAGGTTGATGGCAATCATCCTTTGATTGACTTTTTCCTGAAAAGGCAAAACATTAGTTGTATGCAATGTCATGATGTATGAAATGCATGATGTCATGATGTTCTCAGGAATAAATGAGATTGTATGATATGATGCGTATATGCATGTATCATGATGTATGAAAATGCGATGTTTATGAATGTATTTTTTGTCTGGGAAAATAAATCCTTGACGAATGCCGGGAAATTTGTTAAATCCTGGGCTGATGTTGAAGAGTAGAGTTCTTCGTTTCCGCTGGGGATGATGAACGAAGATGATTGTAAGAATAAACTAGTAGGAGAAGCTGACTCCATTGGGGAATAAACTGGTGAAGATATTACTCTGCGGGGAATTACTCTGTGGGAAGAGATACTTCGCTGAGATTTTGATGATAACTCCGCTGGGGATACCGTTGATAAGCTCTGTTGAGGGATTTTGATGAACTCCGCTGGGGGATAGGAAGAACTTCGCTGAGGACGATCTTTCCGTTGCAATTTGCTGAGGATAACCCAGTTAGACTCTGGTGGGGAATAACCTTTGAATATGGATAGGGAGAGATATTTGTACTCTGCAGGGGACAAGCTTCTAGAATCTACTGGGGAGATGATTCAACTCTCCTGGGGAAACTTTTGAGGAAATGGCTCCACTGGGGTGTCTGTATTCCGCCGGGGAACAATCTTATATTTCTGTCGAGGAATATTAAGACTGCCGGGGATGCTTGCTGAGGAATATCTATATACTCGGTTAGGGAATATTAAGATCTTCTGGGGATACCCAACTTTTCCAGGACTGATGGTAGACCAACCCTGCTCGGGGGAGAGTATTGCTGACTTGCTGGCGATACTGTGCCTTTTTTAGGGCTGATGGGAGACCAACTCTGCTTGGGGAGAGTATTGTTGAATCTTGCCTTGCTCTGAGGGGAGTGAAGGTATCCTAGTTACATTCTTCCGCCGAACCTACCTTGGTACCTTGATAGAAAGAGCAACTAGATCGCTTAGACGATTCTTATTGCCCCTGTTTCTGATGTCACCCGTAGTTAGTCTTTTGTTTCGCATGCAAATATTTGTGATCAGCAATTAATGTCAAATGCATATATCAAAAATGAACATTGGACGTTCTTTGCAAAACAAAACAGATAAAGGAAAAACAATTTGCAATTTGTCTAAAAAATGGACTTGTATTGATTTTGAAGTTTGCCTGTAAATAGGCGTTTTTTGTACAAGAGGCTGACGTCCTAGTAAGAGAATGCCGCCGGACAAATGGAATTTATACAATTTTGTGAAAAGAAAACAAAACAGCTATGTGAAAAATCCCACTGGGTTCCAACTCTGCTATCGCCTTTATGTCTTCAAGCATCTCATCACTTTGCTGCTTAGTTGGAGATGAATCTGATTGATTGGTGTCGTCCGAGCCTGATAGTCGATACCGAAGTCTGGATGCAGGGATGAGACATAGTATTACGCTTATCCCTAACTTTTGCCTGGACCGCCCTTTCGGGTTTTCAGTCCACCGGGATACCCATTTTTTCCCAAGCCTCCTTTTCAGGTTTTCGACTTGCCGGGTGTACAGATTTTTTTCATTTCATCCCTTATTTTTGCCCGAACCCTTTTGGTTCGCCGGGAAGCCCTTATTTTTGCCTAGGCCAGTCGACCTAGCGGGTCTTTAATCATGCGTAGTATCTTTTTACTATGTCTGCATTGGCGGGGTGAGGAAGGTCGTCACCATCCATGGTGGTTAGAATCATAGCTCCTCCTGAGAAGATATTCTTAACCACAAATGGCCCTTCGTACGTAGGGGTCCATTTTCCCTTGGGATCACCTTGAGGTAGAATGATGCGCTTGATTACCAGGTCCCCAACTTGATACTCTTGTCGTCTGACTTTCTTGTTAAATGCCTTGATCATCAGTTTTTGGTACGTCTGACCATGACAAATAGCAGTGAGTCTCTTTTCGTCGATTAGGTTTAATTGATCAAGCCGAGTTTGAATCCAGTCATCTTCGATCAAACTTGCATCCTTCATGATCCGGAGAGAGGGTATCTGAACTTCAATGGGCAAGACTGCCTCCATGCTGTATACCAAGGAAAAGGGTGTTTCCCCTGTTGATGTTCGTGCTGAGGTACGGTACCCATGAAGAGCAAATGGTAACATCTCGTGCCAATCTTTGTAGGTTACTATCATCTTCTGCACAATCTTCTTAATGTTTTTGTTCTCCGCCTCTACAGCCCCATTCATCTTCGATCGGTAAGGAGAAGAATTATGATGTTGTATCTTGAATTGCTCACAGAGCACAGTGATCATCTTGTTGTTAAGATTGGTACCATTATCCGTAATGATCCTCTCTGGTACACCGTATCGACAGATCAAGTTATGCCGAATGAACCGTGCCACGACATTCTTGGTTACAGTGGCAAAGGAAGCTGCTTCAACCCACTTCGTAAAGTAATCAATCGCTACCAGGATGAAACGATGCCTGTTGGATGCCGTAGGTCTGATCTCGCCGATCATATCAATGCCCCACATTGCAAAAGGCCAAGGTGCTGTCAAGACGTTCAAAGGAACTGGAGGAATGTGCACCTTATCAGCATAGATCTGGCACTTGTGACATGTCCGAGAATGTTGGTAACAGTCGGCTTCCATTGGGGACCAGTAATATCCTGCCCGAAGGATTTTCTTTGCCATGGTATGCCCACTGGAGTGCATTCCGAAGGTACCTTCATGCAGCTCTGCCATAATCCTTTTTGCTTCAATCTTATCCACACAATGCAGTAAGGTTGAATCATGGTTTCGTTTATACATAATGTCGTTGCTGAGGAAGAACTTGGCCGCGAACCTTCTCAGAAACTTCTTGTCATTGACGGATGCACCCTCGGGGTATTCTTGAGCTTCGAGGTACCTCTTTACTTCATGATACCAAGGTTTTTCTGTTACCTCTTCGGTCTCAAGATCACAGCAATGTACAGGTTCATCCAATTTCCAAATAATGGTCCGGGGAGCCTCGTTGTCCCATTTGACTTTGAACATAGAAGACATCGTAGCCAGCGCGTACGCCAACTGATTCTCCTCTCTTGGTAAGTGTTCAAAAGTTATCTCCTCGAAATGGGGAAGCAACGTCAATACATACTCCTTGTAAGGAATAAGATTTGGGTGTTTCGTATCCCACTCGCCTTTGATCTGACTGATCACGAGAGCGGAATCTCCGAAGACACTCAGAAACTTGATCCTTAGGTCAATTGCAGCTCGAAGACCCATGATGCATTCTTCATACTCCGCCATGTTGTTGGTGCAGTTGAAACATAGTCGGGTGGTAAGTGGAGTATGAGAGCCTTTTGGAGATATGATCACAGCGCCAATATCATTACCCAAAGCGTTTGAGGCTCCGTCAAAGTGCATAGACCATCGGGATCCTTCCTTAGGTCCTTCATCCGGTTCAGGTACTTCACAATCAGTCACTACCATGATATTCTCGTCTGGAAATTCAAAGTTCATCGACTGGTAATTATCCACTACCTGATGTGCCAAATGGTCTGCCAACACACTTCCCTTAATTGCTTTTTGAGTTGTGTACTGGATGTCTTATTCAGTCAAGATCATCTGCCATCTTGCTATTCTTCCGGACAAGGCAGGCTTTTCAATGATGTACTTGATTGGATCCATTTTTGAAATCAACAGAGTAGTGTGAGTCAACATATACTGTCTCAGCCGGCGAGCAGCCCATACCAAAGCGCAGCAAGTTTTCTCGAGCAGTGAGTATCGGGTCTCACAGTCGGTATATTTTTTGCTAAGGTAATAAATAGCATGCTCTTTTCGGCCAGACTCGTCATGCTGACCTAGCACACATCCCATTGAGTTATCAAGTACTGTCAAGTATAAAATTAGAGGTCTCCCTTCAACTGGCGGCATAAGAATGGGTGGCTCTTGGAGATACTCTTTGATTCTTTCGAAAGTGGCCTGGCATTCATCATTCCAACATACTACTTGATCTTTCTTCAGTAGCTTGAAGATTGGTTCACAGGTAGAAGTTAGATGCGAGATGAATCGGGCAATGTAGTTCAGCCGTCCTAGAAAGCCTCTGACCTCTTTCTCAGTCTTGGGAACCGGCATCTCTTGTATGGCTTTCACTTTGGCAGGGTCCACTTGAATACCTTTGTCGCTTACGACGAAACCTAGCAATTTTCCAGATCTCACCCCGAAGGTGCATTTGTTTGGGTTTAATCTCAGCTTGTACAACTTCAATCGGTCAAACAGCTTCTGTAAATGGTCAAGGTGTTCCTCCTCAGTTTGGGACCTTGCGATCATATCGTCAACATATACTTCGATCTCGTGATGGATCATGTCATGAAACAAAGCAATCATGGCACGTTGGTATGTTGCCCCAGCATTTTTCAACCCAAAAGGCATGACCTTGTAGCAGAAGGTGCCCCACTGAGTGACAAAGGTGGTCTTCTCCATGTATCGGGAGCCATCTTGATTTGATTATAACCGGAGAAACCGTCCATGAAGGAGAATACCTTATGCTGAGCCGTGTTGTCAACCAGAACGTCGATGTGAGGTAGAGGGAAATCATCCTTAGGGCTCGCCCTGTTCAAATCCCTGTAATCGACACACATTCGGACCTTACCATCTTTCTTCGGCACTGGAACCACGTTGGCAACCCACTGAGGGTAAGAAGTCACTGCTAGAAAACCGGCGTCAAATTGTTTCATAACCTCAGCTTTGATTTTCTCGGACATCTCTGGGCGCATACGGCGAACCTTTTGTTTTACCGGAGGGCATTCTTCCTTGGTAGGCAAGTGATGAACCACAATGTCGGTATCCAACCCAGGCATATCTTCGTAAGACCAGGCAAAGATTTCCACATAGTCGTGCAGCATCTGAATCAGCCGTTGTTTCACACTAAGCTTCAGATTGGCACCAATCTTAACTTCCTTTCGGTCTGTCTCCGTACCCAGATTTACCGTTTCCACTTGCTCTTCATGTGGCTGAATGGCCCTCTCTTCCTGGAGTAGCAGTCTTGCAAGCTCACCAGGCACTTCGCAATCATCTTCACCTTCGTCTTCAGCTAAGTTGATCAGATTTTCGAAGTCATAACTGGCAGTAGCAGAGTCGTTACCAGTGAGATCCAGAGTGGATTGGGACCTGTATATGTGAGTGTGTGTAAATATAGCTGTTTTGCAATATATATAATAAAGAAGGACAAGGATCGCAAGATTTGAAATGTAAAAAACGTCCAATGCTTTTATTAATGATATATGGAAATGACACACAAAAGCCCTCACAAATGAAGCCACGGTGCCCCGGGTAAGACACCGGGCCATAAAGTTTCAAATTATTGTCTGTTACAAATTCAAAACAAAGGAGTTCATTACTGAGTCACAAAAGTAATAGGGACGAAATCTTTCGTTGTCCAGTTGTTTGGTCCACCGTTGGTCGTAGGGTAGATCCAGCTGTCGAATTCAGATTCCTCCACGTCGTCTTCAATAGCATTTACTCCCGAGTTGTTGATGAACACAGGAGGTCTTCCAATCCTTGCCTTACGAACAGCCCTCTGAGCTTCTGCAGTGAAACCCAAACCAAACTTGTCAGTCTTCTGAATGAAGTCAAGAAGTCGGCCCCAGTTTGCGCACTCACCCTTCTCAATAACAGCCCGAGCATCCTTTAAGGAAGCCATCTTCAAAGGAGAATCTTCGATCACAGTCTCAGCTGATGCCAATGTTTGAGGAACCTCTTCAAAGTGTTGAAAGGGGGTCTCAATGAATTCCCCATCCATCTCTATGTACCAGAACGAGTTAAGGTGGCTGACCATGTATTCTTCCTCCCCCTGAATTGTCACAATCTTCCCTTTGACCGGGTATTTCAGCTTCTGATGTAGTGTGGAGGTCACAGCTCCAGCCTTATGGATCCAAGGACGACCCAGCAAACAAGAATAGGACGGTCGAATATCCATCACGTAGAATGTGGAATCGAAGACCTGAGAACCAACCCTAATTGGAATATCAACCTCACCATGCACCATCCTCTTAGACCCGTCAAAGGCCCGGACAACAATGTTACTTGGCTTTAGCTCCAAACCCTCGCAATCCAACCTGTCTAGAGCTTTCTTGGGCAATACATTCAATGAGGAACCAGTGTCAACCAACACATGTGCAAGAGTAGTGCCCCTGCACTCAATGGAGACATGCAGGGCATCGTTATGGTTCTTCCCTTTGGCAGTCAGATCAGCATCGGAGAAACCCAAACCATTATCAGCAGTTAAGTTGGCCACGCAATCGGTGAACAGATCAGCTGAAGTCTCTTGTGGCACGTGGGCCGTCTTCAAGAAGGTAATCAGGGCCTTGACATGGGCCTCTGAACACAACAACAGTGATAGCATAGAAATTTTGGATGGGGTGTGCCCCAGCTGCTCAACTACGTTAAAATCACTCTTCTTGATAATCTTAAGGATCTCTTCCATCTCCTGCTTGGAAGCTTCAACAGCGGTTATCTTTGGTGCCTCCGTATGGGCAGGAAAATCAGTAGCAATCCCTTTTCCCCGAGTGTCAGAAGACTCAGCAGCAGGGGTAGAAACAGGAACTTGTTCAGGGAGGGAAGTAGACACGCTTGCAGGTGTAATGACAATAGGTCTCTGAATAGCTGGTGGCGCAATATCTAGTGAGAACAATCTACCACTGCGGGTGACTTTAGCAGGCTCGGTGATGTTACTGACGCCGGTACTAGTATCAAACTCTTGTTTAACTCCGAGAACATAAACATCTGCCCCATAGTGCCAAGGGACAGCTTTGTCGGATGTATAGGGGATGGGCCCCGGAACAGTGATGATTATAGGTGCAATCTTCTGAACAGGCATAATTTTGACAGGCTTCTTTGAGGGAGCCTTGGGAGAATTATTGAAAATGGTGACAATGGACACTTCTTCAGTAGGGGTAGCAGGAACAACGATCTTCTCGAACAAGATCTCTTTATTATCCATCAGGCTTTGGATACCTGACTTCAATGATGGACAACCAGCAGGTGAAACAGAACATAGATGGCAACCTTTACTACATCCCGGAAATAAACCGGCTAGCAACAGGTTCCTCTTGACGGTCAACAGCGGAGTAACAATATCATCCACAGAAGCTACATACAAGTCTTCCTCTACAGCATTCACTCCATGCTTGGGCATGGGAGCAGTCACAACATTTGGCCTTTCTGGCGCCTCGAACTCTATCTCTTTAGCATCAATAAGGTCCTGGACCTTATTCTTCATAGCCCAACAATCATCCGTAGTATGCCCCGGGCTATCAGAGTGATAAGCGCAACGGGCGTTAGGATTGTACTTTGGAGATGTTGTGTTTACAACCTTCGAAGCTTCTTTTATAGTTACCAGATTGGTTGTCAGTAGTTGCGGAAATATCTGAGACAGGGTCATACTGAGTCGAGTAAACTGCCTTCTGGGTCTCTCACCCCTTTGTTGGTTATATTGCTGAGGAACAGCAGCAGGCTTTGAAATAACCACCGCGTTGACAGCTTGGCGGCGTTCCAGTTTATTCTGTCTCCTTGAACCATAGACAGCACTAGATTCTTTCTTGAAGGGCTTCTTCTCAGTTCCCGAGGAGGCACCTTTTTGTATCTTCCCAGACTTGATACCAGCTTCTATTCTCTCACCAGTCAAGATAAGGTCTGTAAACCCAGCTGAAGAATTTCCAATCAAATGGTTGAAGAACGGACCAGACAGGGTCCCCAAGAACATATCCACAAGTTCACGGTCAGTTAGAGGTGGTTGCACCCTTCCAGCCAGGTCTCTCCACTTTTGAGCATATTCCTTAAATCCTTCACCCGTCCCTAGTGACATACCCTGGAGTTGGGTACGCGTAGGAGCGAGGTCGGAATTATACTGATACTGCTTATAGAACGCAATAGCCAAGTCCTCCCAGTTACGAATACTGGCTCCATCCAGCTGATAGAACCATTCGAGTTGAGTCCCTGAAAGACTATCCTGGAAGAAATGGATCCACAAATTCTTGTCAGCTGTATAAGGTTGGATCTTCCTTATATACGATCGGAGGTGCAACTTAGGACAGGAAGCTCCGTCGTACTTTGCAAAAGCAGGTGCCTTGAACTTATGGGGAATTACCACCCCAGAGGATAATCCTAGGTCTCCAAAGTCCAACCCGGGGCACATGTTGAATCTCCATAGCACTTAAGCGGTCCTCCAGCTGTTTATACTTATCCTCAGCAGGAGGATACTGTTCATCATTGTAATCTGTCTCGTTGTCGGAGACCACGGGACTAGGAACCCTTCTCTCTTGGGGACTGTCTTTCCCTACAGAGGAAGTAGTCAGATCAACCTCATTTTGTAATCCATTCCCAAATCTGCGTCCAGTGTTGAACAATACAGTCCTCTTCTTCTTCTTCTTCAGAATCAAAGTCTTCAACTCCTGTTGACCCTGGGCTAGGCTCATAACCAACTCCTGGAACTGGGCATTCTGGGCCTGGAGGGCCTTGATAGCTTGTTCAGTGGAAGGTTCAGAAGTCATGATGATTGCTGAAATAAACAGCGAAGAAGATAAGTGACCTGTAAAAAGGGTACCTGTTATGCGTATGATGGCATGAAATGCGTATGATTTATGTTTTCAAAGACAATCGGGATTCAACTTTGTAAACAAAAAGGAAACACACTTTATTAGATTCAACTTTAGAATTTAAATTGTTCAACAAATTGCCCTTAGGCGTTACAAGAATGAAAACTGAAAAGTAAATAAAACTGTAAAAGAAACGTCCAAAGCCCATCAATGCTCCCATGGCCTCTTCTTCTCAGTACGGATATAGTCATTCAGGATCCGCTCGTTCTCCAATTGCTTCATCAGCTTCTGGATTTTCTATTCTTGTTCATTGAACCTTTCCCGATAAGAATCCCGTTCTTCCTGCAGTTGCGCCCAAAACCTCTTTAGTGTGTCAACATCAGTGGGTATCTGAGGATGGAGAACAGTTGGAGGAACCCCGTCTTTATCAGGAACTTCAAGAATAATAGGCCTGACAGCTTCGTATGGCATACCTAACTTCTGAGCACGGATGCGGACCCATCTGAAGTAGGATTCCATAGGAAGAGAAGTTTTTGTCCCCAACTCATGTGGGTCAGCTTTGTGAATTCTATCCCAAGCCCGGATGAATCTACGATGCAGCTCTTCATTATCTACCTGAAACTCAAAACTGATGTGAGGTATCAACATCTCATGAGGCCCCGCTCTTCAGGCTCTTCCAAACTGACGGAGAGCTAAACATGGATTATAAGAGATTCCTCCCTGGGTACCGATCAATGGAACATTAGGGTACTCTCCGCAACGATCAATAACAGCCACCTCATCTAAACCTCTGAGAGTCCAAATGATGTCATTATCAGTGAGAGACATTATCCTATGAGCCCATCCTCTTCCTTCTTTGTTCTTCAGTACGAACTTAGGGAGGTGCGAAATAAACCACCTCACCAATAAAGGAGCACAACACCACAAATTTCCCCGTCTTCGGGTAGTACGAGCATAGAGTTGTTGCAGGATATCACCCAAGAGAGTGGGCACAGGATTCCGAGAGATGAAGATCCTTATGGCGTTGACATTAACAAAGGTATCAGGATTTGGAAACAATACTAGACCATAGATTAAGAGAGCCAGGATGTCTTTGTACGCTCTGAAGTCTAAGTCATTCCAGAAACTATTAGCTTTGGCAATCAGAAACTTAGCCAAAAAGCCCTTAACTCCACTTCTAGTCTCCCAGTTAACCATTACCTCTTCTTTGGTCAAAGGAAGGGCTGCAGCAATCTCCTCAGGCCTAAGAGTCTTTTCCCAACCAGTGAATGGAGTCTGTTCCAAAACAGGGATACCAAGAAAATCAGAGAATTCTTCCAGGGTAAGGACCAGCTGGAAGTCTTGAAAGGTGAAGCAATGGTATAGCGGATCATAAAACTGGGCCAGGACGCTCATCAACTGTTGGTCCCACTTTGAAGTGACTAAACCGAGAAGAGAACCATGCCTCTTGATGAAGGAAGTAGTGTTTGGAATCCTATCAACCAATTCTTTAAGCAAATCATGTGGTTGAACAAAGTTGAGCCGGATGGTATTCCTTCGCATGGGCATCATAATTTCCTATAAAACAGAGCAAAGATGAAACCCTCTTGTCTTTGAAATGGGTTAGTCCTTATGTAGGATGCATGCAATGTTATGATGGTATGATGTCATGATAAAGGCACACCACAAGTATTCACAAAGGCAAGCATGGTAAGGCACACAAGTCACACAAGACAGCCCTTAGAGTTCAGGCCAGCATGAAGTTTAGGTACTACCCTCTTTCAGTTTTAGTTGGTTAAGACCTGTCCTAGAAAATAGTAACCGGGTTCTAGAGGATCTCAATATCACTGACTACCCTCAATCGGTCATAACTCCAGCTTCGCAACCTTTTCTTGCGGCCGGAACCATCGCGAGAGTTTAGCCTCAATGAGTGTAGCATACTGCTACTGTTTTATGGCCAAGTGGGGTCGATTTAAGGTTCTAAGGTCAGTTGGTGCTTAATGACTCCTCAGAAGACCCATATTCTCCTCGTTCCAACACAAGGGATATCGGTACAGACCAAGGTGTCACACCAACGTAGCTACTGCTTCACCCATGTCGGTCTACGCCGGACAGGTCCCTCACAGTTTATTGCTACCTAAAGGGTATTCCCCAGATCCGGGTTAGGATCTATGAAACTCTAATACAAGCCCACAAATATAAAAGCAAACAAGGCATACAATTGAAAACATAGAATGATCTAATCCTAAGGTACACCTCACTTATTAAGTTTCCCCAGCAGAGTCGCCAGTTCTGTGATCGGTGGAAATAGAACTGACTGTTTTGAAATGCTGGTTCGCGAAATGTCGCAGTAAGCAAGAGTCGCCACCGTCTTTTATTTTCTCCAACAAGGAAAGGACAAAAGCACAGCAAAATTCCTTTTCGAGATGTTTCTCGGTTCGGGAGGTAGATTATAGAAAGGGAAGGTGTTAGCACCCTTTCTATCTGTGGTTATCCACGGGCTCTTAGGTACTTGCTCACTATGTTTTCAAAAATGTTTTGCTTTTCTTGTGTTTGTGGGTTTTGAAAAAAGTTTGTTTGAAAACTTCGATTTAACTCTTGTATCTGTCCTCAAGAGTGTATGAAGTGTTGTTTGAAAACTTTTGTCAGAAAAGTGTAAGTGCGAAAAGTATTTTTTGTTTTGAAATAGCAAGTACCTGAGAACCTCTACCTACTCAAAAGAAATTAAGCTGTGTAAATGTCCTTTAGACAGTACTATCCCACTATTGAGAAGTAGGTAGCACCGTCGTTGGAGTTTTCGGGTCAATTCGATTATAGGGACATGTGGTCACCAAAGCAATAGTAGGACGCCTTAGCGGTAACCCTAATGTCCTAGATCCTTTTTATCCGAGGCAACCGTTTCAAGGCAACTTGGATCTTTAGACAGGAGGGCGACCTCTAAAACACCCTATACTCAATGACCACGTCGAGGCAACCAAGTGAGGCGTACCCTAGGAGTGGCATGTGCGAGTGTGTCAGGATTCAGTTAAGTTATCTTTGCACATTTTATGGTGAGCTACGATTGATTTTAAATTCAGAGAAATCTTGTCATGCATAGTTAACATACATCTAACAGTTAAAGGTTACGGAAAATAAATTACGGAAAGTAAAGCTACGCTATTACAAGGCGTCGGGTATTTACATCGCCAAAAACAAACCCTTTGAAAAAGTAAATGCGGGAAATAAAGAAAAGCGATAAAAAATCCTAATTACGCTATTACATCCTCGGAGCAAATACATAAATATGATCAAAATAATACGCGCGAATAAAAATTAAATCGGGGAAGTCCTTAGGGTTTTGACCCTTTTTTGAGAAAGAATGAGTTTTTGGTCCTTTTTGCATTTAATTAAACCTAATTCTAATTAATTAAATAAAAGAAATACTTTTTTAAGTTTTTTATGTTTTTAGGAAATAAAATAAAATAGTTAAATATATTAATTAACCTAATTCTACATGGATTTTATTTATTGTAAAAAAAATTAAAATTGACCTAATTAGCTAAATTAATCTATGTTAGTATTTATTTACAAAAATAATAAATAAAAGGTGAAATTAATAAATAATAAAAATAATAATAATATTATATTTTTCTGAATTTTATTATGAAAATAGTTAATTATGTTAATTAAATAATAATAATAATAATAATAATAATAATAATAATTAGTAAAATAGTTAAAAGAAAAAAATATAAAAGAAAAAAAATAAGAAGAGTAAACCAGGGGAGGATGGGCCAGGTTAGGAGGTGAGAAAGCAACTTTCAGGCCCATTCATTTTCCAGTCCGTTTGACTTTTTAGATTAGCTGCGTGTTCGTTGACTGAGTGCATGGTAGTCATCATCTCATGACCCTTGGATTTGGGCTTAAAGACACATGGCGCTTGGATGTTTGAAGCGCATGGTAGGACATATCCTGGAAAGCTGCATGTGATTATGTGAAGAAAAAATAGAAACAATTATTTTGGGGGACCTGGGGTTCGAACCCAGGTCCCAAAGCTCATATGCTAATGCCTTAACCACTCCAACTGCACGCTTCAATTGTCATTGGAATATCAAGCAAATATAATATATAAAAATTCATTCATGTGTTGTAAAACAAGAAAAAACACGCGCGCGTTTTGAACTAACCAATGAGACATCAATAACTCATCATCTTCCTCGTTGAACCTGAAAAATAAACGTTAGATAGCGGGGATTTTTAACCCCCACAATATGTAATGACGAATAATAGCGATTAGGGCTACAGGCTACATAAATATTTCGCGATGGTTGCTTTGGATTCGTCTGGTACTCACGAATCCAACCATGTGCCTTACAAGTCCTGATTTTTCTGGGTTTAGAAAGCCCCAAATCCAAAGTTCATGAACCCTAAAATTCAAACATGGCAACTTTTGATTCTGTGCGTTTTAATCCAATTCAGTTATACCATCAGCTTCATATGAGTTCTAGCAATGCAAAACAAACACAAAATCATGTTAAATATGCATGAATTGAATTGCACGATTTTGGAAAAAAGTTTCAAACCGTGGAACTGTCTAGGACGATTCCTTGAGCTTTAACGCTTGATTTTGATTGCTACACGTTCCTCACACTTCCTGCAATGTGTTTGAATCAGTATAATGCCTTGAATTGGCTTGGAACACAAGAATCAGTTTTGACTTTTCTTTGAATTTTCTTGAATTGGTTATGGCTTTTTCTGCAGAAATTTCACGTGTGCATGATTAGGGTTAGCTTGCATATTTATAGAGGAATGGAATTAGGTCAGAATCTTGCAAAGAAATCCATGGAATGATGATTTGAATATTTGATTGGAAATCATATATTTTTGAATCTTCATGATTGGAAAAAGTTGCCTAATTTGGAGATATTGCATCCTTGATTGGTACATGAAATTGCCAGCATATCTTGACTATGTTTGCTTCACAAAAAGATTGAAAAATCATATCTTTGTATTTCCTATAATTTAAATTAATTAAATGAATTAAAATCAATTAAAAATCCAATTAATTAATAAAAATAATAAAATAAATTCAATTAAGTTTTATGGGTCGTGCATAGGCCATGGATAAAGTTTCAAGAAGAGATTTGAGGCCCATTAGCAAAAACAAGGTGTTTTGAGCAAAGTTGACTTTTGCAAATTCATAAACATTTCCCAACTTCTCCAATGCATATCTTGCTCAATTTTGATCATATGAACATGTTCTTGGACATTTTGGAAAGGTCTTGAAGTCCTCTAACCAATTCCTTTGGTCCCATGTCATTTGGATTTACCAATCTAAAGTTATGGTCTTTGACTTAAAGTGCTTTTTTGTTGACTTTTGAATTTGACCTATAATGTAGAAATTGATAACTTTTTGTGAGAGCATTTCTTGGACTTGGAGTGTGAAGATGGATTGTAGGAAATGTCATCCCCTTCAAAATGAGCATTGGATGGGATTTTTCTGATGAACCATGAAAAAGTTATGCCCTGGTCAAGATACAGTTGACTTTTCTGCTGTCCAAAAATAGTAACTTTTTGCATCTTGATGATTTTTGAGCCATTCTTGTGGAATCATGATCAAGACTTGATCAAATGATGATTGTGGACTCAAAATAAGATGTTGACCAAATTTTATGACTTTTGACTACAAAATGACCATTTTACCCTTGCAGTTGACTGTAGGTCAAATGGAGCTTTAGACTGTGCAAATTGACACTGTGAGTCTTGAAACTTGGCATGTAGATGCTTGAGGATATGTATAGGCATATGGGACTTGATTGAGCCATTGAAAACTCCAAATTCCTTGAAAGAACCAAAACCCTAATTTTGACTGGCTTAGGAGGCATTTGGACTGTGCAACCCTTGAGAAATCTTGAACCATTTGAAGATGATTCTTGACAAATCTTGAGGAATATGGGAGGGCAAATTTTGGGGTACAACAGTAGGTACCAAGTCGAAGCATCTGAAAAATAAGGATTTCTGGTATTATTTTCCTAAAATCTCTATTTGCAAAGGAAAATTAACAAAAATTCTTTTTTTTCACTGATGCAATCGATTGCTCTTAAAGTGCAATCGATTGCACAACGTGAAAATTAAAAAAAAATCAGCATTTTAAACTTGCAAATTTTGGCTCCAATTTTCCTTCACTTTTGAAAGATGTATCATTAATTCAAATTTTAGTGCCAATCTTTCATTTTTAAAAAGAATTATCATTAATTCAAATTTTGGCTCTAATATTTGAAAGAATTATCATTAATTCAAATTTTGGCTCTAATTTTTGAAAGAGTTATCATTAATTCAAATTTTGGCTCCAAGAATCAGTTACCACTAATCCCAATCCTAAAACTCTATAAATAGAGCCCTCATTTCATTCAAATTTCAAGCTTTTGATAGCCAAATCCACCTTGCTAAAAAATCTCTCAATTCTCTCCATCTACCAAATTCACTCAAAGCTCCATTTTCAAAAAGTTAGTAAACTTTGTATTGAAGCTTACTAATCTTTGAGCTAAACCTTCATCCAAACACTTTTTCTTCATCAATTATCTACATCCAAGCTTGGTCAATTGATTCTTGTGGTTGAATTGAAGTTGTTTTGATAATTCTCTAGATCTACCTTTGGTAAGTTGGATAATTCATCTTTCACAATGTGATCTCTTGTTGATATTTGGGTTTGATTCTTTGATCATTATTTTGTGATTCCAATAGTGTTATTTTCTCATTATTTGATGGAATTTTCGTGCTCAATTGGATCCATGATCATAAGGTGTTTGATGGAAAGTTTGAACAAGAAATTGGCCTTTTAAAATGTTGTTTTTGCTATTGTAACAGTGTGCAATCGATTGCACAGAAGCGTTTCACACAATTTTTTTTGAAAATAACACTGTGTGCAATCGATTGCACAGTTACTGCAATCGACTGCACAGGGACAGAATGCAATTTTTTGCCTTGTTTTGGGGCAGCTTTGATCCAAAATGATTTTTCTACTCACTCCTTTTGATTGTTGGTTTGGATTGCAATTTTAAATGTCCAATTTGTCTTTAAACTCAATGGACTTTGTGATGTAGATGAAATTGGATAAATGTTCATCAATTCAAATCTACCTAAGAGTGAATTATTTAATTCATTTTTGGTGCTTTGGATTAATGATATGTTTAGTGCTTTAATCCATCTAGAGGAGTGGTTGAATTTAAAGATGAAAGAATTTTGAAATGGTGATCCAAATTAGCTTATCATTCCCCTCCCTCTTCATCTTATCCCTTTCTTTTTTAATTGTGCTACATGTTAAGGGATGGTGATCTCTATATAATTTATCCAAACATGAAGTACATAGATTGCTATTGACCGGCCTCAAAATAGGCGTGACTTCTACATAAGTCCACTTACGATTGCTTAACATAGCGCTAAATTTTTTTCCGATTCGAATAAATGATCATTCGTGGCCCAAACATATGATTGCAAGCCCAAGTATGTTAATTTGATCTCTTTGATCCAATAACCTTTAGATTCATTGTGTGGAGGCTTTGGTTCTACCAATCCTCTAATGGATCTACAACACCTTTGGTCAACGCGGATCACTTAAACATCATTGACCATTACATGTTGCCTTGTGAGAATTCTAAAATGGATGATATACTTGACAAAAAGCAAATGCAACTTGTTGTGTGGAGGCTTTGGTTCTACCAATCCTCTAATGAGTTCCAAATGCAAGTTTCAAGATGGTCATCCAACTAACCACTAATTACTAACAATTAACTTTACTTTACGCTTTTATTTTTATGCTTTATGTACCATTTACTTTTAGCATTTTACATTTCATGCTATTTTCATCTTTGCTCACTTGAGCATTTACTTTTATGTCATTTTTATTTTTGCTCACTAGAGCTTTTCTTTTCCTTTTGAAGACACTTAATAATCAACATGAACCATAAAAAACTTTAATGATACTTGGACTATTTGGTTACTATCCTTGGCATTATGGAGCGATTGGACTTCTTGGACTTAGGATTAGAGACCTTGGCCTATCTTTGAGACTTTGTGACTTTATTTGATATTTTGTCTGGAGTTCTTGAGGTTTACCTCAAGACATTGGGTTGTTTGTTTGTTTTGTATGCAGGTTATTGTGATTACACCCTTTGTTTGTAATCTGGAAATTCACCTGTATACAGCCGTTACTCTGTCCAATTTTTGCGAAGACTTAAAACACTTGAAGTTTGGTTCTCTCAAGAGGTCTAGTATCTTTGCTTGGTTGGTTTCAATCCGAAGAATGGGAATTCTATATTGACTCATAATGTCAAGTATTGGCTTCTTGTTGGTTAGATGGTTCTTATCCCTAGCTTTTACCTTATGCATTAAGATAGCCTCTTCATCTCTTCCCATCTTCTTTAATTTCAAAAATCTTCTCCCTCCTTTTAAAAAAAAACTCTTCTTGTTTTGAAACTTGAAACATTTTCATAATAAACTTGGACTTAGGTCCATGCATTTTCAAAACATTTTCATAAATAAACTTCAATCAATTTAATAATACCTCGACATTTCTTGTGAGAAGACTAAAAGTCAATCAATCTCATTTCAAACCATTTTGCCACTTTGGCTTTTATCTTTAAACTTTTCTCAAAAGATTAGACTCTTGTCAATACTTGTAGTGATGCAAACAACTATACTTCTACAATATGTAGTGAAGTGAGATATTTTCCACTTGAGTGTTGAGTGAGGCATTGTTGATTTTAAAATCCAAGCCATATCCTCCACTTTGAGATGATGCAAATTCTCCTTTCTCGTAATTGTGGGTAGTAAGTATGTTTTCCACACGGACAATGACGATGATGTCTTATCTCATAAAATTAACCAACACACTTGTGTTTCAAACTTTTAAAAGAGGAACTACGTGTACCCTGATCCCCTATTGCACAAAAGGTGGTACGTAGGAACTAAAGGTTCACAACCGCGGCGGGTGCAAAAATCATAAAAATATTTCTTTTCTCGCCCCCACCATCCATTTTTTATATAACACATTTTTATAGCCAAAATATACAGATTTTTCAAAGAGGTTCCTGCGGAGTACCGTAGATGTTTAGGGTGCTAATACTTTCCCTTTGCATAACCAACCCCCTTACCTTGAATCTTTCCCCCTCTTTTGGGTTATTCGCTCTTTTCCCATTCCTTTGGAAATAATAAAGCGCGGTGGCGATTTTTATTTTGATTTGTATAAAGTCTAGTCAATCCAATGGTTTAGTCTTGAACATTTCTACCGCTACAGATCCCACATGGGATGAAAGGATGTTTATGGGTTACTCTTCAAGCATAAGATTATATAGAGTTTATAACCCCATAATTGGAATGACAATGGAATCTATCAATGTGAAAAATAATGATTTAATTAATGATGAGAAGATGTATAGTAGAGGTGATGGTGGATCATCACATGTGCAAACTCATGAAGCACTTAGGGAGGAAACTTGTGAATTCACGAACTCTGAGATGGTGAATTCTCAATCCAGCACATGTCTTTCTACTATAGAATAAATGGAACAATCAAGGTAATTGACTGCAAGTTTTAACACATTAATTTTTATAATTATTTATTTAAATGAGTTATTAGAAATATTTATGAATTATTGGTTGAGTATGATGTGTGATGTGATGTTATGTCATGGGATAATGGGAATTTAGATGGATAAGGAGTATTTTAATAATTTAGATAATTATTTAGAAATATTATTATTAGAATAATGGAATAATATGGAGCAGAGATGAGAAAGGAATGATGTTAAATGATGAAGAGTAAGTGAGGGTATGATTGGAAGACTATAATAAGGGTACAAGGGTTAAACAACGAATAGAGGGAAAATTGTGTCAGTATGTATGATCTTAAAAGAATTAAGAGAAGCAGAGAAGAAGACTATGGCACAATGAATATAGAGGAATTTCGATAGAACGCTTGGAAAAGATAAAATCACCGGGAATCTGAGGTAAGGGGGTAGTTTGTCATAAGAGTTGATATGGGGTTTAAAGGTATGTACGGATTTTATTGGGGTTTATGATGAATTAATGATATGTTGCAGTATGATGAAATTATGTTGAGATTGATGAAAATACCATGTTGAATTGCCATGATTTGATACATAATATGACTATATTGTTGTGTCGTTGTTGCATAATGAAAACATGTTCATTTGTGATGATTCTGGACTGTCTTGGGTATGAAATCACAAGAGGATTTGGGGATGAACATGTACAGAGCTGTAACACGAAGTTGTTTCCTGGTACGGATCACCGGGGGAAGGGAAGCGCCATCGGGCGAAGCAACCTCGCTAAGTCTTGGTTGGGCGAGACAAGGAGCGATGAAATGGTTGGAAAAGTAGTGCTCCTGGAAAATTTATGGGAGGAAGAGCTTCGCTCCAGCCTCGTCGGGCGAGAAAAATTCAAGACTGTGTCTCCTCTGTGTGGCCAGGAAAGCACCAGGCGAAAGGACCCATTTGCGGGGCGAGGTAACACTGAGCAGAACCGCTTGCAAAAATTTTGTAGATGCCATAACTTGAGTTTTAGAACACCGTTTGAGGCCCCGTTCAAAGCGTTGGATAGCTAACATGATGGACTAGAAGTAGGTGGAATAAAATGAGTACAAGGATGTATATTCCATCACATAGGTTAAGATAGACTAATATTTTCCATGAGGTAGGGGTTGTACCCCAAAATTTGCCCTCCCTTTTTCACAAAGAAATCACAGCTTCGGGCTTTTCCTGATTTTTCAGATTGGCTTAAGAATCGGTCAAACAGACTTTTCTCATCAGTCAGACAAAATTAGGGTTTTCATTGATTTTGAATCAGTCAAGCAGATTATTAGGGTTTCTTTTGATTTGTTTGAATTTGGCTCAGGGTTTGATTGAACAGACGCTTCTTTAACAGTAAATCCCAAATTAGGGTTTGCGCGCGCATTCTCAGAAGGAATTAATTCTACAGTTCTTTTCAATTGACTGTCACTTGGTTTTGACGTTTGTTCAATATTTCTGTTTGTTTCTCAAAGTCTAAACATCTGGGATATGGGTTGAGGCTTCTGATTGAGAGTTTGAAGTGTTGGTTTAATCAGTGAAGTGAAATACGTATGGACGTTTGTTTTGTTTGACTGTGCAATACATATGGTTAATTGGAACGTCGGGCTTATTGTTGGTTAATACAAGGCTAGAAGACTACGGTGTTTATTGATTATTTATTTTATCTAAGTTAAAATAATTGGGATGCGTTTCCAGTCGTTTTAATTCAAGAGATTTAAATGATTAAATAAACAAGTGCAGAAGAATTAAAGAATTAACTGACAAAGGATTTTTTATTCATTTTCAATTGTTGTTACAAATGTTTATTTGATACAGTAAATTTATTTACAGTGTTACAATGACGTTTATTACAATGATAAAAAATAAATTAAATCTACATCCTAAGTTTCTTGAAGTCTTCATCTGCTATTGCTGCTTCCCTTGCCCCAACTGGTATTTACCTGCAAAGACAGAAAAAGAAGTCAATACAGTATGGATTAAAAAGGCATTCTCAGACAGATAATTAAAAGTTCATCATTAAAGGTTGTTGGCCGGAATCAGATTGTTTTGATTTTCATCATATTTTTCTCATCCTCTTTGCAAATCACAAGAAGACTCTCTTCTTGGTTCACAAAGAGGAAAGAAAAATTGTTTGCAAGCATATGAATTAATTAAATACAAGGCAGCATGTTAAACAAAATGCACAAAGCTGCATAAATTCAAATTGTCAAAAAGGCAAACCAAACTGAAATGCCAAAACCAAATTGCATTGTCAAAATGGGCAAACTAAGTCACAAGTGAAAAGCTGTCAACAAAGTTGTCAACAAAAATGTCAACCAAGTTGTAACTGTCAATAAAGCTGCCTACAAGCTATCAAAGGCAATGCAGAAAATCTAGAAGAAAAGTACAGAATGCAGAGGAAAGCTAAAGTTGCAAGCAAGCATTTTTATTCATCATTTTCCAGGCCAAAACCTTTTCAGAAAAGAAAGATATTCTAAGCAAAGATATGCTTTCTGGAGAGAGAGAAAGAGAGTAAAAAAGTAGCAGGCTTACAGTTTTTTAGGCAGGCTTAGAGATAGATAAATATAACAAAACAACACTGTTAAGGGAGGGCAGAACACATAGAAAAATATAACACAAAACTGTAAAACACCAAAGCCAAGCATAACACATCCTGCATCAAAGCCTCTCAAAAAAGCTCAAAAAACAGCACAGCCTAACCTGCTTTCAAGCAAGCAAAAGCACAAACCTGCTAAAAAACCAGAAGTAAGCCTAAGGAAGCAAGCCTTTCAAAGCCTGTAACCCAAACAAACCTCAAAGCAGTCAAAGCCTAAAAACCTGTTCAAAATACAAAACCTGCTAAAGGCCTGTAACCTTCAAGCTTGCCTGCTAAAAGCCTGTAACCTCAAGCCCGCTTCAAACTACCAGAAGCCTGCTTCAGCCTGCCTTCAAGAAAGCAAACAAAAGCTTTCCTCAAACCTGTTTCAGAATGCCTAAAACCTATTACAGAAAACTGCCTTCAAGATCAAGTATCCAAACTCAAAGCAAAGCTAAAATCCCTCAGAACAAAACTCATCATAGGGCCAACATCATTAGAATCAGAACAACAAGCAAAGTTTCAGATTTGGCAATCTCAGAAGAACATATCAGTAACAACAGTAGCAAATACCCTCAGAATCAAATTCAACATTAAAAATCATCAAAAATCCAAGCAACTCAGAACCAAGGTTCATCATTGAAAACAAAGCCAATATTCAAAAAGTCAGAAGCAGGAACATCTCAGAAATCATCATCATTGAGAAACAAATCAAGCCAAAGAGAGATTTAAAGTTCATCAACATAGCCTAATCAGAACGACAACAAGGCAAGCAATCAGAAGAGAAAAGAAGATGCCCTAGGGTTTTCAGAAGCATAGCGTTCATCATAAAACAAAGAAAAGATACAAGTACCAGAACAAAGCTTTCCTCAGCGTCTCGCTGCCTCGCCCGGCCGCCTAAGACGCCTCCTGTCCAAACTCTCCTTCTCCTTTCCAAAAAAAAGCAGAACCAAGGTATAAATTCCTCTTCCCTTTTTTTTCCTACACCTCACACAAACATAAATAACATAGAAGATCAGAATATGTAAAATCAATAACATGCACGAATTTTGAAACCCTAAAACATGAATAAGAAAGTTGTTACCTTTTATCACCGCCTGGTACAACTGTGGAGAGAGGAGAGTGGAGGTGGCGTCCGGCGGCTGAGGCGAGTGGAAGGCATCAGAAACCTTGATTGAGAGAGGACGAAGAGGACGATGAAGAAGAAAGGGAGCGGCGCCGTTCATGAGCAAACCCTATTATGAACAAAACAATGAAACCCTAATAAAATTCTATGAACCCGTTTGGGCCTGCCCCACGCACAAAACACCAAGCCCAATTGGAACTGGCGCATACACCCCCTTTCTTTCTATAACCTTGTTTGTTTTTCACTTGGGCCAAGAACATACCCCTAAGCCCATTTAATTTTCTTAACACTTTTTTTATATAAATCAACACTTTTTTTTTATTACCATCATCTTATTTTCTTTTTTTATATAACCTAACTCCTTTTGGTAAATAAAAATAATATATTAGTTTTTTCACATTATGTTTTATTAACAATACCTTTTTTTTATTATTGCACTTAAAATATGTAAATATTAGATTTTATTAAGTTAATTAATTTTAAAACTTTTGTTTAATTAATCTTATACAAGTTTCTATAACATTAACAAAAAAAACACAAAAAATAATGACATTACTTAATTTTCATTTTAATCATTTGTAAATAATCATATGCATGGCACAATACTTTTGTTTATCTTTGATTCTTATACCTTGCTATATTTTACATTGAGAATGTGATGATTCAATTTGGTTGTAAATAATATTGGACATTACTATTCTGATAAGACTCATCCCCATTTGTAAACATTTGTACCCCCATCCCCGGATACTTATTTGTAATAGCTTAGACTTTAAATTCCCGCAATTTATCGCTTTCCATTTACTGTATAGTAATTAGGGTTTGTATGCGAAGATTCAAAATCAACGGCTAGATAACCTAACACAAGATAAATGCATGAAAATCAGTACACAATTCACACTTGCACCCCTAGGGTTACTCCACTTGTTGCCTTCAAAAATGTGCCATGGTTGCATGTTAAGTGTCTTTGACAAAACAAAAACAAATCAAAATGATCATAGTCCCTCGACGACGCTATCAAGTTGCCTAAACAAAAATGATCAAGTCCCTTAAGGAAAATTGCCAAAGATACTTGACACTATTGCTTTCATGGTCTATACGATGACCCACGTCTGTCCCGTCAAACATCTTAACACAAGGTTGTTCACCAAATTCAATGGTGAAACAACACTGTTAAAAGGGTTAAAACATGAGAAAGATCTTTGAGAAATTTAGGGTAGATAGCTCTTGGTTACTTAATCAATCTTGCAAAACAATCCTTGCCATTTTTCAAAACACACATCACAACACAACTTCAAAACAAACTTTCAAAAAACATTGAAACATCTTTTCAAAAAGACAAACACCTTTGTAAAACATTCGAGTAAAGAATTGTTACAATGGTTTCCTAGACAAGGCATCTTTTTTTTAAAACATTTTCAAAACCACACACACAAAGCACCATTTCAAACAATTGAAAAGCAAAGGCAAGTGATCTAAGCAAGTAACTAAGAGCCCATGGATAACCATGGATAGAAAGGGTGCTAATACCTTCCCTTTCTATAATCTACTCCCCGAACCCAAGAAAACATCTCAAAGGTCTTTCCTGTGCTTTTTGACCTTTCCTTAGGATAAAATAAAAAGTCGGTGGTGACTCTTGCTAAACCGAACAAGTGCGAATACAAATGCAAAACCTCAAGTCAGCTCTCCCACCGTATCACAGTAGGCTTTGATGATGTCTGTTTCTACAATGAACTCTTGACACTATGATGCATTGGTTGTTAGGATGAATTGTAAAAAAAATATGATGATAATATGTTGTGACTATGAAGTGTTAAATAATTTTGATTTTAGTATGTTTGACGTGTATACATGCCATGTGAATATTGCTGATGATTCGGTGAATGGTGATGCATTTGAATAGATGTGGTCGGGAATATTATGTTGATTGTGCATCATGCACTCATAGTATTATTAGGACGAAATTCAAATGTTAAATAGGACGTAAGTCCGATGTTGAATAAGACGTAAATCTTGTGTTGGCTTCAATCCCATTGTCTGGATTGAGTGCATTAATGTTATGGTCCGGTTTCAAGAGGGAATCAATCCTATGGTGGGGACCTTTAGAGTGTGATGAGTCAAGTACTCATAATTAATTGGTACCACATGCACGAGTCTATGTTATTTCACTACATCTTATATGGCATTGCATGATTGTTGATTAAATGACATTATATATGTTGTTGTGTTAATTGACAGATTGTATATGATAATTGTTCATTAGTTGGTGATATGATGTTTTTGTTGAACTACTATGTCTATTCTGTATATATTTTGTAATGAATGTGATTTCTTAACCTTTCCATTTGAATATTGCCTCCATGTGGGCAACGCACAGATGATCAGGAGTAGTTCATAGAAGCTTAGGAATTTTATTGGAGTGTGTTGCTTACTTTCCGTGGATTTTTAGAAGGTCTTGCTCTGATATGTAACATCGAGGTCGAGAATGTTTTATTTGAACCATGTGTTTTGTTCTTGTTGACATGAATTAGATGTCACTTTATTTATTAAGGATATTTTCAGTTATAACTCTCGTATGATGAGAAAAGAAGATGTTTTTGAAGTATTCAATTAATTTATTTTAAAAACTATGATTTCCAGTTGCATAGTAAATGATTCTTTTGTTGATAGTTCCGAAGGAAATGATTATAAATGTTAAAAATCCCGAGTTATGGAGAAAGATATGCATGTATGATGTTTTATGAAGTAATGTGACACCCTTTTTGGTGCAATACTCTGATTATTTAATTATATTATTCGTGGGGTTTTAGAGGGGTGTTACATTAGTGGTATCAGAGAAGGTCGGTCTGTCTGACTTGGTAGTTGAGTCTATAGTATGTGACAGTTGAATACTATCGAGATATTTTCTAAACATTTTTGTTGTTGTTATGTGAACCAAAAGAATGGCTGGAAGAAACGATGCTGCAATTGTTGCTACCTTACAGGTTGTTGCTCAGGGTATGCGGAATACACATAACATGGGAGGGGTTGATGATGAAGCTCGTGCATGGTGGAGGTTTAAGAGGAACAACCCACCGATCTACAAGGGTCGGAACGATGCAGATTGTGTGCAACTGGGGCTTAAGGGGATCATAAATATTTTCCGAGTAGTGATATGCAAGGAGGATCAGAAGGTGCAATTTAGCAAGACAGTGGGGCTTACTCCAACACCAAGGAATGCATATGGCTTTTTGATAGGGGCATGAGGCTCCTTGATAGGGGTATGAGGCTCTTTGATAGGGGAAAGAGGTGGAAGACCACGTGAAGCTGGCCAAGAAGTTTTGTCTATTTTCATCTAGTGATCATGATTGGGGGCTCTCTGATTGGCCTTCATCTGTAGTGTGTAGAACTCTTAAGTTTGCATGGTTCTCTTGTTTGTTTTAACTTGGTGCTCATGTGTGTTTCCACTTGTGGGTTTTTTTTTTGTGCAATATGTGCTCGTGCAATTTATGTTTCAATTATGTACATTTACTCTAGTTCATTTTGTCAATATTTTAGCTAATAAGGGGGAGTAAAGTTTTTTTTCCTGATGTTACATCAAATGTCTTGACATGTTTATTTAGCATTATGATAGGATTGTGTTCTACTGCTTGTGTGAGAGTAGTTGTTTGTGGTTGCTTATGAAATCCTTGAAGAGGAGCATGAACGGTCATGCTTTTGTATGCTGAAGCTGCTGGTGTTGCTTCTGTTGTGTGTTCCGCTGCATGTGCTTTATTGTGTGGGGTTTTCCCTTGAGATGGAAAATTGATTATATTTGACAAGTGGAGTACTAGACCTGTCTGATTGTACAAGCGTCTGAGTTGTGTTGTGTTTACAGAGATTACATGTAATATATGCATGTATGATGTTTTATGAAATAATGTTACACCCATTTTGGTGCAATACTCTGATTATTTAATTATATTATTTGTTGGGTTTTAGAGGGGTGTTACATTACTTGTATCAGAGTAGGTCTATTTGTCCAGTCAGGTTGTTGAGTCTGTAGTGTATGATAGTTGAATACTATCGAGATAGTTTCTAATCATTTATGTTGTTGTCATGTGAACCAGTAGTATGGCTGGAAGAAATGATGTTGTGATTGCTCCTGCCTTGAAGGATATTGCTCAGGCTGTGCATAATCCTCCTAACACGGGTGCGGTTGACAATGAAGCTCGCGTATGAGGGAGGTTTCATAGGAATAACTCGCCGATCTACAAGGGCATGCACAAGACAGATGATGTACAAGTGTGGCTTTAGTGGATCGAAAATGTTTCTCGAGTAGTGATCTGCACGGAGGATCAAAAGGTGCAATTTAGAACTCATATGTTGGAAGAAGAAGCCGAGCATTTGTGGAACAATGTGCGCTAGAGAATTGAGATTCTGAGTACAAGCATTACTTAGGCTATATTCAGAACTACTTTTCTGGATAACTACTTTCCAGAATATGTGTGTGGTAAGAAGGAGATTGAATTCATTGAGTTAAAGCAAGGGAGTTCGACAGTTGTTGAGTATGCAGCTAGGTTTGAGGTACTAGTGAACTTTTGTATACACTATAACAACCCAGAAGCAAAGGTTTCTAAGTGCATTAAGTTTGAGAATATGCTACGCCCAGAAATTAAGCAGGGTATTGGATATCTGCAGATTCGTAAATTTCCTATGATGGTGAACAATTGTAGAATCTTCGATCAAGATAGTAGAGACAAAGCTTATTTTTATAAGAATTATAATGAGAAGAAGGTAAGGAATCATAATCGTGGTAAGCTGTATGTTGCCCCTGCTGAGGGAAAGCAGAAAGCTTATGATGAGAATAAGCCAAGTGGTGGAGGAGCTCCTGCTTCTTTGAAATGCTACCGGTGTGGTGAGTTAGGCCACCGTGTTAAGGCTCGAACTAATAAGATGTTGATATGTTAGAGTTGTGGCAAGGTTGTTCATCACAATACTGAATCCAAGAATGAAGGTGCTACTTGTTTTAACTATGGGGAACAGGGTCACATCAGTACCCAGTGTTAGAAACCAAGGAAGAATTCCGCTACTGCTGCTCAGACTAATGGCAAAGTGTTTGCTCTAAGTGGTTCAGAAGTTGCCAATATAACCTGATAAGAGGGACTTGTTTTACTAACAATGTTGAGTTAATAACTATTATTGATACTGGTGCTACTCATTCATTCATTTCGCTTGAATGTGCTACTATGTTAGGATTAGAGTTGTCTGATATGAATGGAGGAATGTGTTGTGGCGGTAAAGCGGCAAGCAAAAAGTAAAGGATTATTTTACTAGGTGATATTTAGGTTATATTGTATCGTGTCGACAGTGATTGGTGTATTGAAATGTCGTTCGACAATTCTCTTGTTAATGAGTTTGGGGTTAAATGGGTTGAAAGGAAAAGTAACAACAGAAAATAAATGTATAAAAAGGAAAGAGGAATAATTTATCAAGCATGCATATATACTACTCCTCACAAACATAAACCTATCGACCTATTATACTAAACCTATAATATTCATCAATGTCATCACATTTCAAACACAACCTAAGTCATTTCTAACCCAAATTGAGTGGCCGACTGCATCACATCAGTAGCGATCTCTCAACCACCTCAATAACACAAAATTAAATTGTGCTCGCTTGCGTCGACGATCTCTCAGTGAGACATAAATAACACAGAGGCATTAATCTCAGATAGCCCAAGTGAATAACAATGCTAAATCTATCTCTAGAATTCAGACACTATTAGATAATCATCCTAGATAAGAATCTAAGCAGTATATGTCTATAGCAACTCAAACCCCTATCATAGAGCAAAAATAAATGATAACAATCGACAAAGATTTGTAAGGAAATTTTTATATAACGCCAAGGGAGACAGATATACACGAGTTCAAAGTAAATACATATACAAACACAACCAATAGAGAACCCACAAAGAAAAATAGAAATGAACCACAGATGTATCGGTTTATCAATGCCGCTCAAAGAGAAATCCACCCCAGATCATTCATATGCAAACCTCATAGTTTTTATCTAAGTTAATCCTAACAAAACTGGAGGTTGATGGAGTTGGGAGCAAGAACTTCCCCAAAACAATAACATAAAGAATGAATGAAATGAAGTTATAAAACAAATCTCAATAGACCTCGCTAAGAGGGCCTGGCGCGCTAAGTGCGACTTCTTTATTTTACAAATCAAACCGACCTAAACCACGCTTCGTGCGCTATCCGCGCTAAGCGGGATTCAAAACAATGCTTCTGCCAAAATGTCAAAACACAAGAAGCACGGTACAAAATTCACTGAGCGCACTCGCGCTTAGTGGCCTTCTGTGTGCTAAGCGGGCTCTCCTTGGAAGAACATCTCAAAACTAGTCTTTTATTCCGAAAATGCGCATCAGGAGCCGTGCCTTCGACACCTTATTCCTTTATGCTCCAAAATGCAACAAATATCTACAAAATGAATGGAAAAACATCAAACGGTACACTATGTACACAAAAACACAAATAAACACAAACTAAACATATTTACATAAAAGTCAGGTTTATTCAACTGATATTTACAATAAAAAGTCGATAAGTGCAACAAAACATTTACACAAAAATAGCTACAATTTGCACTTATCAAACTCTCCCCAACATGAACTTGTTTGTCCACAAAGTAAGCCAAACAACTCAAAGAACCAAAAGTAATCAACCAAAATATCATGAACCAACAAGTTTTAAAATGAAAAACAAATGTATGGTTCAAACAAAAACGCACACCAAGATAAATACTTACCACAATCCTACAATGACAATATGTAAATGAAATGAATCCTAAGTACAAAAATCATACTAAAATAAAACAAGCTCAATCATGAATCACACCTAGTAAAAATTCATCGGTAGATAAAGAACACACAAAGGTGAGGGACAAAAAACACTCATCCACAATCTTGCAAACAATAGACTAAATTATGCATTCATCCAAAAACTCATATTGAAAATACAAAGGAAAGAATCACAAGGGCTATTTAGGGTTGTAATGTGGCTTGGTTAACAAACAAGGGATAAGTCCTAAAGTTAATCGAAACAAAACTTGCCTTAACCTAAAGGAGTGATCAACTCACAAAGACTTAAGCAAATTAATTTCAATCAAACTTTTTCGTCATTCTAAATTTCAAACCAACACATATCCCTTATTATCATAACATTATTTCATACAATTTTTGTTTTTATTTTTCAAAATCTTTTCAATTTTTTCCCTTTCTTTCTCACTTTTTTTCTTTCTTTTTTTTCAGAACCTCGTAGCAATCACAACATAAGCACATAAACATTTCTCTCCCCAACTTGAATTCAACCATATCATAATGTGAATACTCCCTACTTTCTAAGGCAAGGTAAAAATTCAAACTACAAATCATAGTTTAGGGTTCAAGAAAACAATGAGTCAATATCCATACAAAAAGATGAACAAAACACTCATAGATAAGCATTTAGCAAAAACAACAAGGATATCAACAAAAAAGGTCAAAAGGGGTTACTAATGATCACACATTCACAAGGTGAATTGACTATTTGGCCAAGGTAGTTGTACTCAAAATGAAACAAAAAATGCCTTGATCATGTTCATGTTTTCATACAATCAACACACAAAAAATAAAAAACATAATAAAATCCAGTTAAAACAAGAATTGTGGCCTCCGGCATATATGAACAATGGAATGCTTCCTCATATTTATGGGTCAAAAGGGAACTAAAGTGATTCAAGTCATGAGCAAGTAAAGCAAAAAGAATGAATGGTATGGTAATTATAAAAATGATAAATTTTCCAAACATGTTATGTTATAGAAAGCGATAAAAGAGTACCAACTTCAAAAACTATCATTACCATATATTCGCAAGTTGACACACTCAAAATTAGAAAATCCCCAAATGCAACTTCGAGCTATCTAACCAAAATTTGAGTCCAAACAAAAAAGGAAAGAATTATTAATATTACTATTAGTTACTATACTATAAATCCTTGGTGAAAGTGGGAAAAAGGAGAGCTAAGCGAACAATTAAAAATAATTCACTGGTGTTGTACCCAAAAATTTGCCCTCCCATTCTTAAGACAAAATGGTTCAAGATACACCCTCATGCTCATGAAGGTCTCAATTGCTCAAGACTTATCAAAGATTGATCAGATGGACTCTCCTCCTTAGCAATTGACCTACAACTAGGGTTTTGCTTCTCTCAAAGGAAATTGAGTTTCTAATGCCTTAAATGGATTTTATGATTTCTCATATGCTTCAAAGAATCCTCGTGTCAAACTTCAATCCTTACATCATAATTTTGCTCAGACAATTAGTCATATGATTGAAAATCAGTGTATTGATGTTCTAGTGGTAGAATTGCAATGGATTCTTGTAAAGTCGATGTTGTGTTACAATGGGAGACTTCAAAGTCTGCTACCGAGATTCAAAGTTTTCCTTGGGTTAGCTGGCTATTATCAAAGGTTTATTGAAAGAATTTCTAAGTTGGAGTTATCGTTAACTCAAATGACTCGAAAGGTTCAAGCTTATGTGTGAGATGTTGCGTGTAAAGAAAGTTTTGTGGAACTAAAGAAGAAGTTGATGACTCCTTTGGTATTAATTTTTCCTAATCTAAGAGAGTCTGTTATGGTGTATTGTGATGCGTCTAAGATGGGTCTTGGTGGTGTACTAATGCAAAATGGATAGGTTGTTACTTATGCTTCCAGGCAATTGATGGTTTATGAAAGGAATTATGCTACGCATGATTTACAGTTAGCTGTCGTGGTGTTTGTGTTGAAGATTTAGAGACATATAACAGTGTGAAGTTGGGAATGTTGAAACTAACTAGTGGTATCCTTGAAGAAATTAGAGAAGGTCAGAAATGTGATTTAAGTTCGGTGGATCGACTAACATTGATAAACCAAGGTAACTGTGGTGAATTTTTAGAGGATGGAAATTGTATGTAAAGGTTTAGTAATAGAGTGTGTGTTTGAGATGTACTTGAGCTTAAGAAGAGTATTCTTGAGGAAGGACATCGAAGCAGCTTGAGTATTCATCCGGGTGATACGAATATGTATCCGAATTTTAAGAATTTGTTTTTGTGGTAGGGGATGAAAAAGGAAGTCTCCAAATTTATGTATGCTTGTTCGACTTTCCAGAAGTCAAAGATCGAACCCCGGAAGCCTACGGGTCTTAGGAAACATTTGAGTATTCCATGGTGAAAATGGGATAGTATTTCAATGGCTTTCGTGCCAGGTTTTCCAAATACTTCTAAGGGAAATGATTCAATTTGGGTGATCATGGATAGATTGACTAAATCGACACATTTCTTACCGATGAAAATTAATTATTCTATGGAGAAGCTGGAAGAGATGTATATTGATGAGATTGTAAAGTTGCATAGTATAAATTTAAGTATTGTGTTGGTAAAGATCTGAGGTTTACGTCGAAGTTCTGGGATGGTTTACACAATGCTTTTGGTACGAAGTTGAGGTTAAGTTCTGCAAATCTTCATGATGTGTTTCATGTGTCTCAGTTGTATAATTTCATTTCGGATCCTTCACATGTGATTCTGATGGATGATGTACAAGTAAGAGATAACCTAATTGTCGAAGCATCACCTGTGCATATAGAAGGTCAGGAAGTGAAGCAATTGTAGGGTGGACAAACTGGTGGAAGTTTGACTTCAGAGCGTGATGATCAAATAAGGGAGTCGTATCCAACTTTGTATTCCTCAGGTAATTTTCGGGACGAAATTTCTTTAAGTGGGGGAGAGTTGTAACACCCTGATTTTTAGAACTATTTATTTAAATGAGTTACTAGAAATAATTGTGAAATATTGGTTGAGTATGATGTGTGATGTGATGTTATGTCGCAGGATAATGGGAATTTAGATGAATAGGAGTATTTTAATAATTTAGAAAATTTAGTATAATTATTTAGAAATATTATTATTAGAATAATGAAATAATATGGAGTAGAGATGACAAGGGCATTATGGTAAGTGGTGAAGATAAGTGAGGGTATAATGGGAAGACCATAATAAGTGTCCAAGGGTTAAATAAGGAATAGAGGGAAAATTATGCCAGTATGTACGATCGTGAAAGAATTGAGAGAAGCGGAGAAGAAAACTAGGGCACAAAGAATGTAGGGGAATTTCGGTAGAATGCTTGGAAAAGATTAAATCATCAGGAATATGACATAAGGGGGGTAGTCTGTCATTAAAATTGATATGGGGTTTAGAGGTATGTACGGATTTTTTTGGGGTTTATGATGCATTGATGATATGTGGCATTATGATGAAATTATGTTGAAATTAATGAAAATACCATGTTGAGTTACCGTGATTTGATACATAAGATGACTATAATGTTATGTCGTTGTTGCATAGTGAAACCATGTTGATTTGTGATTATTTTGGACTCTCTTGGGTATGAAATTGCAAGAGGATTTGGGGCTGAACATGTACAAAATTTCAATAAGGAGTTTCTACCTAGTACGTGTCTTCAGACGTAGTAACGTCGCCTGGTCTTTGTCGGGAGAGACAAAGAGCGATGAAATGGAAAAGTAGTGCTCCTTGAAAAATGTATGGGAGGAGGAGATTTTCTCCAGCCTCTCTATGCGAGCAAGAGGCGAAAACCAGTCGCCTCTGTGTCACCGGGGAAGCATCAGGCGAAAGGACCCATTCGCTGGGAGAGGTAGCTGCGAGTAGGACCGCTTGCCGAAATTTTGCAAATGCCATAACTTGAGTTTTAGAACTCCATTTGAGGCGTCGTTCGAAGTGTTGGATATCTAAAGCGATGAAATACAAGTAGGTGGAATAAATTGAGTACAAGGATGTATATTTGCAGCACCTAAGCTAAATAGACTTAGATTTTTCATGATGTAGACTATGATGATGTATGTTGCTACAATGAACTGTTGACACTATGATGCATTGGTTGCTATGATGAATTGTAAAATAATATGATGATAATATGTTATGACTATGAAGTTTTTAATGAGGTTTTTGTTAGTATGTTTGACATGTATACGTGCCATGTGAATATTGTTGATGATTCGGTGAATGGTGATGCATTTTAATAAATGTGGTCGTGAATATTATGTTAATTGTGCATCATGCATTATATGAATTTTAGGATGAAAGTCCAATGTTTAATAGGACTTAAGTCCAACATTGTCAAGCACAATAGTCCAGTGTTGGCCTCATCCCATTGCATGGATCGAGTGAGTCTGATGTTGTGCTCTAGTTCTCAGAGGGAATCGATCTAATGGTGGGGATCTTTGGAGGGTGTTGAGTCAATTACTCATAATGAATTGGTACCACATCCATGACTCTATGTTATTAAACTAAATCTTATGTGTCGTTGCATGATAGTTTATTAAATGACACCGTATATGTTATTGTGCTAATTGATGAATTATTGATGATAATTGTTGATTAACTGGTGCTATAGTGTTGTTGTTGAACTAATATGTGTATTTAGTATATATTTTGTAATGAATATGATTGATAACCCTTTTTGTTTGAATGTTTCCTCCATGTGGCTAATGCGAATGTGATCAAGATTAGTTCATAGAAGCTTATAAATTAGCTTGGAGTGTGTTGCTTACTTTTCGTGAATTTTTAGAAGGTCTTGCTCTGATATGTAACATTGAGGTCGAGAACATTTGATTTGAATCGTGTGTTTTCTTCTTGTTGACATGAATTAGATGTCACTTTATTTATTAAGGATGTTTTCAGTTATAACTCTCATATGATGAGAAACAAAGATGTTTATGAAGTGTTCAATGAAGTTATTTTAAAACTATGATTTTTCTGATGCGTAATAAATGATTATTTTGTTGATAGTTCGAAAGGAAATGCTTATTATTGTACCCCAAAATTTTCCCTCTCATTTCTCAAGACATTTCTCACAAAGACCTGCGAAAGCTCAAGCTTGTACTAGTATTGACTAGGTCAAGCCATCTCCTCAACACTGATACCTCAAGATTAGGGTTTGAATTTGCAAAAGGACGATCGGACTTCTAATACTTCAAGTGACATTTTTGGATCATTATGGAACTTCAAGAGTGCTCATGTCAAGTTTCAATTCTTCTCAGTCAATTGACCGAGAGAGCAAAAATCAGTTGTAGTGATGAAAAAGTCAACTGTAGCACTAAAAGTCAAACTTTGACTTTTTGTAAACGTTAAGTCTCAAAGATAAAAATTCATCAAGATATTAAAAAATATGAAACTTGATCATCAAGAAATCAATAAAGTCAAAAGTCAATGTGAAAATTCAAACTCTTCAAGACTTAGAAATTTTTCCAAGTGTTTTTTATACATGATAATTTCATTTCTTCATGCCAACTTTTCACCATGATGCCAGATGATTCAAGGAAAACTTCCAACATGAAAGTTGTAGGTATAAATGAGATCTAAAACTTTTTAGGTTAGGAATTTTTCTAGAAATTCTTGGATTTTGAGTTATAAATTCATGAAGTCATGGCATTTTTGAATAAACACTTAGAGAAATTTTCAGCAGTTTTGGTCAGGATTTTATCCCAACTTCTTGCCATTTTATCACATAGTTACAAGATGATTTTGTCAAAATAGCCAACATGAATGTTATAGATGGTTTTTCAAGCTTTCCAAAACATCCAAGAGCATGAATTTATCATATTTGAGCTAGGAGATTCAAGGATCTAAAGTTGGACATTCATTCTTGATTTACAAGGAAGATTTGTGATGAACAAGGAACCAAAATCTTAGCCATGCTGCATAATCTTCACTTTGCAGGAATCTTGACTTGCAAATCTATCCATAATCATATGTTTACACAATTGATTAAACCATTATCCAAGTGGTTCAAGTATTGTCCATTGCATCTTTCCATTTTTGGCACAAAGCACCATTGCCATTCTTGCAAAGTTCACTTTAATCATAAAGTCAATTTCTTGAGCCTCTAACTTGTTGTTCTAATCACACTCAACTTATACAAGTCATAAAAAATATGTTTAATGTGATAAACCACTTTAGATAGCTTGTTACAAGCATTGGAAACATGTTCTTCATGCTTGCTTAAAAAATAAGCAAGATAGCCATAACATGGATTCAAAAATTTGAGTTGTTTGAAGTCTCAAACCTTCTCTATAAATAGAGAGGCCAATTGCAAGAGAAAGAGGTCAGAAAAAATAGAGAGAAAAGTAAGAAGTTCTCTTGTGTAGAAGCCCTCAAAAATCCCTGCACAATTAAAAAAAGATTGTCCACAAAACCCCCATTGTTGAGCTTTGAAGTCCAAATCCTTGAACCTCTCACTACTTGCAAGTTTTGTCCAAACAAACCATCTAAACACTCCAAATACATCATATAGAAGTTTTTCAAACACAAGAAAAACTTATGTAACATCACTATCATCACTTCCCAAGCTCAACAACAGCCCATACAACAACTCCAACTCAAAGCACAAATTTCAGTTTCAAGGTAAGTTTTCTTGACTTTGAACTCTTCATACAAGCATAATTAATGGTTCATTTGTGAAGATAAAATGTAGATATCATTGCCTTGAAGCTAACCATATGCTTGATTTTCATTTTCACTAACCAAGTGTTGAGAATTGACTTTTACATGTAGCAAAACAGTGATAAAAACAAAAAACAATAGTTATGCGTCGACACGAAATGCTATGAGTCGACACGTACTATGTTCAAAACAGGTTATGAGTCGACACGAAACACGTATCCATCGATATGAAATGGTTATGAGTCGACACGAAACAAGTATGCGTCGACTCATACTAAGCTGTTTTGACTTCCAGGAGCAAGAAACATACATGAGCCAACACATGAGCCGACACATGAGCCAATACGAAATCTCGATGAGCCAATACATAAACTCATGTGTCAGCTCATAAAACTTTTTTTAATCTCTTTTTTTAATTTTATTTTTATTTTTCTTTATACTTTTATTATTATTATTTTCATATAAAAAATTCAAAAAAAATATTTTATTTAAATATATATGCATACACTTTTGTTTTATTCCTTTTTTCTAAAACTATAAAAAGACAAAAACATTTTCTTATTAAAATCAATTTCTTTTCTTAAAATTAATTTAATATTTAGACTTAGGTTTTAGTTCAATTTGGTTTATTTTTATTAAATTGATTTAGACATTAGGATTTTAATTAATTTATTTTCAAATCAATTAAAAGTTTTTTCATAAAAGAAACATAAAAACAATTTCTCTTCTCTTTATATTTCTTTGTATATTTTATTATTTCACACTATAATTATGTAATTGTCAAAACATTGTAATAGTAAATTAGGTTTATTTACTTTCATCTCCCCATTTGTAAATTTGTATACCCCATCCCCCTAATGATGTAATAGCATAGTAAATTTACTTTCCGCAATTTATCGCTTTCATATAAATGCTAGTAATTAGGATTTGTATGGGAAGATAAAAAATCAACAAGTAGATAACCCTAATCAAAGATTAAATGCATGCAAATCGAACACACTATTCACACATGCACCCCTAAGGTTAACTCCACTTATTGCCTAAAAAATGGTCATGTTATGCATGTGGGATGTCTTAGCACAAACAAATCAAAAATACAAGATCATAGTCCCTCGATGACGCTTCAAAAGTTTCCTTTCAAATGATCTTAGTCCCTCAAAGAGAAATGCTAAGATATCTTACAACATTGCTAATCATGGCTATACGATGACCTGCACCCGTCCCTTTACATCCAAAGATAAGGTTACTTACCAATCAATGCTAAAATAACAATGTCAAAGGAAAGAGGAAATAAACAAGAAAGACTTTTGAGTAGGTAGAATGTTCCTAGTTGGTTGCTCATTTTCAAACCAAAACATCCTTTATATTTTCAAAATAAACACCAACACTTTCAAAACATCTTTCAAACTTGAAACATTTTCAAAAGATCAACACTTTGTATACATTCTTACGAACGAGAATTATTATAATGTTTTCCTAAACGATGGCACCTTTTCAAAATACTTTCAAAAACCACAGAAAGCACATTTTCAAACAAAAGCAAGTGATCTAGTAAGAAACTAAGAGCCCATAGATAACTACGGATGAAAATGGTGCTAATACCTTCCCTTTTAATAATCTATCCCCCGAACTCAAGAAAACATCTCTAAAGGTCTTTCCTGTTCTTTTTAACCTTTCCTTTTGGATAAAAGGAAAGTCGGTGGCGACTCTTGCTAACCGCAACATTTACGATCAAACGCAAAACAACCAAGTTAGTTCTCTCACCGTATTACAGAACTTGTGACTCTTCTGGGGAAATCTTAAAAGTGGGGTTACCTTAGGGCTAGATCACCTTTACTTGCTTTCTTTGTTTGACTTGTATGCTTTACATTTTGGTTTTTTGTTTGGGCTTGAATCCTCTACCCGACTTTGGGATACCTTATAGGTAAGTAGAAATACATTATGGAAACTGTGCAGGGTATACCGACATGATCTAAGAAATATCTATGTTAGTGTGGCATATTTGTGGGTACCGGTAGCCCTTGAGTAGTCAAGGAGAATACGGGGCCGCTGAGTGATGTCATGAAGCACTAACTGACTTTTAGAACCTTTACTTGACCAACTTGGCCATTAGGACGTAGTGAGATGACCGACTTTGGTGCAGTCCGAAGTTGGTTGATACTCGATACTACACTCATTGAGATTTGATTCCCGAAATTTGTTTGGTGGCAAGTCAGTTGTCAATCGGAACGAAGTTTGTGGGAAAGATTAGTGATATTGAGACCCCTTAGAACCCGATTACTATTACTAGGACAGGTTGCGCCAACTAAACTTCAATAGGGTACTTAACTACTAACTCCATGCAAACCTAAACCTAAGGACTTGTCTGCTTTTTGTGTATATGATTATGTGCATATAAACTTGTTTACTTTGCATACTTGTACATAACATCATACCATAGCATTTTCAATAACTGTTTCAAGGATCTCAAGGGCCTATGATGCAGGGTCACGTTGAACCAGATGTCTATCAAGGGATAAGAGGATTTATTTTCCTCTGACCAAATGCCGTCAAAGATCAAGTACAACAAACTTGAGTCAAGGGCTACAACCCACTTGACATGGTGAGCTTAATTCTTGTGGAAGGACATCCACCGATACAAAGTTCTCCAATCAAAATTGTAAGTGACCACTAACATTTACCCCGCAAGATCCTTGAAAATATGCATCCACATATCATGCATCATATCATGACAGGTTTCTCCCATACAGGCCTCCTTATCTTCCTACTATTTATTTCAGTAAGATGGATATGGAACAAACGGTGAAAGATCTCCAAGCTCAAAACGCTCAATTCCAACAAATGTTCCCGGCTTTGGATAAGGGGAAAGAGGACCTGAAGACTCTTCTTCTCAAAGACAACAAGAAAAAGTCCAAGAAGTCAGTAGGCGTCCTGAACTTAGGAAGAAGACTTAAAGGACCAGTCAAGGGGGCTCTAGACCTTCTAACTCCATCTAACATGGGGGATAGTCATGAAGAAGACAACAATCTGGAGATTGATGAAGTCAAAGCTGACTACTCTGGGGAACAATATCCTCCCGCTGATGACAAGTACAAATAGTTGGAGGATCGCCTCAATGCTATGGAGATTCAACAGATACTTGGCTTGGATTTTGGAGACATGGGATTGGTTTCTGGAGTGGTCATCCCGCCAAAGTTAAAAATCCCTACCTTTTCCCTGTACGATGGAGTCTCTTTATCTAAGATGCACTTAAAGTCTTAGGACCGCAAGATTCAACCATACGCAACTGATCCGAAGCTTTGGATACATTTCTTACAAGAGATCCTAGTAGGGACTCAACTTGAATGGTTCTATCAATTGAAGAATTCTCGCATCCGCACTTGGGAGGATTTAGCTACTGCTTTCTATAAGCAGTACAAGTACAACGCTGATCTTGCACCAACTCGTGTGTAATTGTAGAACATGACCATAGGCTCCAACGAGAGCTTCAAAGGATACGCCTAAAGGTGGAGAGATCTGGCTGGTAGGGGGAAACCCTCTTTAACTGATAGGGAGCTGATTGACATCTTCATGGGAACTTTGACAGGACCTTTCTTCAAACACCTAATCGGAAGCTCCTCGGTCGGGTTCACCGAGCTAATACTGACCGACGAAAGAGTCGAAGTTGGCATCAAAAGTGGAAAGATCCAAGGAGTTACACCTTCTGATGCTCAGAAAAATCCATACAATGGGAAGAAAGAGTCCAATGCTGTGTATGGTCAAAAGAGTCTTCATGGCTGTTGTACCCCAAAATTTGCCCTCCCATATTTCTCAAAACATTTCAAGAAAAATTCACAAGTCCAACCTGACGCGTCATATTCAGGTATTCTTTCGCCAAGATATCTCTGATAACGTATTCTCAAATTCAGGTTCGGCTCAAGAGTCAATTCTTTAAAGAAGGTATCCGAATGTGTGAGTTTTCTCGAAGAAATATGGTGAAAAAGTGTGCTGAAAGTGCAGTTTTTACGCGCTAAAAAATTCATAACTTGAAGATCGTGACTCGTTTTGAACCCGTTCCGGTGGCTAAAATTCCGTCTTGACATTATCTACGTTTTCATCTCTCACGGCTGGAAGCCAATTTCGATCAGAAGGTCTTCAAAAATGTGGATTTATCAAGTATTTTCGTGCAGAAATTTGTGACAGAAGTTTATTTGCGTCATGTTCAAAAAATCATAACTTGGTGGATTTTCATCGTATCGAGCTGGTTCCAGTGCCAAAATTTCACAAATTGAGTTGGCTACATTTTCACAGAAGGTATTGAGTTCAAACGGTATTCAAAAGGCCTTCGTTTTTTGCTCAGAGTGCGTGACGCGCTGAAAATCCTGAATGCTGAATATTATTTCATCTGTGCCGAAACTTCGAAAATTCATAACTCGGTCAATTTTTATCGGATTGGACTCATATTTTTACACAAGTTCCCTGACTCATAGATCTACAACTTTGCTTCAAAAGTCGAGACCAAATTATGCACCGATCAATACCAGTTTTTTATTGAAGAACGTGTCAGAGTCGACACTGAAGCCCAAAATAAGTTTGTCTGAGCTGAAACTTCAAAAATTCATAACTAATTCACCGTTTATCCGATTGAGTCGATTTTCGGACAGGAGTTAGTTCTCGATGTCGGCTACATTTTGTTTTCATACTTCAACTTCAAAAAATGCACTTAAGTCCCTGCGATTTAGCCTGGAAAGTGACGAATTCAAGTGAATATTGGAGGCCCAATTGCACATTCAAAGCCCATTTGCTTTACCCTAATTTTCATTATATAATCACCTTCTTTTCACACAAACCAGAGGAGAAAAAAAGAGGAGAAAAAGAGGAGAAAAAGAGAGAAAAAACCTTGCCACAACACTGTTAGAATATCAAACTCTTTCAAGAACCCTAAAACCTTGAAATCCTTATTACAAATCCCTCTCTCACTACAAACAAGCCATCACAGTTACAAACCAACACCTCACTACTTCTTCAGTAAGGGTAAGGCTGGCTTGATCTCCATGATCCTAATTTTCCAGTAAGGCATAAAAGCATTCAGGCCACTGATTTTCCAGTAAGGGTAAGATTGATTTGATCTCCATGATCAAAAGGGTATAATCATTCATACATGTCATATTGTGCCTAAACATTAAATTTCTTCATATGTTGGTTTTATTTGAATTTTTATGATTTTATTTAATGTGTTCATGAGGTTCAACACTGCAGATTTAGACAGGATCCCATGCAGGTTCATTAAGGAACGTTGAGGCCAAAAGCCAAATGGCCAAAAGCCAAAAGCCAAATGGCCAAACTAGAACAACTTATGCATGACACCAATACATGGCGAGACAGACATCCTGAGAAGGTTAAGGAATGCAAAAGCCAAAAGGCAAAACACAAATGGCCAAATTTCTCACAAATACCTCCCTTTGGGTCTGAATATCCCCCATGGTTTGCACATGTTTATTTTTTTTTATTTTCCTTTTTATTCTTTTAATTGTTTTCAATTGTTTTCTTTAATTTCATAAATTAATTTTCATAAGATAAAAAATCAGAAACTAAAATATATTTAATTATTATTATTTCACTATTAATTTATTTTGTAAATAAACTTTAATAATTAGTTTAGTAAATTAGGTTTTAAAACTTTAATCTTTTTCTCAATAAATTAAAATATGTAGAAATTAGGTTTTTTTAACTTTTTATCACTTTTCTTAATAAATAATTTTTTCTTATTATCATTATTATTAATTACTAATTTATTTTGTAAATAAACATGTACATTAAATATTTAGTAAATTAGGTTAAACTTTAATATTTTTCTTTAATAATTAAAAACAACTTAGAATTGAGGTTTCTCTTGAATTTTAATTTTCTTTATTTCATAAATACAAAAACCATAAAAAAAAACATTTCTTTTCTTTAATTTAATAATTAATTAACTTTTCATTCAATTTAATTTCAAAAGGGTCCAACGCCCTCGTTTCCAATTTTAATTCCAATTCGCGCATTTTATTTATTTCCTTCTTTTAAATATTTATGTAATTCTCCCAAAGCCTTGTAAATTAATTTCTTGCACTTTACTTTTCTTTGCTTTCTTTATTTTTTCTGTCAAATCGGGTTCAAGAAATTTTGGCGATGTGGACCCGCGCCTTTTGTAATAGCTTAGAATCCTTTACTTTTCTCGCAATTTTTAACTGTAAATCAAGGCATGCAAGAATGAATGGACAAAAATAAAAACAAGCGTAGAACACCTTTAACATGAACAAGATAAATAACTGAACATGACACACAAATCACACACCACCCCTAGGGTACGCCTCACTGTTGCCTTGCCCCTCGAAAGGTGATCGTCGAGTAGATGATGTCTTAGTAAGTCCTCATGATCCGGGAACCTGGCATGAGGGTAGCTTCTAAGGTGTCTTCCCATTACTCCGGTGATCACACTGTTGCCTTGTCCCTCGAAACGTGGCCGTCGACTATAGGGCGTCTTAGTGAGTCCTTATGTCCCATTGATCTGGTTGCCTCAAAACAAGTTGCCTCGGAATAGTTGCCTCGGAATAAAAGATCAATGGCATAAGGGTAGCTTCTAAGGTGTCTTACCTTTGCTCGGTGACCACAATGTCCCTAAACTCGAATTGACCCGAACACCTCCAACGGTGGTGCTACCTACCTCTCAATGGTGGGATGGCACTACCTTAAGGACATTTACACAGACGAATTCCTTAGGGTAGGTAGGTTCTCGTAGATACTTGCTCTAATTTCAAACAAAAATTCAAAAATACTTTTCACACCAACACATTTTCAAAAAGCTTTCGAAAGCAATTTTTCAAACACTCTTGAGGACCGATACAAGAGTCGAACTGGAATTTTCAAAGAAACTTTTTTTTAAAACCCACAGTTGAAAAGCAAACAAACCAATTTTGAAAACACAAGTGAGCAAGTATCTAAGAGCCCATGGATAACCATGGATAGAAAGGGTGCTAACACCTTCCCTTTCTATAACCTACCTCCCGAACCGAGAGCAATCTCTATAAGGAATTTTTCTGTGCTTTTGTCCTTTCCATTTGGAGAAAATAAAAGACGGTGGCGACTATTGCTTCCGTGACATTTCGCGAACCAGCGTTAAACAGTCGGTTCCAGATCCACCGATCACAGAACTGGCGACTCTGCTGGGGATATTAAACTTAAAGTGAGGTGTACCTTATGGTTAGTTCATAACTGTGTTTTCAATTGTATTGACTTGTCTGCTTTAAATTTGTGGGTTGCATGGGAGTTACATAGATCCTAACCCGGATCTGGGGATACCCTGTTTAGGTAGCATAAGCTGTGAGAGACCTGTCCGGCGTATACCGACATGGGTGAAGCAGTGGCTACGTTGGTGTGGCGCCTTGGTATGTACCGATATCCCTCGTGTTGAAACGGGGAGAATATGGGTCTTCCAAGGAGTCATTAAGCACCAACAGACCTTAGAACCTTAAATGACCCAACTTGGCCATTAGAGCAGTAGAAGTATGCTACGCCCATTGAGGCTAAACTCTCGTGATGGTTCTGGCCGCAAGAAAAGATTGCGATGCTGGAGTTATGACCGATTGAGGGTAGTCAATGATATTGGGATCCTCTAAGAACCCGGTTACTTTTGCTAGGACAGGTATGAACCAACAAAATGAAAGAGGGTAATACCTAGACCTCATGCTGGCCTAAACTCTAAGGGCTCTTTTGCGTGACTTGTGTGCCTTCAAACTTGGATTACTTGCATGCTTGTTATCTGACATCTGAACTTCTTGCAGGTTTTGTTTATAGTCCTTAACTAGGACTCATAATAAGGTTTACTGAACTTCCTGCAGGTTTTGTTCATAGTCCTTAACTAGGACTCATCACAAGGCTTACTAAGTTTCTTGCAGGTTTTTGTTTATAGTCCTTAATAGGGACTCATAACAGGGTTACCGAGTTTCTTGCAGGTTTTGTTTTTAGTCCTTAATTGGGACTCATAACGGGTTTTACTTGAGTTTCTTGCAGGTTTCTGTTTATAGTCCTTAATGAGGGCTCATAACAGGGTTTATTCATATTACCCCATGCATCATGACATCATATCATTGCATACATCCTAACCCATTTCAAGGACCTCAAGGGCTTGTGATGCAGGTCATGGTGAATCAACTATCCCAGCAAGGGGAAAAGAGGATTTATTTTCCTCTAGACAAAGTCAGGGGCTATGACCCACTTGATATGGTGAGCCTTTGACCCTTGGAAGAAAGACTCTCAACAAATATGAAGTTTCTTTCAATCAAGCTACCGGATCCAAATGCTAACCAATTTTCTTGTTTACCCCGCGAGGTCCTTGAAAACATTACATGCATGTCATACTCATCATTGCATAACAGGTATCCTTGTTGCAGGTCACTTACCCTCCCTGCTGTTTATTTCAGCCATGGCTTCCCAACAAGATAACCAGGACCTTCACACTTAAGAGACTCAGTTCAAGGAGATCTTCCTAAGCCTATCCAAGGGGCAGGAAGAGTTGAGGACACTCCTCATGGGGAATCTGATCAGAAAGAGTCCTGAAGACGACAAGGACGAACGGCTGAAACGTCTACAAGCTGAGATAGACACATTGAAAACCCAGATGCTGGGGCAAAGGGCCCTCATTCAAGGTTTAGCTCAGGAGCAAGGAGAGCTGAGGGCCATGATCAGTCAGCTTCCTCAAGGCATGAAGCAACCAGCCCAAATCAGGGACCAGGTCATGGAACAGCTTCCAAGAGGGCAACGGTCGGGTCCAATTAATAGACCTCTCCGAGTTGCTACTACTTCACAGGTCCAACAACGACCTCGCCAAGAACAGTGGGTTGATCAGAACAGGTCGGACGAGCCTAAGAGACAATTCACTAACATCAACATGCCATGGTCACGAGCTTTGCAGCACATGTTAAGGATGAACCTGATTGCGGTGATCAACCCTCCTGCAAATCCAAAGACTTCCTCTCCAAATTACAACCCAGAAGCTAGGTGCGCTTACCATTCTGGTAGCCCGGGGCACGATACTGAGGATTGTTGGGCACTGAAGTACAAGATTCAGAACATGATCGATGCTAAAGAGATCGAGTTCGAGCCCGCCGAGACTCCCAACGTGATCACTGCTCCCTTGCCAAAACATGGCTAGGATTGAGAAATTTTTGTTCATTCGAATGTTCAAGTTGCAATTTTCTTTTGTTCAAACATTTACTCATGTTAAACATTGTTATTTCATTAATGCATCGCATATGTCTGTTTTGAAGCAATATATTCGTGTTCACTATATGCAAACTATTTCCATATTTTTATGATGGTCAACTCTGGATTGAAAATTCTAAGCCTCTTGAGGGAGGATGACGAAAACGATACCACGATCTTTACAGTATGCTTTTGAACAGACCCCGCTGATGAGGTACAGGCATTGTTTCAATCCCTAAACACTGGAGTTATAAGGAAGATAATCCCTCGTCAACCCCTCTGAGCCAAAGAAGTAGGAGTTTTTCTTTTCGAAATTTAAAACCCTTAATCATAACCTGGGGCAGGGTAGTTCTCTCAGTTGATCCAAGTGCATAACGAATGGCACCAAAGAGGTCCTTACAAAGCAAAGAAAAACAGTGATGGTTCCAAATAATCAATAAAGAAAGGCAGTCATTATCTCAAAAAATGAAAAACCCATTAAGTCAGAACCCATGAAGGAGACTTACAAAACTGGGGCATCCCGCTGACTGTAATTCCAAAAAAGGAAAACAGTTCAGGCAAAAAAAGAAAGGGATAACAAAAATCAGACAAAAAAAAAAGAGGTCTTATAAACCCTCAACGAAAAAGGAATGACTGCCTATTCAAAATAAATCATCAACATCCGAATCATCACCGGAAAATCAGGGCAAAGACTCAAACTAAGGTCTAACGTATGATCAACTGAGTTTAGGTTTGGAGAACATCACGAAGAGCGGGTGGGTACAAACAGAATTTGAGCCTTTATCCTTTGTTTCTTAAACCGTGAACCAGGCCACGTTATAACCCTCAAAAGTCCTAGCTGAAGCATGGGTTAGTTCGAAAGCATACTGTTACGAAAGGTATCCTGACTCCTTAAGGCTCACGGTAAAATACGGAGTTGACATCACGTTTTACAAACAATCACTTGTTTTATGAAAAAATGCATTTTCAAAATCTTCAAGACAGAAATAGGCTTTGCATTTTTAACATAACTTTGTTTGCATATGACTTTTTGAACAGCAGGGAAATTCGCGCAATGAAAGTCTAGTGAACAAAAGCACTTCCAATCAAGGGGCATGACATGATCATGGTCCGTCATCTGGGGCAGTCCAATCAAGATTCGGAGAATCTCTCAAAGGCCAAATAGCCTGGGGCAAATCTCCGCCTGAGTCACTTGGAGCATTCCAACAACAAATCTTGCCTGGTCAAAAATCTTCTGGTGGCAACACAATGCTACTGACAGGGGCACCTCCCTACATTCTGAGAGCATGGACATAGTCGGAAAAAAAACTACGCATAATCAAAGACCCGCTAGGTTGACACACCTAGGCAAAAATAAGGGCTTCCCGGCGAACCAAAAGGGTTCGGGCAAAATGAAGGGATGAAATGAAAAAATCTGTACACCCGGCAAGTCGAAAACCTGAAAAGGCGGCTTGGGCAAAAATGGGTATCTCGGTGGACTGAAAACCCGAAAGGGCGGTCCAGGCAAAAGTTAGGGATCAAAGCGTACGACTATGTCCTGTCATCTTGTCACCTGCCTACCAGAAGAAAGTTTGTCCATCAACCACTATCAGCGCCTCACAGGTCTTCCTCTCCCACCTCAGAAACAGGGGCAATGATGAGTTGTCTAAGCAATCTAATTGTTTCATCCTCCAAGGTACCAAGGTAGGTTCAGCTAAAGAACATAACCACATATCTTAATTCCCCAGAGAGTAAGTCAACAATCAGTACACTCTTCTCCAAGCAGAGTTATCAAATCTCAAGGAAGTTGAGTATCCTCCAGTAGATCTCAACATCTCTCCAGCAGCATATATACATATATTCGTAACAAGCACTCCCGGCAGTCTTGGTCTAAAGATTGTTCCCCGGCGGCATATCAACATTCAAAGGAATCACTTCCCTGCATCCGAAACTTCCCCAAGAAAGTCCAATCTAGTCCCCAGGAAGGTTGGAATTCATATCCCCAAGCAGTAAGCTTATCCCTAGTAGATTCTGGAAGCTTATCCCTCGCAGAGCACGAACGCGTCGTCCGGCTTTATTTAAAGAGTTATTTCCTTAACAGGATATAACTGGGTTATCCTCAGCCAAAAGCCACGGAAAGAGCGTCCTCGACGAAATTTTCTTATCCCCAGCGAAGTCCATTCATACTTCCAGTACAGCAAAGATATCCTCAGCAAGTCATTCTCAACAATTCAGCAAAAGCATCTCTATCCCCACAGAGTATCACTCCCCAGCATGGTCGCTAGAGTATCTTTTCTCCCCGCAGAATCTTCCATTTGCCAAGTTTATTCCGCAACGGAGTCATCTTCTCCTACTGGTATTCTTGCAGTTATCAGCCCCAGCGGAAGCAAAATCTATTCTTCAACATCAGCCCAGGATATGACTTCCCGGCACCCGTCAAGGATTTAATTTCCTAGACGAAAAAACACATACATAAACATCACATACATCATTATAGCATGCATAGACGCATCATATCATACAAATCGCATTCATGTTGAGAACATCATTGCTTGATCCATATCATGCATTGCATATGACTGACCTTTACCTTTCAGGAAAGATGCAGTTGAAATTCTCAAACATATTTCAAGGCCTTCTCCAGTCCAGCCAAATCGACTCCCAACAGATTTTTCTGATAAAGACTCAGTAGAAGTTATCCCAGATGTTTCCCTCTCCGACGGTGAGTGTGAGGTGAAAATTCCTTTTCAGATGGTTCCCTCTCCGACGGCGAGTGAGGTGGTAAGTCCTTTTCAGATGTTTCCCTCTCCGACGGTGAGTGTGAGGTGATAGTCTCTTATGGTTCCCTCTCCGACGGCGAGTGAGGTGGTAAGTCCTTTTCAGATGTTTCCCTCTCCGACGGTGAGTGTGAGGTGATAGTCTCTTATGGTTCCCTCTCCGACGGCGAGTGAGGTGGTAAGTCCTTTTCAGATGTTTCCCTCTCCGACGGTGAGTGTGAGGTGATAGTCTCTTATGGTTCCCTCTCCGACGGCGAGTGAGGTGGTAAGTCCTTTTCAGATGTTTCCCTCTCCGACGGTGAGTGTGAGGTGATAAGTCTCTTATGGTTCCCTCTCCGACGGCGAGTGAGGTGGTAAGTCCTTTTCAGATGTTTCCCTCTCCGACGGTGAGTGTGAGGTGATAGTCTCCTATGGTTCCCTCTCCGACGGTGAGTGAGGTGGTAAGTCCTTTTCAGATGTTTCCCTCTCCGACGGTGAGTGTGAGGTGATAGTCTCTTATGGTTCCCTCTCCGACGGTGAGTGAGGTGGTAATTCCTTTTCAGATGATTCCCTCTCCGACGGTGAGTGAGGTGATAGTCTCCTATGGTTCCCTCTCCGACAGTGAGTGAGGTGGTAAGTCCTTTTCAGATGTTTCCCTCTCCGACGGTGAGTGAGGTGATAATCTCCTATGGTCCCCTCTCCGACGGTGAGTGAGGTGGTAATTCCCTTTCAAGATGTTTCCCTCTCCGACGGTGAGTGAGGTGATAATTCCTTTCAGATTATAATTTCCTATAGTTCCCTCTCCGACGGTGAGTGAGGTGACTCCCTTTGAGATTATAATGTCCTTTGGTTCTCTTCCCGATACTACGAAGATGGTAATTCCCGCTAAGATTTTTCTCAACGAGCGTTGTTGAAGTTAAAGTCATCCAAGGTTCTCTTACCGTTCGTGCTAAGGTAGTAACCATCCCTGGTTCATTCATCATCTTGTGAAGCTCCAGACTCAGCTCCTGTAACCAGTCAGGATACATCTGTATCAAGCATCTGAAAATCAGCTCTTGCAACGTGCTAGGTACTCATTTTTCTTTTGCAGGTATGCAGGTTCTCGCTAAGGAATCTCTTACGCGATCAACATCCAGATGGCATCTATAAGCCCATCATCCTATCCATCAATCTCTAAATGGCATCTATAAGCCCATTCCCATCATCATCATACTACTACTATGTGAGCGCAAATTTCTGGGCACTCTAGTATTCAATCATCTTCCACCCTCGGATTACGAAAAGCACGTCAGCCAATCTGCATCCTCAGGTCTAAGAAGATTGAACAGGGGCAACTGTTGTACCCCAAAATTTGCCCTCCCATATTTCTCAAAACATTTCAAGAAAAATTCACAAGTCCAACCTGACGCGTCATATTCAGGTATTCTTTCACCAAGATATCTCTGATAACGTATTCTCAAATTCAGGTTCGGCTCAAGAGTCAATTCTTTAAAGAAGGTATCCGAATGTGTGAGTTTTCTCGAAGAAATATGGTGAAAAAGTGTGCTGAAAGTGCAGTTTTTACGCGCTAAAAAATTCATAACTTGAAGATCGTGACTCGTTTTGAACCCGTTCCGGTGGCCAAAATTCCGTCTTGACATTATCTACGTTTTCATCTCTCACGGCTGGAAGCCAATTTCGATCAGAAGGTCTTCAAAAATGTGGATTTATCAAGTATTTTCGTGCAGAAATTTGTGACAGAAGTTTATTTGCGTCATGTTCAAAAAATCATAACTTGGTCGATTTTCATCGTATCGAGCTGGTTCCGGTGCCAAAATTTCACAAATTGAGTTGGCTACATTTTCACAGAAGGTATTGAGTTCAAACGGTATTCAAAAGGCCTTCGTTTTTTGCTCAGAGTGCGTGACGCGCTGAAAATCCTGAATGCTGAATATTATTTCATCTGTGCCGAAACTTCGAAAATTCATAACTCGGTCAATTTTTATCGGATTGGACTCATATTTTTACACAAGTTCCCTGACTCATAGATCTACAACTTTGCCTCAAAAGTCGAGACCAAATTATGCACCGATCAATACCAGTTTTTTATTGAAGAACGTGTCAGAGTCGACACTGAAGCCCAAAATAAGTTTGTCTGAGCTGAAACTTCAAAAATTCATAACTAATTCACCGTTTATCCGATTGAGTCGATTTTCGGACAGGAGTTAGTTCTCGATGTCGGCTACATTTTGTTTTCATACTTCAACTTCAAAAAATGCACTTAAGTCCCTGCGATTTAGCCTGGAAAGTGACGAATTCAAGTGAATATTGGAGGCCCAATTGCACATTCAAAGCCCATTTGCTTTACCCTAATTTTCATTATATAATCACCTTCTTTTCACACAAACCAGAGGAGAAAAAAAGAGGAGAAAAAGAGGAGAAAAAGAGAGAAAAAACCTTGCCACAACACTGTTAGAATATCAAACTCTTTCAAGAACCCTAAAACCTTGAAATCCTTATTACAAATCCCTCTCTCACTACAAACAAGCCATCACAGTTACAAACCAACACCTCACTACTTCTTCAGGGTAAGGCTGGCTTGATCTCCATGATCCTAATTTTCCAGTAAGGCATAAAAGCATTCAGGCCACTGATTTTCCAGTAAGGGTAAGATTGATTTGATCTCCATGATCAAAAGGGTATAATCATTCATACATGTCATATTGTGCCTAAACATTAAATTTCTTCATATGTTGGTTTTATTTGAATTTTTATGATTTTATTTAATGTGTTCATGAGGTTCAACACTGCAGATTTAGACAGGATCCCATGCAGGTTCATTAAGGAACGTTGAGGCCAAAAGCCAAATGGCCAAAAGCCAAAAGCCAAATGGCCAAACTAAAACAACTTATGCATGACACCAATACATGGCGAGACAGACATCCTGAGAAGGTTAAGGAATGCAAAAGGCAAAAGGCAAAACACAAATGGCCAAATTTCTCACAAATACCTCCCTTTGGGTCTGAATATCCCCCATGGTTTGCACATGTTTATTTTTTTTTATTTTCCTTTTTATTCTTTTAATTGTTTTCAATTGTTTTCTTTAATTTCATAAATTAATTTTCATAAGATAAAAAATCAGAAACTAAAATATATTTAATTATTATTATTTCACTATTAATTTATTTTGTAAATAAACTTTAATAATTAGTTTAGTAAATTAGGTTTTAAAACTTTAATCTTTTTCTCAATAAATTAAAATATGTAGAAATTAGGTTTTTTTAACTTTTTATCACTTTTCTTAATAAATAATTTTTTCTTATTATCATTATTATTAATTACTAATTTATTTTGTAAATAAACATGTACATTAAATATTTAGTAAATTAGGTTAAACTTTAATATTTTTCTTTAATAATTAAAAACAACTTAGAATTGAGGTTTCTCTTGAATTTTAATTTTCTTTATTTCATAAATACAAAAACCATAAAAAAAAAACATTTCTTTTCTTTAATTTAATAATTAATTAACTTTTCATTCAATTTAATTTCAAAAGGGTCCAACGCCCTCGTTTCCAATTTTAATTCCAATTCGCGCATTTTATTTATTTCCTTCTTTTAAATATTTATGTAATTCTCCCAAAGCCTTGTAAATTAATTTCTTGCACTTTACTTTTCTTTGCTTTCTTTATTTTTTCTGTCAAATCGGGTTCAAGAAATTTTGGCGATGTGGACCCGCGCCTTTTGTAATAGCTTAGAATCCTTTACTTTTCTCGCAATTTTTAACTGTAAATCAAGGCATGCAAGAATGAATGGACAAAAATAAAAACAAGCGTAGAACACCTTTAACATGAACAAGATAAATAACTGAACATGACACACAAATCACACACCACCCCTAGGGTACGCCTCACTGTTGCCTTGCCCCTCGAAAGGTGATCGTCGAGTAGAGGATGTCTTAGTAAGTCCTGATGATCCGGGAACCTGGCATGAGGGTAGCTTCTAAGGTGTCTTCCCATTACTCCGGTGATCACACTATTGCCTTGTCCCTCGAAACGTGGCCGTCGACTATAGGGCGTCTTAGTGAGTCCTTATGTCCCATTGATCTGGTTGCCTCAAAACAAGTTGCCTCGGAATAGTTGCCTCGGAATAAAAGATCAATGGCATAAGGGTAGCTTCTAAGGTGTCTTACCTTTGCTCGGTGACCACAATGTCCCTAAACTCGAATTGACCCGAACACCTCCAACGGTGGTGCTACCTACCTCTCAATGGTGGGATGGCACTACCTTAAGGACATTTACACAGACGAATTCCTTAGGGTAGGTAGGTTCTCGTAGATACTTGCTCTAATTTCAAACAAAAATTCAAAAATACTTTTCACACCAACACATTTTCAAAAAGCTTTCGAAAGCAATTTTTCAAACACTCTTGAGGACCGATACAAGAGTCGAACTGGAATTTTCAAAGAAACTTTTTTTTTAAAACCCACAGTTGAAAAGCAAACAAACCAATTTTGAAAACACAAGTGAGCAAGTATCTAACAGCCCATGGATAACCATGGATAGAAAGGGTGCTAACACCTTCCCTTTCTATAACCTACCTCCCGAACCGAGAGCAATCTCTATAAGGAATTTTTCTGTGCTTTTGTCCTTTCCATTTGGAGAAAATAAAAGACGGTGGCGACTCTTGCTTCCGCGACATTTCGCGAACCAGCGTTAAACAGTCGGTTCCAGATCCACCGATCACAATGGCCAACACGTAGGAGCAATCTTGATCTCTAATCCCACGCCTGCTCAATAAAGACAGGGGCATCAGCGTAAGGAGGTCGCTCTTAAAATAAAATTCACTAAGATCAACATGTCGCTGGCTCAAGCGCTACAACACATGTTGAAGGTAGAACTGATTACGTTAAAGGCTCCTCTCTGGAACCCAAACACTTACGATCCTACCTATCATCCCAATGAAAGGTGTGCATACCACTCTGATAGTCTGGGACATGACACGAACAACTGTTGGGCTCTGAAGAACAAGGTCCAAGACATGATTGATGCCAAGGAGACCTAGTTTGACCCTCTGGAGACTCTAAACGTGATCACTGCTCCTATGACTAATCATTGAAAGCTTTTGTTCATTTTGAATCTACAAGTTGTAATTTCTTTCATTGTTCAAACACTTATCTATGTTAAACTCTGTTTCAATAATGAATTGCATATGTTTGTCTTGATTTAATCCACTCGTTTTCATTATATTTAAGCTATGCATTTTACTCCCTTTATGATATTCAACTCTTGTTTCAAAAAGTTGCAAGCCTTTAGAGGGAGGATGACGAAAACAATGCCATATTATCATACAATATACTTTTGAACAGACCTTGCTGACGATGTATAGGCGTTTCTTTCAAATCCTAAACACTGGAGTTATAAGGAGGATAATTCCTAGTCAACCAGTTCGAGCCAAATAAGTAGAAATTTTCTTTTTTACACAAATTGAAACCTTTAATCAAAACCTGGGGCGGGGTAGTCTTTCAGTTAATTCAAATACGCGTTCACTTAGTATACAACGAGTGATATCAAAAACATTCCTCTGGAATCAAAAGACAATAATGGTTCCCTACCAAATAGGCAATCATTATCTCTCGGGAAAAAAAAGCCCACTAAGTCAAAACCTACAAAGGAGACTTATGAAAACTGGGGCATCTCGCTGACCGTAATCTCAAAACAAGAATAGCCAGGCAAAAACCAGGGATAATAAATCAAAAGAAAGAGGTCACTACAAATCCTTAACGACATGAAAAATGTTGCAAAAATGACTGCCTTCCGACAAACATAACTTGTCTGAACCATCACCAAAACGTTATTCCAGACTCAATTGGAGTTAAAAGGCATAATTAACTGTGTTTAGGACCGAAGAACATCACGAAGAGCGGGTGGATACAAATACACTTTGAGAATTTATCCTTTGTTTCTTAAACCGTGAACTAAGCCACGCTACAACCCTTCAAAAGTCCTAATTGAAGCATGGGTTACTTCAAAAGCATACTTTTACAAAAGGTATTCTGACTCCTATAAGGCTTTACCCTAAATCCTAAGTTTGAATTTTCTTACAAAACTTCTTTACTTGCTAAAAAGCATTTTCAAAATTTCAAGACAAGCATAAACTTTGCATTATTTGAATATCGTTGTTTTCATATGGCTATTTGTTTGACAGCGGAGAAATTCACACAATGAATATCCAGTGAACGAAAGCTCTCTCAGTGAACAAAATCACTTCGATTGGAAAGACACTTCCAATGACAAATATCTCATGATCAAAGGGACACGGCATGACCTTTGTCCAACACATCTGGGGCAGTCAAGTCAAGATTCAAAGAATCTCTCAAAGAATTGTTGAATAACCAAGGGAAAATCTCCATATGCATCACTCAAGGGGCAATATCATGTCTATCATGGGTTTGAACAATATCCACTATGAAGATATCCAGTACCATCAATTTTCTTATCTGTACCAATAGTATCAGATGGTGTCAGTATCAGATGGTGTCAGTATCATGTCTTCGGATTCTCCCATGACAGTTCTTAGAAAATTCTGAGACTTGACCAAAGATCTTGGGTACCATCAAATTGCTTGTCTGTACCAACAGTATTAGATGGTGTACGTATTAAATGGTGTCAGTATTATGTCTTTGGATCCTCCCATAACAGTTCTTAGAAAATTTTGAGACTTGACCAAAGAACTTGGGTACCACCAATTTGTTCGTCTCTGCTAGTAGTATTAGATGGTGTCAATATCAGGTCTTCGGTTTCTTCCATAACAGTCTTAGAAAATATCTCTAGGAAGTTCAAGGCCACAGGAAATGTGATCAAAATCTCAAGCGTCAAGGTGCACCAGATTAGCTCTTAGGGAAAACAGGCTACCACATAAAGGGTCATGTGCGACCAAGCAAACATTTTCTGGCATTACTACAACACTTACTACTAGGGGCAGTGACAAATCTCCCCAAGATCCTTCTCATAGGATGACTCCTAGCCAGAGTTTCAATCTCTGAAAACTTTTCACCAGCTGAGTCGACCTCAAGAACCCTCGAGGATTTTCCCTAGTGAAGAAGACATCCCTCCAACAGACCGACAACAGGGTTTATTTCCCCAACAAACTACAGATTCCCAAGTTTGAGTTTGCCTCTCCGACTACTACAAATCAAAGGACCACGAATCCTCTTCCCCAATAGACTACTCTACAATCCCCAATAAGTTACTGTGAAGCCTGGACCCGACCAGATATCAGTTTAACTTTAACTCCCCAGTAGAGAAACGAACAACTGAGACTCTTGAACTCTTTTTCCCCAAGCAAGTATCAACACTCTCCACAGAGTTTTCAACATTCCTCAGCGAAGCTCTCCTCAAACAACAAAACAGGAATCTTGGTGGAAATATTCTAAGCAAATTTTGAAGACTCACCTACTCTTCAACAACAGTCCGGGATTTAATGACTCCCCAACATTTGTCAAGGATTTATTTTCCCAGACAAAGATACATTCAAATAACATTTCACCCTTCATGCATCATATTACGTACATGACAAATGCATACGACACAATCTCATTTATTTTGAGAACCTCATTGCACCATGCATTTCATACATCATGACATTGCATACAGCTAACATTTTACCTTTTTCAGGAAAAGGTTAATTAATAGACGGTTATTGTCAATAATCTTTAAAAGGTCAGAAATTAATACCTGTAAAAAGCCAGGCCAATTATCTACACGACCAACTGAAGCAATCCTACACGGGATCCTTCCCATACACTCCTCTAGAAACAGTTCAGGTGCAATCCAGATACGGATAACATTCTAACACTTATTCCAGATTCCTTCTAGAAACAGTTCAGATGCGATCCAAATATGGCTGACATTCTGATACTTACTCCAGATTCTCTTCTAGAAACAGTTTAGATGCGATCCAGTTATGGATAATATTATGATACTTACTCCAGATTCTCTTCTAGAAACAGTTCAGATGCGATCCAGATATGGCTGACATTCTGATACTTACTCCCGATTATCTTCAAGAAACCGTTCAAATGCGATCCAGATATGGCTGACATTCTGATACTTATTCCAGATTCTCTTCTAGAAACAATTCAGATGCGATCCGGATATGGCTTACATTCTGATACTTACTCCAGATTCTCTTCTAAGTACAGTCCAGATACGATCCAGATTCGATGTCACTTTGTCACTCATTCAAAATACAGTCCAGATAAGATCCAAATTCCAATGTCATTTTGTTACTCATTCAAAATACAGTCCAAATACAATCTAGATTCAGATGTCATTATGTCACTCATTCAAAATACAGTCCAGATATGATCCAGATTCAGATGTCATTCTGTCACTCATTCAAAATAAAGTCCAGATACGATCTAGATTCGGATGTCATTCTATCACTCATTCAAAATATAGTCCAGATATGATCCAGATTCGGATGTCATTCTGTCACTCATTCAAATATAGTTCAAATACGATCCAGATACGGATATCATTCTGATACTTCTTTCAGCATAACTTTCCAATACAGTCCAGATACAATCCAGATACGGATGTCATTCTGAATCTTATTCAATACATCTCTCATATACGAGTCAAATACAATTCATTTATGAATATTATTATGATGCTCATCCAAGAACTCTACTGGTTCAGTTTAAATCTCTCAACGGTTTATCCTGATTCTTTCCGGTGGACATTTTCTCTTTTGTCTGGTTCAGTTGAATCAATCCTAAGATTCTTCTGATTTCCATTCCAGTCAAAGTTAATTCAAGATTTTCCTCTAGTTCAGTCAGATCGACACTAAGATCTCTCTGATTTCTATTCTAGTTAAAGATAATTCAAGACCTTTACCGTTTTAGTTAAATCAACACTAAGATTTATTCTGATTCTTTTCCAGATCCCTGCTGGTTCAATTTTAAACCTCTCAACGGATTATTCTGATTCTTTCCCACAGACATCTTCTCTGGTTCAGATAAGTTGCTCCAAGATTTATTCTGATTCTTTTCCAGATCCCTGCTGGTTCAATTTTAAACCTCTCAACGGATTATTCTAATTCTTTCCTGCAGACATTTTCTCTAGTTCAAATAAATCGCCCCAAGATTTATTTTGATTCTTCTCCAAGACCTCTGCTAGTTTCAGTTTAAATCTCTCAAAGGTTTATCCTGATTCTTTCTTAGAAGACACTTTCTTTGGTTCAGATAAATCGCTCAAAGATCTATTATGATCCTCCCTAGTTAAAGAATACCCAAAACCTCTTTTGGTTCAGTTTAAACCTCTCAACAGTTTATCCTGATACTTTCCAAATAAACATTTTTTCTGGTTCAGATAAATCGCTCCAAGATTTATTCTGATTCTTCCCGGTCAAATAACATACAAGACTTCTACTATCTTTAGATAAATCGCTCCAAAGATTTATTCTGATTCTTTTTCAGTTAAAATCAAGTTCAGACTTAGTCCATTTCTGTCAACAGTCACCTTTAGATGGCATCTACAAGCCCATCTTCGGCAAATCTCCATAATTCCTCCAAATGGCATCTATAAGCCCATTCACAATTCATCTTCGAGTGAAAATTTCTGGGCACTCTAGTGTTCAATCATCTTCCACCTTCAAGTCACGAATGATGGATCTGCCAATCTAACTCTTCAGGTTTAAGAAGATTGAACAGGGGTAGCTGTTGTACCCCAAAATTTTCTCTCTCATTTCTCAAAACATTTCTTACAAAGACCTGCAAAAGCTCAAGCTTGCACCAGTATTGACTAGGTCAAGCCATCTCCTCAACACTGATACCTCAAGATTAGGGTTTGAATTTACAAAAGGACAGTCAGACTTCTAATACTTCAAGTGACGTTCTTGGATCATTATGGACCTTCAAGATTGCTCATGTCAAGTTTCAAGTCTTCTCAGTCAATTGACCAAGAGACCAAAAACCAGTTGTATTGATGAAAAAGTCAACTTTAGCACCAAAAGTCAAACTTTGACTTTTTGGTCAACATTAAGTCTCAAAGATCAAAATTCATCAAGACATTAAAAAATATGAAACTTGATCATCAAGAAATCAAGAAAGTCAAAAGTCAATGTGAAAATTCAAACTCTTCAAGACTTAGAAATTTTTCTAAGTGTTTTTTATACATGATAATTTCATTTCTTCATGCCAACTTTTCACCATGACGCTAGATGATTCAAGGAAAACTTCCAACATGAAAGTTGTAGGTCTCAATGAGATCTAAAACTTTGTAGGGAAGGACTTTTTCTATAAATGCTTGGATTTTGAGTTATAAATTCATGAAGTCATGGTATTTTTGAATAAACACTTAGAGAAATTTTCAGCAGTTTTGGTCAGGATTTTATCCCAACTTCTTGCCATTTTTTCACATAGTTACAAGATGATTTTGTCAAAATGGCCAACATGAAAGATATAGAGGGTGTTTCAAGCTTTCGAAAACATCCAAGAGCATGAATTTATCATACTTGAGCTAGGATATTCAAGGATCTGAAGTTGGACATTCATTCTTGATTTACAAGGCAGATTTGTGATGAACAAGGAACCAAAATCTTAGCCATGCTGCATAATCTTCACTTTGCAGGCCTCTTGACTTGCAAATCTATCCATAATCAGATGTTTACACAATTTATTAAACCATTATCCAAGTGGTTCAAGTATTGTCCATTGCATCTTTCCATTTTTGGCACAAAGGCACCATTGCCATTCTTGCAAAGTTCACTTTAATCATAAAGTTAATTTCTTGAGCCTCTAACTTGTTGTTCTAATCACACTCAACTTCTACAAGTCAGAAAAAACATGTTTAAAGTGATAAACCACTTTAGATAGCTTGGTACAAGCATTGGAAACATGTTCTTCATGCTTTCTTAAAAAACAAGCAAGATAGCCATAACATGGATTCAAAAATCTGAGTTATTTGAAGTCCTAAACCTTCTCTAAAAATAGATAGGACAATTGTAAGAGAAAGAGGTCAGAAAAAAATAGAGAGAAAAGTAAGAAGTTCTCTTGTGTAGAAGCCCTCAAAAATCCATGCACTCTAAAAAAAGAATTGTCCACAAAACCCCCATTGTTGAGCTTTGAAGTCCAAATCCTTGAACCTCTCACTCCTCGCAAGTTTTGTCCAAACAAATCATCTAATCACTCCACATACATTATATAGAAGTTGTTAAAACACAAGAAAAACTTCTGTAACATCACTATCATCACTTCCCAAGCTCAACAATAGCCCATACAGCAGCTGAAACTCAAAGCACAAATTTCAGTTTCAAGGTAAGTTTTCTTGACTATGAACTCTTCATACGAGCATCATTAATGGTTCATTTATGAAGATAAAATGTAGATATCGTTGCCTTGAAGCTAACCATATGATTGCTTTTCATTTTCACTAACCATGTGTTGAGAATTGACCTTTACATGTAGCAAAACAGTGATAAAAACAAAAAAACAGCAGTTATGCGTCGACATGAAATGCTATGAGTCGACACAACTATGTTCAAAACAGGTTATGAGTCAACACGAAACACGTATGCATCGATACGAAATGATTATGAGTCGACACGAAACTAGTATGCGTCGACTCATACTGAGTTATTTTGACTTCCAGGAGCAAGAAATATACATGAGCCGACACATGAGCCGACACATGAACCAATACGAAATCTGGATGAGCCAATACATGAGCCAATACATAAGCTCATGTGTCAGCTCATAAAACTTTCTTTTAATCTCTTTTTTTAATTTTATTTTTATTTTTTCTTTATACTTTTATTATTATTATTTTCATATAAAAAATTCAAAAAAAATATTTTATTTAAATATGTATGCATACACTTTTGTTTTATTTCTTTTTTCTAAAACTAAAAAAAGACAAAAACATTTTCTTATTAAAATCAATTTCTTTTCTTAAAATTAATTTAATATTTAGACTTAGGTTTTATTTTGGTTTATTTTGATTAAATTGATTTAGACATTAGGATTTTAATTAATTTCTTTTCAAATCAATTAAAACTTTTTTCATATAAATAATTTCTCTTCTCTTTATATTTCTTTGTACATTTTATTATTTCGCACTATAATTATGTAATTGTCAAAGCTTTGTAATATTAAATTAGGTTTATTTTCTTTCATCTCCCCATTTGTAAATTTGTATACCCCATCTCCCTAATGATGTAATAGCGTAGTAAATTTACTTTCCGCAATTTATCGCTTTCATATAAATGCTAGTAATTAGGATTTGTATGGGAAGATAAAAAATCAAAAATTAGATAACCTTAATCAAAGATTAAATGCATGCAAATCGAACATACTATTCACACATTCACTCCTAAGGTTAACTCCACTTGTTGCCTAAAAAATGGTCATGTTATGCATGTGGGATGTCTTAGCACAAACAAATCAAAAATACAAGATCATAGTCCCTCGATGACGCTTCAAAAGTTGCCTTTCAAATGATCTTAGTCCCAAAAAGAAAAATGATAAGATATCTTACAACATTGCTAATCATGCCTATACGATGACCCATGCACGTCCCTTTACATCCAAAGATAAGGTTACTTACCAGTCAATGGTAAAATAACAATGTCAAAGGAAACAAGAAATAAACAAGAAAGACTTTTGAGTAGGTAGAATGTTCCTAGTTGCTTTCTCATTTTCAAACCAAAACATCCTTGCTATTTTCAAAACAAACACCAACACTTTCAAAACATCTTTCAAACTTGAAACATTTTCAAAAGATCAACACTTTGTATACATTCTTACGAACGAGAATTATTACAAAGTTTGCCTAAATGATTGCACCTTTTCAAAATACTTTCAAAAACCACACAAAGAACATTTTCAAACAAAAGCAAGTGATCTAGTAAGCAACTAAGAGCCCGTAGATAACTACAGATGAAAATGGTGCTAATACCTTCCCTTTTCATAATTTATCCCCCAAACTCAAGAAAACATCTCTAAAGGTCTTTTCTGTTCTTTTCAACCTTTCCTTTTGGATAAAACAAAAGTCGGTGGAAACTCTTGCTAACCGCAACATTTGCAATCAAACGCAAAACAACCAAGTGAGTTCTCCCACCGTATTACAATTATAAATATTGAAAGCCCGAGTTACGTAGCAAGATATGCATGTATAATGTTTTATGAAGCAATATGACACCCTTTCTGGTGCAATACTCTGGTTATTTAATTATATTATTCACGGGGTTTTAGAGGGGTGTTACATTAGTGGTATCAGAGAAGGTCGGTCTGTTCGGCCTAGTTGATGAGTCTATATTGTGTAACAGTTGAATATTTTCGATATAGTTTCTAACCATTTTTGTTGTTGTTATGTGAACCAGAAGAATGGCTGGAAGAAACGGTGCTGCAATTGCTGCTGCCTTACAGGCTGTTGGTCGGGCTATGTAGAATCCACATAACGCGGGTGTGGTTGATGATGAATCTCGTACATGAGGGAGGTTTCGTAGGAACAACCCGCCAATATACAAGGGTCTACACGAGGAATATGGTGTGCAAGTGGGGCTTAAGGGGATCGAAAAGATTTTCCGAGTAGGGATATGCACAAAGGATCAGAAGGTGTAGTTTAGCAAAACAGTGGGGCTGGTTGCAGCATCAAGGAATACATAGGGCTTTTTTATAGGGGCATGAGGCTCTTTGATATGGGCAACAGGTGGAAGACCACCTGAAGTTGGCTAAGAAGTTGTGTTTATTTTCACTTAGTGATCATGATTGGTGGCTCTCTGATTGGCCTTCATTTATAGTGTGTAGCTTTCTTAAGTGTGCATGGTTCTCTTGTTTGTTTCCACCTTGTGCTCATGTGTGTTTCCACTTTTGGTTTTGCTTGTATGCAATATGTGCTCGTGTAATTTATGTTTCCATAGTGAACATTTACTATAGTTATTTTTGTAAATATTTTGGCTAAAAAGGGGGTGTAAAGTGTTGTCCTGATTTTATATCACATGTCTTGTCGTGTTGCTTTAGAATTGTGATAGGATTATGCACTACTGCTTGTGTGAGAGTAGCTATTTGTGGTTTCTTATGAAATCATTGAGAGGGATAATTAATGGTCATGCTTGTGTATGTTGAAGATGACATTGTTGCTTCTGTTGTGTGTTCCGCTGCATGTGTTATGTTGAATGGGGCTTTCCCTTGATGAGGAGAATGGTTTATGCATGAAAAAGGGAGTACTTGACATGAATGACTGTACAAGCTTTTGAGTTATGTTGTGTTTATATAGATTACATGGTTTGATGTATCTTGTGTCTGTGGTTTTATTCCTCTCTCTAATTTGATTTGGTTTTTGGTTGTTTTAGCCAAAATTTTCCAAGGGGGAGATTGTTAGTTCCATGTTTTTACGGTTGGCTAAATTTTGACTAAGCATGGTTCTAAATATGGTTCTAAACATGGTTCTATGTTTATGTTTAGTAAGATGGTGCAACATATTTATCAACTGTCATAGAAATCCATCTATTATGAGGTTTTCTAGTAGATGTCGAAGAGGATGTAGTAATATCTGGACTAGCAGGTAAAGCAGAGTCTGCAGGTGCCTTATTTGAGAGATGTTCCAACGAATGTTGTAACATGTTACAATAGAACATATTGACAGAGCACTGGATATTTATCCTTGAAGATTTAATTTTAAGTTAGGAGTATTTGAATTATTATGTACACATTATAGGCGCATGCCAATCAAGGATTTTGTTAGAAACAAGTGTAGATTTGATAGGTTACTAAAGAGGATCGATTGAGAATTTTTAGGTAACTTTATATGAATATTGTTTCTATTTCTGTGGAGAAGATTTTGCAGGTTTTAGGAGCTGTTGATTGGATTTTATTGTAGACTCCAAGCCCATTGCAAAAGTCTATATAAGGAGTCGTCCAAGACCTAGTTTTTAAGTATAGTTTTTATTGTGAAACCTTGTGAAAAAAAGTTTAGAGTTTGATAGTTCATTAGGTTCTTCGTGTGTTTTTTATACGTCCTCACGTATCTTTGATGCATTTGAGTTGAGTGATTATTACTTGACAGCTTGTTAAGTTATTATTCTCACTCTAAAGCTTTTAAGCAAGAGTTTGAGTATTGTGATTGAAGTGTAGACTTCTGTTTTGTTTTGGTTTCAAGTTGGTGTGATTGTGAATCTATAATAGACTGTCAATGGGATTGGGAAATGCCTTTTATCATTGCGGCAATTGGAGGTGAGATGGCAATTTCTCAAATCTAAGAGGTGCCTATATAGAAGTTACATTGGGTAGGGATTAGGCGAGAAGTTGTAAACGGGGGATTTAGATTTGAACTAGTACTACTGATAGTGGATTTCCTTCCTAGCTTGGTGTTGTACCCCAAAATTTTCCCTCTCACTTATCAAGAATTTTCTCACAAGATCTCCTTGGGCTTAAGACAGCACTAGGGTGTGATCAGCTCAAGACACCTCCTTGTGCACTGATGACCCAAAACTAGGGTTTGAGTTTGCACAAAGATTTTTGAACCTTCTATTCCCCATATTATTTTCATGGATCATTATGGACCCCCTAGTTTACTCATGTCAAGTTTCAAGCCTTGGATCACTTTTTTTATCAGTCAATTGAGTAGTTGACCTAAAAATCAACTATATTGGGGAAAAAGTCAACTATGGCCAATTTAAAATCAAACTTCATAATTTTTATCCATATCAACATTTTAAACTCATATGTATCATTTGATAAAGTTTGGACCACAACTCCTCAAGAAATTTGATCAAAAGGGCAAAATGGTCAAAATTAGGGTTTTGACTGGGAAAGGGCAATTTCTAATTTTTGACCTAGAAAATGGTCAATTGGTTTAAGGCATGATATCGAGAGTCCAATTTCATCATTTTCACCTAATGACATGGTTCAAAACATTGCAAGTCCATTGGATTGATAGATGAATTTTGCAGTCAATTGATCAAAAGTCAATTGTATACTGAAAAGTCAAACTTTGACTTTTTGGTCAAATTCAAGTGCCAAATATCACAATTCATAAAAACATGTCAAAATATGAAACTTATTCATCAAGAAATCAAAAATTTAAGATTTCATTTTGAAAAGTCAAAATTTCTAAACTTAGAAAGTTTTCAAAGCGTTGGAAATTTCATGTTTTTTCATAACTTTGAGCCAAATTTTCACCATGATGCAAGATGATTCAAGAGAAACTTCCAACATAAATTTTTTAGATCTCCATGATATCTACAACTTTTCTTTACACAACTCCTTCCAAAAATGCTTGGATCTCAAGTTTTAATTTTATGAACATGTGGTCATGAAACTAAACACTTAGTGAAATTTTGCCCTAATTTGGTCAGGATTTTGACCCAACTTCATGGCACTTTTTCATATAGTTCCAAGGGGAATCTTCAAAATAAATTCAAATATGGATTGTAGAGCACATTGCAAGATTTCCAAAATGTCCAAGAACTCCTTGATATAATTCTTGAGTAGGGAGAATCGAAGAGATGAAGTTAGGGTCTTGTCACTTTAATTACAAGTCATTTTTTATGAACACATAAACCAAATCCATGCTAGGCTACATAATCTTTGCTTTTCAGGCCTCAAACTTGTTTTTCACTCCGTAATTAAATGTTTACACAGTTGTTAGGGCTCTGATCCAAGCAAATGAGCTATTATCCAAGTTGCATTTTCATTAATGGCAAAAAGTTAACATTGCCATTCTTGTAAAGCAAGATTTTTGCATAAAGTTCATTCTTGAGCCTCTAACTTGTTCCCTCTGATCACACTCCATCCACAAATCCAGAAGCAAGCTTGTTTAAAGCATAACCACTCTATCTTAGCAAGTACAAGGCATGGAAACTTGTTTTGTCAAAAAATCACATGTTTAACTTAAACATGTAAATTTGAATTCTGATCAACTAGAGCACTCCAAACTTATTGCTTATAAATAGAGTCACTACTTGTGAGCTAAAGGACGAGCTTAAGCACCCTGAAATACACCAAAACTCTCTCAAATCAGAAATTTCCCAAAAACTCCATTGTTGCACAGTTTCTGACTTTGAACATCAAACTCACATTTCCCTCGTGCGTTTCTTGGCCTTTTAGTTTCTAAATCTTCCTTACATCAAGTGTAACCTATCCTTTTCCCTGTTTCATTACTGTAACATCATTTACCATATCCTCCATAACCAAAAATAGAGCATTGCACATTGACTTCTCCAAGTCATGTCAGCCACTCTCAACTCAAGCAAACCATTTGTTAGAACATAGTTTGATTCTACAACCCTCAATTAGAGTTTTGATGATAACAAATACAAAGAACAAATATGCACCCTAAAAATTATATTATTGTGTATGCAGAAGTTCTGACCAAAGCAACATCAGAAGTTAAGCTATAGAAGCTACACGCTGAAGTAATCAGAATGTGCACTGAAGATTGATGACCAGAACCTGCACTAAGTGAAGTAAAATCTGAATCTGAATAGAAGCATTATAATCTAAGTCATCAATGTTCTGAAGCATCAGCAGCAGGCAAGGATGTAAGATTCTGAAGCGTTACTAATCATTCAAGACAACATCAATTACAACGGCTTCTTTCAGACAGGATCTTCTCCAAATGGAAACTGAGTTAATGACATTTATCACCCTTAATGATGAACAAGAATCCATTGCCTATATAAACAAGCTCAGTGATCAAATCGTTAACGATTTTCCAATACTACTGTACGATAATTTAAAATGCTGCAAGCATACTCATCACCTTTCCACGCTCTAAATTTGTGTAAATTATCACAGTTGTGATAACAGTTTTTGTAACGAAAAACATCTGTACACACATTCTTGTATCTCTGTTTAAGATAGTGTTCCTTGAGATTAACCGGATTGTGGTTGTACTCAAGAAGAATTTGATAGTTGTTAAAGTAGTGATTGTAATCCTTTTGTGATTAGTGAATTAAGTCCTCGTTGGAGAAAGGCGAAATCACCTTGACGGGTGGACTGGAGTAGTTTGAGATCAAACGAACCAGGATAAAAATACTATGTCATTGCGCATTTGATTTCAAGTTTTCAATTCAACCCCCCCTTCTTGTGTTTTTCACTTCTTCAATTGGCATCAGAGCCCCTGGTTCTGAGCTCAAACACTTAACCGTGTCAGTACAAGATCCAAGCTTCAGAAAAACACTATGGTGGGACCAAGCCAAAACATCAGCAATGACTACCATGAAGACAAGGGCAGAATCAGTGAAAAACCTCCAGTCTTTGATGGAAAAAACTTTGACTACTGGAAAGATATAATTGAGAGTTTCTTTCTGGCCCATGATGCTGGTCTGTGGGACATGGTAACTGATGGATACACACACCCAGTGGATGGAAGTGGTTAGAAGATAGACAGAAAATCGATGTCTGACCAGCAAAAGCGTGATTTCAGAAACCACCACAAGGCCAGAACAATACTCCTCATCGCTATCTCATACTCAGAATATGAGAAAATCTCAAACAGAGAGATAGCCAAGAACATGTTTGACTCTCTGAGAATGACGTGTGAAGGAATCATTCAAGTCAAAGAAACCAAGGCCCTTGCGCTTATTCAGAATTATGAGGCATTCAAGATGGAAGATAGTGAATCCATTGAAGCTATGTTTTTAAGATTCCAAATCCTTGTTGTTGGGCTGAAGGTTCTTGACAAAGGATATTCTATCGATGATCACGTTAAGAAGATCATCAGAAGCCTACCCAAGCAATGAAGGCCAATGGTCACAGCACTTAAGCTAGCCAAAGATCTCAATAAAATATCTCTGGAGGAACTTGTCAGCTCCCTCAGAAGTCACGAGATAGAGCTAGAAGAAGATGATCCTCAAAAGAAAGGTAAGCTACTAGCTTTAAAATCTAACAGAAAATATGACTCTAAGGTTTTGCAGGCTGTGGAAGAAACTTCTGATGGATCCTCATCAGAAGAAGATGAAATGTCTCTCCTCTCCAGAAGGGTGAACTAACTGTGGAAGCAGAGACAAAGGAAATTCAGAAATCCTAGAAGATCAGAGAATCAGAATGAATCCTCCTCCAGATACAGAAAGTCTGAGTCTTCCTCTGGACATAGAAAATCTGAAGGTTTTTCAGGATACAGAAAGCCAAATAACAAGGACTTCATCTGCTATGAGTGCAATGAGAAAGGGCACTACAAAATGACTGTCCAAGGCTTCAGAAGGATAATCCTAAAAAGATGTTCTTCAAGGAAAAGAAGAAAAGCCTCATGGAAACATGGGACGATTCGGACTCCTCTGAAGCTGACTCAGAGTCAGATGATGAAAGAGCAAGCATAGCTCTCATGGCAAATGTGTCAGAAGACAATGAAGCTTCTGGTTCAGACTCAGAATCAAACACTGAAGAGGTAATCCATGACTTCACCATTAATTTTACTAAGGCTGAACTTGCAGAAAGTCTAAATGAAATTCTGGAAAAGTATCAGCAAATCAGAGTAAAATTTAAGAACCTGAAAAGGGATCTTGCCTCTGACTCTGAAAATTCTGAGAGTCTCAGATTAGAAAAGTCTGAGTTGAAAGAAAAAGTTTCAAAATTAGAAAATGATTTGCAAAACTCTCAGAGGGAAATAATCTCAGAGACTCCCAGTAATGCTGATGGGATCATCAAAGAGTATGATCACAGCTTTCAGAAGTTTCTGGCTAAAAACATAGATAGAAGCAAGATAGCTTCAATGATCTATGGAGTTAGCAGAAATGGCAGAAAAGGGATAGGATATCAAGGTAACGTATCTACACCTAAACAGGCCATGGACTTAGTCATAAAACGCACACCACTCAAATCACATTTTATATATGGGCACACACATGACATAAAATACACTAGTAGTGATTATTCTGTCAAACCAAAATTCAATATGTTTTGGTAAAACTAACAAACCAGGACCCAAGAAGATATGGGTACCTAAGGACTAAATTATATATGTAGCCGATATCTTTAGCAGCAAGGCTAAAACACCAGTCATGGTACCTGGACTCTGGCTGCTCTGGAAACATGACGGGAAGAAGGCATATCTTCCAAATCCTGGAACTTAAACCTGGAGGCTACGTGGGCTTTGGAGGCAACCAAAGAGGAAAGATCATTGGCTCTGGAACAAAAGGTAATGGAAATCTTCCCTCTATAAATAATGTGCTTCTAGTTGATGGATCAATGCATAACCTGTTATCCATAAGTCAATTAAGTGATAACGGTTATGATATAATCTTTAATCAAAATTCATGCAAAGTTGTTAGTCAGAAAGATGGGACTATCCTATTTAATGGAAAGAGGAAAAACAACATTTATAAAATAAAACTTTCTACACTAAAGAGTCAGAATGTAAAATGCCTTCTTTCTGTTAACAACGAGCAATGGGTCTGGCACAGAAGATTGGGGCATGTTAGTATGAGAAGAATATATCAGATTAACAAACTCAATCTGGTCAGCGGACTTCCTAATTTGAAGTTCAGCTCAGATGCTCTGTGTGAAGCATGTCAGAAAGGAAAATTTGCAAAACCTGCTTTTAAATCCAAAACTGTTGTTTCCACCTCTAAGCCATTAGAACTTCTGCACATAGACTTATTTGGACCAGTAAAATATGCGTCTGTCAGTGGCAAGAAGTATGGGTTAGTGATCGTAGATGACTATAGCAAATGGATATGGGTAAAGTTCTTAAGACACAAGGACGAGTCACACTCTGTGTTCGTTACCTTCTGTAACCAAGTTCGGAATGAAAAGGATCTTAGAATTGTCAAAGTCAGAAGTGATCATGGTGGGGAATTTGAAAATAAAAATTTTGAATCATTTTTTAATGAAAAAAGCATCTTGCATGACTTCTCTTGTTCTAGAACTCCCCAACAAAATAGAGTTGTAGAACGAAAGAACAGAACATTGCAAGAAATGGCCAGAACAGTGATTAATGAGACTAACATTCCTAAGATCTTTTGGGCAGAGGCAATCAACACAGTGTGTTACTTTCAGAATAGAATCTCTATAAGACTTATTCTGGAAAAGACTCCATATGAATTGTGGAAGAAAAGAAAGCCCAACATTTCTTATTTCCATCCATTTGGATGCACTTGCTTTATTCTGAATACAAAAAATTATCTGAACAAGTTTGACTCTAAAGCACAAAAGTGTATCATATTAGGATACTCTGAATGCTCAAGAGGGTACAGAGTATACAATACAGAAACACAAATTGTTGAAGAGCCAATCAGTGTTAGATTTGATGATAAACTTGACTCTCAAAAGTCAAAGCAGAATGAATTCCTTGCAGATATGGAAGTTGAACTCACAGGTACTGAAGACAACTCGTCAGAAGTTCTCAACAGAGACGCTCCCACAACATCAGAAAGAGTTATTGCAAGAAATCCAGCACCTTCAGTTGATCAACTTCAAAAAAGGCTATCCAGAAGCAGCACTGCTTACCCAGAAGATAAAATACTGGGAAAGAAGGATGATCCAATCAAGACAAGATCAACATTTAGAAACTATGAAGAATCCCTCATGGGACTGGTCTCTCTGATTGAACCAACAACAATTGATGAAGCGCTTTTGGACAATGACTGGATTCTGGCAATGCAGGAGGAATTGAACCGGTTCACCAGAAATGACGTATGGGATCTGGTTCCTAAACCAAAAGGATTCAACGTCATTGGAACAAAGTGGGTGTTCAGAAACAAACTAAACGAGCAAGGAGAAGTCATCAGAAACAAAGCACGACTGGTAGCACAAGGTCATAGTCAGCAAGAGGGGATAGACTATATAGAAACCTTTGCTCCAGTCGCCAGGTTAGAATCTATCATACTTTTAATATCATTTGCTGTAAACTATGGCATCACTCTGTATCAGCTAGATGTCAAAAGTGAATTCCTAAATGGATATATAGATGAAGAAGTATATATGCACCAACCCCCTGGGTTTGAGAATTCCAAATATCCAGAATATGTTTTCAAACTAAAGAAGTCACTCTATGGTCTGAAACAAGCTCCCAGATCTTGGTATGAAAGACTAAGTAACTTCCTGTTAGAAAAGGAATTCACCAGAGGGAAAGTGGACACAACCTTGTTCTGTAAGACATTTAAGAATGACATTTTAGTATGTCAGATTTATGTTGATGACATCATCTTTGGATCTACTAAACCCTCTCTGGGAAGCGAGTTTGCTAAATGCATGCAGGTAGAGTTTGAGATGAGCTTAATGGGGGAACTCAAATTCTTTCTGGGCATTCAGATAAACCAAACTCTAGAAGGAACTTACATTCATCAGAGAAAATATGTCAGAGAACTTCTGAAGAAATTTGATCTCTCAGAATGTAAGCCCTCAAAGACTCCAATGCACCCCACGTGCATTCTGGAAAAGGAAGAGGTAAGTAAAAAGGTAGGACAGAAAGTCTACAGAGGTATGATTGGTTCTCTCCTTTATCTGACGGCTTCAAGGCTTGACATTTTATTTAGTGTTTGCTTATGTGCTAGATTCCAATCAGATCCTAGAGAATCTCACTTAACAACAGTTAAGTGAATTTTCAAGTATTTGAAAGGTACTACTAATCTGGGTTTGTTTTATAGAAAATCAAATGATTACAGCTTAGTAGGACATTGTGACGCTGAATTCGCTGGAGACAGAGTAGAACGTAAAAGAACTTCTGGAAGCTGCCAGTTTCTGGGAGAAAATCTGATCTCATGGACCAGCAAGAGACAGTGCACAATAGCACTATCAACAGCAGAAGCTGAATACATAGCAGCTGCTAGATGTAGCACGCAAATGCTCTGGATGAAAAGTCAACTTGAAGACTTCAACATATTTGAGAGTAACATTCCTATCCTCTGTGATAACACTTCTTCTATATGTCTCAGTAACTATTTTGCATTCTAGGGCTAAGCATATAGAAATAAAACATCATTTTATTAGGGACTATATTCATAAAGGAATTCTTACCTTAAAATTTATTGACACAAACCATCAATGGGCTGATGTATTTAAAAAACCTCTTTCTGAAGATAGGTTCAACTTCATTCTGAAATATCTCAGCATGAAGTTATGCCTAGAATAAAATGTTTTATTTATATCTTAACCCTCAGAACATTATTATTTTCCGTGAACAACTAATCGACCTGTCTTCAGAGTTTAGAAGTACGGATTGCATCAGAATCTATCCATGAAGATCTGAATGTTTCATTTCAAGGATAGAGGCGTGCAGTTCACATCATCAAACATTTGTCATCCTCTCACCAGCTACTTTCTGAGGCTGAACACGCGTTCAATTTCTGAAGGGTGAAAGGCGCTGATTGGATGCATTGAGACCCTTGTCAGCGGTAACCGTTCATTATCTTTCTAAATCCCCTAATTTCAGGTGTCATTAATGCATGTAATCATTACTAATTTTTTCTTTTTCTTACTGCTTACATTTTCAAGAAACCTATTTAAACTCAAAATTACTTTTCTCATTCACTCACTTTTACTCTCCTAAATATTTTCTCTTGTTTCAAGTTCTTGCTTTCAAAAACCCTTTTCATCTTCCTCTGAAACCTGTGTGAACAATGGCTTCATCAAGTATCAAAAATCTCAGTGCTCCTGAATCTTCTTCTACGGAATAATATGAAGAACACTTTAGAACGCTTCTCACTCCTATTGACAACCTGGAAGTTCTCTCTGAACTAATTATTGATTTTGAGAGCTTGCAAGAAAATGGTTTCAACCTCTATGAAGACGTTACTGCACAGGGATGGAACAGGTACTTTGACCTTATGTTGGGTCCAACTTTTCCCATTCTTGTTAAAGAATTCTGGATACATGCTTCTTCATCAAATCATCAGGTTACTTCTTATGTCATGGGGAAGAAAATTTTGATTACAGAAGATCTTATTGTGAAGCTTCTTGGATACAATGGTGGTGGTGTCAGATGCATTGACATGGCTGAGAGATGCTCTGACCTAAGATCAATTGCAGAGGAAATTTTTACTTCTGGACAGCCCTCCAGTAAAATCAGATATTTGAAGGATCATCTCAGAATCTGGGCCAGAATCATTTTGGGACGTATCCACCACAGGAAGCCTACAAGTTCTCCTAGTTACATCAATATTGATCAACAATTTCTGGTCTATTTCATTGCTAAGAAGACAAAGGTAAATCTTCCACACTTGCTCTTCAACCATCTCAGAACAAGTGTGAAGGAAACACGACAAGACGAAAGGACTAAGAGGGATTGGATTCCCTTTGAAAGGATGATATCAGATATTCTAACAGAGAACGGGCTGATAGAACATCTGACGGAGGCTCAGGAAATAAGCACATTGGAAGCAACTGCTGGGAAGCCCTTGAACGCTAAAAATCTGAAGAAAATGAAGATCATTGAGAATATCAAGAAGGAACCAACTCTTACTTCTCACAAGACCATCACTTCAAGAAGAATTACTTTGAATGATTTTCCTCTATTTTTTGAGATAGACTCCAAACCAGAAATCATAGTCAGATACCTTGAAGCATGCAAGGCTGATGGGACTGCCACATAAATCAACATTCAAGATCTGCACAAGGCTGCTCCAGAAGTTGCGTTAAAGAAATTAAAGAAGAGGAAAGCAGCAGGAGAAGGACCCTCTCAGAGGACACCTAAAGCTGCCAAAAAGAAAGGTAATCCATCTTCTGTTTCTGTTATAGAATCAATAACTGTTTCAACATCTGAAGCCATGCCTTCTCAACCAGAAAATACATCACCCCAAAACTTTGAATATTTTTACATAGAGTTTGATCCATCTGTAACTCTAGGTATCTTTTTGAATGAACCTCATTCCCCTACTCAAAATTCAAATCCTGAACATCATCAACCAGAACTTGCCAAAGTTTTGTCTGACATTGAACTATTTGATCAAGATTTTTCCTCTCCCATACCAGAAAATCCAAACTCTCAACTCCCAGAAAATCCAAACTCTCAACAACAATCGGAAATTCCACAACCACACTCTCCACAACCAGAAATTCCTCAACCAGAAATACCACAACCAGAAGATATGTACCCCAACTCACCATAACCAGAAACTCAACCTTCTGAATATCCATCTTCTGATATTCTTGAACCAGAAACCCAACATGCTGCCACAAACCAATCTGAAGACTCTCCTTCAGATTCTGATACCATAATCCCAATCCCTGGAATAACAGAACCTCTTGCGGTTCGCATGCCTCTCACTATTCATGATATTCCAGAAATCCCTTCATCCCTTGAATCCACACCACCAAACACCCCTACCAGACCAATTATTATTCCTGACTCTCCCACTCCTTCACCCACTAACCGTCTAGCTGATAACTTCAAACTTGTCATTGATCCAATTGTGATGAAAATACTAGCCTCCACCTCACACAAAACTGCCATTCCCAAACCTAAACCAATTGCAACCACATCAGATGTTGGTACAAGTTTGTTAATTTTTGAAACAGGAATGCAGGACTAGATAAATTATTTGAAGCATGCAAGTCAAAAGATTTCTAATCCTGCTGCTTCTGATTATACGTGGGAAAGATTTAGAAACTGGCTCGACTCTGAAACTCTGAAGCTGAAGGAATTGGGTTATGAAAAGGCTCAACAGAACTTCAGTGATAAGCTGAAGGCTTTCCAAGACCAAGTTCTGAGCCAACTGTTCAATAAAGATATCCTCTTGCTGGATAATGCTCCCTAGAAAGAGCATCATCCTTCAGATATAATTGTAGCAGAAGAAATCGTTCACTCAGAAGATCCTACTGAATGTTCTGAGCAACATCCAACCCCTGAAGAGACACCAGCTTCCTCTTTAGTCATGCAAACTCTGGAAGAGTTGAAGAAAGAGAATGCTTTAATCAATGTAAGATTGGATAAGCAAGAGGATACGAACAAATAGATTAAAAGTATTCTGCGCAAGCAAGAAGAGTCAAATACTCAGATCAAGATCTTGTTGGAAGCGTTGTTCACACGTCTTCCCCCTCCTTCTTAGATTTTTTTTAATTGTTTATCTATAACTTTTAGTTTTACCTCTTTGTCTCTGAAACTTGTCATTGCATTATATTTTAAATATAATTCATCTCTTTTGGCTCTGATTATATTGCCTTTTTTATACCTGAAAAAAAAGGGGAGAAAGTAAGATATTTTCAATAATGGTTTACCGGGACAAAAGTCTCAAACATTCTGAATTATTTAACCTCTACTTTCTGAAAAGTTTGAACATGTACAAATTCTGATAGGAGATGCAGCTAAAACTCTGATGAGAAGGAACTTCAGGGAAGCAATTAACTCAGGGGGAGTTTCTCTTAAACCTTTTGTTCTTTATTATTCATTGAAAATTCTAGTTTTTGTCATCATCAAAAAGGGGGAGATTGTTAGAACATAGTTTGATTCTACAACCCTCAGTTAGAGTTTTGATGATAACAAATACAAAGAACAAATATGCACCCTAAAAATTATGTTATTGTGTATGTAGAAGTTTTGACCAAAGCAGCATCAGAAGTTAAGCTATAGAAGCTACACGCTGAAGTAATCAGAATGTGCGCTGAAGATTGATGACCAGAACATGTGCTTAAGTGAAGTAAACTCTAACTCTGAACAGAAACATTATAATCTAAGTCATCAATATTCTGAAGCATCAGTAGCAGGCAAGGATGTAAGATTCTGAAGTGTTACTAATCATTCAAGACAACATCAATTACAACGGCTTCTTTCATACAGGATCTTCTCCAAATGGAAACTGAGTTAATGACATTTATCACGCTTAATGATGAACAAGAATCCATTGCCTATATAAACAAGCTCAGTGATCAAATTGTTAACAATTTGCCAATACTACTGTACGAGAATTCAAAACGCTGCAAGCATACTCGTCACCTTTCCACGCTCTAAATTTGTGTAAATTATCACAGTTGTGATAACAGTTTTTGTAACGAAAAACATTTGTACACACATTCTTGTATCTCTGTTTAAGATAGTGTTCCTTCAGATTAACCGTATTGTGGTTGCACTCAATAAGACTTGGACATTTGTTAAAGTAGTGATTGTAATCCTTTTGTGATTAGTGAATTAAGTCCTCGTTGGAGAGAGGCCAAATCACCTTGACGGGTGGACTGGAGTAGCTTGAGATCAAAAGAACCAGGATAAAAATACTGTGTCATTGCGCATTTGATTTCAAGTTTTCAATTCAACCCCCCCCCCCTTCTTGTGTTTTTCACTTCTTCACCATTGCATTAGCTTCCTAGGACCTCAAGGAAGCTAACCTGATCATCACCATCACTTGAAACAAGTTCAAACTCCAAACATGATTTCCAGTTTTGAGGTAATTTTTCTCAACATGGAACTCTTCATACAGGCATCATCAATAGTTTATTTGTGAACAAAATATGTAGATATCATTGGCCTAATGCTAACCATGTCCATAGTTTCCATTAATTTTGCTTGAGCTTAGAGAACTTTGAAACTGAAATTTTTGAAATTTTTAGGGTTCAGATTAGGGCCATTAAAATTCATGCTTATCTTTGATCTATAGTTTTAATACTTTACATTTCTGGAATCCTGAGAAAATTTTCTACAAGTTTCATGTTTACAGTTTTCATTTTTGATGAGAAATGAGCAAGTTACAGTTGGTCTGGCTGGAGGATGAAGATGAAGTCTTCAGGGCGTGTTTTGCCTTGTATATTTATTGTTTTGCTTATATTAACGAATGTATAGCAACCCCAGTGGTAGAAGCGCGCGCCTGTAACCTTTGGGACCTGAGTTCGAGCCCCAGTGGTACCCTTTTGCATTTTTTACATGTTTTACAATTTTGACTTTTTTTGTTTGCACGGCGCTGGGCCTCTTTGGACCTGGCTTATTTTTTTATTTTTGCTAGCTAACCCCTTAATTCCTTTATACGCCTCTGGCCCAATCTATTTTATTTTTCTTCTTTATTATTTCATTTATTTTCTTAAATATATTTTCTAAATACTAAAAATCATAAAATACAAAGAAATAATAGATTTATATCTTGACTTATTTTATTTTATTTTTTCCACAAAAAAATATTTTTATTTATTATACTTTATTTATTTTATTAACTAATCTTGTAAACTTAATTAATATTATGTTTTTTTATTTATTTATTTTTCACACCATTTAAAATACATTATTTTTAATATTAAAGAAGGTCAAAAATATTTTATAATACTATAAATATTTTTAAGATAAAAATACCAAAAATACTTTTCTTAAACTTATTTTCTTTTGATTAATTAATAGAACTAGGGTTTTACTTCAAATATTTTCTTAATAAAATTCAAATTTAATTAATTATTTTCTTTATTTAATTAGATTAAGACAAAATCTCCTTTTCATGAAAATCAAACAAAGATACATTTTCTTTACATTTTGCATTTTTTGTACATTCATTCATTTTGTAATTTGTATTTATTTATTTCCTTGTACATTGATATCAATTTAATATGGTTGTAATAGATTAATTAGGCTTTAAATTCTTGCAATCCCCATTCAATTTGTACACCCCCTTCCCCACAAGTGTTGTAATAGCGTAGTAACTTTAAATTTCGCAATTTATCGCTTTTATATAACATGCTAGTAATTAGGGTTTAAATGGAAAGAATAAAACCAATACTTAGAAAAACCTAATTCAAGACAAAAACAAGCACGAAAACAATACACTTGCACACAAGCACCCTAGGGTTATTCCACTTGGTTGCCTTATACAAAATGGCCATATTATGCATGTAAGGTATCTTAGAAAAAACAAGAAAATACAAGATCATAGTCCCTCGATGACGCTATCTAAGTTGCCTTACAAATGATCTTAGTCCCTCAAAAAGGATTCTAAGATACCTTGCAACATTGCTAATCATGGTTATACGATGACCCACACTCGTCCCGTTTACATCCAAAGATAGGTTTGCTTACCAAATCAATGGTAAGACAACAATGTCAAAGGAAAAGAAAAATGAACAAGAAAGACTTTTTTTGAGTAGGTAGAATGCTCCTAATTATTTGCTCAATTTCAAAACAAACATCCTTTCTATTTTAAAAAATAATAACCTACACTTTCAAACACCATACAAACTTGAAAATATTTTCAAAAGATCAACATCTCTGTATACATTCTTACAAACAAGAATCATTACAAAGATTGCCTAAACAATGGCCTCTTTACAAAATACTTTCAAAAACACACAAAGCACAATTTCAAACAAAAAGCAAGTGATCTAGCAAGTAACTAAGAGCCCATGGAAAACCATGGATGAAAAGGGTGATAATACCTTCCCTTTTCATAATCTACCCCCCGAACTCAAGAAATAATCTCAAAGGTCTTTCCTGTGCTTTTTCACCTTTCCTTTTGGATAAAAGAAAAGTCGGTGGCGACTCTTGCTAACCGTAACATTTGCGATCAAACACAAAACCCTCAAGTCAGTTCTCCCACCGTATCACAGAACTGGCAACTCAGCTGGGGAAAATTCTAAAAGTGGGGTTACCTTAAGGCTAGATCACATTTACTTGCTTTACATTATGGTTCTTTGTTTGGGTTTGAATCCTCTACTCGGATTTGGGATACAATATAGGTAAGTAGCAATACATTGTGGAAACTGTGTGGGGTATACCGACATGGTCTAAGCAATAGCTACGTTAGTATGACATATTTGTGGGTACCGATAGCCTTTGAGTTAATCAAAGATAAATGGGACCGTTGAGTGATGTCATAAAGCACTAATGAACTTCTAGAACCTTTACTTGACCAACTTGGCCTTTAGGATGTAGTGAGATGACCGGCTTTGGTGCAGTCCGAAGTTGGTAGATACTCGATACTACACTCATTAATGTTTGGTTTTTTGGGATATTTAGGTCGCCATTAAAGAGGCTTATGCTGAAACAATGATCGAGGAAACAAACCAGTGATATTGAGCTCCTTAGAACCTGGTTACTATTATTAGGACAAGTTGAGCCAACTAAACTTCAAGAGGGTACTTACTTATAAAACTCCATGCAAGCCTTAACCTAGGGACTTGTTTGCTTTGTTTGTATAATTGTACATAACATCATGAACATCATAACATCATACACATTCACTAACCATTTCAAAGATTTTGGGATTCATCTTTGTTCTTGTTTTGTAGGATATGGATTCTATTCGCAGGAAAAATATTCAAATCAACCTTGTAAGGATCCCTCCACAACTTAAGGAGCTAGCTTCAAGGATCCCTAAAAACTCTCCATTCACCGAGAGACATGGTCGCCTACTCAACTTGGTCACCTCCAACACAGATGAGGACATGATGAAGGTGCTCTTTCAGTTCTTTGATCCTTTACACCATTGCTTCACATTCCCCGACTATCAACTTGTGCCTATGTTGGAAGAATTCTCCAGACTCTTGAGGATTCCCATTCTCAACCAACTACATTTCAACGGTACAGAAAGAGACCCAAAGCCAGAAGAGATTGCTCAAGCTCTACACTTGCACTCATCTGATGTCATAACTCATTGGGAAACAAGGAGTGGTGTCAAAGGTTTCCTAGCTATGTTCTTGTTCGAGAAAGCCCAAAACTGTTGGTATTCCTTGGATTTGCAAGCCTTTGAGGAAATTGTGGCTCTCCTCATCTATGGGATGGTTTTGTTTCCAAATCCTGACCAACTCATAGATGTGAACACCGTCAAAATCTTCATATCCCACAACCCGGTGCATACATTGCTATGGGATATCCTACACTTTTTTCACATTCCCAGAATGAGGAAAAGAGGTGTCCTTATGTGTTGCACTCCTCTCTTGGCAAGATGGTTTATTTCACATCTTCCCCAATCTGTATTGAAGAATGAGCAAGGTTCAAGGTGGTCACAAAGGTTGATGATGCTCAAACATTCAGACATTCATTGGTGCTCCCGATCCATAGAGAATGTTACTATTGTCGACCGTTGTGGAGAATTTCCCAATGTCCCTTTACTTGGCATTAGGGGAGGTATCACCTATAACCCCTGCTTAGCCTTAAGACAATTTGGTTATGCCCGAAGGGATGGCCCGCACGAGATGCTGATTCAAGGTTTGGTATTTGACTATGACAATGACGATCAAGGTCTTCGCCAGAGATTTATCCGAGCTTGGAGGATGTTAAACAAGGTAGATAGCAAGACTTTGGGGCACAAGAATTCCATCCCTGTTGAGCCTTACCTTAAATGGGTACTAACTCGTGCTCAGAGTCTTATGATGCCTTATCCCTCCATTCTCCCGGTAATCATAGAGCCTGTCATGGAAGGAGATATTCCATACACTATCCTACATCCTGACATGCCCACCTCTCTTGAAGACCTACAAAGGGATTGGATATAACTCAAGGGGGAGCGAGATACTTTCGAAGCCCAATTATACGTAAGCGAGAAGAAGGTTTTGGAACTCACTAGACTACTTCATGAGAAGCATACTCTGAATTCCTACATTGCACCAAAGAGGATGCGTACTACCTTTTTATCTTAGAGTTTTTTGTATTATTTTGCCCAAGAAGGCATTGATGTACTCAAAGCTTTAATTTATTAATATAATGTGTGTTTCCTTTTTGTCTAAAACAAATTTGAATCTTAAAATCCTTGAAACCATTGCATACGCATTTATCATTCATCATAACATAAGCAGGTTTCTTGCAACAAGTCTCCTCATCTCTCTACTATTTATTTCAGTAAGATGGATCTCGAGCAAACGGTAAAGGACCTCCAAGCTCAGAATGCATAGTTTCAACAGTTATTCTTAACTCTAGCCAAAGGACAAGAAGAGTTGAAGACCTTGCTGGCTGAGGAGAAGAAAAAGAAGACAAAGAAGATAACCAGAGTTCTAAACATGGGAAGAATATTCCAAGGGCAGATAAGAAGGGCCTTAGACTTTGCAACGACATCCGGTGAGAAAGACAACCAAGATAGGAAGGGTAAAGAAACAGTTGTCCAATCAGAGTCATAAGAGGAAGAGGAAGAAAAAGACTATTCTGAAGAACAATACCCTCTAGTTGATGACAAGTATAAGCATCTAGAAGAACAATTGAGTGCAATGGAAATCCAAAAAGTGCCCGGTTTGGACTTTGAGGTGTTGGGCTTAGTGTCAGGGATTGTCATTCCTCCAAAATTCAAAGCACCTGTGTTTGTCTAATTTGACGGAGTTTCATGCCCTAAAATGCATCTCTGGTCCTATGTGAGGAAAATCCAGCCCCATACCGCTGACAAAGATTTATGGGTACACTTCTTCCAAGACAGTCTGTCTGGAACTCAACTTGATTGGTTTTATCAGTTAGAAAGAGTCAATGTTCATAACTGGGAAGATCTTGTTGCAGCCTTTTACAAACAATACCAATACAATGTTGATCTTACGCCTACCCGTACTCAGCTCCAGAGTATGGCTATGGTTTCAAGTGAAGGCTTCAAGGACTATGCACAAAAATGGAGAGACTTGGATGGAAGAGATCAACCTCCCCTATCTGAAAGAGAATTAGTAGACATGTTTTTGGGAACCTTGTCTGGTCCCTTATTCAATCACCTAATTAGGAGTTCATCAGCAGGTTTTACTGAACTGATATTGACCGGAGAAAGGGTAGAAGTCGGGATAAAGAGTGGAAAGATTCAAAAAGATGCATCCTCTGCTGCTGTAAGGAAGCCATTTATCGGAAAGAAAGAAGTGGTTGTTGTTTATCCTCAGAGAAATCAAGATAGGGCCGAACTCCGTCCAATGGTGGGGGCTGTTATGATTCCTAAACCTTCCCCTGATCAGCAAAGAAATAACCAATCAAGAATGGAAAGACCAGTCCGACAATTCACCCAAATTAATATGACACTATCTCAAGTATTGCCACATTTGTTAAGATCCAACCTAGTGAATTTGAAAGAAGCTCCAAAGAATCCTAACACAACCTCTCCTCACTATCATCCCAATGCCCGATGTGCATACCACTCTGAGAGTCCCGGCCATGACACTAATAATTGTTGGGCTCTAAAGAACAAAGTACAAGACTTCATTGAAGCCAAAGAGATTGAATCTGATGTGCCCGAAGAGCCAAATGTAATTTCTGCCCCTATGCCCAAACACGGCCATTATACCAACGCCATTGAGGAAGATATGTTTGTTACTTCAGTTGATGAACTTATAACCCCACTCCTGATTATCAAAAAGTACTTATTGAATGCCAATGTTTTCCCAGGATGTGATGAAGGCTATCATTTATGTTTGTCTTCACCAACCAGTTGTCCTTTGCTGAAAGCAGGCGTTCAGTGCCTAATAGACAACGAGGAAATTTTGTTCGAAAAAATTTATGTTACACCTGTTCCTTATAATGATGTTTCCATCGTTACCATTTCCGCCAATTCTTCCAGGGTCTCCACCAAAAGACCCGTTAGAATTACATCAGTTCCAAAAGTAGCTCCTTTGATAATTACAATGCTTGGACCAGTCCCGTATTCGTCAGACAAAACCATACGATGGAATTATGGAGGGGATGTCTACTACCACGGTATCAAGCAAGATTGGCCAGCTGCCAAAGATTCAAGTTCTGAGAAGGTTAACTCTGATATCAGTAATATTGCAGGGACTATCAAGATTACCCGAAGCGGAAGGATATTCTCTCCAGAAATTTCTCCCCCAAAAGCAATTTCTGGACCCGTAATCATTATTGTTGTTGTTGCTCCTCTGAAGGCTATTCCCAGTCCTACAATTATCTCCACCAATACTCCAACTAACAAAGTTGTTACAATCCCTGCTATCACTCCTACTAACATTCCTGCTGCCGAGTTAACCGAGACTCGGGGTAAAAGTATTCTGATTGAGCCTGTCCGGAAGAAGGCACAATCATTGGCTATCCCTGAGACCTCCCGGAAAGAGATGGAGGAAATTCTAAAGATCATAAAAAGAAGCGACTACGATGTAGTTGAACAACTGGGGAAAACTCCATCTAAAATTTCCATGTTGGCTTTACTACTATGTTTTGAGGCACATGCAAAGGCCTTGGTAAAATTCCTGAAAACTGCCCATATACCCTAAGAAACATCTGCCGATCAGTTCCAAGACTGTGTAGCCAGCTTGACTGCAGATAATGATTTAGGTTTCTCAGATGCTGATTTAACGCCAAAAGGAAGGAAGAATAATGAGGCATTGCATGCCTCAGTGGAATGTAGGGGAACAACCTTGGCTCATGTCTTGGTGGACACTGGCTCATCTCTGAATGTATTGCCTAAAAAGGCTCTTGATAGGCTTGACTGTGAAGGATTGACATTGAAACCAAGCAACATAGTAGTGAGAGCTTTTGACGGCACAAAAAGGATGGTGCATGGGGAAGTGGATATCGCCATAAAGGTTGGAACCCAAACATTTGATTCAACTTTTTATGTAATGGATATTCTCCCTTCATACTCCTGCTTGCAAGGTCAACCATGGATTCACAATTCTGGTGTTGTTACTTCTACGTTGCACCAAATGCTGAAGTATCTGATTCAAAGGAAGATTATCACCGCTCATGAAGAAGAAGAGTATATGATCAGCCATCTCAATTCCTTCAGATATGTGGAATTAGATGGTGAATTTATTGAAACTCCATTCCAACACTTTGAAGAAGTCTCGCAAGATGTGGTAGTGACCAGGGTTGTTCCCAAGATCACAAGGCCTCCACTCATGATGTCATCTTTGAAGGATGCAAAAGAAGTGATAGAGGAAGGTGGGTGCACTATTTGGGGACAAGTCCCAGATATCCCATACAAGTCTGACAAGTTAGGCCTGGGTTTCACTTTAGGTGCTCAGAAGATTGTATGTCGCGCTCGTGCTGGAGGACCACCCCTGAAGATCAGCAACCGTGAAGTCAACGCGGTAGAGGATGATAAAGATGGCTGCAACCTGGAGGGTTGGATCTTCCCAACTGTTAGTGGAGGGCTCAGCAACTGGGAGGCTAGAGATTTTGTCCCGATCACTCTCATCCCACAGTAATTTGTCTTTACATTTTGTTAGATTTGTAATATTAAAGCAATTCAGACTCTTAAAACCTTGTGTCTTACCCAAGGCACAATGGTCCATTTGTAAGGGTTATTGTCTCATTTCCATATGACATTAATGAATCATGGACGTTTTTCATACAAACTTTATGCTCATTGTTTTTTTTCTTTTTTACATTTTCATTTCTTTCAAAGATAGATATACCCTTACACACACTCACACTCACAATGCAGGTCTACATCCATTCGGGATCCCATGGATAACGGTTCCCCTATGGCTTTTTGTGACTCTGAAAATCTAATCTACCAAGCCGAAGACGAAGGTGAGGATGATTGTGAAGTACCAGGGGAACTTTCCAGATTACTACAACATGAAGAGAGGACCATTCAGCCCCACAAGGAACCCGTGGATACAATCAACCTAGGTACCGAGGAAGATAAAAGAGAAGTCAAGGTAGGTGCCAATCTGGAACCCAATGTCAAAGAGCGTCTGGTTCAGTTGCTACACGAATATGTGGAGGTATTTGCCTGGTCGTATGAAGACATACCAGGACTTAATGCAGATATTGTGGTACATCGTCTACCTACAAAAGAGGATTGCCCACCAGTAAAACAAAAGGTCCTTCGCATGCGACCATATATGTTAGAGAAGATTAAAGCAGAAGTCATGAAACAATTCAACGCTGGATTCTTGGTCGTCGCCTCCTATCCGCAATGGGTTGCCAATGTTGTTCCTGTGCCCAAAAAGGATGGAAAGGTACGAATGTGCGTGGAATACGGAGATTTAAATAGGGAAATCCCTAAGGATGATTTCCCACTTCCACACATTAACATCCTAGTTGACAATACGACACAGCACAAAGTGTTTTCCTTCATGGACGGTTTCTCAGGTTACAACCAAATCAAAATGGCGCCTGAGGACATGGAGAAAACAACATTTGTCACACAGTGGGGCACATTCTGCTACAAGGTTATGCCATTCGTATTGAAGAATGCTGGGGAAACCTATCAGCGTGCCATGGTAGCTCTATTTCACGACATGATACATCACAAAATAGAGGTCTACATGGACGACATGATAGCTAGATATCAAACAGAAGAAGAGCATCCTGATCATTTACAGAAACTATTTGAGAGACTAAAGAAGTACAAGTTGAGGTTGAACCCAAATAAATGCACGTTTGGAGTAAGGTCTGGTAAGCTCTTAGGTTTTGTCATCAGCAATAAGGGTATTGAAGTAGATCCTGCCAAAGTGAAAGCGATACAAGAGATGCCTGCTCCTCATACTGAGAAGGAAGTTAGAGGATTATTGGGACGTTTAAACTACATTTCCAGATTCATTTCTCACCTGACAGCTACTTGTGAACCAATCTTCAAACTATTGAAGAAAGATCAAGTAGTCAAATGGAATGATGAGTTCCAAACTGCTTTCGACAAGATCAAAGAGTACCTGTAAGAGCCTCCTGTTTTGATGCCACCAGTCAAGGGAAGACCATTGATAATGTATCTAACCGTTTTGGAAAATTCAATGGGGTGTGTGTTGGGGAAGCATGACGAGTCTGGCCGAAAAGAGCACACTATTTATTACCTGAGCAAAAAGTTTACCGACTGTGAAACAAGATATTCACTGCTCGAGAAAACTTGTTGCGCTCTGGCATGGGTTTCTCACTGGATAAGACAGTATATGCTGACCCATACTACCTTGTTGATATCTAAAATGGATCCAATAAAATACATCTTCGAGAAACCTGCTCTCTCTGGGAGAATAGCGAGATGGCAGATGATCCTGACAGAATATGACATAGAATATACTACCCAAAAAGCTATAAAGGGCAGTGTACTAGTTGATCACCTTGCTTACCAAGCTGTAGAAGACTACCATTCCATGAAGTTCGAATTCCCAGATGAAGACATCATGATGGTAAACAACTATGAAGAATTCAGACCATATGACGAGCCTGAACAAGGATCCCGATGGACCCTATTTTTTTATGGGGCATCTAACGCACCCGGCAATGGTATTGGTGTTGTACTCATATCTCCTGAAGGATGTCATACTCCTTTTATGGCAAAACTCTGCTTCAATTTTACAAATAACATGGCGGAATACGAAGCGTGGATCTTTGGTCTCAAAGCTGCCATAGACTTGGGGATCAAATCTTTGAATGTATTCGGAGATTCAGCTTTGGTTATTAGCCAGATCAAAGGGGAATAGGACACCAAACACCCTAACATTATCCCTTACAAAGAACATGTTTTGACATTGCTCCCACATTTTTAGGAGATTACCTTCGAGCACTTCCCGCGAGAAGAAAATCAGCTAACAGATGCACTAGCCACAATGTCATCTATGTTTAAACTTAAATGGGATAATGAGGCTCCCCAGATCACCATTGAACGAAGGGATGAACCACCACATTGTCACGAGATTAATACTGAAGAAATAGTGGACCAGCCTTGGTTTCACGAAGTCAAGAGGTATCTCAAAACCCAAGAATATCCGGAAGGATCTTCAGTCAATGATAATAAGTTATTAAGGAGATTCTCTGCTAAATTCTTCCTTAGTAATGGCATTCTTTACAAATGAAACCATGGCTCTATGTTACTTCAGTGCATAGACAAGGTTGAAGCTGAAAGAATCATGGCTGAGTTACATGAAGGTACTTTTGGCACCCATTCCAGTGGGCATACGATGGCAAAGAAAATCCTACGGGCAGGCTATTATTGGTCTACCATGGAAGCAGATTGCTATCAACACTCTCGAACCTGCCATAAGTTTCAGATTTATACTGACAAGGTGCACATACCTCCGGTTCCTCTGAATGTCTTGACGGCTCCTTGGCCCTTTGCTATGTGGGGGATTGATATGATTGGGGAAATCAAGCCAACCGCCTCCAATGGACACCGCTTCATCTTAGTGGCCATTGATTATTTTATATTGTGGGTAGAGGCAGCTTCCTTCGCTTCCGTTACCAAGAATGTTGTCGCCCAGTTCATCAAGCATAATCTCATTTGTCGTTATGGTATCCTGGAGAGGATCATTACAGACAATGGTACAAACTTGAATAATATTATGATCACCGCCCTATGCGAGCAATTCAAGATCCATAATCACAATTTTCCCCTTATCGACCGAATATGAATGGTGTTGTCGAAGCCACAAATAAGAAAATTAAAAAGATCATACAGAAAATGACAGTCACATACAAAGACTGGCATGAGATGCTACCATTCTCTCTCCACGAATATCGTACCACAGCTCGCACATCAACCGGGGCAACACCCTATTCTCTGGTATACGACACGGAGGCGGTGTTGCCTATTGAAGTCCATATCCCATCTCTGAGAATTATGAAGGATGCAGGGATGAATGAAGAAGATTGGATCCATACTCGACTTGATCAACTAAACTTGATTGATGAGAAAAGGCTTGCTGCTGTCTTCCATGGTCAAATTTATCAAAAATAGATGATCAAGGCTTTCAACAAAAAGGTCAGATGCCAAGTGTATCAAGTTAGGGATCTGGTGATCAAACGTATCATACTACCGCAAGGTGATCCCAGGGGCAAATGGACTCCTACATACGAAGGACCGTTTGTAATCAAAAACATATTCTCTGGTGGCGCAATGATCTTGACCACCATGGATGGTGACAACCTGCCGCACCCTGCAAACGCAGACATAGTCAAAAGATACTACGCATAAGAGACCCGCTAGGTTAACGCACCTAGGAAAAATAAGGGCATCTCAGCGAACCAAAAAGCTTCGGGCAAAAGTTAGGGATAAAACAAAAAACATTGTACACCCGGCAAGCTGAAAACCCGAAAGGGCGGCTTGGGCAAAAAAGGGTATCCTGGTGGACTGAAAACCCGAAAGGGCGGTCCAGGAAAAAGTTAGAGAATTAAAGCATATGACTATGTCCCGTTGGATCACCTTACGGACAACCTGCAAACTCATAGGTTCTGATCTATTCAATCAACTTCAGACAAGGCAACAAATTGACAAGATGCTCAGAGATACAGAGGCTATAGCAGAATGGGAACCCCATGGGATTATTGCACATAGCTATCTTTTCTTTGTATTAAAATTTTCATTTTTTACGACGGCATTCTCTTACTAGAATGTTTGTCCCATTGTACAAAAATACATACTCAAAGTAAATACAAAGATATCCCTTTGAAAGTGCAAAAACTATCTATTTTTCTTTACGCTTGTGTTTTGTCTACAAAAATGTCAAATGATTCATTGTTGAACATATGCATTTGAACATAATTACTGTTTGCAAATAAACAAAATAGAAATACAATCACTGATGGCTTTAAGAGGTAGGGAAATCTCTCCATGCTATTTCCATAATCCCCCGCAGTGTGCAGTTCAATACCCAGCGAAACAGAGCTTCCAGTTATCAATCCCTAGTAGAAGTCGTTCAATTTTTCAAGATTTCCCAACAGGATTTTACAAGCAATACATGACATTTCCTTTACAATAGAGTTTATTTCTCTAAATGGAAATTCATCAACTTCACAACGCGAAGACTTACATCCCATATCTTCAGCAGCAGCCAGGGATTTATCTTCCACAATCCAATAGCAGCGCAGCAAATTAGCTCACATACGTATACATCGCATCCATATATCATAAACATTGATAATATGAATGCAGTATACTATGCATTTCATACAACATAACATTTCATATTAGCTAACATTTTACCCTTTTCAGGATAAGGTTAACAGCTACCATTAACAAATGTTCAAAATTTTCAGATATGGTTCAGATACGCTCCAAACACGGACGTCGTGTTGATACTCATTCTGATACTCATTCAGATTCGATCTTCAGATATAGTTCAGATACGCTCCAAACATAGATTCCATCCTAAAACTCATTCGACTCTCAAATATAGTTCAGATACACTCTAGACACGAACGCCATTTTGATACTCATTCAGATTCGATCTTCAGATACAGTTCAGATACGCTCCAGACACAGATGCCATTCTGATACTCATTCAAGATTCAGCTTCCAGATATAGTTAATATACACTCCAGATACGTACGCCATTCTGATACTCATTCAGAGCCTCTTTTAGATACAATACAGATATGCTCCAGACACGGACGCCATTCTGATACTCATTTTTTCAGCTTACAAATTACAATTCAGCAATCACTTTTGGATGGCATCTACAAGCCCATCTCCCGCAACTTTCTATCACCTCTCCAAATGGCATCTTTAAGCCTATTCCCTCAACCATCACATCACCGAGTGCAAATTTCTGGGCACTCTAGTGTCCAATCATCTTCCACCTTCGAGTCACGAATGACAGAACTTGCCAATCTAACTCTTCAGGCTTAAGAAGATTGAACAGGGGCAGTTGTTGTACCCTAAAATTTTCCCTCTCACTTGTTAAGAATTTTCTCACGAGATCTCCTTGGGCTCAAGACTGCACTAGGGTTTGATCAGCTCAAGACACCTCCTTATGCACTGATGACCCAAAACTAGGGTTTGAGTTTGCACAAAGATTTTTGAACCTTCTGTGCCCCATATGATTTTCATGGATCATTATGGACCCCCTAGTTTACTCATGTCAAGTTTCACGCCTTGGATCACTTTTTTTATCAGTCAATTGAGTAGTTGACCTAAAAATTAGTTGTATTGGGGAAAAAGTCAACTATGGCCAATTTACAATCAAACATCATAAGTTTTAATCCACATCAACATTTTAAACTCATATGTATCATTTTATCAATTTTGGACCACAACTCCTCAAGAAATTTGATCAAAAGGGCAAAATGGTCAAAATTAGGGTTTTGACTGGGAAAGGGCAATTTATGATTTTTGACCTAGCAAATGGTCAATTGGTTTAAGGCATAATCTCAAGAGTCCAATTTCATAATTTTGACCTAATTACATGGTTCAAAACATTGCAAGTCCATTGGATTGATATATGAATTTTGCAGTCAACTGATCAAAAGTCAATTGTATACTGAAAAGTCAATCTTTGACTTTTTGGTCAAATTCAAGTGCCAAAGATCACAATTCATCAAAACATGTAAAAATATGAAACTTATTCATCAAGAAATCAAAAAGTCAAGATTTCATTTTAAAAAGTCAAAATTTCTAAACTTAGAAATTTTTCTAAGTGTTGGAAATTTCTTGTTTTCTCATAACTTTGAGCCAAATTGTCACCATGATGCAAGATGATTCAAGAGAAACTTCCAACATTAAAGTTGTATATCTCTATGAAATCTAAAACTTTTCTTTACACAACTCCTTCCAAAAATGCTTAGATATCAAGTTATAATTTTATGAACATGTGGTCATGAAACTAAACACTTAGTGAAATTTTGCCCTAATTTGGTTAGGATTTTAATCTAAATTCATGGCACTTTTCATATACTTCCAAGGGTAATATTCAAAATAAATTCAAAGATGGGTTTTAGAGCACATTGCAAGCTTTCCAAAATGTCCAAGAACTTTGAGATCATTCTTGAGTAGGGAGAATCGAAGAGATGAAGTTAGGGTTTTGTCACTCGAATTACAAGTCATTTTTTATGAACACATGAACCAAATCCATGCTAGGCTGCATAATCTTTTCTTTGTAGGCATCAAACTTGTTTGTCACTCCATAATTAAATGTTTACACAGCTATTAGGGCTTTGATCCAAGCAATTGAACTATTATCCAAGTTGCATTTCCATTAATGGCACAAAGTTAACATTGCCATTCTTGTAAAGCACGCTTTTTGCATAAAGTTCATTATTGAGCCTCTAACTTGTTCCCTCTGATCACACTCTATCCATAAAGCCAGAAGCAAGCTTGTTTAAAGCATAACCACTTTATCTTAGCAAGTACAAGGCATGGAAACTTGTTTTGTCAAAAAATCACATGTTTAACTTAAACATGTAAATTTGAATTATGATCAACTAGAACACTCCAAACTTGTTTCTTATAAATAGAGTCATTATTTGTGAGCTAAAGGACGAGCTTAAGCACCCCAAAATACACCGAAACTCTCTCAAATCAGAAATTTCCCAAAAAATCCATTGTTACACAGTTTCTGACCTTGAACATCAAACTCACATTTCCCTCGTGCGTTTCTTGGCCTTTTAGTTTCTAAAGCTTCCATACATCAAGTGTAAGCTATCCATGTACCTGTTTCATTACTGTAATACCATTTACCATATCCTCCATAACCAAAAACAGAGCATTGCACATTGACTTCTCCAAGTCATTTCAGCCACTCTCAACTCAAGCAAACCATTGCATTAGCTTCCTAGGACCTCAAGGAAGCTAACATGATCATCACCATTGCTTGAAACAAGCTCAAGATCCAAACACGATTCCCAGTTTTCAGGTAAGTTTTCTCAACTTGGAACTCTTCATACAGGCATCATGAATAGTTTATTTATGAATAAAACATGTAGATATTGTTGCTCTGAAGCTAACCATGTCCATAGTTTCCATTAATTTTGCATGAGCTTAGAGAATTTTGAAATTGAAATTTCTGAAATTTTTAGGGTTCAGATTAGGGCCATTAAAATTCATGGTTATCTTTGATCTATAGTTTTAATACTTTACATTTCTGAAATCGTGAGAAAATTTGCTACAAGTTTCATGTTTACAGTTTTCATTTTTGATGAGAAATGAGCAAGTTACAGTTGGTCTGGCTGGAAGTTGAAGATGAAGTCTTCAGGGCGCGTTTTTCCTTGTATATTTATTGTTTTGCTTATATTAACGGATGTATAGCCACCCTAGTGGTAGAAGCGCGCGCCTGTAAACTTTGGTACCTGGGTTCGAGCCCCAGTGGCACCCTTTTGCATTTTTTTTACATGTTTTACAATTCTGACTTTTTTTGTTTGCAGGGCGCTGGGCCTCTTTGGGCCTGGCTTATTTTTTTATTTTTGCTAGCTAACCCTCTATTTCCTTTATAAGCCCCTGGCCCAATTTTTTTTTTATTATTTCATTTATTTTCTTAAATATATTTTCTAAATACTAAAAATCATAAAATACAAAAAAATAATAGATTTATATCTTGACTTATTTTATTTTATTTTTTCCATAAAAAATTATTTTTATTTATTATACTTTATTTATTTTATTAACTAATCTTGTAAACTTAATTAATATTATGTTTTTTTATTTATTTATTTTTCACACCATTTAAAATACATTATTTTTAATATTAAAGAAGGTCAAAAATATTTTATAATACTATAAATATTTTTAAGATAAAAATACCAAAAATACTTTTCTTAAACTTATTTTCTTTTGATTAATTAATAGAACTAGGGTTTTACTTAAAATATTTTCTTAATAAAAATCAAATTTAATTAATTATTTTCTTTATTTAATTAGGTTAAGATAAAATCCCTTTTTCATGAAAATCAAACAAAGATACATTTTCTTTACATTTTACATTTTTTGTACATTCATTCATTTTGTACTTTGTATTTATTTATTTCCTTGTACATTGATATCAATTCAACATGGTTGTAATAGACTAATTAGGTTTAAATTCTTGCAATCCCCCATTCAATTTGTACACCCCCTTCCCCACAAGTGTTGTAATAGCGTAGTAACTTTAAATTTCACAATTTATCGATTTTATATAACATGCTAGTAATTAGGGTTTGAATGGAAAGACTAAAACCAATACTTAGAAAAACCTAATTCAAGAAAAAAAACAAGCATGGAAACAACACAAGTATCCCTAGGGTTATTCCACTTGGTTGCCTTATACAAAATGACCATATTACGCATGTAAGGTATCTTAGCAAAAACAAGAAAATACAAGATCATAGTCCCTCGATAACGCTAGCTATGTTGCCTTACAAATGAACTTATTCCCTCAAAAAGAATGCTAAGATACCTTGCAACATTGCTAATCATGGTTATACGATGACCCACACCCATCCCGTTTACATCCAAAGGTAGGGTTACTTACCAAATCAATGGTAAGACAACAATGTCAAAGGAAAAGAAAAATGAACAAGAAAGACTTTTTTTGAGTAGGTAGAATGCTCCTAATTATTTGCTCAATTTCAAAACAAACATCCTTGCTATTTTCAAAATTAATCACCTACACTTTCAAACACCTTACAAACTTGAAAACATTTTCAAAATATCAACATCTTTGTATACATTCTTACAAACAAGAATCATTACAAAGATTGCCTAAACAATGGCCTTTTTACAAAATACTTTCAAAAACACACAAAGTACAATTTCAAACAAAAAGCAAGTGATCTAGAAAGTAACTAAGAGCCAATGTAAAACCATGGATGATAAGGGTGCTAATACCTTCCCTTTTCATAATCTACCCCCCGAACTCAAGAAATAATCTCAAAGGTCTTTCCTGTGCTTTTTCACCTTTCCTTTTGGATAAAAGAAAAGTCGGTGGCGACTGTTGCTAACCGCAACATTTGCGATCAAATGCAAAACCCTCAAGTCAGTTCTCCCACTATATCACACTTGGTAACCCCAAAATTAGATGAGTTAGCATCGAACTGGGTTAACAATTATTTGTGTCGCTTTACTTTCTGCAAGTTATAATTATGAATTTTTGTTATTGTTTATTGTTTTGTCAGCAGATGTCATAACATCTGTTATGACATTGTGTGTTAGAAAGACATCAGTCTTGACATCTGATATTGTGTTTGTGCCAGAATTTCAATTTACCCAACCTTCATAATCAAATTCTATATTTACGGACTGTCAAAAGAATCTTTGCTCATTTTATTTTCAAATTCCATTATTTTTTTACATTCAAACTTCCATTTCTTTACATTTTCTTCAGAGTGGGAGGATACATTATCTAATGTTGTAGTAGGAATATTCATAGGAACCATTTTTCCTCCATTCTCCCTTAGGAACAGGATACGATGTGTTGGACATCTACTTCAACATCTATTTTTGAGTCACTTGACACCACAAGTTTCCTCTTTAGATATTTTATTTCATAAATATTCTTTTTAAATTGTTTTTGAAATCGTCGAGGATTTCTTATTTTCATAATCTTAGTGATCCCTTTGTAGGCTTGGAGAGAAGCATTTCTCTTCTTCTTATTATCTAGAGGTCTGGACATTCTTTTCTCAGCAGGTTCTTCATCAATTTTTGTTTCCTTTTTACAAGGGGAATCCTTGTTAAAAAATTATTTGTTGAACTCAGGGCTTCCATCAACTATTTTACTTCAAACATCAAACCCTTTATTTTGATGGTTATCATTGAAATTCTGGCTATCAGATCTCGGATGTCCTACGAGATGTCGAGACACCGAATCCGACTTCACACACAATAAGAAGATGTATAAAAATAGCAGTGCTGAAAGTAAATAACACATGATATGTTTACCAAGTTCGGAATAACTTTCTTACTATGAGGGCTACCAAGCCAGGGACAAAATCAACTAGATAGTATCAATTTGTAGACCTTACAACAAACCTCCAGTTTATAGCCTACGCACTTAATCATTATCCTTTGCTTAACTTTTACCTAAGACACGCTTAGGTATAAGGCCCTTCTCAAATCACTCTTTAATTACACTTAGCAATTGGGCCAAACTCTAAACACAAGTAGAGAACAAAACCCAACTGGAAGCTATACTTCCAAAACATGCAAGACTCAATAGTTAAAAGCTTATGAGAATTGACACACAATATGTTCAATACTTAAAAGCTTATGAACATTTAAAAGAGAACTTACAACCTAACAAAATAGTCCTACTCTTCTATCAAGATGATATTAGAAAGGCTCAGAAAATAATGATTCTACAACCCTAAAAACACACACGTAAGTTCTACCTAATACTAGGTATACACCAGTCTATTTATAACTTTATTCTAGACTGGGTTGGGCTTCAAAACTGCGACAATGAGATTGCACAAAGTCTGTAAAAAGTACTCCAAGAAAATAGATCTTCAATCCGTCGTAACCGGATAAAAATACGAGAGTCGCCACCATTATTTTTGTCCTAAGGACGGGGGAATAATGGATAACCTAATTGTGTAGAGATTCTAAGTTCGCGAGTTGGTTAGACGAAGGGAAGGTGTTAGGCACATTTCATCTCCCTTGTTCTTAAGGGGCTCCACTTCTAGGTCGTAGGGTAAATCGCGAGTTTTCATTTAAAAAGTTGTTGTTTCGATATGTTTAAGAAAATGATTTAATTTTTTTAATAGCGGGACTTTCCTTGGTTGTAACCGCGTGCCTACGTATCTCCTTACGAAGAATCAGAGTCCAATTTTGTAGTTCATAGTGTTTGGTTGGTGTTTTTTTATAGGATCGCGTAGAATTTCTTTCGAATTATCCTTGAACCTTGTCTAGATTTTGTAAAAGAGTGATCATAGACGCAGTTCACAATTAATTTTGATAGCAGTTCTCCTTAATACCTTTTCCGAAAATATCTTGATTTTTGTTAAGTTTGTAGGAAAAAATGATTTTTGATTGTTGGTTAGCTGTTTTATATTTGACTTTTGAATCGTCGAAGAAAGTCGGGTCTTGATCAGAATTAAGCCACTTTAGGAGAAGTAATTGATTCAATTGAGTCTTGATAAAGAATTTTGATCTTTATCAGAATTAATTCGCTCGAGGAGAAGAAATTTGACTTTGTTCATTTATCACTTTGAGCGATAGCGTTTGATTATTGCTCTAGGCATAAACCAAATTTCGCATGAATTTTAATTGTTTGATTTGGGCGATTAAAGAAGAGTTGATCTTCTTTGGAATTAAATCGTGTAGGGAGAAATAATTGGTTTGATTTATTGATGAGTTTTAATCGTTTGATTTTGAATACTTATTTGGTAAACGTTAAGTGGCTCACTTAATTACTCGAGGATGTACATCCCATTATTTATAAACATATTAGAATTAGTTTTATTTAAAAAAGGTTTGATTTATGTTATTCTTTAAAAAGAATTGATGACTAACTAAATTTATTATAACTAAAAATTTAACTAAATTAGATAATTAAGATTTAAAGGTGTAATATTGAAAATAGAATGGTGTGGATGATAATAACAAAACAACCCAAAGCCCAAAATATAATGCCAGATACCCTAATTCTAGATATTAAAACTAATAATAAATGAAAAACTTAAAACAACACAACAAATAATAACAAGATAGTGAGCAGTGTTCCATCATAAACATCAAAAACATGTTTCAAACATCAATTTCATGGAATTTCAACTCAACCCTAACATGTCAAAATCTAGAGATTGACGAACAAAATTCCTAAATCATGCTAATACCAATTACATTTTATTATACAATCCCATGACCATGTGAAAAACCCACCCTTATCTTGGATGTAGACTCTCTAGGGTTCTATCTTCTTATCTTATCTTTCTCCCTTTTTTCCTTTTTTCCTCTTTCTTCTCTTCTCTTGTTTGTTTCTTTTTAATTCTCTTTCTCTTTGTTTTCCAAAAACTCTTACTAACCCTTATTTTACTAATGGCCTTATCTCATTATCACACTAAACCATTACCAAGGCCTAATTACTTAATAATTCTATTTTCACACCTACTAACTCAATTTACTCATATAACACATATTTTTAAATAATAGAGTAAATCATATTTCACACATCACCAATTAACTCAAATAACTCATATTTTCACAAAACCACACAATTTAATCAATTACTATATCATATAATAATTAATAAAATAAAAAACTAACAAAATAACTAATAAATAAAATCTGGGTGTTACAGACTACATTTTATGTGGCATTGCATAATTGTTCCTTAGATGATGTTGTATATATTGTTGTGCTAATTGATGATGTGTTGACAATGTTGTTGATTTCAATGCTATGATGTTGTTGTTTGAACTACTATTTCTATTATGTATATATTTTGTAATGAATGTGATTACTCACCCTTTGTTTGAATATTGCCTCCATGTGGTTAACACGCAAGTGATCAGGAGTAGTTCGTAGGAGCTTAGAAGAGAGCTCAAAGTGGTTTGTTTTCTTCCCATTGATTTTTAGAAGGTCTTGCTCTAATATGTAACATCAGGGTCAGAAAAACTTGATTATGAACTTTATATTCTTTGTTTTCTTATGAGATTTTTGAGTTAACATTCATGGAGTTTAAGTTGTTTTGAATTATAAACCATGAACAACGAAGTTTCTATGATGTGTCTATAAAGACGTTTTGAACTATGAATTTTGATGTGTAGTAAATGAGTTATAAATGTTTGAAAAACACGTGTTACAGAGTAAGACGTACATGTATGATGTTTTATGAAGCATGTATCAACCTTTGGGTAAAATGCTCTAATTATTTATTTATATTATTCGTGGGGTTTTAAAAGGGTGTTACAATCCTTCCTCATTCATTTTTGAACTGATTTGATTAAAAAGGATGTGGTACCACATGAGATGGATTATAGACAACTGAACATGGTGACTATCAAGAACAGGTATCCACTTCTGAAGATTGATGGTTTGATGGATCAGTTAGTGGGTGTTTATTTTTTAGTAAGATAGATTTGAGGCCTGAGTATCATCAGATTCGTGTGAAAGCTGAAGATATTTAGAAGACTGCATTTAGAACAAGGTATGGTCATTATGAGTATTTTGTGATGCCATTTGGTGTGACCAATGCACCTGGTGTATTTATGGAATACATGAACATGATTTTCCATCAATATTTGATAAGTTTGTTTTTGTTTTTATTGATGATATTTTGATCTATTCGAAGAGTGAAGAGGATCATGCCTAACATATGGGGATTGTGTTATTTGTGTTGAAAGAGAAGCAGTTTTATGCTAAATTTTCTAAGTGTGAGTTTTGGTTGAAGGAAGTGAGTTTCATTTGTCATGTGATATCGAGTGGTGGTATTATGGTTGATTCGTCTAAGATTGAGGTTGTGTCTCAATGGGAAGATCCAAAATATGTTTCTGAGATTAGAAGTTTTCTTAGTTTATCAGGTTATTATCAGAAATTTATTGAAGGATTTTCCAAGTTAGCTTTGTTGTTGACACAATTGACTAGGAAGGGTCAAGCTTTTATTTGGACTGTATAGTGTGAAGCTAGTTTTCAAGAGCTTAAGAGAAGTTTTACAACAACTCCTATTTTGATTTTGCCTAACCTGACAAAACCATTTTTTATGTGTTGTGATGCTTCATTGATGGGTTTATGAGGTGTGTTGATGCATAATCAACAAGTTATAGCTTATGCTTCAAGGTAACTTAAAATATATGAAAGGAATTATTTGACTCATGATTTGGAGTTAGCTGCTGTTGTGTTTATATTGAAACTTTGGAGGAATTATTTGTTTGGATCAAAATTTGATGTGTTTAGTGATCACAAGAGTTTGAAATATTTGTTTGATTACAAAGAGATGAATATGAGGAAAAAAAGATGGTTGGAATTCTTGAAGGATTATGATTTTGGTTGAATTACCATCCTGGTAAAACGAATGTTGTGGTTTATGCATTAAGTAGGAAGTCATTGCATATGTCGATGTTGATGGTATGAGAGTTGGAATTACTTGAGCATATTTGAGTTATGAGTTTTATTCGGGAAGAGACTTCTTCTAGAGTTAGCTTGGTATGTTGAAACTTACTAGTGGCATTCTTAATGAGATTCGAGAAGGTCAAAAATCTGATTTGATTTTGGTGGATAAGTTGACGCTGATCAATCAAGGTCGAGGTGGAGATTTTCATATTGATGATAATGGTATCATGACATCTCGTGATAGAGTTTGTGTTCCAAATATAGCCGATTTGAAGAAGAGGATTCTTGAGGAAGGGCATCATAGTGGATTGAGTATTTATTCTAGAGCTACTAAGATGTATCAAGATTTGAGAAAATTATTTTGGTGGGTAGGTATGAAGAATAAGATTGTGGAATTTGTGTATTCTTGTTTGACTTGTCTGAAGTCAAAGATTGAGCATCAGAAACAGTCTGGTTTGATGCAACCGCTATCTATTCCCAAATGGAAATGGGATAGTATTTCTATGGATTTTGTGTCGGGTTTACCTAAAACACCGAGTAATTTTGAGCCTATTTGGGTTATTATGGACAGGTTTACTAAATCTACTCACTTTATTCCGATGAGAATGGATTATCTGATGGAGAAGCTTGTAAAGCTGAACATTTATAAGATTATCAGTTTGCATGGTAATTTCGTCTAGCATTGTGTCAGACAGAGATCTGAGGTTTATTTCGAGATTTTGGGGAGGTTTATAAAATGTGTTGGGTACGAAGTTGCATTTAAGTTCTGCTTATCATCCGCAAACAAATGGTCAGACTGAGAGGACGATTCAGTCACTAAAGGATCTTTTGAGAGCTTGTGTATTTGAACAACGAGGTGCTTGGGATAGTTACTTGCATTTGATTGAGTTTACCCATAACAACATTTTCTCTCATAATTTCTATTAGCTGGCTTAGGCTTTTGCATTCATCTGCATATATTCCATTAGGTCACTAACATAGCATACTTTGGCATTCAATAAGGCATTTGAGGTTCAAAAGACCAATGATTGTGCAAACTAGGATTTTTGACAAATGGCATGTTCTAACTGATTTTTCAAGTTTAAGATGATCTCATGGTTTCCCACTTGTCTTAAAGCGTCCTTATGTGGTTTATTAATCTTCACATTTTGTCAGAAAATCGGGATTGATTGAATAAGAAGAGATTTGAGTGTGTATGGGTAAAAGTCAACAAAAAGTTAAAGGTTGATTGTAATACAGTGGGAGAACTGACTTGTTTTGTGTTTCATCGCAAATGTTGCGGATAGCAAGAGTCTCCACCGACTTTTCTTTTATCCAATAAGGAAAGGGTGAAAAGAACACGAAAGACCTTTTAAGATTTTGAGTTAGGGGGGTAGGTTATGAAAAGGGAAAAGGTTAGCACCCTTTTCATCCATAGTTATCTACAGGCTCTTAATCTCTTAGCTCACTTTGAAAACTTGCTTTTGTGTGTGTTTCAAAATATTTTGAAGTTTGAACTTTGTAATGATTCTTGTATCGGTCCTCAAGAATGCGTACAAAGTGTTTTGACAATATCTTTGAAAGTTTTTGTGTAAAAAAATTTGTTTTTGTGAGCAAGCGATTAAAATTTCTACTCACTCAAGGTCGTTCTTGTAATTTTTCTCCTCCTTTAGATAGTTCTATACATACCATTAGTTAGTAGGAATCCATATCGTTGGATATGAAGGGACAAGCGAAGGGTCATCGTACAGTCATCGAAGGAATGTTGTAAAGACACTTTAGAAATTTTCGTAAGGGACGAGATCATTTATCGAAAGGCAACATCGAAAGGTTCATCTAGGGACTATGATTTTTTATTCGAGGGACTTTTCTAAAGCGTCCCCACTTTCTATGGACATGACCGTTTATTTCGAAGGCAACAAGAGAGATTATCCTAGAGGTGCAAGTGTGTGAGTTTGTTCATTTCAGTTATTTAGTATTGCAATTTAGCATTTTCTATCGTTCGTTTTTATCTTTCCATATAAACCCTGGTTACTAAGCAGAAGCATAGGAGTATAGTAGCATAAAGAATAAAGTGCGGAAACGTAAACCTAGACTATTACAATGCTTTGGGAAAGATACATAATAGAGGTGCGAGAAAATAAAATGAGGAAATTAAAACCTACAACTATTACATCCCAGAGCAATTACATAATAATAACAATGTGGGAAGATAAAGGCTACGCTATTACATTCGTGATAACATCATATAAAATTCATCTAATAAAATAAAATAAGATGAAGTAAAGAGGAAAACAAAATGTTTTTTTGGAGATTTTTTATGAAAAAGGTTTTTTGATGGTGATTAAGATAAAACCTAAAGAAGCTAATTAATTTTAATTAAATAAAAAGTTAATTAATTAAATTAATTAAAAAAACTTAAAACCTAATTTAATTTTAATTAAAAAAAAGGTTAATTAATGAAATTAAAAATGTTAATAAAAATCTAAAACCTAATTATTTTTAGGGTTTGTAAAAAAGGTTTTGTAGTTAATTGAAAATTATTAAGTTTGCCAAAAGAATTAGGATTTATGGGAAGAAATTAAGGAAGAAAAACAAGTTGGAAACAAAACCAAGCAAAATGTCAGGGGTGGGTGTTGAACCCATGCCCTTAGCGTTTTCCATAACATGCTTCGTCACAACACCAGGCGCGCGCATGTGTTAGAATAATGGAAACCATGCGCTTACATGTTAAAACCTGCAAAAATATGGAAAAAAAACATAAAAACGTCAAAAGGAAGGGATCGCACCCACACCCTTGTACATAAAAACCTTATCATGTACGTGTTTGCCACTGGGCCATGCTTCCCATTTGGTACATAAGTGAAAACAAATAATTATATAATAAAACAAAATTATTGGTCTGGAGAAGCGTCGAAGCCCTAGCTCCGATCGTCTTCTCCGGTGAGGGCGTTTTCTTATCCTTCAAAATAGAGAGACTTAGTGACCAACTAGTACCCTACCCTTCTAAATCGAGGGCCCTGAATCCAAATATGGGAATAGTTTTGGCTAAAAACACCTGAATCGTGAGTTTCGAAGGAAAAATCCTAGTTCAGTCATTAATGGAAACTCATGATTTGGATGTTAAGAATCCCATGTAATGGTTGTAACCTGTTCTAAACATCATTATAAGCACACATGAACATACAAGATCAGTTAACAATGCGAAAAATAAAAATTCAAGGTTTTGAAAAAAGTACCTAATCGGTGTTCTTGAGGGAGCGTGTTCTGGGATTCCTCAAGCTTGTTGCATGAATGGGAACGACTCCTGGGATCTTCAGGAGTATGTTTGAATGCTTGGTTTTGATTGAAGGAGGCTGCCAATAGGGTTTTGTGTTTGCCCTAATTTTTTATCATTTTTGGAATTTTGGTATGGTGATTTTGCAAGGTTTTTTCGTGTCTTTCTTGTTTGAAATAATGAGAATATATATAGATAAGTTAGGTCAAGAAAGTGCGGGCTTGGACCTTGTATGAAAGGCTCTTATTTTATATAATTTATTTTGAATTTTAAATAAATAAAATCAAAATAAATAGAATGAAAAATCCAATGGGTGTATGAATAAGTTTGAGGTTCATATTGAGGCCTATAACACGCATTGACCTTGAAACACAAGCCCACTAGCCCAAAAATTCAAGTTTGGTCACTTTAGGTTTCATGCATTTTCTCAAAATTCCCAACTTGCACCAATCATAACTCTCTCAATTTTTATCATATGAAGGTGATCTTGGAATTTTTGGAAAGCTCAAGATGTCCTTTACAATATCTATATTGATCATTTTTCCATTTGAAGACTTTATCTTGATGAAAATTACCTTGACAAAAAGTGTCTTTTGTTGACTTTTGAAATTACCTATAATGTTTTGGCCCATGTCTCTCAAATGAAGCATTTTTTAGACTTGAGCTTAGATAGAAAAAGTTGTAGAGAATTGAATTTCCTTCAAAATGATCTTTGGTTGAGAAACATTTGATGAAGCGTGTGAAAGGTGTGCTTGGTCAAAGTTCAGTTGACTTCTCCTTAAGAAAATCCTAATTTAATAACTTTTGACTTTTGATGAATCTTGAGTTTTCTTAATGAATCCTGATCAAACCTTGATTAAATGATAAATGTGACTTCAAAATCTTGATATTGGCCAAAAATCTTGAGGTTTGACTGTATGTTGACCATAATTGACTTTTTGTCCAACATAGTTGATTTTCAGTCATCTGAACCTTTGATTGAGCAAACTTGTGATGTAAGGCTTGAAATTTGGCATGAGCATTCCTTGAGACATATGGGAACCATGAAATAAAATTGAGACATTATAAGCTCAAATTTCCTTGAGAAAAGCAAAGCCCTATGTGTAGGCCAATTGGTTATGAGGAGAATTTGTGTGATCAATTCTTGAGTAGCCTTGAGCAATTGAAGACCCTAGAAGCATGAGGAGGTGTATTGAAGAAAATGGGAGGGCAAATTTTGGGGTACAATAGCTTCCCTTGTTCATTACTTAATCTTGAATATTTAGATTGGCATGTCTATTATTCGTGATTTGAAGGTGGAAGAGGATTGAACAATTAAGTGCCCAGAAATTTGTACCCGCTGGTCCATGAAGTAGCGTTGTTGGTTGATAATATTGCTTGAATTGGCCTAAAGATGTAATTTGGGGAGATGATAGAGTGTTGTTGGAGATGGGATTATAGATGCCATCCATAGTAACTGTTGATAGGAGTATCAGAATGAGTCTACGCTCGACTTGATCTGATAGAATGAAAATTTCTGAAGAAAAATGCTTTTCAGAATGGGCCCTGAAGGAGATGCTTTTCAGAATTCAGTCTCTGAAGGGAGATGCTTTTCATAATTCAGTTTCTGAGGGAAATCATTTGGTCATGCAGATAGTCGCCCCGTCCTATTTCGGGAATTGATCTGCAATTTGTTCTTCATTGGTAAATTTGTCCTGTTTTGGGTATTCAAATCGCCTAGTCATATAGATAGTTTCCCCGTCATGTTTCAGGAATTAATCTCTGACCCGTTTTTGTGTTGGTAAACCCGTCTTGTTTCGAGAATTCATACTGCTCGGCCGTATAGATAGTTTCCCCATCTTGTTTCGGGAATTAATCTTTGACCAACTTTTTTTTGGTAAACCCATCTTGTTTCTGGAATTCATACCGCCTGGTCGTATAAATAGTTGTCCCGTCTTGTTTCGGGAATTAATCTTTAACCTGTTTGAAAATTGCTGATGATATTCGTCTGTTTGCAGACTAACCTGGAAGAAACAAAGTTAGTTTTATGTAATTCCATGATGTATGTAATGCATTGCGTAATTATTTTCTAAAAATAAATGAGAGTGTCGTATGCATTTCATATGCATATGTTATGATGTTTTGTAAATGATGTATGAATATGAGATGTTGTTGACGGCAACGATAGCTTCGTATAACATCTTTGGCTGGGGAAAATAAATCCCTGACTATTACTGGGGATGAAGGATATGAATCTTCCCTCTGCTGAGAATAATTTTGTTGGGGTTTCCCGCTTTGTTTGAGGATATTCCGTTGGGGACGTTCGACTTCCTCTAATGTGAGGATGTTCACTCTTATGGGGAGGACAAAGTTGAATAACATCTGACCTGGGAAGAGAATTATGTCGGGGACTTGCGATAATCGGAAAAGTAACCTTTGTTTTGGAAATAAACTTTGTTGGGGAAATAAACCATGTTGGGGAAATAAACCATGATGGGGAGATAGCTCTGCTGGAGAAGAGAATTATGTCAGGGATTTTACAGTGTTAGAGAAGTAAACTCAATTGGAGAATTAAATTCCTGTCAATTTTGCTGAGGGAATCATTTCTAATGGGAATTAGAATTTTATAGGCTGTGTTGAGGAAGTTTCCAACGTGTGTTGGGGTATGATAAAACTTCCTTATATTCTAGGTGTTGTACCCAAAAATTTGCCCTCCCATTATCCAAGACATTCTCCCAGGGTTCCCAATTGCTCAAGGTTGCTCAATGTTTGATCAGACAAATTCTTCTCGTAAGCACTTGAACTACAACTAGGGTTTCATTTCTCTCAAGGAAAATTGGACTTATAATGCCTCAAGTGGTGTTTATGGTTTCTCATATGCTTCAAATAATCCTCATGCCAAGATTCAAGCCTTGCAACACAAGTTTTCTCAGTCAACTACCCAGATGATTAAAAATCAATTGTATTGGATAAAAAAGTCAACTTTGAGAAATTTATATTCAAACCTCAAGATTTTTAAGTCACATTCATCATTTAATCAAGGGTTGATCATGATTCATCATTAAAACTCAAGATTCATCAAAAGTCAAAAATTACTAAATTAGGGTTTTCTTAATGAGAAGTCAACTGAACTTTGACCAAGCATAAATTTCACATGCTTCATCAGAAAATTCTCAACAAAATCTCATTTTGAAGTAAATTCAATTCTCTACAACTTTTTCTCTCTAAGCTCAAGTCCAGAAAATGCTTCATTTGAGAGATATGGGCCAAGACATTATAGGTCATTTCAAAATTCAACAAAAAGACACTTTTTGTCAAAGCAATTTACATAAACATAATGTCTTCAAATAAAAAATTTCCAACATGAAGATTGTAGGGGACATCTTGAGGTTTCCAAAAATTCCAAGATCGCCTTCATATGACAAAAATTGAGAGATATATGATTTGTGCAAGTTGGGCAATTTTGAGAATATGCATGAAATCCAATTTGAGCAAATTTGAATTTTTGGGCTAATGGGCTTATCTTTTAAGGTCCAAACGTGTTCCTAACTTCATAATAGACTCCTAAGTCCATTCATTTATTTTTATGGTTTTTATTTATTTTTATTTTGATTTTTATTAATTTAAAAGCAAAATAAATCAAATAAAATATCAAATAAATGATACAAGGTGTGGGGATCTATTTTGAATTAAATCATAAGTCTAATATCACATAATCATGCTAAAAATCATGAGATCATGAACATTGGATTTGGCACAAGATTGAGCTCAAAAAGATATGTTTCCATGCAAAAAAAATTAAATCAAATATTTTGTCATGAAATATAAAGATTTGATTCATGTTTGTTGACCTAACTCATGGCCTATAAATAGAGAACAAATTCATACAAGGAGATCACGAATTTTCTTCCAAAGAAAGTCTCAAGAAGAACCCTAAAAAATCTCAAAATCTCAACTTTTGTCAAACCTAGGGAAAACTTGAAATCAAAGATTCAACCATCTTCAAGGCCAAGCAACCATTCAATCCATTCCTGAGGTACCATAGAGTAAGTTGGGATAATTCTTGATGATCAAAAGTGCCTGAAACCTACATTCCATGCATCGTCGGTCTCATGTTTTTTTGTGAAATTCATTTTAATATTCATGATGCTTTGATTGAAACTAACAATTCTAATGTGTTCTTGAGATGAATTAATGCAGATTTCACATATATTATGCAGCGCATAATCTCAAACACCAACGAGCATCGAGCATAGTGGCAAGTGATGCAGTAAAAAGCCAGGAGGTTGTGGATTCAACACCTACCCCATGCGGGTTTTTTTCCTATTTTTGTCTTAACCTAATTTCTTTCCTTTTTCTGTTTTCCAATCATTTTTTTTATTAACAAATTATTAAACTAACCTAAATTTTTTAATAATAAATTAGGATTAGGTTTTTTTAACTAATATTTAATTTTCATGATATATTAAATTAATTAACATTTTTCTTAATATTAAAATTGATTAGAATTAGGGTTCTTTTAATCAATAATCAATTTTTGACATAATTTTTCTTTACTAATTAATTAGGCTAATTAATATTTTATTAAATATTAAAATCAATTATAATTTATGTTTTAATTACTATTATCATTAAAAAAAATTCTATAAAAATACAAACTTAGGTTTTATAACATTTAAATGTTTTTCTAAACATTTTCTTATTTCTTTTTGCTATTTATTTTCTTAGAAAAGTGTATAGGTTGCACTCTTTAATTGTAATAGCTTAGATTTATTTTCTCGTACTTTTTCTCTATTATGTATCTGCTCCCAGGATGTAATAGTTTTAGGGTTTACCTTCCCGCATTTTTATACTTATGTACCTCTCCCAAAGCCATGTAATAGCTTATGACTTTACATTCTTCACTTTATTTTTCTGTACATATTATTTAACTGCTAGAAATTAGGGTTTATATGGCAAGACTAAACAATCTAGAAAACCATAATCTCAAGATAAAATAACTGAATCAATATAGTCTTCACACTTGCACCTCTAGGGTACCCTCTCTTGTTGCATTACGAAATGTTTGTCACGTCCCTCGAAAGTAGGGATACTTTAGCAAAAACCCCTCGATCAAATCATCATCATACAAAAGATCATAGTCCATCAATGTCCCTCGAGTTGCCTACGGAAAAATAATCTAGTCCCTCGAGTTTCTACGAATAATATGATGATAGTCCCTTAAGAAATTGTTAAAGTATCCTTACATGTTGCCTTCAATGACCACACGATGACCTTACGCATGTCCCTTCACATCCAATAGATAGGGATACCTACCAACTAATGGTAGGGATAGTACTATCTCTAAAGGAGAAGGAAAATTACAAGAACGACCTTTAGTGGGTAAGAACTGTTAATCGCTCGCTCACAATCTTTTCTAAAAAACACTTTTTCACACATCACACTTTCAAAATATCTTCAAAAATACTTTGTATGCGTTCTTGAAGACTGATACAAGAATCATTACAAAGTTGCTCATACTTTAGGCTTTTCAAATATTTTCAAACAAATCACATACATAAAGCAAATTTTAAAAAGTGAGTTAGCAATTAAGAGGTCATAGATAACTACGGATAGAAAGGGTGCTAACACCTTTCCTTTTCATAACTTACCCCACGAAATCAAAATCTATCAAAGGTCTTTCCTGTTATTTTCACCTTTCCTAAATATTGGATAAAAGAAAAGTCGGTGGCGACTCTAACTATCTACACATATGGATAAAACCAAAAAGTCAGTTCTCTCACCGTATTACACTAGGGGATCTACTGGGGAAGACAATCACGTGAACTGCTGGAAAATGCCTCAATTTCTGCTTGTGGGCATATTAGACTCGCTTGTAAATATATATCTGTCGAGGATGAGCTTGTAAAGGTAGCTCTGTAGGGATTTCTCTGTGGGGATTTTCTTTGTGGGTATTTGTTGAGATTGCCCTGTTGGGATTTGTCGATGACTTGAACATTATCCCAATCCTAGAGTATTTAGTAAATGCTAACCCTTTTTTATTCACATATTTGTTAACAGTAATCATATTCAAATGCATATGTTCATTTAATATAATCATTGGACGTTTTTGCAAACAAAACAGAGAAAGTGAAACAAATTTGAATTTTGAAATATATTTGTATTAAGAGTTAGCCTATAAACAGACAATTTTGTAGAAGGAGACAGAAATCCTAGTAAGAGGAAATTATCATGAAAATGAAAAAGTACAAATAAAGAAAAACAGCTATGTTGAAACAACCCCATTGGATTTCAAGTCTGCTATTGCCCCTATGTCTTTGAGCATCCCATCCCTTGCTGTCAAAAGAAGTTGTCTGAATTGTTCTGTACTATTTGAACTTGACATTGATAATGAAGCTTGTTGTAATTAGATGATCCAACAGGACATAGTCGTACGCTTTAATCCCTAACTTTTTCCTAGACCTCCCTTTCATGTTTTCAGTCCATCGGGATACCCTTTTTTGCCCAAGCCGCCCTTTCAGGTTTTCGACTTGTCGGGTGTATATTATATATATATATATATATATATATATATATATATATATATATATATATATCACTAATTTTTTCCCGAACCCTTTTGGTTTGCCAAGATGCCCTTATTTTTTTCTAGGCCAGTCAACCTAGCAGGTCTCTTTCATGCGTAGTATTTTTTGACTATGTCCGTGTTCACAGGGTGCGGAAAATCTTCACCGTCCATGGTTTTAAGTATCATAGCACCGCCAGAAAATATATTCTTGATCACATATGGCCCTTCGTATTTGGGAGTCCATTTGCCCCTGGGATCACCTTGTGGTAGAATGATGCACTTTATTACTAAGTCACCAGCTCGATATACCAGATGTTTGACTTTCATGTTGACGGCTTTGATCATGCGCTTCTGGTATATTTTACCATGGCTAATAGCCGCAAGCCTTTTCTCTTCAATCAAATTCATCTGATCTAGTCTAATCTGAATCCACTCGTCTTCTTCTAAACCTGTGTCTTTCATAATCCTTAGAGAAGGAATATGGACTTTTACAGGTAAGACAACCTCTATACCGTAGACTAGAGAGAATGGGGTTTCCCTAGTTGATGTTTGTACTGAAGTGAGATAGCAATGAAGAGAAAATGGTAACATCTCATGCCAATCTTTGTATGTTATTGTCATCTTCTGCAAGATCTTCTTCATGTTCTTGTTGGCGGCTTCCACTACACCATTCATCTTTAGTCGATACGGAGAAGAATTGTGGTGTTTAATCTTGAAATGGGTGTAGAGTACTGTGATGATAATGTTGTTAATATTGGTACCATTGTTTGTGATAATCCTTTCGGGGATGCCATACTGACAGATGAGGTTATGCTTAATGAGTCGGGCCATAACATTATTGGTAATAGAGGAAAATGAGCCAGCTTCGACCCACTTCGTGAAGTAATCAATAGCGACCAGGATGAAACGATGCCCATTAGAAATTGTAGGCTTAATCTCTCTAAACATATTAATGCTCCACATTGTAAACGGCCAAGGAGCAGTCAAGACATTCAGAGGAACCGGATGCACATGTACTTTATCAGCATAAATCTGGCATTTATGAGAGGTTCAAGAATGATGATGGCAATCAGTTTCCATAGTCGACCAATAATAACCCGCTCTCAGAATTTTCTTAGCCACCGTGTGCCCACTGGAATGAGTACCAATGATACCTTCGTGCATATATTCCATAAGCTTCTCTACTTCCTTCTTGTCTATACATCGAAGCAAAGTTGAATCGTGATTGCGCTTGTACAAAATTCCATTTCTCAGAAAGAACATGGCAGATAACCTCTGTAGAAAGTTCTTGTCATTGATAGATGCCCCCTCGGGGTACTCTTGATCCTCGAGGTATCTCTTTACTTCATGAAACCAAGGCTTTTCCTCTAGTCCATCAGTGTCAACTTCGTAGCAATACGCTGGTTCGTCTAGATTTTCAATAGTGATTCGAGTAGCTTCATTTTCCAATTTGACTTTGAACATAGATGACATGGTGGATAATGCGTCTTCCAACTAATTCTCTTCTCGTGGAATATGTTCAAAAGTGACTTCATCGAGTACGGAATTAATGTCAATATATGCTCTCAATAAGGAATGAGATTTGGGTGCTTCATATCCCATTCTCCCTTAATCTGTCTAATCACTAGGGCTGAGTCCCTGTATATATTCAAGAACTTGATTCTCATATCAAAAGCAGGCTTGATACCATTGATGCATGCTTCGGATTCAACCATATCAAAGCAAAGGCTGGCAGTGAATGGCATATGGTAACCCTTGTGAGAGGTAATCATAGCACCAATTCCATTGCCCAGCGCGTTAGAAGCTCTATCGAAAACCAAAGTCCATAAAGATCCCAGCTCACGTCATTCATACAGTCCAAGTTCTTCATAATCTGTAATTAGCATGATATTCTCATCCGGGAACTAGAAATTCATATATTGATAGTCATCTACAGCTTGATGAGCCAAATGATCTGCAAGTAAACTTCCTTTGATTGCCTTTTGAGTGGTATGGTGAATGTCGTATTCTGTTAAGACCATTTTCCATCTGGCTATCCTCCCGGAGAGAGCGGGTTTCTCGAATATGTATTTTATAGGATCCATCTTAGAGATAAAAAAGGTAGTATGAGTCAACGTATATTGTCTTAGTCGCGAGCAGCCCATGCCAAAGCGCATCAAGTTTTCTCGAGCAGTGAGTATCTTGTTTTACAGTTGGTAAACTTTTTGCTAAGGTAATATATTGCCTGCTCTTTTCGACCTGACTCATCATGTTTCCCCAGTACACACCCCATTGAGTTTTTTAACAATGTTAGGTACATGATCAGAGGTCTTCCTTCAACGGTTGGCATAAGAATCAGAGGTACTTGGAGGTATTCTTTGATTTTTTCAAAAGCTATCTAACAATCATCGTTCCACTTTACTACTTTATCTTTCTTCAGCAACTTGAAGATCGGCTCACAAGTAGCGGTCAAATGAGAAATAAATCTGGAAATATAGTCCAACCGTCCTAGAAAACATCTAACTTCCTTCTCAGTACGGGGAGCTGGAATTTCTTTAATGGCTTTGACCTTGGCGGGATCAACCTCAATACCTTTACCACTGACGACAAATCCTAGGAGTTTACCGGATCTTACCTCAAAGGTGCACTTGTTTGGATTCAATCTCAGCTTGTACTTCTTCAATCTCTCAAACATCTTGTGTAGGTAGTTGAGATGTTCTTGTTCAGTCTGAGATCTGGCTATCATGTCGTCAACATAAACCTATATCTCATGATATATCATGTCATGGAACAAAGCTAACATAGCATGTTGATATTTCGCACCAGCGTTCTTCAAACCGAAAGACATAACATTGTAACAGAAAGTGCCCCACTGTGTAACAAAAGTAGTCTTTTCCATGTCTTGAGGTTCCATCTTGATTTGATTATAACTGGAGAAACCATCCATGAAGGAAAATACTTTGTGCTAAGCAATATTGTTAACTAGAACATCAATATGCGGATGTGGAAAGTCATCTTTGGGACTCGCCCTGTTCAGATCCCTGTAGTCTACACACATACACACTTTGGCATCCTTCTTAGGTACTGGAACCACATATGCAACCCATTGAGGATAGGACGTAACAGCTAAGAAACCTGCATTGATCTGTTTCATAACCTCATCCTTGATCTTTTCGGATATCTCGGGATGCATACGACGAACCTTCTACTTTATTGGGGAACAACCTTCTTTCATCAGCAGACAGTGAACCACAATATCACTATCGAGCCCTGGCATGTTATCGTACCCCAAAGTTTGCCCTCTCATTTCATTCAAAAGGTTCCCTTCATACTCCTAGGGTTTTTTTTAATCGCTCAAAGGCTACCAAGGCTTCTCAGGCCTCAAGATATCTCAACTGATTTATTTATCATGGGAGTGTAGCAAGTATTGATCCTGAATCACTTTTTTCTTTCCCTCCTATTTTTTGGGATTTTGTGCTAAGACTTTGATTATTGAAGCAAGTAATGTCTTTCTTGACAAAACTCTTGAAGCATTATGGAGTTTTTTCCAAAGTAAGATATTATTCTTAAGTTCAGTAATTAAGGAGAAATTTCTACATATATTTTCATTAGAAGAGATTTTATCTAGTTCCTATGATTAAGTGATTATTGAGCTACTTGTCGAGCCATTGATTTTTGAGGATAGATATTGAAGCACTTTATGCAAGAATTGTTGAAGTTGTTGGGATTTTAAAGTGCATTTTTGTTGGGATTTTAAAGTGAATCTTTGTTGGGCAAATCGTTTTCATTATTGGGACTTTAAAGTTATTTAAGGCATCAAGATGATTCAAATTTGATTTTATTCAAACTTTCACTCAAGAAGTTTCAAATGGAATTTAATCTCATAATTTGGCAAGTTGTTGTCCAAGTTTTGCTTTCAAGATAGAAGTATGAGTCTCAAGGCAAACATTGCAAATTCATTTCTAAAATTCATTATCTTTCATGTCAAATTTAAGACTTTTAAAATTCAAGTGATCCAAGATTACCATTCAAGTTTTTGTTCATACAAATTTCATTGAAGGTTCATGGCTTATTCTATATATAAAAATCAAGGAAAAGACTCGGAATTCAAAAATTACAAAGTCATTCAATTTCAAATTTGAATCCATACAAATTCACAAGAGATTGAAAAGGAGGCTATAAGTCTTTGTACATGACAACTAAAATTCTAAAAGCCTAGTTTTCATGTCTATTTCCATTCTTCAAGCTTTTCTTCCATTCTCTTCTCTTTATCTTGAGACAATCTATGCTCACAAATAGAGCAGCCTTGCACCAATTCACCAATCCACTGAATAAACAACTTGCTGCCAAAATGAAATCCAAACTGTGCCATTCAAGCCTTCTATATAGATCTAAACAAGTTACAAAAAAAGTGACAAATGCAAAGATTAATCCACCCTTGTCAACTATCCATCATAAATCATCAATTTGCCTTGCCATTTCCATCATTAATCATCACACCGAACTAAAGTAAAGAGAAATTGGTTAGGAAAATATTGGAGCATTGAAACTTAAAACAAAAAAGCTTTCACACAAAAGTTTTCTCAACTCATCATTAGTGTTTTGTTCAAGGAATCAGAAAAAGGGTTGTTTCTCAATCATGTTCAAGCGTACATTAAAGCCTCATAAAATCATAATTTCAAGGTTTAATCATGGGCAACAATTCATCTATTGCAAATCACAAATGAATATTGGTTCACAAGAGACAAATCAAGAAGAAACAGAGATTAAACTTAGAATTCTATCACAGTTCCAGCCCAAAAACAAGCATAACAAAATCACAGCTTCATCCCAATAGCACATAATTCACATGAAACTAGTATAGTGAGAATGACAAACGAGCCTAACAATAAGCCTCGTATATTTTTGTTTCACAATAAAATCAGAGTTTCAATGATTAATCATGGGCCAACATTTATGTTTACTACAAATCTCAAACAAACACACAAAAAGGGGGTTATTTGGTTCACAGTAAGACAAAGCAGTAAAATATTACAACTCAACAAAATCAAGTACAAACAAGGCTTCAAGAACAAATTTCAACAGAGGCCACAAACATAAACATATATCAGAAAAATAACATAACAGAAAGTCAAAAGCCCAATACGAGAATAAAATTCTGACAAGCCTGTTATCCCAATCATTGAGTCCATCAATAGAAAAACCCTAGAGAATTTCACAATATCTAAACATTACTTTGCACAGAGATCAGGGAGAGCACTATTGATATCAGAAAAAAGGAAAAATCTGCACAAGCATCCAACACAGAAACCCTAAAAAGTTTATCACCTTCCTTATCTCAAAACCCTTCAAAAAAATTGTTCAAAGAAAAAAGAAAAAGAGATCGTCATTCATACACAGCCAAGAAAAACAAAGAACAAACCCTAAAACTATTCATCATTTTCCCAAATCATAAACCCTTCAGAAACCGAAAAAAAGAAGAAGAAGGTCAAAGACTTTGAATTATAAAGCTTAAACACAAAAATCCAGAAAAGATTAGAAAGATCTCACCAAAACGTTGTGAGCTCGCGAATCTCACATCCTATGTCTCTCTCTTTTCTTTTCATTTTTAATTTCTATTTAGCATTTCTGCATCATAATCATCATTCATTGACACATCCGAGCACTTAGGGTCTCAAAACCCCTTTCTAGATCTCGCCTCTGTTTTAGATTTTCTGCAGAAACAAGTTCAAGATTAGTAACCTGAGAAGAGAGACAAAGCTAAAAATGTAAAAAAACAGAGATCGAAGAATTTTGCGGCGGCGCCACCGCGATCTTCATCGTCGCCGCCAAGGAGTTCATGATCTTCCCCGTGGATATTAGTATGAGCCACCGCGTGTTCATACTCAACCACTGCTCCATATCTACCATGTTTCTTTTCTGGGTTTTTAATGTTTTTGTTGTTGGATGAAAATAGAGAGAACGAAAGAGTGTTAAGAGAAGAGGGAGGGTTTATTTTAACTTATGTTTAATATTCTGTTAATCAGTTTTGTTTTGTTAAATAATAATAATTATGTGGTCTAATCCGACGGTGACACTTGTCATCATTCAGTTTTGTATTACTTTGGATCTGCTATGATGCTCAACACAAATCCATGAGGTGCTCCCTCACGCTATCACCTCTCATTGTGATTACTGCCAAGTCTCCATGGATCCAACAACCAGAAATGCTTCCTCATGCAAAGATGCATACGCCTACGCACACAAGATCCCAACGGATGCCCTTTATTTGGCCTTTTTGACAATTTTCTTTCTGCACCCCAGATTTTCTTTAATCAGGCCCATTTCTAACTTTTCTCTTATATTTCCATTTGTTTATTTTATTTACCTTTAATTTATATTTTAGTATTTAATTTAAAATTTTAAAAAAAGATCAATATTGTTTTAAATTATTATTAATTTTAAAATAATTTTTATTTGACATTATTAATTAATTTTATCAAATGAAAAGAGTTTTAACTCAAAATAATTATTTAATAGTCTGGACTTGTATTTTATGATTAAAATCAAGCATTGTAATAGCGTAGAATTTTATCTTCTACATTTTACGGCTTTTACTTATCATTGTATAGTAATTAGGCATGTATGGCAAGATTTAAAATCAAGCGCTAGATAACCCTAATCAAGAAAAATTAACTGAAATCAAAACACAATTCACACACGCACCTCTAGGGTAACCTCGCTTGTTGCCTTCGAATAAAACAGTCATGTCCCTCGAACGTGGGATGCTTTAGCAAAGACCCTCGATTAAAAATAATCGTAGTCCCTCGATGACCCTTCAATGTTGCCTTCAGTAAACGATGTTAGTCCCTAACGAAAATTGCTAAAGCGTCCTACAAGTTTGCTTCTATGACTTTGCAATGACCCGTGCCTGTCCCTCACATCCAACAATAGGGCTTCTTACTAACTAATAGTAGGGTAGAACTATCTAAAGGATGAGGAAAAGAACAAAGACTTTTTTAGTAGGTAAATCGCTCGTAATCTCTTTCTCATAAACTAAAACAATTTTCACACCGCACACATTCAAAAACAACCACCTTCAAAAAACACGTTATAAACACTCTTGAGGACTGATACATGGGTTATTATAAAGCAAATTTCCTTACATTGGCATTTTCAAAAACACTTTCAAAAACAAAACTTCCTTTCAACAAATATTTTCAAAACAAACATTTTGTATACATTCTCAACGATACGAGAATCATTACAAAATTTCCGCACTTAGGCATTTTCAAAATATTGTCAAACATACACAAACACAAAGAATTTTCAAAGTGAGTTCGCGATTAAGAGCCCGTAGATAAATACAGATGAAAAGGGTCCTAACACCTTCCCTTTTCATAACCTACCCCCCTTACTCAGAAAATTCTCAAAAGGTCTTTCCTATTCTTTTTACCCTTTCCTTTATTGGATAAAAGAAAATTCGGTGGCGACTCTTACTATCCACAACACTTACGATAAAACGCAAAACCAAAAGTCTGTTCTCCCACTGTATTACAGAACTGACGACTCTGCTGGGGAACATAAAAAATTGGGGTTACCTTAGATATAGTTGACATTTAAATTCTTTCATTGTTTGACTTACCTGCTTTACTTTTAATGGGTTGCTTGGGTTTATTTACTGTATAGATCCTATACTCGGATCTGGAGCATTTTAGGTAAGTAGAAATAGATCGTGGAAACTGTACAGCGTAAACCGATACAGTTAAAGTGATGGCTACGTTAGTGTAACACATTGGTTTATGCTGGTGTCCCTTGAGTCAGTCAAGGAGTATGTTGGGCTACCGCGTGGTGTCATAAGCACTAACCAACCTTTAGAACCTTAGTTGACATAACTTAGCTATTAAAAAGTAGTGAGATGACCGGAATTGGTGTAGAATGAAGTTGGTTGATACTCGATACTACACTCATTGATATTGGATATTGGGGATATTTGGGTCGCAAATTAGATGCTTGAGCTGAAACAATGTCTGAGAGAAAGATCAGTGATATTGAGATTCTTAGAAACCAATTACTTCTTTTAGGACAGGTTGAGCCAACTAAACTCAAAAAGGGTAGTTACCTGTACACTCCATGCAAGCATGAACATAAAATCTTGTGTGTCTTGTTTGTATTTGATTAAAATTGTTTGAACATGACATCATAAAATCATGACATCATTATACATATCATTTTCACTAATCGCTTCAAGGGCCTAGGGGTTTATCTTCATTTCTTTGTTGTAGGTTATGTTCTCTGCTCGCAGAAATGCTATCCGGATCAATTTTGTGAGGATCCCTTTACAACTTAAGGAGTTAGTCTTAAAAGTTCCTAAAAGCTCTCAATTCACCAAGAGGCATGGTCACCTTTTCAGTTTGGTTACCTCAGGTTTTGAAGAAGACATGATGAGTGTTTTATTCCAGTTCTTTGATCACGCACATCACTGTTTCACCTTTCCAAACTATCAGTTGGTACCCACAATGGAAGAGTTCTCTAAGCTACTGGGAATACCTATTCTTGATCACACACCTTTCACTGGTTTAGAGAAATATCCATAACCTGAAGAAATTGCAACAGCCCTACATCGGAAGCGGTCTGAAATTGTAGCTAATTGGGAAACAAGAAGTGGATTCAAGGGTTTGCTTGCTAAATTTCTGTTAGAGAAGTTTCGACTATTTCTGGATGCTATGATTTTTCAGGCTTTCGACAAAATCTTGGATTTGTTTCTCTATGGTTTGATGTTATTCCCTAATCCAGACCAACTCATAGATGTTAATGTTGCCAAAATATTTATCACTCGGAACCCTATGCCTACTTTGCTTGGAGATGTTTTGCATTCTCTTCACACTCGCACTATGAGGAAATGAGGAACTCTTATGTGTTGCATACCTTTTCTATCCAAGTGGTTTATTTTGCACCTTCCCCGATCAGAATTGAAGAATGAACAAGGTTTGACGTGGTCTCAAAGAATGATGTCGCTCTCTGATTCAGATATTTATTGGCGTTCCCGATCTCCGGAAGATGTTACTATCATTTACCGTTACGGGGAATTCCCTAATGTTCCACTCCTTGGAATTATGGGAGGTATTAACTACAACCCTTCTCTAGCTTCACGTTAATTCAATTATGCTCAAAGAGATGGCCCTCGTGACGCACTTATCCAAGGTATTATGTTTGATTAGGAAAATGATCCTCAAGGTAATCATCGAAGGTTTATACATGCTTTGGGAATGGTAAAAAAGGTTGATAGCAAGACTTTAGGACAAAAGAATTCCATCCCTTTAGATCCCTACATCAAATGGGTACAATCTCGTGCTCAAAACCTTATGATGCTATATCTCGTTGTCTTACTAGTAATTGTGGAGCTTGTTGCTGAGGGAGATATTCCTTATAACATTCTTCATCCAGATATGCCTATAGACCTTGAAGAGCTACAAAAGTCTTGGATTCAACTGAAGGAATAAAAGGACACCTTTGAGACTCAGTTCTATGCTAGCGAGAAGAGAGTGTTGGAGCTGACAAAGCAACTTCACGAGGAACAAAGCCTTAATGCATACATCAACACAAAGAGGAAGCGTCCATAGGAGACTTGAGTTTTAGGTTTTAGATGTTCATATTATTGTATCTTTTAGACCCTTTTGCTTTTTCATTGTAAGCCTAAGAGGCAACCGTAATTTTGAACTTACTAATGAAGTCTTTTTTTCTGTTTCCTTTTGATTAATGAATTTAAATCCCATAAGGTCCTTGAATACTTTTCATTTACATATCATGCATCATTACATAATAGGTTTTTCATACAGGTTTTCTCATATACTTACTATTTATTTCAGTATAAGATGGCTCTCGAACAGACTGTTAAGGAACTCCAAGCTCAACATGCACAATTTCAAGAGATTCTTCTGAGTCTGGAACATAACAGGTTTTTCATACAGGTTTTCTCATCTACTTACTATTTATTTCAGTATAAGATGGCTCTCGAACAGACCGTTAAGGAACTCCAAGCTCAACATGCACAATTTCAAGAGATTCTTCTGAGTTTGGCACAGGGACAGAAGGATCTGATGGCGCTTCTCGCCAAGAAGAAGAAGACTAGAAAGCCAGTTTATATCCTCAATATGGGGAGAAGATTAAAAGTTCCTTCTCAACCGGTTCAAGTGAACGATATCTCCTCTGATGAAGATAACAACCAAGTGGAAGATGGTACAAGTTTCAAGGCTGAAGGAAGGAATAAACAGGGTTCTTATATTATTCATGAAGATGAAGACTACTTTAGCGAACAATACCCTCATGTGGATAACAAGTATAAGAAGTTGGAAGACAGACTCAAGTCTATGGAAATCCAGAAGGTGTCTGGATTGGATTTTGGAGAATTAGGTCTGGTCCTGGGGGTGGTCATCCCACATAAATTCAAGTTCCCTGTATTTGCTAAATACGACGGGGTCTCTTGTCCAAAACTTCGTCTGAGGTTTTATGTTCAAAAAATCCAACCTCATACTGCTGACAGGAAATTATGGGTCCATTTCTTTCAAGAAAGTTTGTCTGGCACTCAACTTGAATGGTTCTATCAGCTGGAAAGAACCAACGTTTCACACATGGGAGGACTTGGCTACTTCTTTTTACAAGCAATATCAATATAATGCTGACCTTGCACCGAATCGTGTTCAATTGCAAAACATGTCCATGGGCTCAAATGAAGGGTTCAAGGAGTATGCCTAGACCGGGAGTTCTTCATCTGTCTTTACTAAGATAATTCTGACTGGGGAACAAGTTAAAAGTGGTATCAAGAGCGGAAAAACTCCAATGGCTGCATCTTCTAGTGTTGTGAAGAAGACATTCAATAGTAAGAAAGAGATCATTGTTTTTTATAGGCAGAAGGTTCGTGTTAGCAGTAACCACAACCAATTTGTGGGAGATGCCCTAATCTCTAATACAGTGCATGTTCAACAGCAACAACAGGGCAACCGACGGAGGCCAGATACTCTATTAAGACAATTTACCAAAATTGACATGCCATTGTCTTAGGAATTGCAACATTTTTTGAAGGCAACATTGATAACACTGCGGGATCCTCATCCAAATCCCAACACATCCTCTCCTAAGTACAATCTGAATGCGAAGTGTGCCTATCATTCTAACAGTCCGGGGAACGGCACCAATAACTGTGGGGCCCTAAAAAAAAATTAGGACATGATTCATAATAAGGAAATTAAGTTTGATCCTCCGGAGACACCAAATGTGATTACTGCACCTATGTCGAAGCATGCCAAAGGCATAAGTGTTGTTGAAGATGTTTCGTATGTTACCTTTGTAAGTGATGTGTTTACTCCTCTCTCAACAATAAAAAATAATTTGTTACAAGCCAATTTATTTCCAGTTTGTGTTGAAGAATTTTATTGTTATGCAGTTCAACCCAATGGTTGCGGGTTACTGAAGAATGGCGTTCAACGCCTGATGGATGAATTTGTTATTTTGATCGAAAAAGTTCTGTCTACCGAAAATTTGTGCCAAGATTTATCGGTCATATCCGGGACTCCTTTTAAGATCACTTCCAAGGGTCCCGTAAGGATTACCGCCAATCCAAAAGCTGCTCCTTTAATCATTACAACACCTAGGACCATCTCATATTCCTCAAAAAAGGCTATTCCATGGAATTGTGGGTTTGACTTCTATTACCACGGCATTAATCGAGAGTTGTCTGATGAAGATGATGAAGATGTTAATTCCAGCGTTGACAATATTGCAGGTCAGATGATTGAATAAATTACATGTCAAAGTTCCCATAAACATGTCAAACAACTCCCTATCAGACAAAGTAGGTTGAACTCTTCCTGCTAGGTCTCTCCGTTTTTGGGCATACTCTTTGAAGCCTTCGTTAGAGCCCATGGTCATAATCTGCAATTACACACGGGTTGGTACGAGATCAGCATTGTACTAGTATTGTTTTTAAAAAGCAGCAACCAAGTCTTCCCAAGTACGAATGTTGGTCCCTTCCAATTGATAGAACCACTCCAATTGTGTTCCCGACAAGCTTTCTTGAAAGAAATGCACCCATAACTTCCTATCAGCAATGTGGGGTTTATCTTCCAGACATAAGACCTGAAATGAAGCTTAGGATAGGAAACACCTTCATACATCTCAAAAGTAGGGACCTTGAATTTATGAGGAATAACAACTCCCGAGACTAAGCCCATCTCTTCAAAATCCAACCCTGACACTTTCTGGATCTCCATAACATTGAGACGATCTTCCAGCTGTTTGTATTTTTCATCAGCATGAGGATATTGTTCATTTGAATAGTCTGCTTCTTCTTCAGTAGAACCCTGGTTGTTATTCTCCTCAGCTTTCACACTTTTATCATCTTCCTCTTGGTTATAATCTTCGTTTGATGGGAGCTCAAAATCTAGAGCCCTCTTGACCGGACCATTGAATCTTCTACCCGTATTAAGGATGACGGTTGGTTTCTTAGTCTTTTTATTCCTCTCTTTGGTGATGAGGGTCTTCAGCTCTTATTTCCCCTTGGCTAAGTCCAGGAACATTTGTTCAAATTGAGTGTTTTGAGCTTGAAGATCTTTGACGGTTTGTTCGAGAGCCATCTTTTACTGAAATAAACAGCAAGAAGATGAGAAAACCATTCTTGGGAAAACCTATTATGCAATGATATGTATGGTATGTGGATGCATATGCAATGTTTTCAAGGATCTCGCGTGGTAAACAAAAAAGAGATGAAATAGTAGAAGTTAAGTCTATAGTTTTGTCTGGAGAGCTTCAGGTCTTCATCTTTGAATGTTCCTCTATAAGAGTCAAGCTCACCATGTCAGGTGGGTCCTAACTTTTGACTCACGAGGACGTACTTTGATTTTGACAGCATCTAGCTAGAGGAAAATAAATCCTCGTGCCCCTTGCTAGAAGTCTGGTTCATGATAAACCTGCATCACAGGTCCCTAAGATCCGTGAAAAGGGTTAGTGAAAATTCCATGGTATGATGTTATGATGTCATGTTTAAACAAGATAGAAGACACAAAAAATCACACAAAGGCCTTAGGTTTAAAGGCTTGCATGAGGTTTGTAGGTAAGTACCCTTTTCTGTTGAAGTTCAGTTGGATCAACCTGTACTAAAATAGTAATCGGGTTCTAAGAATATCTTATCACAAATCTTTCTCGAGGGTTTTATTTTAGTACAACAACGAATTTGCCACAAAAACATCCCACGAGTCGAATCTCAATGAGTGTAGCATCGAGTATCAACCAACCCTGGACTGCACCAAATTCGGATATCTCACTACCTTCTAATGGCCAATATGGGTTAATTAAGGTTCTAAAAGTCAGTTAGTACTTATGACACCACGCGGCAACCTAATGATACCCTTGACTGACTCAAGGAACATCGATACAAACCAAAGTGTCACACTAATGTAGCCATCACTTCAACCATATCCTTCTATGATGTACAATTTTCATGATCTATTTCTACTTACCTAGGGAACCCTAGATCTAGATGTAAGATCTTTGCAAGAAATATAAACCCGAGCAACCCTCAAATTTAAAGCAAACATATCAGAAAAGTAAAAGCACGTAAAAGATCTAAGACTCTAAGGTAACCCCTCTTTTTTAAGTTATCCCCAGTAGAGTCGCCGGTTCTATAATACGGTAGGAGAACTTACTTGTTTTGTATTTCATTAAAAATGTTGTGAATAGCAAGAGTCGCCACCGACTTTTCTTTTATCCAATAAGGAAAGGGTGAAAAGAATAGGAAAGACCTTTTAAGATTTTGAGTTCGGGGGGTAGGTTACAAAAAGGGAAGGTGTTAGCACCATTTTCATCCGTAGTTATCTATGGGCTCTTAATCGCTTAGCTCAGTTTGAAAATTTGCTTTTGTGTGTGTTTGAAAATATTTTGAAGTTTGAACTTTGTAACGATTCTTGTATCGGTCCTCAAGAATGCGTACAAAGTGTTTTGAAAATATCTTTGAAAGTGTTTGTGTAAAACATTTTGTTTTTGTGAGCAAGCAATTAAGATTTTTACTCACTCATGGTCGTTCTTGTACTTTTCCTCCTCCTTTATATAGTGTTATCCATACCATTAGTTAGTAGGAAGCCCTATCGTTGGATGTGAAGGGACAGGCGAAGGGTCATCATACGGTCATCGAAGGCAACTTATAAAGATGCTTTAGAAATTTTCGTAAGGGACTAGATAATTTATCGAAAGGCAACGTCGAAAGGGTCATCTAGGAACTAAACGATCTTTTACTCGAGAGACTTTGCTAAAGCATCCCTACTTTCGAGGGACATGACCGTTTATTCCATAGGCAACAAGAGAGATTACCCTAGAGGTACAAGTGTGCGAGTGTGTTCATTTCAGTTATTTAGTCTTGTAATTTAGGGTTTTCTATCGTTCATTTTTATCTTTCCATACAAACCCTAGTTACTAAGCATAAGCATATGAGTATAGTAGCAGAAAGAATAAAGTGTGGAAACATAAACCTAGACTATTACAACACTTTGGGGAAGATACATAATAGAGGTGCAAGAAAATAAAACGCGGAAATTAAAACCTACAACTATTACATCCCGGAGCAATTACATAATAATAAAAATGCGGGAAGATAAAAGCTACTCTAGTACATTTGCGATAAGATCTTATACAATTCATCTAAGAAAATAAAATAAGATGAAGGAAAGAGGCAAACAAAATGTTTTTTGGCGATTTTTTATGAAAAAGATTTTTTGATGATGATTAAAATAAAACCTAAAAAAGCTAATTAATTTTAATTAATTAAATTAATTAAAAAACCTAAAACCTAATTTAATTTTAATTTAAAAAAAAAAGAAAAAAGGTTAATTAATGAAATTAAAAAATGTTAATAAAAATATAAAACCTAATTATTTTTAGGGTTTGTAAAAAAGGTTTTGTTGTTAATTGAAAAAGATTGAGTTTGCCTAAAGAATTAGGATTTTTGGGAAGAAATTAAGGAAGAAAGACAAGTTGGAAACAAAACCAAGCAAAATGTCAGGGATGAGTGTTGAACCCACACTCTTAGCCTTTTCCATAACACGTTTCCCTACTGCACCAGGCGCACGCATATGTTAGAAGAATGGAAACCATGCGCTTGCATGTTAAAACCTGCAAAATATGGAAAACACATCAAAACGTCAAAAGGCAGGGATCAAACCCATTCCCTTGTACATCAAAGCCTTATCATGTGCACGCTTTCCACCGGGACATGCTTCTCATCTGTTACATAAGTGAAAGCAAATAATTATATAATAAAACAAAATTATTGGGCCGGAGAAGCGTCGGAGTCCTAGCTCCGGTCATCGTCTTCGGTGAGAGTGTTTTCTTATCCTGCAAAACAGAGAGAGTTAGTGACCAAGGAATACCCTACCCCCCTAAATCGAGGGCCCTTAATCCAAATATGGGGTTAGTTTTTGCTAAAATGCTTGAATCGTGAGTTTTGAAGGAAAAGTCCTAGTTCGTTTCATCAATGGTAACTCATGATTTGGACGTTATGAATCCCATGTAATGGTTGTAACCCTTTCTAAGCATCATTATAAGCACACGTGAACACACAAGATCAGTTAATAATGCGAAAAATTAAAATTCAAGGTTTTGAAAAAACTACCCTACTGGTGTTCTTGAGGAAGCATGTTCTAGGATGCCTCAAGCTTGTTGTATGAATGGGAACGACTCCTGAGATCTTCAGGAGTGTGTTTGAATGCTTGGTTTCGATTGAAGGAGGCTGTCAATAGGGTTTTATGTTTGCCCTAATTTTTAATAATTTTTGGAATTTTGGAATGGTGATCTTGCAAGGTTTCTTCGTGTCTTTCTTGTCTTAAATACTGAGAATATATATAGACAAATTAGGTCTAGAAAGTGTGGGCTTGGACCTTGTATGAAAGGCTTTTATTTTATCTAATTTATTTTGAATTTTAAATAAATAAAATCAAAATAAATAGAATTAAAAATCCAAGGGGTGTATGAATAAGTTATGAGGTTCATATTGAGGCCTATAACACGCATGGACCTTGTAACACAAACCCACTAGCCCAAAAATTCAAGTTTGGTCACTTTAGGTGTCATGCATTTTCTCAAAATTTTCCCAACTTGCACCAATCATAACTCTCTCAATTTTTATCATATGAAGGTGATCTTTGAATATTTGGAAAGCTCAAGATGTCCTCTACAATCACTATGTTGGTCAGTTTTGCATTTGAAGATTTTATAATGATGTAAATTGCCTTGACAAAAAGTGTCATGTTGTTGACTTTGGAAATTACCTATAATATTTTGGCCCATGTCTCTCAAATGAAGCATTTTTAGGACTTGATCTTAGAGAGACAAATTTGAAGAGAATTGAATTTCCTTCAAAATGAGCTTTGGTTGAGAACAATATGATGAAGCGTGTGAAAGTTGTGGTTGGTCAAAGTTCAGTTGACTTCTCCTTAAGAAAACCTTAAGTTAGTAACTTTTGACTTTTGATGAATCTTGAGTTTTCTTGATGAATCATGATAAACCCTTGATCAAATGATAAATTTGACTTAAAAATCTTGATGTTGACCAAAAATCTTGAGGTTTGACTGTATGTTGACCACAATTGACTTTTTGTCCAACACATTTGATTTTCAGTCATCTGAGCCTTTGACTGAGTAAACTTGTGATGCAAGGCTTGAAATTTGGAATGAGCATTCCTTGAGACATATGAGGAACATGAAATCCAATTGATACATTATAAGCTCAAATTTCCTTGAGAAAAACAAAGCCATAGTTGTAGTCCAATTGCTTATGAGGAGAATTTGTCTGATCAATGCTTGAGTAGCCTTGAGCAACTGAAGAACCTAGAAGCATGAGAAGGTGTCTTGAATAAAACAGGAGGAAAAATTTTGGGGTACAACATTGACCAAATGGGATTTTTGGTAAAGATTATTGTCAAAAGTTAAAATATGAGAACATGTAATCATTTGTTGAGAAAATTCGAAAGAATTGGTCAAAATTGAGATTTCTTGCATTTTAAGTAATCTTGAACTTAGAAAATTTTCTAAGTTTTAAGAACATTTGTGTTCATAATACCATCTTGTCATCTTTATCTCCTCCATTCATGGTTGAAAATTTGCAAAATTATGATCATTAGAAAGAGAAAATTTCATACTTCATTTTTGTCCTTGAGGACCTATCTCTAAAAAGTTCCTGGATTTTGAGTTATGATGTTTGGAAGATGAGTTATCATAAAAGATGGAATGTTGAACATTTATTGAAATTGCAGAATTTTTAGAGTGTTCAAGTGCCTGACTTTAAGACAAAATTCATGATGATCTTGGCATTATTTCAGTATGGGCTCAATTACAAAGTTGTTCAAATTTCTACAATCTACATCTTTGTAGAAGGAATGAAATTCATTTCGGCATTGAATATAAATTTATAATTGGGTGAAGTTTCTATCTCAAGTTAGAACCATTTCAAGTAATTTCAGAATTCTACCAAGTGTTTTAATATGATCAATTAGCTCACTTTAAGTTACATTTCCATGTGATTCCAAACTTCGATTCAAGAAATATGTAATTACAAAGTTGTTTAGATGGTTACAACCTACCCTTTTGTAGAAGAAACCAAGAAAAATTTCCCAAGAGATTAGAAGATATAAGGTCATGAAGTAGTGACTGCAAGGTGTTTGATTAGATGACACCATGGAATTCTGGATCATTTGCTCGGAGGGTCGAGGCATGACTTGAGTGAGAATTTGCATAATGATATGGGTTTTTATTCATAAGTCTCCAAACTACAAGACTACTATATCAATTTTCTTCATCCAATGGGTACCAAACTTGTGATATCTGGGTGTTTGATTATCAAGATAGAAGATCACAATGAGGGAATCATGGCCACGGATCCAGTAGCGTACTTAGCTTGCTTTTCATATCAGGTCATATAGGTTGACATATCATTTTGATATAAAGCTTGCTTAATATGAAATGATAAACTTGTTAGCTAATTCTAAATGGGGCATACCATAAGTTGCAATGGAGAATCCGCATTGAATTAAAAAACAAGAACAACACTCCTTGCACTACAGTACTCGTGGACTACACTCTTTATTCTTGCTCTCTTCATTTTTTTAGTCAACAAGCTTGAGAGAATGGATATCACACGCGCCTAAGCTTCTAAAGAAAGAGGTCATAATCATTTTATGTTAGAGGTCAGAGACACCATAGTAGAATATCACTCTATCACTCTCTAACCTCACTCTCTTTGTCTTTCATTCATCACCATATTCAATCTCCCATACTCATTCTTTTCCTTCTAACAAACTTTCTCTTCTCCATTCTTATACAACCTCAAACTCTCCCTTTTTTTTCATCATCATCACCAACAACTTCTCTCTCTCTCTTTCTCTCACTTCTGGATTCATCACCATTATTCATTTTTCCTTCATCTTCAACATCACAGAATCTCTCTCTTAAGACTTCACCTCTGCAACAAGATCTGTGGCAAGTATGGCTGGAACCGAAGCAAGATTCGTGATTTCTGGGGTTCTGACTAAGCATCATAGGATATTGGAGCATCTGTAGAGTTATCTTCAAATAGAACACGCTTGATCTTTGTTCAGGTAAATCTTCAATATTTCCTCGTAACCTCAATATGCGTAGAACCTCCATGATAGTAGTTTATAATTTATACCTATGATTTCTATGGCAGACGGAATGGCATTGGCGTTAAGACACGAATAGGCTGCATTCATGAAATTTTTGTTTGATTTTTAGCCTTCACATCAAGATTTCATGAAGTTCGAGTTAGCTTTAGTTGATTATGAGTTCAGATATGTGATCAACAAGTTTTTTCGCTCAAGACGCTGCCCTCGATTTCCATTTCCAGTGAGCTTCGCATTTTATGGCCATTTGTTCTTGCCGGAGAAGTTTATCGGAGTTTGACTCAGCGTCCCTGTTCACGAAAACCCTAGGCGTGTTGGTTGTTGATTGGCCCATGTTAAAACTATCAACCAATCAGTTTTCATGTGTTTATTAATATTTATTTTATTTGGATAATTCAAGTACGGGTGTCAAGGTGTGATTGGTTAGAAATAATTTTTGTTTGTTAGTAACTTAAACTGAATTGGACCTATTGATGATAACATGTTGTCACGTGCTTAAGGTGTTTAATATTCAGCTTTTTTTTGTTTGGACGAAAATGAATGAATGAGCCATAGTGCTATTGGGCCTAGATCTAAGAGGCTTAATTATTCTCACCTCCTTGTTAACGGGCCTAAGAGCCTATTTCTACCAATTTTAGTTCAAAAACAACATTACTAATACACCTCCTAGCTTTATTGTTTTGCAATTTTGATATTTGTTCAATTTTACTCTCGATTTTGATTTTTGGACACATGAAAAATACATTCCTGACTTCTTAGTATCTTAGGATATTTTTCATATTTTTGGGGATTTTTTATAATAAAATTTTAATCCCTTTTTAATAGTTTTTTCTATCAACGCATAGAGAAGTGATTTTTGTGGGATACCTTGCACGATTTAGTGCAATTTTCTATCGTTTCTCGACATATAAAATCCTAAAATAAATATTTTGTTTATTTCATGTCTTAGGTATTTTTAGATGATTTTTCCATATTTTTACAATTTGATTTCTATTTTATTTTAAATTCTTTTTGTGAAGGTATGCTATTTCACATGGTTTTCATCAAGGCTAATATTTGATGATGGTTGGTCACTATTTTGAACAGGTATTTTTACCATAGGGACCTATATGTCCCATATTTATATATTAAATTGGTTTTTTTATGGAGAGCTAAACCATTTTTTCAATTGGTTTTAGGAGCCTTGACGCGTGCCTAATCAAAAATCCAAGTCTATATCATTGATTAAATTTTTAGCTTGCATTTATGCAATAGCCTAGATTTATTTTTTTGATATGATTACTTGTGCTTGATTAAGCTTTCTTGTTACTAATAATATTTTTGTGACTTGTCCAAGGTACATTGCGAGAAGCTTTCGATCACGTAACTTAGTGTTGGTTATTTGATTGAAAAGCATTTGATTTGATGATTCGCTTCCGATGTGATTCATTATTATTTCTTATTTCATAAGAGATATACATATTATATATTGCTTGTGTATTTTTCTAGATTATGAATTTTTGTGTAGGTGTATTGTTGGTGATGTAGATGCTTCTGATGCGCGCATTGTGCATGTGATTTATTTTCACATTGCTGATTTCTGACTATTCTCTTATTGTTGATGCTAGTTTGCTCGAAATTCTTTGGGTTTCTTATATTCCTGCTTGCTTGATACAAATTGTTATCCGTTTGGTATTCTCTTTTCCTTATTACTTCTTCTACACTTTACTATTTTCTGAAGCCATGAGAAGTAGGAATAAAGATGTATGATGGGGACTTCCGTTGCTGATCATGTCAGGAACCCCTCTGGTTTATTTAAAGATATTTTTAAGGAAATTTCACATTTGTGTGCTACTTGTGTGTAGTTTGTTTAAATACCTACCTCGAAGTAGACATTTTTTGGTGTGTGTTTATGTTTTTTCCCAAAGACCTCAAAAGAGGCAGCCCATTCCCATTCCCCATTGATAAGTCCTCAAAAGGAGGCAAGGCGAAAATGGTTTACAATCAACCCCGCCATTTCTAGTCCGTCCATCTTTAGCTCGCGTTGTACGCGGATGCTTGGAGTATGCTTACTCTTGTTATCTATTCGTCAAGTGAAAAAGGGATCTGTAATCAATCCCTCACATTTTTTCTTATGGTCACATTTAGTAATGTTGATGCTTCATGTTTTTTCACTCCCCCTTACTCTTCTTGCGTAGTATTACTTTACCATGGTAGAGACGTTTTATTCCCACAACTAGCTTGTTTGCCTCGGCTGATATAAACCCTTGGCTAAAGCTTCCCATATTGGTTATCTGAGCATATGTTTGTATTGCATTTTACCGCTTTCCATATTGGTTATCTACTATCCTGGCATCTGGTTTTCCATGTTAGATGGGTGTTACTATGAGGTAAAAGGCCTAGTACCCAGGCTAGAGTGCACTATCTAGGAACCCTAGGAATAGAGTAGAACCTGACGGTTGTTGGACAAAGATCCTACCAACGCGGTCATGTCTTCTATGCTCAGATGAGGTTAAAAAGGGGTGTTATCATCATCGACGTATGTGGCTTGATGATAGTTCTTCCAGGCGGACCCGTGGTTTTGAGTTACCATTGGCTTACCCTGACCTAGTCTTTACACGTGAGTGGGGGGATAATATTTATAGGTATTGATGGTGACCTTGTTCTATTGGTGACCGTGTTTCGTTGGTGACTTGGTTTTTTGTGGTTTATGTTTCGAACTTTTGATCTTGGTATTCTCGGTGCATCCAGAAACAATGCAATGGATTTTCAATGTTGGAAACTTTGATTCCATGAGTATCGCACTTTCATCATAGCATATTTACTTTTTACAAAAGAAATTAGTTAAAAAAATATATGCATGAAAAAGAGTTAACATACACGTTCTTTCCATTTCTAAGGAATCGTGCTTGGGAGCCTTATGATGTGTTTGTCAATCTCTTACTAGATCAAAATCAAAATTAAAAAAAAAAACATGTTAGTTCCTTAAAAATGATTGAACATGGAATTGCATCCACTCATTCATCTCATGCGTCTTCGTGCATCCATAACAGGTACTCATAGTGGGGAATTCTTATTCAGGCCTTGTATTCTTTTTAGAACTGTAAATCTTGACTTCTCACCACCGTGATCCCAAAAAGCCATGGAACAACTTCATGGGGAATTGGATGATTCGAAGGATCATATGGGGTTGTGAATGGTAGGCATGCAAGCAATGGCTAGTGGTCAGAAATCTTTAAGGGAGAAATAACTAGTTGAAGACTTAGTTGAGTCAGGTATGGAAGTTACGAAGACAGTGTCACTAAAAGAATGTGATCATGTATACGTTGTTGCAACAAAAGTTGTTATTCATCCCCATCCTACTGGACCCTTTTTTTTTTCAAATCATGAAATGCATTGTGGGTTTCACTCAGAACTTCGTGTTCCCTGATTTTCTCATCAGCAGCTAGTTTCTGGTCTCCAAGTGAACCCATAGGGCAAAGCTTATCATCAAAGACATAAGAAACCTGAGACGCATGTTGATACAATCTTTATACCTTACATCCAGTTACTTCCTCATAAATTCGAAGTTAAATTGGTAAAGCTTTGTTCTTTGGGTCCTTCTCCCAAAAATTTCTTTCCTAATTTCGACGAAAATGCTAGATATGTCTCCAATATTGGAGCACCTGGTAATGATATTGAAGACAGCAAGGGGATGAAGTATAAAGTCTAGAACTTGGTTGGCTCCTCTTCCAAAGTCCAGTCAATGGTCGTGGAAAGAGAGTAAAGATTGGATTTGTTCCAAAAATAAACAAAATCAAAAACTTGAAAAGAGAATATTTTGTCATCAAAGTATGGGATTTTCTCCAATTATGTTGACCTAGTATGCTACCATACATAAGGACATTGATTCCAAGGATAAAGGACACGAAGAGGCTGCCTAAAAACAAAGAACAAGGGTTTCAAAATTTGAAAAAAAGTGCAATTTCCCTAAGAGACGATCCAGCCTCCTTCAATCAAAACCAAGCGTCCTATCATTATTCTGAGGATCCCAGCACCTCTTCTCACCCATCGTTGAAGGCCAAAGCACCTTGAATCTCCCTAGTCAGATCTTCCCACATTGGTAACTTTTTGACTTCTAAAACTCGTTCCATCCTTAATATAAATATATTGTGCTTGCATATTCATACTATTGGCATTATTTATGAATTTTTTGACGTATCTCATGTGAGGAATAAGCTTAGAATCTCAAGACACCATTTTTCGGGCTTAGGAAGAAGCAAGCTTCAGATTTTGTGATACATGCACTTTTAGGATGAATGGATACCACCATTGGATTCCTGCGGAAATTTTAAGGGGGCTAGGGTCTTTTTTATGCTTTGATCATGCATATTTTGCAGAATCAGCCTTGGGGTGTCACCGGAGAAGGTGATCGGAGCCACCGGGGCCAGTGGTTTGATTTTTGTAGGAGGCGGTCAAAGCGTGCATGGCAGTTCCTCGTGGCCTCATTGGCTGGGTTCAAACGAACTCCTCCTCTCTCCAAGTCTGATTGATCCACTCAAACTCCTAGGGCCCAACAATGCACGTGTGTTTGGCTTACTGAGCATTAGATATCGTTTTCATATTATGTTGATTTTTGTTGTTTATATGAACAAGTTAACAAGCAGCGCAGACGGTCAAGGGTGAATGGTTTGAGGCAAGCGTCATGGGTTCGATCCCAGGCGTGTTGCTTTTGCATTTTTCTGATTATTGATTTGCAGATCCAGTGTATCTCAATACTTAACATCCACCATGCGCCCCACTGATCCGGCCACTGTATTGTTGCCAACAAAGATCCAACATCCAGTATATGCAGTCATACAGTGAACCATCAGAAGGGAGCTACACCGGATCTGGCGCAGGAGTGGGCTTAGCAATTTTGGGCCTGGACAAATTCAGAAAGGCACCCTCTATTTGCTTCTCATACAGGCCCATTTTCTATCTTTTCTATTTTTATTTCTTTTTAATTATTCTTTAAATTATTTTCTTTTTACAAAATAACACAAAATCATGTTTTTTTTTATTATTAACTCAAAATCACAAAAAGCATAAAAATCTTTTTTTCATAAAATATTTTATTTTCTTTAATTAATTAGTTTAATCATTTAGGGCAATTTAATTGTTTTTTCTACATAATTTAAATTAATTAGAAATTAGGTTTTTAATTTGTACATAACTTAATTAATTTTCTCAAAAAAAAAAAGAAGAATAACCTAATTATTTTTTCAATTAGACTTTCAAGTTTTCTTTAATTCTCGCATTTTAAATCGTCACGTGCATTTTATTTCTTTTTATTATTATTGTAACTGTTTCGAGGTTGTAATAGTAATTAGGGTTTAAACTTCCGCATTTTTATTTTTAGTCTAAGATAATCATGTATCTGCAAAAGCCCTCTAATAGCGTAAGACCTTTACCTTCTCGCTCTTATGTTCTGCATGCTTGTATATAGCTGTTAGCAACTTAGGCGTGTATGACTAATGAATCAATCCTAGATCACAAAATTACAAGATAAATAACTGAAATCAAACACTTTTGCACACTCGCACTCCTAGGGTTTGCCTCACTTGGTTGCCTCGGAAATAATGGTCGTGTCCCTCGAACGTAGGGATACCTTAGCAATGACCCACGATTCAAAATCATCATAAAGATCATAGTCCCTACTTGTCCCTAGAGTTGCCTACGAATTGATCTTATGACGATAGTCCCTTCGAAATGCTAAGGTATCCTTACTTGTTGCCTTTAGAGACCATTTCGCCCCTTCGAACGTCCCTTTAAAACTCCAACGACGGTGCTACCTATTCCTTAATAATAGGATAGCGCTGTCTAAAGGAAAATAAATAGACCTTTTTCGAGTAGGTAGATTAGTTCCTAGGTACTTGCTTAAACAAACAAACTTTTTTCACATAAACACTTTTCAAAACAATTTTTGAAACAAACTTCGTCACACTCTTGAGGACTGATACAAGAGTCATCACGAAGTAAAACCTTTTCAAAACAAGCACACACAAGAAATTTAAAAATGAGCAAGTACCTAAGAGCCCGTGGAAAACCACGGATAGAAAGGGTGCTAACATCTTCCCTTTCTATAATCTACCCCCTGTACTCAGAAATATTCTCGAAAAAGGTTTTTTCTGTTCTTTTTCCTTTTCCTTAGTTGGATGAAATAAAAGTCGGTGGCGACTCTTGCTTACCGCGACATTTACGAATACAAATGCAAACCAGTATAACAATCGGTTCTGCCACCGTATCACAGAACTGGCGACTCTGTTGGAGAAAAATAAAGTGGGGTTTACCTTAGGATCTAGGTCATTTTAAAATTGCTTTTTGTTTGTTTGCTTTATTCTTAAAGGGTTTTGCTTGGGTTACTATAGATCCTACACCCGGATCTGGGGGGGAACTTTTTAGGTGAACAACAATAGATCGTGGAGACTGTACGACATAGACCGATATGGTTTAAGCGATGGCTGTGTTGGTGTGGCACTTTGGTTGGTACCGGTATCCTTCGTGGGGAAACGAGGAGAATACGGGGCCGCCGCGTGGTGTCGTGAAGCACTAACGGACCTTAGAACATTAGTTGAACAAACTTGGCCATTAAAAAGTAGTGAGATAGCCGGCCTTGGTATAGAGCTGGAGATTGGTTGATACTCGATGCTACACTCATTGAGATCAGACTTTCGGGATATTTCGGCTGCAAGAAAAGATTGCTTGAGCTGAAATAATGCCCGATAAAGGATGATCAGTGATATTGAGAATCTTTAGAACCCGGTTACTTTTCTAAGACAGGTTTGAAACCAACTAAACTTCAAGAGGGTAGTTACCTTTAACCTCATGCAAGCCTTCAAACCTAAGGTTTATTGTGTGTTTTTCTTATATGTGATTTATTCTGTTTGAACATGACATCATGCATCATAACATAACATCCATTCTTATTACACTAACCATTTCAAGGACCAAGGGAATTTATCTTTGTTCTGTTTTGCAGATCATGGCTTCCACTCGTAGAAACACTATCCGAATCAGCTTTGTGAAAATACCTTCCCAACTCAAGGAGCTAGTATCAAAAGTCCCTAAAACTTCTGCGTTCACTAAGAGACATGGTCGACTTCTAGACCTGGTTACTGCAAACTTTGATGAAAAGATGATGAGTGTACTCTTTCAGTTCGTTGATCCCAAGCACCACTGCTTCACCTTCCCAGACTATCAGTTGGTTCCTACCATGGAAGAGTTCTCTCAGTTATTGGATATACCCATTCTTGAACAGTTGCCTTTCACAGGTCTGGAAGAAATTCCTAAGCCAAAAGTCATTGCCTCAGCCTTGCATCTAAAACAGGCCGACATGGTATCCAATTTGGAAACAAGAAGCGAAGTCAAGGGTTTTCTAGCCAAGTTCCTGATAGACAAGCCCTAGCTGTTTTGGGATGATATGGATTTTCAGGCTTTTTAGGAGGTCTTGTCCCTTCTAATCTATGGGTTAGTACTATTCCCTAATCCATACTTATTCATAGATATGAATGCTATCAAGATCTTCCTCTCTCGCAACCCCGTGCCTATCTTGCTCGGAGATATTTTGCACGCTCTCCATACTCGTACCATGAAGAAAAGAGGGGTTCTTATGTGCTTCATGCCATTGCTGTCGAGGTGGTTTATTTCTCACCTCCCTAAGTCTGTACTGAAGAATGAAGAAGGTTTGGGTTGGTCGCAAAGGATAATGAAACTCGCTCACACGGATATTATCTAGTGTTCCCGAGCCATGGGAGACACTGCTATTATTGACCACTGTGGTGAATACCCTAATGTCCCATTACTTGGAATCAGAGCGGGTATAACCTACAATCCTTGTTTAGCTCTGCAACAATTTGGTTACGCTCGAAGGGATGGTCCCCATGAGTTACTTATCAAGGGCATTGTATTCAACTATAAGGATGATGTTCAAGAGTATCGTCGGAGGTTCATACGAGCATGGGGCATGGTAAACAGATCTGGCGCCAAGGCTTTGGGGCCAAAGGCTTCCATTCCTATGGAACCCTATCTCCAATGGGTATGAGCTCGCGCCCAGAAACTTATAATGCCCTATATGGCCGTTCTAACAGTGATTATAGAACCCACTACTGAAGAGGGTATTCCTTACACGATTCTCTATCCTGATATGCCCATTGATCTTGGAGAATTACAGAGGTCTTGGATTCAGTTGAAGAAAGAGTGGGATACTTACAGGGATCAGTTCTATGCCCAGGAGAGGAAGGTTTTAGAGCTCACAGAGCAGCTCCATGAGGAAAGAGGACTCAATGTCTATCTCGGAACGAAGAGGAAGCATCCATGGGAATTTTTATATTTTTCTAGTTTTAGATTTGTTTTTAATTGTAACGCCTAAAAGGAATTTGAACTTTGAATTCAACTAATAAAATCTTTGTTTCATTTTGGTTCGCAAATTTAAAATTCCCAAAGTCTTTGAAATCATTGCATGCGCATCCCATTCATAACATTGCATGTACAGGTACCATTACAGGTTTCTCATCTTCTTCGCTGTTTATTTCAGCAGAAATGTCTTCCGAACAAAGCATCAAGGACCTTCAAGCACAAAACGCCCAGTTCCAACAAATGTTCATAAATTTGGCAAAAGGGCAAGAGGATCTGAAAGCCCTCATCCTGGAAGAGAAAAAGAAAAAAAAGGTTTCCGGTATTCTGAATATGGGAAGAAGGTTTAGAGGTCCATTGAAGCAACAAGTCGATCTGACCTCTTCATCCGAGGAAGGGAAGAATCAAGAAGAAGAGACAAGGGAGAATGATCCTAGTCCTGAAGTTTCTGACAATGATACTGACTACAATGATGAGCAGTATCCTCCCACTAAGGATAGATACAAGCAATTGGAAGATCTCTTGAGTGCTATGGAAGTCCAGAGGATACCTGGGCGGGATTTCAAAGAATTGGGATTGGTGTCGGGAGTGGTCATCTCGCAGAAGTTCAAAGCTCAAATTTTTGCAAAGTATGATGGGGTGGCCTGCCCAAAACTCCATCTCCGTTCTTATGTCAGAAAGATCTAGCCCCACACCGGTGATAAAAATTTGTGGGTTCATTTCTTTCAAGATAGTCTTTCAGGGACTCAGCTTGAATGGTTCTACCAACTGGAGAGAGCCAATGTCCGAAATTGGGAAGATCTGGCTGCTACTTTCTATAAGAAGTATCAATATAACGATGACCTTGCTCCTACTCGTACTCAACTCCAGAGTATGTCCATGGGGGCGAGTGAAGGCTTTAAGGACTATGCACAGAAGTGGAGAGACTTGGATGGAAGAGTCCAACCCCCGTTGTCTGATAGGGAGTTGGTTGATATGTTTTTGGGGACACTATCTGGTCCATTCTTTAATCATTTGATCGGCAGCTCGTCAGCTGGTTTCATCGAGCTGATCTTGATTGGAGAGAGAGTAGAAGCTAGGATTCGGAGCGGCAAGATACAGAAGGATGCTTCTTCGAGTTCGGTAAAGAAGCCTTTTGCTGGAAAGAAAGAAGCCAGTGCCATCTACAACCCGAGGGGCCAAAGCAGAGTTGAACATCGTTAGACAGTAAATGCCGTAATGATACCTAGGCCTGCAGCCACTCCACAACGTAGCAATCAACCATGGGTGGAAAGGCCACAATGGAATTTTACCCGAATCAATATGACGTTGGCTGAAGTTCTACCTCATCTGCTGAGATCCAACTTGGCGACCTTGAAAGAGGCTCCCAAGAACTCGAATACCACATCTCCCCGATATAATCCAAACGCTCGGTGTGCCTATCATTCTGAGAGTCCTGGCCACGATACTAATGACGGATGGGCTCTAAGAAATAAGGTTCAAGATCTGATCGAAGCCAAGGAAATTGAGTTCGATGCTCCGGAAAGCCCAATGTCATAACTGCTCCCAAGCCTAAGCACGGTCGTGGAATTAATGTTGTTGATACCGAATTGTTTGTGACCTTGGTGGATGAAGTTTCTACTCCTCTCATGACTGTGAAGAAGAATTTGTTGTTGGCCGGTTTATTTCCGGGTTGTGGTGAAGGTTGCCACATGTGTTCATTTCTGCCTTCTGGTTTCCATTTGATGAAGTCAGGTGTTCAACGCCTGATGGACAGCAAAGAAATTTTGTTCGAAAAAACTTTGGTTCCTGTTGTTCTATCTGAAGACATTGCCATTATAACCATTTCCGCCAATCCTTCCAAAGTCTCCTCAAGAAGACCTGTTAGGATTACATCTTTTCCGAGAATCACTCCGCTAATAACCATTATTCCTGGTCCTGTCTCGTATGTCTCGAACAAAGCTTTCCCCTGGCATTATGGTGTCGATGTGTACTATCATGGCATCAAACAAGATCTGAAAAATGAAGAGGTTGATCCTGATATTGGTAATATTGTCGGGACCAGTAAGGTTACCAGAAGTGGACGGGTCTTCTCTCCCGAGATTTCCCCTAAGACTGTCAACATGCCTATTGTCATTCCATCTGTTGTTCCTGCTAGTACATCAACTACTGCTCCTGTTCTTACTCCAATTATTACCCCCGCCGGTGAATCGTCTGGTATTCGCGGAAAAGAAGTTATAGGTGATCCTTCCCGAATGAAGGCACCTATAAAAATTGTCGTGGAATCCTCTAAGCAAGAGATAGAGGAAATACTGGAAATAATCAAAAAGAGCGACTACAATATGGTCGAGCAGCTGGGGCAGACCCCCTCAAATATATCCATGTTGTCTCTTCTGTTGTATTCTGAAGCCCATGCGAAGGCTTTGATTGCATTCCTCAAGACTGCGCATGTGCTGCAGGAGACCTCAGCTGATCAATTCAAAGATTGTGTGGCTAGCCTGCCTGCTGACAATGGGTTGGGTTTATCAGATGCGGACCTGACACCGAAAGGGAGGAAGCATAATGATGCTCTACATGTCTCGATTGAGTGCAGGGGCACCACTATGGCTCATGTGCTGGTAGATACTGGTTCGTCGTTGAATGTTCTTCCTAAGAAGGCGTTGGATCGGTTGGACTGTGAGGGCTTGACCTTAAAGCCTAGTAACATTGTGGTGAGGGCCTTTGATGGGTTGAAGAGAATGGTGCATGGGGAAGTGGACATCACCGTCAAAGTAGGTTCCCAGACCTTTGAGTCCACTTTCTATGTAATGGACATTCGTCCATCGTACTCCTGTTTATTGGATCGTCCTTGGATCCATGAAGCTGGGGCAGTCACATCTACACTGCACCAGATGCTAAAGTATCCAGTAAGAGGAAAGATTGTCACTGTGCAAGGTGAAGAGGAGTATATGGTGAGCCACCTCAATTCCTTCAGGTACGTAGAAATGGATGGGGAATTCATAGATACTCCCTGCCAAAATTTTGAAGAGGTTCCCCAAATCTTGGCATCGGCTGAAACTACCAGCAACAAACCTCCTCTGAAGATGGCTTCTCTCAAAGACACGAGAGTCGTGATTGAAGAAGGTGGGTGTACCAACTGGGGGACAACTCCTTGATTTTACTCACAAAACTGATAAGTTTGGTTTGGGCTTTACTTCAGGAGCTCAAAAGGCTATTCGATGAGCTCGGGTTGGAGGACCTCCCCTACGCATCAGCAATCTGGAAATTAATGCCATTGAAATGGCGAGGAAGACTCAGACATTGACAGCTGGATCTACCCAACTACCAACGGTGGACCGAGTAACTGAACGGCTAGGGACTTTATACCAGTTTCTTTTATTCGGCAGTAATTGTCTTACTTGTTTTTAAGATTTGTAATAAACAATTTGAAATTCTACGGCCTAGTGTTTTTCCCGAGGCACATTGGCTTTGCTTGTGAGGGATATTATTTGTCATTTCATATATCATTAATAAAGCATTGGACGTTTCTTGCATACAAATTTTATGCTCTCTATTTTTCCTTTATGTTTTCACTTTAACAAAACAGTTATTCTCTTACACGCACTCACGTATCATACTGCAGATCCATATCCACTATGGATCCCATTGATAACAGCTCTGCTATTTCCAGTTATGACTTCGAAAATCCGATCAACCAAGCCAAAGATGAAAGTGAGGATGATTGTGAGGTACCTGGAGAACTTGCTAGACTATTACAACAAGAAGAAAGGGTTATACAGCCTCATGAAGAGCCGATTGAGACAATAAACCTGGGCACAGAGATAGATAGGAAGGAGGTCAAGATTGGTGCAAATTTGGAAGTTAAGTTTAAACAGCGGTGGATACAAATGTTGCATGACTACGTTGAGATATTTGCCTGGTCATATGAAGACATGCCAGGTTTAGACACTGATATTGTGGTTCATCGTCTGCCGACCAAAGAAGACTGCCCTCCGGTTAAACAGAAGGTCCGTCATATGCACCCTGAAATGTCAGAGAAGATCAAGGTAGAGGTCATGAAGCAGTTCGACGTAGGATTCTTATCTGTCACTTCTTATCCACAGTGGGTTGCTAACGTCGTTCATGTACCTAAGAAGGACGGTAAGGTACGGATGTGTGTGGATTACAAAGATCTGAGCAGGGCAAGCCCCAAAGATGACTTCCCACTTCCTCACATTGATGTTCTGGTTGACAACAACGCACAACACAAAATCTTCTCCTTCATGGACGGCTTCTCTGGCTACAACCAGATCAAGATGGCTCCTGAAGACATGGAGAAGACAACCTTCGTCACACAGTGGGGCACCTTCTGCTACAAGGTGATGCCTTTCAGGTTGAAGAATGTTGGGGAAACTTATCAGTACGCCATGATTGCTTTGTTCCATGATATGATTCACCATGAGATCGAAGTTTATGTTGATGACATGATAGCCAAGTCTCCAACTAAGGAAGAGCACCTTTATCATCTACAAAAGTTATTCGACAGGTTAAAGATATACAAGCTGAGGTTGAATCTGAACAAGTGCACCTTCGGGGTAAGATCCGGTAAACTTTTGGGTTTCATCGTCAGCGACAAAGGCATCCAAGTAGATCCTATAAAGGTAAAGGCTATACAAGAAATGTCAGCTCCCCGTACAGAGAAAGAAGTTATAGGTTTCTTGGGACGCTTGAATTATATCGCCAGGTTCATTTCGCATCTGACTGCTACTTGTGAGCCCATCTTCAAGCTTCTGAAGAAAGATCAGGTGGTAAAGTGGAATGATGAATGTCAGACTACTTTCAAAAGAATCAAAGAATACCTTCAAGAACCATCAATTTTGATGCCTCCGGTTGAAGGAAGACCTTTGATATTGTACTTGACAGTGCTAGACAATTAAATGGGGTGTGTGCTGGGGAAGCATGACGAGTATGGTCGAAAAGAGCATGCAATATACTACATTAGCAAAAATTGTACCGACAGTGAGACACGATACTCACTGCTCGAGAAAACTTGTTGCGCTTTGGCATGGGCTGCTCGCCGACTAAGACAGTACATGCTGACCCATACTACTTTGTTGATATCTAAGATGGATCTGATCAAATACATCTTCGAGAAACCCGCTCTCTCCAGAAGAATAGCAAGATGGCAGATGATCTTAACTGAGTACGACATACAATATACAACCCAAAAAGCAATCAAGGGGAGTGTTTTGGATGATCATTTGGCTCATCAGGCTGTGGATGACTACCAGTCCATGAATTTTGAGTTCCCGGATGAGAATATTATGCTGGTGACTGACTACGAAGAACCTGGACCAGATGAAGGACCCGAGGAAGGATCCCGATGGACTATGGTTTTTGAAGGATCTTCGAACGCACTGGGTAATGGCATCGGCGCTGTAATCATATCTCCTGAGGGCTGCCATACTCCTTTCACTGCCCGACTATGTTTTAACTACACTAACAACATGGCAGAGTATGAAGCTTGTATCATGGGACTCAAGGCCGCTATTGACCTCAAGATCAAATTCTTGGACGTTTTCGGGGATTCAGCCTTGGTAATAAGTCAGATCAAAGTCGAATGGGATACGAAGCACCCGAATCTCATCCCGTACAAAGAGTATGTATTGACATTGCTCCCATACTTTGAGGAGGTAACTTTTGAACATTTCCCACGAGAGTAGAACAAGTTAGCGGACGCGCTAGCTACCATGTCTTCAATGTTCAAAGTTAGGTGGGACAATGAAGCTCCACAAATCACCATCGAGAGGTTGGAAGAACCAGCACACTTCTGTGAAATCGATACCGAAGAAGTGGCATAAAAACCCTGGTTTCATGAAGTCAAAAGGTATCTCGAGGCTCAAGAGTATCCAGAAGGGGCATCTGTCAATGATAAGAAGTTTCTGAGAAGGTTTGCTTCAAAGTTCTTCCTCAGTAATGGAATCCTCTATAAACGCAACCATGACTCCACATTACTACGGTGTGTAGAAAAGAGGAAGATCCTACGGGCAAGATATTACTGGTCCACTATGGAAGCCGATTGTTATCAGCACTCTCGAACTTGTCATAAGTGCCAAATCTACGCTGATAAGGTGCATGTGACTCCGGTCCCCTTAAATGTTATGACAGCTCCGTGACCCTTTACAATGTGGGGCATTGACATGATCGGAGAAATCAGGCCCACTACTTCTAATGGACATCGCTTCAACCTAGTAGCCATTAATTACTTCACGAAGTGGGCCGAGGCAACTTCCTTTGATACAGTAACCAAGAACGTCGTGGCGCTGTTCATCCGACATAATCTGATCTATCGATATGGTGTGCCTGAGAGAATTACTACTGACAATGGTACGAATATCAACAACACAATGATCACCGAGCTCTGTAAACAGTTCAAGATACAGCATCATCATTCTTCTCCCTACCAGCCAAAGATGAATGGCGTTGTTGAAGCAGCTAACAAGAATATCAAGAAGATTGTACAGAAGATGACGGTGACATACAAAGACTGGAATGAGTTGTTACCATTTTCTCTTCATGGGTATCGTACCTCAGCACGGACGTCGACATGGGCAACACCCTACTCTCTGGTATATGGCATGGAGGCAGTCCTACCCATCAAAGTCCAGATACCTTCTCTCAGGATTATGAAGGATGCAGGTTTGAACGAAGACGACTGGATCCGAACCCGACTTGATCAGTTAAACCTAATCGATGAAAAGAGACTTACTGCTATCTGCCATGGTCAGACGTATCAAAAGAGAATGATCAAGGCTTTTCATAAAAAAGTCAGGCGTCAAGAATATGAAGTCAGGGATCTAGTGATCAATCGCATCATACTGCCGCAAGGTGATCCCAGCGGCAAATGGACCCCCACGTACGAAGGGCAATTTATGGTTAAGAACATTTTTTTCGGGTGGAGCTATGATTCTAACCACCATGGACGATGACGACCTTCCTCACCCTGTCAATGCAGACATAGTGAAAAGATACTACACCTAATCAAAAGACCCGCTAGGTTGACTGGCCTAGGAAAAAATAAGGGCTTCCCGGTGAACCAAAAGGGTTCAGGCAAAATTAAGGGATGAAAAGAAAAAATTTGTACACCCGACAAGTCGAAAACCTGAAAGGGAGACTTAGGCAAAAAAGGGTATCCCGGTGGACTGAAAACCCGAAAGGGCAGTCCAGGAAAAAGTTAGGGATATAAAGTGTATCACTACGTCTCGTTGGATCATCTTGCGACCAGATTTACGTATCGACTATCAAGCTCAGACAACACTAATCAATCTGATCAACTTTCTGCCAACTAGCAAAGTGATGAGACGCTTGAGGATATAAGGGCAATAGCAGAGTTGGAACCCAATGGGGTTGTTTCACATAGCTGTTTTTCTTTTACACAAATTTGTATAGCTTCTATTTTTACGATGGTGTTCTCTTACTAGAGCGTCAGCCTCCTTGTACAAAAACGCCTATTACTGGCCAACTTCAGAAATCAATGCAAAATTCTTTTCACAAGAAACTTTGAGTTTGTTTTTATTTTTCTATTTTGATTCGCAAGAACGTCCAATGATTTATTTTTGATATATGCATTTGAAAATGATTGCTACTCATAAATATTTACATAAGAAACAAAAGACAATTACTCATAATTCTAGAAACAGGGGCAAAAACAGGAAGTGTCAAAACCCGACAGTTACTCCGCCCAGCAGGTATCGGGACAAAGATAGCTTTGGAACATAATCAGCAGTACATACACTCCCCACAGAGTAAAAGTATTCAAAAGCATTGACGTCGGCTTTCCCGAAACAGGACGTAACCTCCCCAGCCAGTGTCATTCAGAAACCCGACAGCTATATCCCCCAGGCGAATTTCATAATCACAGGCGGGTCAGTAAATTTCATCCCCCAAGCAGAGTTTATTTCTCTGGATGCAGAGGCTCAATCCCCGGAAAAGCTCATTACTTCAGCTATAAAGATTCACTTTCTAAGTTTGTTCCCTGCAGAGTTTATTCTCAAGCGGAATCTCTTCCACACAGAATATTCATAAATCTCTAGCAGCAGTTAGGGATTTATTTTCCCAAACTCAGACATATTCCGATAGCATTTCATGTACATACATCACGACAAGCGCATACATACCATATACAACATCATCTTATTTATTTTAAGAACATCGGTCCACCGTGCATTTCATGCATCACACATAATTAACCCTATTATCTTTTCAGGAAAGACGATTAGCTTTAACAAATCCAGCAATTATACAAGTCACGTCTGCAGACGACTAATGGAAACTAAGTTCCCTAAACCAAACGGGTGAACTAGTCTACACTATCGCTTTAAAGTGACCCTATTATCCAAGTTTCTTCTCACAGTCCTACTATCCAGGCTTTTATCTCAAAGTTACTCTACTATCCAGGTTTCTTCTCATAGCCCTACTATTCAGGCTTTCATCTAGAAGTAACCCTACGACCTAGGTTCCTTCTCATAGCCCTACTATCCAGGCTTTCATCTCGAAGTAACCCTACGACCCAGGTTCCTTCTCACAGCCATACTATCCAGGATTTTATCTCGAAGTGACCCTACTATCTAGGTTTCTTCTCATATCCCTACTATCCAGGCTTTCATCTCGAAGTAACCCTACGACCCAGGTTCCTTCTTATAAGCCCTACTATCCAGGATTTCATTTCGAAGTAACCTTACTATCTAGGTTCCTTCTTATAGCCCTACTATCCAGGGTTTCATTTTGAAGTAACCCTACGACCCAGGTCCCTTCTCATAACCTTAACATCCAGGTTTCTTCTCTCTTATCTCCATACAATAGTTTACAACACTGTAAGACCTGGACCCGACCAGATACAGTCGATTTCACATTCACCTAATAAGTCGTTGTGCAGCCTGGACCCTGACCAGATATGGAGTTTATTTCCACCTCCTTAATCAGGAGTTAATTCCCCAGTAGAGTAATGGACAACTGAAGCTCTTATACTCTATTTCCCAGGACACAAATCAACATTCCCCAATGAAGTCCTCCTCAACAGCAGGTACAGAGTTTCTCACAAAGGAATCTCTTATGCGATCGATATCTTTTTGGATGGCATATTTAAGCCCATCTCCAACGATTCTCTGTCAACTTCCAAATGGCATCTGTAAGCCCATTCCCGATATCACCAAATCAAGCATCACTTCATGCGAGTGCATATTTCTGGGCACTCTAGTGTTTAATCATCTTCCACCTTCAGATTATGAAAGGCAGACCAACCAATCTACATCCTCAGGTTTAAGAAGATTGAACAGGGTCAGCTGTTGCACCCTAAAAATTTCTCTCTCATTTTACTCAACACATACTCATTGAGGTCCTCAACTTGCATAAGGATGCCCAAGAGTTGACCAGACAAACTCTCTCCTAAGACAATGTACCTCAAACTAGGATTTCCATTTTTATCAAGATGTGTAAACTCCAAAGGTCCCAATGCCTTCCATGGTCCTAATATGTTCTCAATACCATCCATGTCAAATTTCAATCCTTGCACAAGAAGTTTGATCAGTCAATTGCTCAGATGCTTGAGAATCGACTGTATTAGGTCAAAAGTCAAATGTGGCCCACATACTGTCAAACTTTAAGATTTTTGGTCAACATCAACATTTTTAAGTGATATTCATCATTTGATCAAGGGTTGATCATGACTCCTCAAGGAATTCTCCTAATTCATCAAAACTCAAAAGTTGCTAAATTAGGGTTTCTCAGGAAAAGTCAACCAAACTTTGACCAAGAATAACTTTCTCATACTTTATCAGAAATTTCTCATCCAAGGATCATTTTGAAGAGGTTTCAATTCCCTACAATTCATATTCAACCTACAAGTTCAAAATATGTACTCATCAAAAGATATGAATTTCTACATTATAGGTCCTTTTGAAAAGTCAACAAAAACACCTTTTGGGTCAAAGCTTCTTACATGAACATGGAAGACCCAATTGAGATGATACCAAAAGGTTTGTTTATGGGACATCTTAAGCTTTCTAAAAAGTCAAAGAACACCTCTCTAGGGTTAAAATAGGAAGAGTTATTCCTTGTCAAAGTTGACCATTTTTGGAAAATTGCCAAAAAACAAAGTATGCCCAAAATTGTATTTTTTGGCAAATGGGCCTAACTTTTTATGTTTGCACCATACTTCCAACATGGTCCATGACCCAAACATCCTTCCACATGTTATTAGTCTTATTTATTTAATTTATTTTGATTTTTATCCTTTATAAATCAAATTAAATCAAATAAATCATCTAAGCAATAAAAGATTTCATTACAAATCTTTTTATCATCAATTGGCAATTAACAAAAGCTGGCAAGATCAAAACAAATCGTGGAAAGAGAGTAAAGATTGGATTTGTTCCAAAAATAAACAAAATAAAAAACTTTAAAAGAGAATATTTTGTCATCAAAGCATGGGATTTTCTCCAATTATGTTGACCTAGTATGCTACCATACATAAGGACATTGATTCCAAGGATGAAGGACACGAAGAGGCTGCCTAAAAACAAAGAACAAGGGTTTCAAAAATTGAAAAAAAGTGCAATTTCCCTAAGAGACGTTCCAGCCTCCTTCAATCAAAACCAAGCGTCCTATCATTATTCTGAGTATCCCAGCACCTCTTCTCATCCATCCCTGAAGGCCAAAGCACCTTGAATTGCCCTAGTCAGATCTTCCCACATTGGTAACTTTTTTTCTAAAACTCGTTCCATCCTTAATATAAGTATATTGTGCTTGCATATTCATACTATTGGCATTATTTATGAATTTTTTGACGTATCTCATGTGAGGAATAAGCCCAGAATCGCAAGACACCATTGCTAGGGCTTAGGCAGAAGCAAGCTTCCGATTTTGTGATACAGGAACTTTTAGGATGAATGGATACCACCATTGGATTCCTGGGGAAATTTTAAGGGGGCTAGGGTCTTTTTTATGCTTTGATCATATGTATTTTGCAGAATCGGCCTTGGGGTGTCACTAGAGAAGGTGACCGGAGCCGGTGGTTTGATTATTGCAAGAGGCGGTCAAAGCGTGCGTGGAAGTTCCTCGTGACCTCATTGGATGGGTTCAAACGAACTCCTCCTCTCTCCAAGTTTGATTGGTCCACTCAAACTCCCAGGGCCCCACAATGCACGCGTGTTTGGCTGAATCAGCATTAGATATCATTTTCATATTTTGTTGATTTTTGTTGTTTATATGAACAAGTTAATAAGCAGCGCAGAAGGTCAAGGGTGAATGGTTTGAGGCAAGAGTCCTGGGTTCGATCCCAGGCGTGTTGCTTTTTCATTTTTCTGATTATTGATTTGCAGATCCAGTGTATCTCAATACTTAACATCCATCAGTCGCCCCACTGATCCAGCCACTGGATTGTTGCCAACAAAGATCCAACATCCAGTATATGTAGTCATACAGTGAACCATCAGAAGGGAGCTACACTGGATTTGGCGCAGGAGTGGGCTTAGAAATTTTGGGCCTGGACAAATTCAGAAAGGCATCCCCCATTTGCTTCTCATACAGGCCCATTTTCTATCTTTTCTATTTTTATTTCTTTTTAATTATTCTTTAAATTATTTTCTTTTTACAAAATAACACAAAATCATGTTTTTTTTATTATTAACTCAAAATCACAAAAATCATAAAAATCTTTTTTTCATAAAATATTTTATTTTCTTTAATTAATTAGTTTAATTATTTAGGGCGACTTAATTGTTTTTTTTACATAATTTAAATTAATTAGAAATTAGGTTTTTAATTTGTACATAACTTAATTAATTTTCTCAACAAAAAAAATAAGAATAACCTAATTATTTTTTCAATTAGACTTTCAAGTTTTCTTTAATTCTCACATTTTAAATCGCCGCGCGCATTTTATTTCTTTTTATTATTATTGTAACTGTTTCGAGGTTGTAATAGTGATTACGGTTTAAACTTCCGCATTTTTATTTTCAATCCAAGATAATCATGTATCTGCAAAAGCCCTGTAATAGCGCAGGTCCTTTACCTTCTCGCTCTTATATTCTGCATGCTTGTATATAACTATTAGCAACTTAGGCGTGTATAACTAATGAATCAATCCTAGATCACTAAATTACAAGATAAATAACTTAAATCAAACAATTTTGCACACTCACACTCCTAGGGTTTGCCTCACTTGGTTGCCTCGGAAATTATGGTCGTGTCCCTCAAACGTAGAGATACTCTAGCAATGACCCACGATTCAAAATCGTCATAAAGATCATAGTCCCTACTTTTCCCTCGAGTTGCCTATGAATTAATCTTATGACGATAGTCCCTTCGAAATGCTAAGGTATCCTTACTTGTTGCCTTCAGAGACTCATTTCGTCCCTTCGAACGTCCCTTTAAAACTCTAACGACGGTGCTACCTATTCCTTAATAGTAGGATACCGCTGTCTAAAGGAAAATAAACAGACCTTTTTCGAGTAGGTAGATTAGTTCCTATGTACTTGCTCAAACAAACAAACTTTTTTTCACACAAACACTTTTCAAAAAAAATTTTGAAACAAACTTCGTCACACTCTTGAGGAATGATACAAGAGTCATCGCGAAGTAAAGACTTTTCAAAACAAGCACACACAAGAAATTTAAAAATGAGAAAGTACCTAAGAGCCCGTGGAAAACCATGGATAGAAAGGGTGCTAACACCTTCCCTTTCTATAATCTACCCCCCGTACTCAGAAATATTCTCGAAAAAGGTTTTTTCTGTTCTTTTTCCTTTTCCTTAGTTGGATGAAATAAAAGTCGGTGACGACTCTTTCTTACCGTGACATTTGCGAATACAAAATGCAAACCAGTATAACAGTCGGTTCTGCCACTGTATCACAGTATCACTCCATATTTTTATTTTCTTTCGCACAAGAAAATACTTGATATTTCGACATCTTTTCAATAAAACTTTTTCCACTTCAAGACAACCATACGATTTGAATTATAATTATCATTCTTATAATAAACATTCTTTTCATATGAACATGTGCTTAAACATCAAGTGAGCTTGCATGATGAGCATCCGATGAAAATTTGATTATCCCAAGGGATAAATTGCTTCAGGGATGTGTTGAAGCGCAGATCATTTTTGAAGACAATCTTGATTTGGGGAAGACCTTCTATTGACTCCGTTAAATAAAAGAAGACCAGTTTGAGAAATGATCTAAAGAAGATTGCAAAAGTTGATTGCCCAGAAGTCTCCGTTGAGTAATGGTGTATCATTTTCAGTTGGTCCCGAGGGACGAATTGCTTCAAGTATTAGTTTGAGCATGAAGTAAATCAATTTGACAAGTATGGTTGTGAACTAACCTACTTTAAAAACGTAAGTCGATTACCCTGAGGAGGTGTTGTCTTCAAAACTTTGAGTTTCTCATTTCTCTGTGAGCATGAGGCGAGGAAATGGTTTGTCGAGACTCTGTTAAGCAGGGGCAGTATATGTCAATGGTAGTACTCTGTTGAGAAGAAATAGAGGTATCTTAGAGTTTGAATACCCTAAGGGGCACAAAGAGCATGTTGACTACTCTACTGGGTAATGTTCATCCAATTTGAGACATTCAAGTCGAGATTCGATCCCTCAAAATGCAGTCAAACTAGGGCAGTTATGTATTTAACAACTCTCTCTGAGAATCCCATTGATCAGATGAGAATCAATTCAGAGTCTGAAAATGGAGGGGCATTCACTCAAGCATGTCTGAAACCGCTTCCAACTCTGGTTAGCCAGGAACCGTGTTCCAAAGTTCACAACACTGGGGTTGTTTATTTTGATGGTACAAATCTAAGAAAGTCCTGTCGAGGCAAGTTTTTTTTCAAAAGCCCTACAGACTGAGGCAAGGAATTATGCAGGGGCATTTTCTCCTCTTCAAGGGTTGATCCGATTAAGTCCATGCGCGTTCTAAACAATTTATGAATTTGAAGAGCATGTCGAAAGTTAGGATCGTTATGCCTTACTCGTCAAGGATATAAATCCATGTATTGGTGTTCCTTCATCAAAAGCCAGAGACCTAAATTTGGGTTGTTGGCATTTTTTGACAGAAGTCAGGATCATTATCTCTAGCCAATGTATTAAATTGTATTCCTCAGCAGGGTACGAGCAAGAGAACAAGAAGTGTGTGAGGTTGTTACCCATACAAGGTTCGTGATGGAAATGTTGTTTCTTAGGAGGACTCCTTTCCCCAGTAAAGGATCCGTTGCTACTTAACAAAGGTATGTGCGCTAAGGGGTTTCTCTTCAGAGATCTTCATTCCCCGGCGAAGCATTCCTCATTTCTCTATAGGATGAGAATGGATCTTCTCCCCAGAAATGTAGGAGTTGTTTGAAGTAAAGATGATTTCTTCTCAATGGACTACAATTTATTTTTTAATTATCCTCTGCAAAGTCCACTTTTCATTGTCATTCCTCCTCGAAGTTGACATGATGAATTGCAATCTTGCATCATAGTTTTTATCCAATGGTCGGTAGTTCAAACTGTTTATTCCTCAATAGAGGTTACCATTCCACACATGGGGCATGTTGTTGGAATTTCCTTTGTTGCAGGTACTGTTGGTCTTTTGTGACAAGAAAGGTACCAATAAATGAGAAAAGAAAGGCTTGGTTATGACCAACATGAATTTCCTATTGGAAGTATTTTTTTCTTAGAACAAAATCTTGTATCTCCAGTAAAGGTGTACTCTCGCCCAGACAGAATACCTTATCTCTAGTGAAAGCATACCCCTACATAATCCCCATTGAAGTCGGTGTTCTTGACAAGGGTTTGTTTAAGACCGTGTCCCTTCCAGAGGGTTGATCTCCAAATAAGTGTATTTCAGCGTGATTCTATACAATCTTCTTCTTCAGTGTAGTCTACTCTTTTTGAAGAGTCTGGGAAGGATTATTTCATTGGACTGGATACCTTTGTTATATTCCCTTGAAGTATATACCCTACGTCTCTGTGGTCGATATTTATCTCCCTAACGAGGTTGTCGTTCGTCGTCCCCATGAAGTTCATATCTTTTCTACCTAGTGAAGTTTGCCACTGTCCGGTTTTCTTGAAGAGATGTTTGATAAGAATGATTATTATGCCCCATTGGAGCAAGTCTCACGTTTTTCTAGAGCGGTGTGCATAGACGAATGTCTCTTAGGGCTCTTTTATCCCTAATGATAGAGTATTGTTGAGATATTTCCTAAGTGGAGTTCTGAACCTCAAGCTTATGGTTCAAAGATTCCCTCTTCTTCCCCAAGTGAAGATTGTTACCCCCCAGTGGTAGTATCCCCAGTGTGGTCTAGGTAGAATTCTTTTATTTAAGAATTCTATGATTCCCCAGTCGAAGTCACTTTCATTAAGTACTTACATCAGAAGGTCCCAATTCCCAGCAAGGTTCTCTCTATCCCTAGAAAGAGATGTTGGATATGTTCCCCAGGAAGTTAAGAGTTGGATCAGAGTTCAAAATTTTCTCTTAACTACAATTTATTTTCTACAGTATTTTCCCCAGGAAGTCACTTCCCCAGTGATATCATTCTTCACAGGTCGGTGGTTCTGAATCTCATTTCCTAATTGAAGTTCAGAGGGATTTTTCTCTATAGACACTACTAAAAAAAAGACATTTGAGAAAAGGTTTTTACATCGGGTATCAAAATATATGATGTAAAAAATACAATTAACAAACTTTTTACATCAGGTATTTATTTGCAATGATATAAAAAATATGAAAAAAAATATATTTCGCTACCTATTACATCGGGCAAACGCATCCACCGATGTAAAAAGTTTTCAGAAAAAAATACGGTGGCATTTTTGTAAATAAGAAACAAGGTAGTAGAAATATTAATAAAAAACATGCAACATATTACATCAGTTGACTAAAAACCGATGTAATATCTTCACAACAGATATTAATATAAAAAATAAATTAAAGAATAAATTAATTTTTTTACAACTTATTACATCGGGTATTACAATGCACCGATGTAATAGCCATCCAACCCTAACAGGGAAAATAAACTTTCAGGAACCGGTTCCTACCTAACAGGGAACCGGGTTCCAAACTTGTTCAAAAATCACTTCCCTGGAATTTGTACCAGGAACCGGGTTGTACCTATAGGGGAACCGGTTCCTGCGTGTTATTTTTGAATTCTGGGTTGTAAAAAAAAAAAAGCTTGCCAACCCTTACATCGGGTATTACAATGCACCGATGTAATAGCCATCCAACCCTTACATCGGGTATTACAATGCACCGATGTAATAGGTGCCAAACCCTTATTTACCAAACATTTCCCAAACAGTAGAAAAATTACAACTCCATTTTCCCTTGTTCGTGTTTCCGATTCTGGTCGCTTCCGATTCCGATTCCGTCTTCCTCAACCCCGCCCGATTCCGATTGCCACCGCGACTGCCTTATGCCCGCCCGATTCCGATTCAGTAATATTCTTTGACCGCCGTTTCGGCCGCCGTTTCCGGTCTTCCTCTTCGACCGCCGTTTCCGGTCATCCTCTTCGACCGCGGTGGTTTCCGTTCGTGTTTCCGCCGTTTCTGGTCGTTGTCTTCGACCGCGGTGGTTCTGTTCGTTCGTGTTTCATCGTTTTCGACCGCCATTGATGATGATTTTTGTTGTGAATTTTCAGATTTGTTTGATGAACATAGATGATTTTGCAGATTTTTACGGTGGTTCTATTTAGTTAGTTATAACCAACAATATTTTTCACTTTGGACTTGGTATTGTTTTTGTGATAGAATTATTCTATTTCAATATAGATACAAGTCTTTGGATCTATCTGATGATATCGTAGAAGATGATGAAGAGGAGTTCATTAAAGGCTTCTTTCAGAGTCTCACACTTAGTATACAGGTTTGGTCTGCTATTTTTCTTGGTCTCATTAGTTATAGGTATTGCACTATTCTCTATCTGGTCAGCCTTCTTCAGCTTCTTTAGTGTTTTTCAAACATGTATTCAAACATGTATGTTCAAATCTAAAACTCTTAAAATATAGCATTTTGTTACAATACGGACTTAGAAGTGACTGGGTTAAAGCATAAGAAAGTGACTGGGCTAAAGCATAAAGAATATAGGAAATTTAAAAGTGACTGGACTTAGTATTGAAGGTTGGCTTACATATGATGTGTTAGTAATGCATTGCGTTTGACCTTTATTACATGAAATAATATTTGACATTTGCTTACAGATTGAGTTGGAAAAATATAGAGATAATGATTCGGCTGTCTTTGAAGCAATGAGTTAAGAAATACTTCTCTTTTGCAATGTAATTGGTGTTGAATAAGTTTTATAGATTCCAGATGTAGGTTGCTGATATGTTCCATCTTTTGTTCAGATATAGGATTGAACAAGAACCTGGCATTGAAATAAATCAAATTCCGCCACACATGATTAATTATGGTGAGAGATACAGGAGATGAGAAATGTTATATACAAACAGTTAACTTATGAACTTTTGTACTTTTTGTGCCTTATATGAGTAGGTGCATGATTTGCATTTCAACTCTCATGATTCAAATAATCATTATGTAATTTAATTTTCATTTTTTACTTGGTCTTATTTATTTCTGGTTTATGCAATTGGGATGGCAGGTCACAGAAGTGAGCCCAAAGGTGAGACTGGTGGTTAGAATGAAGGAAGTAATTGCGATATAGCAGAAGCAATTGCGATACAGAAATTTGATTAATGATAAAGTCTCAAATGAAAGCCAAGATGCTGCAGAAGGTGAACATACTACTCTTATTGTGTATCCTTTTTGTTATCTTTTTTCATTTTCATTAGTAGCAATTCTAATATAATATTCATTTCAACTTGAGTCACATTGTGAAATCAATTACATGTTTTTAGAAACAATAATATGGAGGACATAGTGTGATGGACCTAGTAGTGAATTGTGATAAAGGTGATGGATTTATATCCGGAAAATCTGTACTGGTTCGCTGGGAACCGGTTCCGACCCAGGAAGAACCCGGTTCCTAGTGAAAGTTATAACCCAGAATTTAAAAATAACACGCAGGAACCGGTTCCCATATAGGTACAACCTGGTTCCTGGTACAAATTCCAGGGAAGTGATTTTTGAACAAGTTTGGAACCCGGTTCCCTGTTAGGTAGGAACCGGTTCCTGAAAGTTTATTTTCAAAAATGTGCATAATAACTGTTTCTTACATCGGTTCATATATTATAACCGATGTAAAAAAGGCACTTTTTACATCGGGTATTACTTCCAACCGATGTAAAAAACTGGATCAATTTTTTAAAAAATGTGCATAATAACAGGTTATTACATCGGTTCTGATATTATAACCGATGTAAAAAAGGGACTTTTTACATCGGTCCCAGAACCGATTTAAAAAGTCCCTGATTTACTATATCGCCTGACTTTACATCGGACCCAGAACCGATGTAAAAATTCAATTTCACCCGATGTAAAAAGTCATTTCTGCACTAGTGAGAAGTTCAGATGTGTAAATATAATCATTCGAAAGCTCCTGGTCTTCTCAGCAGCCTATTATTGACGTGCTTTCCACAGTGCATTGCTAAACATGCATCATTATATTGCATCTATAAAAATGTGTATAATTTCCATTGTATGGAGCATTACGCTATAAAAAAAATTCAAACATGCATTAAGGTATAAGCTAATTATGTTTACTTGCAGTTTCTAGAATTGCTATGCGCTCATATTTGAATTATCTTCATAGCAAGCATCTAGGGTGATCCTTTCACGTTTCCCTAGTGGAGTTTATTTGGTTTACCACCATTGGGGTCTTTGGTGATTTCCATTTCCCCAACTATTTGTGGTTTTCCCTTGCCCTTTAAAGCCCTTGGTTATTTTTACCCGTGTTTGCCTTGTCTTCTGAGTTCGACTAAGAGTCGGTGTATAACCTTTCTTATTTCTCGAGTATTTAAGTATCCATGCTTGTTGTGTGGTAATTCAGATAATTGCCACTCTTGAAGAATTACACCCCGTTTATGGCCTGAGAGATATTATAGTTCTTGCACATTTGCAACCTAGAAAAAGCCCAACGTGTTTTGGCCATCCTTGTTAGAGTCTCATTCGGCTGGTCTCTTTCTCTTATAGAATTCATATTCGACCGGTGCTCTCTAAAGGTCCTGCTTAGTCGTTTTCTTGCCTTTGGTATCTACACTAGTCGGGTTCTCCTTCTGTTAGCTTAGCTAACCTTCTCTATTAAGAGTCCTTTAGTGTCTCTTTAAAATTTTGTCTAGCATCCTTGGTTAGGTGAATGCATCCTTTCTTGTTGGGGCTTTCTCCGGTTAGTATCTTTCTTGTGTTCTCTACTAATTCCGAACATTTGTTTCTTGATGCCCAATTTTGCTTTTTTTGTGTCTAACTCTGACCAAACATGCATATCTTTATCCCATGTGAGTTCGCTATTGATCGGTGTTCTTTTCTTAGGAATCTACCTTCGACATAGTATTCCTTGATGAAGATTCCCCTTCGGCTGGTTTCTTTATTTTTAAGTCCACCTTCGGCTAACACCCTTTAAATCCACTTTCGGTTGGTACCTTTTGTTAAGAGTCCCCTTCGGCTGTTCTCTTTTCATTATAAGTTTTCCTTTGATTGGCGTTCTTTCCCCATGAATCTACCTTCGGCATAATATTCCTTGTTAAAGATTCCCCTTTGGTTGGTTTCTTTATCTTGAAGTCCACCTTCAGATGGCACCCCTTAAATCCACCTTCAGTTGGTATCAATTTTTAGGTGTCCCCTTCGGTTGGTCTATTTTGTTTGTAAGTTATCCATTTAACAACATTTTACCCCTTTAAATCCACCTTCAGCTTATACCATTTGTTCGGAGTCCCCTTCGACCGGTCTCTTTTCTTTGTAAGTTCGCCCTTGATCGACATTCTTTCCACTTTAAATCCACCTTCGGCTGGTACCATTTGTTAGGAGTCCCCTTCGGATGGTCTCTTTTCTTTGTAAGTCCGCCTTCAATCGACGTTCTATTCAGAGTCAATGTCCATTTGTATCCCCAGTAAGTTCTGCTTCAATTGGTGTTCCTTCATTAGAGCCTTCTTCGGTCTGTCTCTTTCTTGTATATGTCTAACTCTGGCCTGACATATATCTCCATTATCTTTGTTAAGAGTCGACATTTGGCAAGTCTTCTTTTCAATGTGGAGTTCTCCTTTGACCGATGTTAATTTCTTAGGAGTCTACCTTCGGCTTAGCCTCTTTGATTGATTCGCCTTTGTGGAGGCATCCTTTATTAAGAGTCTACTTTGGTCAGTCTCTTTCTTATATGTGTCTAACCCTAACCAGACATGTATATTTTATCCCCAGTTCGCCTTCAACCAGTGTTCTTTCTCCAGGAGTTTATCTTCAGTTAGTATTCCTTATTGGCGCCTTCTTCAATTGGTCTCTTCCTTGTTTGTATATGTCTAATTTTACCTGTCATGTACCCAATATCTTCCATATGTCCTCTACCAACTTAGGGCATGTTTATTTGATATCTGACATATTTGTCCTTTCTTCCGAACATATATTATTGGCATCTTTGATAGGGCTTTCTGCGGTTAGTCTCTGTCGTATGTTCGCTACCAACTCCGAACATATATTCATGACATCTTTGTTAAGAGTCTACCTCTGGCTAGTCTCTTCTATTTTTATGTCTTCCCTCGGCCTGACAAACATTCAACTCTCAGGTTGTCATATTTGTTTCTTCTCTGATTCCTAAATCATGAGTATGTCAGACTTGTTTCTTCTCTGACTTCTGGATCGCAAGTTTTCCAGTTTTATTCTTCTCTAGTCTCTGAGTCGCAAGTTTCCAACCCCGACTTAAAGATTATCAACTATAGTTCCTCAACAATCATTTGTTTAACTTCTGTTCATCTTTTCTGGTGTCTTTCATTCATGAATCTTCACCATAACTGTCCTCTGCATCGTACACGAGAGGTGTTATTATCCAGTAGAGTTCATATTCACCTTTCTCTAGTACGCTTGGTTAAGCATCGCTTCCACCTTTCGTTTGCATTGGTAGATAGGTAACATAACTTATTTTTCCTCTATGGAAATCTTTCGGAAATATCAAATCATTACCCGCCAAAGCTTGTTAGTGGAGGCATCCAATGAAAAAAATCATAAATATTGCTCATGTTCTTCGTAGTGCAAATTTTCAGGTTCTTTTAGTATTTAATCTTCTTCTACCTTGAAAGTTAGAAAGTCTAGCGCCAATCTCACCTTCAGGTTAACGATGATTAAATAGGTGCAGCTCTTGCACCCTAAAATTTTCCCTCCTTATTTCTGTTAACTGGATTGGGCTCTTGCGTTCATCTGCTTATATTCCATTAGGTCACTATCATAGCATACTTTCTTATTCAATAAAGCATTTGAGTTTCAAAAGATTAGTGATTGTGCAAACTAGGGTTTTTAACCAATGCCATGATCTAACTAATTTTTCAAGCGTAAGATTATCTCATGGTTTCCCACTTATCTTAAAGCATTTGTATGTGGTTTATTAATCTTCACATTTTGTCAGAAAACTGGGATTGATTGAATAAGAAGAAATTTGAGTGTGTATGGGCAAAAGTCAACAAAAAGTCAAAGGTTGACCAAATGGGATTTTTGGTCAAGATTATTGTCAAAAGTTAAAATATGAGAAAAGGTGATCATTTGTTGAGAAAATTCAAAAGAATTGGTCAAAATTGAGATTTCTTGCATTTTAAGTAATCTTGGACTTAGAAAATTTTCTAAGTTTTAAGAACATTTGTGTTCATAATGTCATCTTGTCAACTCTCTATCTCCTTCATTCATGGTTGAAAATTTTCAAAATTTATGATCATTATAAAGAGGACATTTCATACTTCATTTTTGTCCTTGAAGACCTATCTCTAAAAAGTTCATGGATTTTGAGTTATGAAGTTTGGAAGATGAGTGTTCATAAAAGACGGAATGTTGGACACTTATTATAATTGCAGAATTTTTAGAGTGTTCAAGTGTCTGTCTTTAAGACAAAATTCATGATGATCTAGGCATCTTTGTAGAAGGAATGAAATTCATTTGGGCATTGGATCAAAAGTTATAAGTGGATGAAGTTTCTATCTCAAGTTAGAACCATTTCAAGTAATTTCATAATTCTACCAAGTGCTTTAATGTGATCAAATAGATGACTTTGAGCTACATTCCATGTGATTCAAGGCTTTGGTTCAAGAAATATGTAATTACAAAATTGTTTAGATTGTTACATCCTACCCTATTGTAGAAGGAACCGGGGGAAAATTCCCAAGGAATTAGAAGATATAAGGTCATGAAGTAGTGACTGCAAGGTGTTCGATTAAATGACACCTTGAAATTATGGAGAGTTTGCTCAGAGGGTCAAGGCATGACTTGAGCGAGGATTTCCATAGTGATATGGGTTTTTATTCATAAGTCTCCCAACAACGAGACTACTCTATCAATTTTCCTCTTCCAATGGGTACCAAACTTGTGATATTTGGATGCTTGATTATAAATATAGAAAATCACAAAGAGGGCATCATGGCCACATATCTGGTAGCATACTTGGATGGATTTTCACATTAGGACGCATAGGTTGACATATCATTTGGATATAAAGCTATAATAAGAGCATGTTGCAGGTTTTTACTCAATTTGGCCATGCAATAACTCATGATGCATGCATAGTTGCGAGAGCTTGCTTAAAATGAAATGATAAAACTTTTTAAGCTAAGTCTAAAGGGGGAACCCCATAAGTTGCAATGGCGATTCCGCATTGAATCAAAAAACAAGAACAACACTCCTTGCACTGCAGTACTCGTGGACTACACTCTCTATTCTTGCTCTCTTCATTTTTTACTCAACAAGCTTGAGAGAATGGATATCACATGCACCTAAGCTTATAAAGAAAGAGTTCATAACCATTTTCTATTAGAGGTCAGGGACACCATAACAGAATCTCATTGTATCACTCTCTGACATCACTCTCTTTGTCTTTCATTTATCACCATCTTCAATCTCTCACGCTCATTCTTTTCCTTCTAACAAACTTTCTCTTCTACATTCTTCAAGAAACTCAAACTCTCTCTTTTTCATTCATCATCATCACCAATAACCTCTCTCTCTCTCTCCCTCTCTCAAGACTTCACCTCTGCAACAAGATCCGTGGCAATTATGTCTTGAACTTGAGCAAGATTCGTGATTTATGGGGCTCTCACGAAGCATCATAGGATATTGGAGAAGATGTAGAGTTATCTTCAAATAGCACGCGCTTGATCTTCGTTCAAGTAAATCTTAAATATTCCCTTGCAACCTCAATATGGGTAGAACGTCCATGATAGTAGTTTATAATTTATACCTATGAGTTCCATGGAAGACGAAATGGCATTATCTTTAAGACACGAATAGGTTGCGTTCATGAAATTTCAGTTTGAGTTTTAGACGTCACGTCAAGATTTCATGAAGTTAGAGTAAGATTTAGTGGATTATGAGTTCATATCTGTGATCACCATGTTTTTTCGCTCAAGGCGATGCCCTCGATTTCCATTTTCTGGCCATTTGTTCTCGCCGGAGAAGACGACCGGATTTTGACTCCGGCGTCCCTGTTCACGAAAACCCTAGGCGTGTTTGTTGTTGATTGGCCCATGTTAAAATCTATCAACCAATCATATTTCATGAGTTTATTAATATTTCTTTTATTTGGATAATTCAAGTACGACTGTAAAGGCGTGATTGGTTAGAAATAATTTTTGTCTGTTAGTAACTTAAACTGAATTGGACCTATTGATGATAACATGTTGTCTGGTGTTTAAGAGGAAAAAAAAATCAGAAATGATGAAATAAGGTGTTTACTATTCAACTCTTTTTGTTTGGATGAACACAAATGAATGAGCCATAGTGCTATGGGCCTGGACCTAAAAGGCTTCACTATTCGCAACTCCCTGTGAACGGGCCTAAGAGCCTATTTCTATTGCTTTTAGTTCAAAAACAACATTACTAATACACCTCCCAACGTTATTGTTTTGCAATTTTGATATTTGTTCAATTTTACTCTCGATTTTGATTTTTGGACACATAAAACAAACCTGAACAAATACATTTCTGACTTCTTAGTATCTTAGAAAAATTTTCATATTTTTTGGGATTTTTTAAAATAATTTTTCAATCCTTTTTTAACAGTTTTTTTTATCAACACATTGAGAAGTGATTTTTGTGGGATTCCTTGCACGATTTAGTGCAATTTTTTATTGTTTCTCGACATATAAAATCCACAAAAGTATGATTCTGATTCTTTTATGTCTTAGGTACTTTTAGATTATTTTTCCATATTTTTACAATTTGATTTATATTTTCGTTTAAATCCTTTTTGTGAAGGTATGCTATTTCACATGGTTTTTCATCAAGGCTAATGTTTGATGATGGTTGCTCACTATTTTGAACCGATCTTTTTACCATAGTCGGGGACCTATATGTCCATGGTTTATATATTAAATTGGTTTTTTATGGAGAGTTGAACCATTTTTTCAATTAGTTTTAGGAGCCTCGATGCGTGCCTAATCAAAAATCCAAGTCTTTGTCATTGATTGAATTTTTAGCTTGCATTTATGAACTAGCCTTAGTTTCTTTTTGTGATATGATTACTTGTACTTGATTATTCTTTCTTGTTTCTACTAATCCTTTTGTGACATGTGCAAGGTACACTGCGAGAAGCCTTCGATCACGTAACTTAGTGTTGGTTATTTGATCGAAAAGCATTCTATTTGATGATTCACTTCAGATGCGATTCATTATTATTTCTTATTTCATAAGAGATATACATATTGCATATTGCTTGTGTCTTTTTCTGGGTTGTGAATTCTTGTGCAGGTGTATTGTTGGTGATGTGGATGCTTCCGATGCGCGCATTGTGCATGTGATTTATTTTCACATTACCGATTTCTGACTATTCTCTTATTGTTGATGCTAGTTTGCTCAAAATTCTTCGGATTTCATATATTCCTGCTTGCTTGCTATGGATTGTTATCCGTTTGGTATTCTCTTTTCTTCTTTACTACTATCGCGCTTTACGGTTTTCTGATGCCATGAGAAGTAGGAATAGAGATGTATGATGGGGACTTTTGTTGCTGATCATGTCAGGAACCCCTCTGATTTATTTAAAGACATGTTTAAGGAAATTCTGCATATGTGTGCTACTTGTGTGTGTTTTGTTTAAAACCTACCTCAAAGTAGGCATTTTTTGTTGTGTGTTTACGTTTGTGCCCAAAGACCTCAAAAGAGGTGGCCCATTCCCATTCCCCATTGATAAGTACTCAAAAGAAGGCAAGACGAAAAGGGTTTGCAATCAACCCCACCATTTCTTGTTTGTGTCATCCTTAGCTCGCGTTGTACGCTGATACTTTGGAGTGTGTTTACTCTTGTTATCGAGTTGTCAATTGGAAAAGGGATTTGTAATCAATCCCCCATATTTTGTCTTAAGCTCACATCTAACGATGTTGATGCTTCATGTTTTTCCCTCCCCTTACTCTTCTTGCCTAGTAATACGGTACCATTGTATAGACGTTTTATTCCCACAACTAGCTTGTTTGCCTCAATTGATATAACCCCTTGGCTAAAGCTTCCCATATCCTATTCCGCTTGTTTTCCTCGGTTGATATGACCCTTTGGCTAAAGCTTTCCCTTATCTCCTGCATCGATTCATGATATCTTGGTTAGGCCTCTTTGACTTGAGTTATTGTGCGCTACTAATGACATTTGTGTGCTCTCTTGAACTTGTAGATTACTTGCTTTCCATCCTTGTGTGCATGTTTTCTTAGGTTGTGAACCTCTGGCATGTTCCTTTAGGAGTTATTGATTAACCCTTTGGTGGTGATTTGAGATAGACATAGGTTTAGGTTGTGAACATTTTCTATGTTCCTTTAGGAGTTCTTGATTCATCCTTTGGTGGTGATTTGAGATAGACACTAGGATTGTAATCCATGAATGGTAACGTAGGGTAGATATTTCCCTTTCATAACTCAACCTTAGGCTTAATTTTTTTATGATAACATTAGGGATTAGATTCTAGATATTCTCCCCGAGATGTTTTTCTTTCTTTTACATCCTTGCATTAAGACTAAAACCTTTTTATTGGCAAATGCATAAAACATCTAACAACTTTAAAATCCTCTTTTAAGATAAAAAACATCAACCAATGCAAACTCTTTTTTTGCCTTTGGGCTTTTCTTTCAAACTTTTCAAAAAGGACATGTTAATTCACTTCTATGCTGGCGCATGAGTCTCCAAAGGATGAGTTGCGGCATAATGCAAAATTAATATTGTACATTAAAAAGAAAAAAACAAACTAAAACATGTGAGCCAAACTACAGTGCTCTGATTCCTTAAAACAGATACGTAGGCATCTGGTCATGGGGCTCAGTCGAGCGAGCTTTGTAAATATTTCCTTCTTTCCTCATGTTTTCTCCTTTTGCATGCATTCCCTCTTTGCATTTTTCTTTTAGCTCGTAAGCTTAGACTTTAACACACCCTTTGATTAGAACAACAAGAGTGGATACCATAGAGTACTACAAGAAGGTGGGGTGCTCATAACTTCCCCTCGCGTAATAGACTCCCTTACCCGATCTCTTAGTCGTTTGGTCGTGATTTCACCCTTCTCAAGTTTACTCGATGTTTACCTTTTCCCTCTGATGGGATAAAAAGCATTCGATGGTGACTTTATTGATTTAATCTTGATGATTTTTTCAGCCGGTTGTTTCACCATGATAAAAGAAGGAAAGCACTCGAGTTTGAGAAAAGAGATCATGTGTTTCTTTGGGTTACTCCAGTAACGTTGTTGGTCCTGCGTTTAAGCTACGTAAGTTAACACCAAATTTTATTGGTCCTTATCAAATTTCAGAGAAGGTAGGTGAAATGGCTTATCAGATTGTGGTGCCACCGTCGCTTGCTAATCTTCATGATGTATTTCATGTGTCTCAGTTGAGGAGATACATTGCAGATCTGTCCCATGTGGTCCAATTAGATGATGTACAGGTAAGAGATAATATGACAATGGAGACAACACCTATGCGAATAGAGGATCGAGAGTTCAAAACTTTTTGGTAAAGAGATTGCTTTGGTGAAGGTAGCTTGAGAAGGAACGCCGAGTGGAAACGTGACCTCGGAACCCGAGAGTCATATGAGGGAATCTTATCCTGAGTTGTTTGTTTGAGGTAATTTGCGAGGAAGGCAATATTTTAAGTGGGGGAGAGTTGTAACACCCCGATTTTAATTTATTAATTATTTATTAGCTATTTATTTTTTAATTATTATATGATATAGTAATTAATTAGATTGTGTGATTTTGTAAATATATGAATTATTTGAATTAATTGGGTTATATGTGTACTAAGTGTGAGAATATCTTTATAAATTAACTAGGCCTTAGTATGATTGGTTAGTGTGAGAATGGACATTAAGCCCATTATTGAAATAAGAGTTAGTAAGAGTTTTGTAAAACAACGAGAAATAAAATTAGAAAGAAAGAAACAAGAGAAGAGAAGAAAGAGAAAAGGTAGAAAGAGAAGAGAAGAGGGAAGATCTTGGATAATAAGTGAAAATCAAATCAAATCTTCAAATGCCAGAACTCCCAAAACAATGACAACTCAAGCCAAGAAAGGAAAGAAAATATGAAGTTTCATACTCCTGTTACGGGCCATAATATGCATTATGGGCACCCGTAACAGGCCCCTGGTATTTTGTACTGGGAGCTGAGACAAAGACGTTAAATCATGGACTCCATTACGGGTCGTAACATGCGTAACAGACACCCGTAATAGAGTTCTGGTTTTTGTACTGGAGCTTTCCGACTTTTTCACTTTTCTTCGGTTTTCATTTGATTTGATTTGATTTCCTTTTCCTCCAGTATGATCATAGAGACCTGAAAATTGTAAAAACACAATACGAAGGCATAAAATATAGAAAACATAAACAAAATATAACTAAAATGCGACTAAAACTAAATCATAAAACGTTATAAAACACACTTATAAAATTCCTCCAAACTTAAATTGTTGCTTGTCCTCAAGCAACGTAGCTTATAAAGAAGATTTTTATATCAAGAAAAATATCAGGAGAAAGAGTTCATGGAAGAGAAAGGAAATTGGTACTTAGACGTGAGTCTTTGTTCAAAAAGGATAAGGGTTAGTTCTTTCGGTATTATCCGACTCAAATAGTTTTTACAAGAACATAAACCATGGTGAAACCATGAACCTAAACTTCCTTACTCTGACACCTCTTCGACTATGCATTGTACTTAAATCTTGTCTCTGATTTTTCTCCCTTTTCATTAGGACAATCAAATTAAGGAAATGGAAGTTATAATAATCATCACATGTACAAGGTTAACTGATAATTTTTCATTTATGCAAAATTTGTTATCCATTGATGAAATTTTCAAAGCCTTTTTAAGCTTGTATATTGTCCTTTATTTAGGACGACGTTTGGGGATCAACTTCTGTTGGGCTGAACAACCGGGTGAGAGTTATCCGACTTCGAGAGCTAGTTTCCTTTTACTTCCTTTTCATCTTTTGATGTTGACAAAATTTTCAAGACTTTTGTAAGTTTAAATATTGTCCCCAGAAACGGTGCCAAAAATATGACACCCTGCAAGTGTACGACTGGGCAAAGTAGTAAAAGATTATTGAACCACAAGGACCAATGGTTAAGTACCGAACTCTGTATTATTGTTGTATATCTAGAGCAATTGTAATTTGGTGTTTTAGGAACAACTTAAGTGAAAAAGCACTTAGGTAAAAATAGCTTATTTAAAAAGCACTTCTGGAAAATAACTTAAATAAAATTAAAATAAAACAAAAGGAACTTAGGGTCATGATCCTTACTTAAACTTTTCTATATAAGCTGATCACTTCTAGCACGAGGTCTTTTTACACAAATTATAGAAAATAGATAAATATGGACAACACCTGTTTTCGCCAGCATATTCTTCTACCTTTGATAAATAAGTCGCTCGCCGGCTTTCGCTCGCGCATAATTATTTATCAAAGACCGTTACTTTTTCCCAACTATAAAAATGGAACATTTATCAATTTCATTTGAGCACTTTGCGTCATCAAACTTAATTGTTTAAAAACCTGTTATCGGGTACCGATGCACGTCCTTTTAGATCACGATCGGTACCTGTGAACTCTTTTACTTTCGTAACAAGGGTTGAAAATAAAAACTCAGGTTCTATAATAATAGTGAAAATAGTTTCTTGTAATCGATAGCGATGGATCATACAAATTGTCATGAGATAAGTCTCATGATCCCTAATCCATAAAGAACTATTCACTCATGGTATGGAATAACACAACAAACACTATATTTAATTCAGAAAAAATAATAAATGATAAAATAATAAGGCAATGACTAAATAACCTGAATAAATAAAACATCTTTATCCAATTCTCCAATGGAGACTTGAGTTACAGAGCGTGAAAATAAAATTGGAATATAAAACTGGATAAAAACTCCATGATTTAAACTCAAGACTAATTGTGACTTTTATAGCCAAATCTAAATATGGAATAAAATCTTTGTGATCAATAACCATTAAAATAGGAAATATCTCAAAATAATGCCCATAAAGACCAGAATCAGCCTAATTTGGAATGCACAAAAATCCTAAAACAACAATTAATCGAACCGAAAAATGAATCAAAAATAATGACATTTAGCCTGCCTGTTACAAGTCGTAACACACATTACAAGCACCCGTAACAGGCCTCTGGTAATTTGGTCTGGGCGCGCATAAGGGAAGCGTAAGCTGCACTCCTATTATGGGTCGTAGCATGCGTTACAGGCACCCTTAATTGGCCCGAGAAATTTGTGCTAGGGCGTAAAAATCAGGGCCTTCAGACCGGGGTCCATTACGGGCCATTACACGTGTTACGGGCACCCGTAATGGAGCTCTAGTTTTAGTACTTGAGATTTTTGACTTTTGTATTTTTCTTCGCCTTTCATCTGATTTTATCTCCTTTCCTTCCGGTATGATCATAGAGGCCTGAAAAATGCAAAAACATAATATCAAGGCATAAAATGTAGAAAAGGGGAAGACTTATAAAAAAAATACAATGAAAATGCGAATAAACCAAATCATAAAACGGTATAAAACACACTTATCAAATTCCCCAAAACTTAAATTGTTGCTTGTCCTCAAGAAACATAGCTCACAAAGCGTATTTTTGGACTAAGCAAATTATCAGGAGAAAGAGTTCATGAAAGAGAAAGCTAACCAGTATTCATACGTGAGCTTTTGTTCAAAAAGGCTAAGGGTTAGTTCTTACGGTCTCATCTGACTCCAAGAGTATTTACAATAACATAAACCAAGGTGAAACCATGGACCTAAGCTTCCCTACTCGGATACCTCTTTGACTATGCATTATACTTAAGTCTTGATTCCAATTTTTGTCCCCTTTCAGTCGGACAATTAAATTAAGGCAGTGGAAGTTATAATAATCATCACATGCGCAGAGTTAATTGAGAAACTTTTCATTTATGCAACATTTGTTATCCATCAATGAAAATTTCAAAACCTTTTCAAGTTTGTATATTGTCCTTTATTTAGGACGACGTTTGGGGTTCAACCACCGTTGGGTTGAATAACCGGGTGAGGGTTACCGACTTAGAGGGCTGATTTCCTTTTACCACCTTTTTATCATTTTGGTGTTGACGAAATTTTCAAAAGTTTTGCAAGTTTATATATTGTCCTCTACTTAGGACGACGTTGGGGATCAACCCTTTTCGATTTCCTTTTACTGCCTTTTTGTCTTTTTGATATTATTTTTCTCTTTGTTTCTCAATCAACCATACATGCATGCAAATCTAATTTATACCATATTGTCAAATTAAACTAATTGGGGGGGGGGGGGGGGGTACTTCTCAGGGTCAAAGCACTATGGTACAATTCTACATGTCCGACACGTATCACTTTTGGGGAAAATCAGACTGTTCAAGTAAAAACCCTTTTTATTAAACTTTTTCGGTTTTCCTAACCTCAACCTTTCAGTCCTCTAACTGTATATACTTTCTTGGTAAAATAGTGAGAAGTGGTAATTTTAAGAAAAAAAGAAGAAAAACGAACACACAAAGATAAAAAAATAAAAGTAGAAGCAAAGTAAAAGGACCCCCCTCAAACTTGAACTAAATATTGTCCTTAAAATTTTTGTGCAAGCGAGGCGGGGTAACACTCACAAGATCCTCACTCGAGAGGTGTAAAGTGATCTTTCAACTTTTTCAACTTCATCACCTTTTCATGCTCATTCTTTGTGATCCTTTTTATTAGTTGAAAACAAAAACACACAAACAAGAAAATAGATTAGCAACAAAAAGCGTGGGTTTCCTCCCACGTAGTTCTTTGTTTAACGTCGCATGGATCAACGATTCATGAGTGTAAGCACTCAAGATGGTTATTTAAAAAATTATTCTTTAACCTTATGTTTCCATGTCCACTTATCAAGCCATCTCCTGTATCCCTCACCCTTCTTTTTCTTTCTTTTATGGGATGGTTCATATTTTTGAACTTGTGGGGGTGGTTCTGATTAATCATTTGTATAATTCTTTCAGTTATGTATTTAATCCTTTCATCTCCCTTATCAAGAGTCAACTTTCCCTTCTCAAAATTAGTAACTTCCCCAGTTTCATGGTCCTCTAATTTTATCCTTTTAGGCATGACCTTAGAAAAAGGTATGTTGGTGTGGATATTTTCCAATATCTCCACATACCTTTTGGGTTGGGAATGAAATCCTCATAACATTTCGAGGTTGGATTTTTTGGAATCTCGTTGTTCCTCATAATACTGGGAGTGGTTATCATAAAGAAAAAGCGCGTTATCCATCTACCCTGGGTTGTAGGCATATAAACAGGAGTCTTCCTGGTAATTGTTCGCAAAATTGATCATGTTGTACCCCAAAATTTTCCCTCTCATTTTATTCAAGACATACTCTTATGGTTCTCAAATGATCAAGGTTAACCAAGAATTGATCAGACAAATTCTCCTCCTAAGAAATGAACTTCTAACTAGGGTTTCACTTTTCACAAGGAAGTTTGAGTTTCAGAGGTCTCAAGTGCTCTCCATGGTTTCCTACATGTCCTCAAGAATACTCAAACCAAGCTTTATGTCTTGCATCACAAGTTTGCTTAATCAATTGCTCAGATAACTGAAAATCAACTGTATTAAGTCAAAAGTCAACTGTGGTTAACATACAGTCAAAATTCAAGATTTTTGGTCAACATCAACATTTTGAAGTTATATTCATCATTTGATCAAGGGTTGGTCATGATTGCTCAAGGAAAGCTCTCAAATCATCAAGAATCAAAAGTTACTAAATTAGGATTTCCTTAGGAGAATTCAACTAAACTTTGACCAAGCATAACTTTCACATGCTTCATCCATTTTTCCCCAACCAAAGCTAGTTTTAAAGAGAATTCAATCCTCTACAACTTTTATTTTTATTCCCAATTTCAAAAAATGCATCATTGGAAAGATATGAGCCAATACATTACAAGTCTTTTTAAAAGTAAACAAAAAGGCATTTTTTGTCAAGGAAAATTACATCAAGACAAAATCTCCAAATGCAAAAATTATCAAAATAGAGATTGTAAAGGACATCTTAGAATTTCCAAAAAGTCCAAGATCACCTTCAAAAGATGAAAATTAAGCAAGTTATGGTTTTCACAAGTTGGGAAAATTTGTGAAAATGCATGAGGTCAACTTTGGGCAAAATCACATTTTTGAGTTGATGGACCTAATTTTTTAGGTTCAAACATGATCATGACATAACCAAGGACCTCTAAAACTATACATGCACTATTGTGATTTTATTTTTATTTATTTTAATTTTTTATTCATTTAAAATCAATAAAATCAAAACAAAGTGCGAGATGGGGGTGCAAAGTATGCAAGTTATTATTTCCATCAGTGTCAAGTATCAAGACCTGGAATGTCTTCGTATGACCAAGAAAAGATCTCAATGTAGTCATGTAACATCTGGATTAACCGTTCTTTGACACTGTTCTCCAAGTTGGTAACTATCTTGACTTCCTTTTTATTCTCCTCAGTACCTAAGTTTACCGCCTCGATCGGCTCTTCATGAGGTTGTATTGCTCTTTCATCATTATCACCATTGGATCCATACAATAGCAGATCCAACGCTCTAGATCTGAGCGCTCCTGATAGACCTTCAAGGGAACAACACCACTGAATCGTATGCAGGAGTCTGGGCTCGTGTATTTGGGCCTTAGCAAATTTTAAACATGCACCCCCAGTCTGCTTCACAACATCAGGCCTAATCAATTTCTTCTCTCTACTTTATTTTGTTTATTTAATTGTTTTTTATGTTTTTTAAAAAACTAATTTTTTGTTAATCGTAAAATAAAAAAAAATCACAAAATGATCAACTTAGGTTTTTTCTAATTAATTTAATTTTTGGTAAATAAATTAATTTGATTTAATTATTTTGACTTATTTCAAATCTTTTTCTTAATAAAATACCAAAAATATTTTATTAAACAATTAGATTCTATAGTGTTTCAAACTTGTCCCCATTTCAATCTTCACGCGTTTATTATTTCCCGTATTATTACTTTCCCAATTATTATAACTGATGATGGTTTGAAATAGTTTTAAACTAGGGTTTATTTACTGTCTTTTACCCCCCAAGTTTTACGTTTTGTATTCCCCTTCCCGAAGCTCTGTAATAGCATAGGATGTTTATTTCTGCTTTACTATTTTACTGTTATTATAACTGCTTAGGATAATAGTATTGTATGGAACGACGTAAAAGAAATAATTATAAAATCCTAATTGCAAGATAATTGAATTGAATCACTTGCACACTTCACCTCTAGGGTTAACCTCTCTAGTTGCTCTGAATAAAAATGGTCATATCCCTCGAACATAGAGATACCCTTAGAAAGACCCTCAATTAAAATCATCATAAAGATCACAGTCCCGCGATGTCCCTCGACTTGCCTATGAGAATTGATCTTGTCCCTCTATGTTGCCTACGAATATATGATGACAGTCCCTTCGAATTGCTAAGGTATCCCTATATGCTGTCTTCTATAACCATAATGACAACCCTACGCTTGTACCTTCACATTCAATGATAGAGCTTCCTACTAATTAATGGTAGGATAGCACTATCTAAAGGAGGAGGAAAATAACATGAATGACCACGACTAAGGGTAGAACTGTTAATCTCTTTCTCACACTTTTTAAAACATTTCACACAAACACTTTTTCTCTGAAATATTTTCAAAATAAAACATTTTGTATGCATTCTCAACGATACGAGAATCATTACAAAATTGCCGCACTTAGGCATTTTTCAAAATATTTTCAAACACACACACAAAAAGAAAATTTTCAAAGTGAGCTAAGCGATTAAGAGCCTGTAGATAACTACAGATGAAAAGGGTTCTAACACCTTCCCTTTTCATAATCTACCCCCCGTACTCAGAAAATTCTCAAAGGTCTTTCCTGTTCTTTTCACCCTTCCCTTTATAGATAAAACAAACAAGTCAGTTCTCCCACCATATTACAGAACTGACGACTCTGCTGGGAAGTTATACTTAAAAAGAGGGGTTACCTTAAAGGCTTAGATCACATTTACTTTCTTTAAACTGTTTTCTTTGATTTCTTTACATTTGAGGGTTTTGTTTGGGTATTTTCTTGCAAAGATCCTACACCCGGATCGGGGAACACCTTAGGTAAGTAGCAATAAATCATGGAGGTTGTACGACATAGATCGATGTGGATGATATGATAGCTACGTTAGTGTGACATTCTAACTTGTACTATTGTTCCTTGAGTCAGTCAAGGATAAAATTAGGCTTCCACATAGTGTCATTAAGCACTAACTGACCTTTAGAACCTGAAATTGACTCATCTTAGCCATTAGAAAGTAGTGAGATAGCCGACTTTGGTGCAAACTAGAGTTGGTTGATACTCGATGCTACACTCATTGAGATTGGACTTTCGAGATATTTCGGTCGCAATTCAGATGCTTGAGCTGAAACAATGCCTGAGAGAAAGATCAATGATGTGAGATTCATAGAACCCGGTTACTATTGCTAGGAAAGGTTGAGCCAACTAAACTTCAAAAGGGTACTTACCTATAAACCTCATGAAAACCTTTAAACCTAAGGTATTTGTGTGATAACTTGAGATTTATTTTCCTCTACCCAGATCTCGTCCAAGATGAAAGCACGATATCTTGATTCAAAGGCTATGACTCACTCGACATGGTGAGCTTGATTCTTATAGAAGGATATTCAACGATGCGAAGTTCTTAAGTCAAAGCTGCAACAACTTCTAACAGTTCACTTTTTGTTTACCCCACGAGATCCTTGAAAACATTGCATAAACATATGATACATATCATTACATAAGCACGTACTTCAAGACAGGTTTCTTATTGTTTTGCTGTTTATTTCAGCAAAAAGAAATGGCTCTTGAACAAGCAATTAAGGATCTTCAAGCTCAGAACGCTCGGTTCCAAAAAATGTTCCTGACTCTAGCTAAGGAGCGGGAATATCTAAAGGCTCTCATCACAAAGGAGAAGAAGAAGAAGAAGAAGAAGGTAAAGAAATAGATTGGCATCCTGAACATGGGGAGGAGATTTAGATGTCCAGCCAAGCGAGCTATAGAATTTGCAAAACCTTCAAATGAAGAAGATAATCAAGAAGAATATTACAAAAGCATGAAGGAAGAAGACAACAATCCGGGGTCTAAAGAGGAAGCTGACTATTTTGAGAAACAGTATCCTCCTGCTGACGACAAGTATAAACAGTTGGAGGATCGTCTCAATGCTATGGAACTTCAAAGGGTACCTGGATAGGACTTTGAGGAACTGGGGTTGGTCTCAGGAGTGGTCAGCCCACATAAATTCAAATTTCCCACTTTTGCAAAATATGATGGTGTTTCGTGTCCCAAGCTTCATCTGAGGTCCTACGTCAGGAAGATTCAGCCCCAAACAACTGATAGGAAATTATGGGTTCACTTTTTTCAAGAGAGTTTGTCGGGAATGCAGTTAGAGTGGTTCTATCAATTGGAAGGAACCAACATCCGCAATTGAGAATATTTGGCTACTGCTTTTTGCAAGCAGTATCAATACAATGGTGACCTCGCTCAGACCGGCATGCAACTCCAAAGCATGTTTATGGGTTCTAGTAAAGGTTTCAAAGGTTATGCCTAAAAGTGGAGGGATCTTTCAGGTAGAGTCTAGCCTCCCCTGTCGGATAGGGAAATTGTAGATATGTTCATGGGTACTCTAACAGGCCCATTTTTCAACCATTTGATTGGAAGCTCTTCAGCGGATTCGCCGAGCTGATATTGATAGGAGAACAAGTTGAGGCTGGTATTAAGAGTGGTAAAATCCAAGGGGCTGCATCTTCAATTACTGTGAAGAAGTCATTCAGTGGAAAGAGGGAGGTCAATGTTGTCTATGGTCAAAGAGGTCATGGTAAAGTAGAACGTTGTCCAACGGTGGGAGCTGTAATGATATCCAACCCTGCACCAACTCAATGCCAGAATAATCAGCACAGGCGGGATGCGCCAAGAAGACAACTCACCAGAATCAACATGTCATTCTCTCAGGCATTGCAGCATTTGGTGAAAGCTGACTTGGTCACTTTGAGGGATCCTCCTCAAAAAACCCAAACATTTCCTCTCCCTGTTACAATCTAAATGCACGGTGTGCTTACCACTCCAACAGCCCGAGGCATGATACAAATAACTGTTGGGAACTGAAGAGTAAGGTTCAGGACCTTATTGATGCAAAGGAGATTGGTTTGATCCTCCTGAGACCCTCAACGTGATTACTGCACCGATGCCCAAACATGAGAAGGGTATTAATGTTGTTGATGATGTTCTTTTTGTTTCTTCTATGAATGATCTGGCTACTCCTCTTCCATTTGTTAAGAAGAATCTGTTACGAGCCGGTTTATTTCCGGGTTATGGTGAATATTGTTACCTTTGTGCATCCCTGCCCAATGATTGTATGTTTTTGAAGATAGGTGTTCAACGCCTGATGAACGAAAGGGAAATTCTATTTGAGAAGACTCCCAATGTGAAAAAATTATGTGAAGATGTAAGATGTGAAGACATGTCAATTATTACCATTTCCAATAATCCTACAAGGATCTCCTCCAAAGGTCCTATAAGGATTATCACCAACCCTAAAGTTTCTCCCCTCATCATTACCTTTCTAGGGCTAATACCATATTCCTCTGACAAGGCTGTTCCTTGGAATTATGGAGCTGACGTCTACTACCATGGCGTCAAGCAAGACCTATTGGATATCAAGAATGAAGTTGCTGAAGATACTGATCCTAACATTGACAATATTATTGGGACCAATAAGGTTACCAGAAGCGGAAGGATTTTCTCTGCATAAATCTCTCCAAAGACTGTTGCTACTCCTGTTTCTATCCCTATTGCTGAGTCAACTGAGGCTTGGGGAAAAGAAGTATTGAGTGAGCCTGCTTGGGCGGAGGCACCAAAAGAAACCATTCATGAGGCCTCCAAGTAAGAAATGGAGGAAATTTTAAAGATCATACGGAAAAGTGACTACAATGTTGTGGAGCAGTTGGGGCAAACCCCCTCAAAAATTTCAATGCTAGCTTTGTTGTTGTGCTCTGAGGCCCATGCTAAAGCTTTGGTGAAGTTTCTGAAATCTAATCATGTGCCACAAGAGACTTCTGCCGACCAATTTCAAAACTGTGTTACCAGTCTGACTTTGGATAATGAACTAGGCTTCTCTGATGCTGATCTGACTCATGAGGGAAGGAAACATAATAAGGCCCTTCATGTCTCCATTGAATGCAGAGGCACTACTCTAGCTCATGTGTTTGTTGACACTAGTTCATATTTGAATGTCCTACCCAAGGGTGCCTTAGACAGATTGGATTGTGAAGGGCTTACATTGAAACCCAGTAACATTGTGGTGAGGGATTTTGATGGTTCTAAAAGAATGGTACATGAGGAGGTGGCCATCCCAATTAAAGTTGGTTCCCAAATCATTGAATCCACTTTCTATGTGATGGACATTCGCCCGACTTACTCTTGTTTACTTGGACGCCCCTGGATCCATGGGGCAGGAACTGTCACCAATACATTGCATCAGATGCAGAAATGTCCTATATACAGAAAGATTCTTACAGTCTGCGTGAAGAGGAATATATGGTGAGCCACCTTAATTATTTTATGTATGTCGAAATGGACGGTGAATTAATTGAAACTCCCTATCACAATTTTGAAGAAGTTCCTCAGACGATTGTTGTTACCAAAGTTGCTAATGTTGTACCAGAGGTTACTAGGCCCCCACCGAAGATGGCTTCTCTGAAGGATGCCAAAGTTATGGTTGAAAAAGGTGGGTGTACTATTTAAGGCCAATGTTGTGGAGGACGCTGACAGTGACTGTGACCTGGATCGTTGGATCTTCCCTACTACCAACGGTGGACTCAATAATTCGACGGCTAGAGACTTTGTGCCAATATCTTTTATCTAGGATTAATTATTCTTTTCTGTTTTGGAAGATGTAATTTTTGAACAAATTAAACTCTAAGCCTTGTGTCTTACCCGAGGAACAATGGTATATTTATGAGGGTTATCGTACTTCATTTTCATATGTTATTTTAATAAATCATTGGACGTTTTGCATTCAGATTTTGCGCTTTTTGTCCTTCGTTTTGCTTTATATTTCAAAATAGCTATGTGCTCTTACACACACCCACATATCAAATTGCATATCCATGTCCACCCTAGATCCTATTGATAACAGTTTTTCTATTGCTAGTTATGACTTTGAAAATCCGATCTACCAAGCCCAGGACAAAGGTGAGGAAGATTGTGAAGTACCGAGAGAGCTTGCTAGACTATTATAGCAAGAGGAAAGAGCAATACAGCTTCATGAAGATTCGATCGAGGCGATAAACTTAGGTATTGAGGAGAATAAAAAGGAAGTTAAGATATGTTCCAACTTGGAGAACAATGACAAAGAACGGTTAATCCAGATGTTACGTGACTATGTTGAGATCTTTGCTTGGTCATACAAAGACATGTCGGGGCTTGATACTGATATTGTGGTTCACCGTCTGCTAACAAAAGAAGACTTCCCTCCAGTGAAGCAAAAGGTTCGTTGTATGCATCCTGAAATGTCAGAAAAGATCAAGGCTGAAGTCATTAAACATTTTAATGTCAGATTTTTAGCTGATACTTCCTACCTAAAATGGTTTGCAAACATGGTTCCAGTACCTAAGAAGGACGGTAAGGTGTGCATGTGTATGGATTACAGGGATTTGAATAGGGAAAGTCCCAAAGATGACTTTCCACTTCCTCATATTGACATTGTGGTTGACAACACCATTCAACATAAGATATTCTCCTTCATGGATGGCTTCTCTGGTTATAATCAAATCAAAATGGCACATGAGGACATGGAGAAGACTACCTTCATTACACAGTGAGGCACCTTCTATTATAAGGTTATTCCATTTGGGTTGAATAACACCGGAGTAACCTATTAGCGTGTTATGGTAGCTTTGTTCCATGATATGATCCTTCACGAGATAGAGGTCTATGTTGACGACATGATAGCCAGGTCCCAGACTGAAGAAGAGCACCTTGATCATTTGAAAAAACTGTTTGAAAGGCTGAAGAAGTACAAGTTAAGACTGAACTCGAATAAGTGCACCTTTAGATTAAGATCTGGTAAGCTCTTAGGTTTCATCGTCAGTGGAAAAGGTATTGAGGTAGATCCTGCAAAAGTTAAATCTATACAAGAGATGCCAACTCCCTGCACCAAGAAGGAAGTTCGAGGTTTCTTGTGACGTCTAAACTACATTGTCAGATTCATTTCCCACCTAACCACTACTTGTGAACCAATCTTCAAGCTACTGAAGAAAGATCAAATAGTGAAATGGAATGACGATTGTTAGATAGCCTTTGACAGAATCAAGGAATATCTTCAAGAACCTCCAATTTTGATGCCACAACTTGAAGGAAGACCTCTAATCGCGTACCTAACAGTGTTAGAGAATTCAATGGGGTGTGTGTTGGGGAAACATGACGAGTCTGGTCGAAAAGAGCATGCAATATACTACCTTAGCAAAAAAATTACCGACTTTGAAACAAGATACTCAATGCTCGAGAAAACTTGTTACGCTTTGGCATGGGCTGCTCGCCGACTAAGACAGTATATGCTGAATTACACTACCTTACCGGTGGAAAAGATCAAGAAGCCTATTGTAACTTCATGGAGGGATTTACAAATAGCAGTGGAGAGTGGTAACTCAAAGGATTTGGGAAAGCTCCCATAAATATCTGAGAAGAAGAATCGCTTTGGTTTGGGTTACGAATCATTAAAGGCTACTCTGAAAGGCAAAGCATGTTTCCTCTAATCCAGGAAACCTTCGTCAACAAAGGAGTAGGGCATGGAGGACAAGTGGAAATGATATCTAACAAGAACACCATTAAAAGAGAAACTGACTTCATCTGTGAAGGTGCCCCAGGCGAAGAACTCAAGAACTAGACAGTTGTAGAGATTCTTGAGATTTTCTTTCCAAAGTAATTTTTATTGTTTTTGAAAGAACCTATGTCGAGCCCGACGCATAAGGGTTGTGTTGTAACACAAAATTTTCCCTCTCTTTTCTCAAGATATTTCTCACAAGATCTGTAATAGCTCAAGTTTGTACAAGTGTTGACTAGGTCAAACCATCTCTTAATCACTGATGCCTCAAATTAGGGTTTGGATTTTCACAAGGACAGTTGGAATTCTAGTGCTTAAATTTACTTTCATGGATCACTATGGACCTTCAAGAATGATCATATCAAGTATCAAGTCTTGCAATCTCAAAATTGCTCAGATAATTGATCAGATGACCCAAAATCAACTATATTGGATAAAAATGCAATTGTTGTCAACCTACAGTCAGACTTTAAGATTTTTTACCAACATCAACATCTTGGAGTTATATGTATCAATTGATCAAGTTTGGATCACAATTCCCCAAGAAAAATGTTCAAATCATCAAAAGGGCAAAATGGTCAAAATTAGAGTTTTGATTGAGAAGGCTTGATTTTTTTACTTTTGACCTAATGCATGACTTAATGGTTTGAAACATGATCTCAAGGATTCAAGTAGATCATTTTGACCTAATTTCATGACTCAGTTCATTTCTCAAGATCAATTGATTGATAATTGAAATTCAGTCAACTTAGGAAAAGTCAACTGATACATCAAAAGTCAAAATTTGATTTTTTGATCAAAATTGAATTTCAAATATCACAATTCATCAAGACATGTAAAAATATGAAACTTGATCAACAAGAAATCAAGAAAGTCAAAAGTCTTTGAAAAATTCAAAGTTTTCAAGACTTAGAAAATTTTCAAAGTGTTTTAAGTCTTATTTTTTTCATGACTTCATGCCAACTTTTCATCAAGATGCCAGATGTTTCAAAGAAAACTTCCAACATGAAAGTTGTAGATCTTGATGAGATATACAACTTTTATTTACTGATCAAGTCCTAGAAATGCTTGGATTTTTAATTATGAATCCATAAAGTCATGCACTTTTTCTTAAAACACTTGGTGAAATTTTGACCTAGTTTAGCTAGATTTTTTTACCTAACTTCTTGGCCAATTTTCACCAACTTCTAAGAGGATTTTGTCAAAATTGCCAACATGAAAGTTGCAGATAATGTTCCAAGATTTTCAAAATGTCCTAGAACTCAATGAGATCATATTTGAGCTAAGAGAATCGAAGAGATGAAGTTAGGGTTTCAAACTTAAATTACAAGTCAATTTTGTGATGAACACATGACCAAATCCATAAGCCATGCTGCATAATCTTGCTTTGCAGGCTTCTAACTTGAAAATCACTACTTAGTTTAATATTTACACAACTGATTGATCAATTGTCCAATTGATTCAAGCATTGTCTAAAGCAATTTACCATTTTAGGGAGAAAGTTACCATTCCATTCTTGTAAAGCAAATCTTTATGCAATGTCAACCCTTCTTGAGCCTCTCAATGGCTCCTTCTGCACACACTCGAGCTAGAAATTCAGAAGAGGCATGTTTAAAGTGATTCAACCACCCTACAAGCTTTGTACTTTTCCTTGAAATCATATTTGTCAAGCTTGCTTCAAAAATAAGTTAAATGAACACAACATGTGAATTTTGAATTCTGACCACCTCAAGCTCTCAAAACTTTTCCTATAAATTAAGACACTCTAATGAAACTTAGGACACGAATTAGAAAGCACTCAACCTCACTCAAACTCCCTAAAAACTCAGATTTCACAAAAACTCCATTGTTGTGCAGATTTTGACCAAAAACTCCCATCTCTCAAATCATTTGTGTGTTTCATCTCCAAATCATATCAAAAGCTACCTTACCTCAAATACAACTCATCCCAATCCCTGTTTCCGAGCTGTAACACCATTCTCACCATTGTCCAAACTCAAAAATAGGGGTCTGCAACTTGACTTCTCCAGGCCATTTCAGCCACTCTCAACTCAAGATAAGAAATGTATTAGCTTCCTAGAGACTCAAGGAAGCTAACATGATCATTGAAGCACCATAAATCAAGCTCATTTTGAAACATGAACTCCATTTTTGAGGTACGTTTTCTGATTTTTGAAATCTTCATATAGGCATTGTTAGCTTTCCATTTTCAAAGACAAAATGTAAACATCATAGCCCTGAAGTTGACCATGTCCTTAGAATTCATTTATATTGCTTGAGTAGTGAGAATTTTAGGTTTGAAATTTCAGAAAAAATTAGGTTAGAATTGGTACCATTAGAAATTCATGCTCATCTTTGCCTTATAGCTTAATTTATTTACATTTCTGAAATCGTGATGAAATTTGGAACAAGTTTGATGTTTACATTTTTGCAAATGATTGAGAGATGAAGAAGTTGCAGGATTTAAACTCATGACTGGTTATGGTGCGAGGTTGAAGATGATACAGGCCTAGATTTGGTTTTGTAATATATTGCCTTGGTTTTGTTTTAAACACCGGATGTATACCCACCTCAGTGGTAGAAAACATGCGCGTAAGGTCTTGCCCCCTATGAGGTCCTGGGTTCAAACCTCAGGGACCTTTTATTTTTATTTTCTAACATTTTTTGCTTCATTTCTCTACAGCTAGCGCCTTGGGCATGCCTCATTTACTCAACAATACCCCCCCCCCCCCCCCCCCCTTGTTATTTATCACACGCAACCCAACTCAATTTTTTTTTGTTTCTTTTTTTATTCAACAAAAACAACATTGGGCCTAAAACCAAAAACCAAATATGTTTTACTTGTTTACCACCTTGTTCATTTTTACACCCTCCCGACCTTAACTTTTTATTTTTATTTTATTTTCTCTTTTTATTATTATTATTATTATTATTACTATTATTATTATTATTATTATTATTATTTTTTACAAAAAATATTTAATATTTATTATCTAGATATTTGATATATTCTTCTTTTATTTCCTTTAAGACAAAAGACCAAAAAACATTTTTCTAATATAACTTTCTTTTCTTAATTAAATCATTTAGATTTAAGCTTGTTATAACTTTCTTTTTTTAATTAAATTAACCTAGAAATTAGAAATTTTAATTAATTAATTTCTTTCTTTTAGTTAAATTAATACCTTTTATACAAAAACTCAAACAAAAACATTTTCCTTTTCTTGTACATTACCTTTATATCCTTGCACATTTTATCTTGCAATATTCAATATGGTTGTAATAGTATAATTAGAAATTTATTGCTGCCATCCCCCATTTGTAAATTTATACCCCATCCCCAAATGATGTAATAGCGTAGAATTTTACATTTCCGCAATTTATCGCTTTCAATATAAATGCTAATAATTAGTGTTTGTATAGCAAAACATAAAATCAACAAGTAGAAAACCCTAATTTAAAGACAAAGAGCATGAAAACAAACACTTTGCACACTGGCACCTCTAGGGTTGACCTCACTTGTTCCCTAAGATAAAAATAGTCATGTTACGCAAACGTGGGATACTTTAGCAAAAATAATCAAAAACAAGATCATAGACCCTCGATGACGCTTCAAATGTTTCATTTATAAATGATGTAAGACCCTTACAAAAATTGCTAAAGTATCCTACAATATTGCTTTCTATGACTGTACAACGACCCACACTTGTCCCTTCACATCCAATGATAGGGCTTCTTATCAATCAATGGTAAGATAGAAATATCTAAAGGAGGAGGAAATGAACAAAGAATTTTTGAGTAGGTAGAACGTTCTTAGTTGCTTGCTCATAAACATTTTCAAAACATCTTTCAAACACACCAACACTTTCAAATGAAATATTTTCAAAAGTCAACACTTTGTATGCATTCTTATAGAGACGAGAATCATTACAAAGTTCTCCTAAACGAAGGCACTTTTCAAAAATACTTTCAAAACTATCACAAACACATTTCAAACAAAGCATTTCAAAGTGAGCTAGCAACTAAGATCTTGTAGATAACTACGGATGAAAAGGGTGCCAATACCTTCCCTTTTCATAACTTACCCCCCGAACTCAAGAAAATTCTCAAAAGCTCTTTCCTTTTCTTTTCACCCTTTCCTTTATTAGATAAAAGAAAAGTCGGTGGCGACTCTTGCTATCCGCAACAATTGCGATAAAATGTAAAACACCCAAGTCAGTTCTCCCACTGTATTACATGTTGATTATAAGGGTCCCCCATTTGTTTCAGACAATATTCACGATTAATAAAAATTATATTTTGTATTCAATTAAGATCCTTTTTTTTCTTTTTCATTTATACCTCGTATTTAAAAAATGGCAATACTTTCCTTCATGTGAATTTTCTAAATTCACATACTAAAAAACTGCACCAAAACATGATAAATGTGCAGATGCATGCCCAAAATCACCAGTAATGTTATTGTTGCTATCCGATACAATTTTGGTGCACCCATCAACCAAGATGAAGAGGAAGATGATGAAGATATTGAACAACGTTAAAGAAAAGCTAATCAATTTGTTACATGAATACGTGGATATATTCTCATGGTCTTACAATGATATGCCATGATTTGATACAAACATTGTGGTGCACAGACTACCTCTTAAGGATGGTTGCTCTCCAGTCAAGCAGAAGCTCAAGAGAACTCGTCCAGACATATCCAACAAAATTTGAGAAGAAGTCCTTAAACAATTTGATATAGGGTTCTTAGCGGTGGTAGATTATCCACCTTGGATAGATAACATCGTACCAGTACCCAAGAAGGATGGCAAAGTACGCATGTGTGTGGATTACCGGGATTTAAACAAAGCAAGTTCTAAAGACGATTTCCCTCTACCTCATATAGATGTTTTGGTGGACAATACAGCTCAAGCTTCGATATTTTCTTTCATGGATGGTTTCTCAGGCTATAATCAAATCAAAGTGGCACCCGAAGATATGGAAAAGACTACCTTCATGACGCCTTGGGGAACCTTCTTCTATAAGTTAATTATGTTTGGTCTGAAGAACACAAGGGCGACCTATCAATGGGTAATGATTACACTATTCCATCATATGATTCACAAAGAAGTTGAGGTGTACGTAGATGATATGGTTGCTAAATCTCATATGGAGGAGGATAACATCATACATTTACAAAAGTTATTTGATCATCTGCGAAGGTTCAAACTAAGTTTGAATCCAAACAAGTGTACATTTGGTGTCAGATTAGGCAAGTTTATGGGTTTCATCGTAAGGCAGTTTGGTATTAAGGTGGACCCCGACAAAGTAAAAGCCATACAAGAAATACTAGCTCCGAAGATAGAGAAAGAAGTTTGTGATTTCTTAGGACGATTGAACTATATTTCAAGGTTCATATCACACCTAACTGCTACGTGCGAGTCTATATTCAAATTATTGCGAAAAGATCAGACGGTGGTATGGAATAATGATTTCCATATAGCTTTCGAGATAATAAATCAATATTTATAAGAGCCGTCGATCTTAATGCCACCAGTTCACGGAACACCACTCATCATGTATCTGACAGTACTGGAAGGATCGATGGGATGTGTATTATGGCAACACGATGAAACAGGTAGAAAAGAGCATGAAATCTAGTACCTCAGCAAGAAATTCACTGACTGCAAAACCAAGTACTCATTTCTAGATAAAACTTATTGTGCATTGGCTTGGGCTACTAAAAGTTTGAGGCAATATATGTTAACGCGCACCATGTGGTTAATAGCAAGAATGGATCCTTTAAAGTATGTGTTCGAAAAACTGGATCTTACAGGAAGGATTTCCCAATGGAAAATGTTACTATCAGAGTATGACATATAATATGTCACTCAAAAGGCCATCAAGGGTAGCTCATCAATCATTACCAGAATATCAACCAATGAAGTTCGACTTTCCAGATGAAGATATTATGGTTATAAATGACTATGAAATACTAGGGCCCGACGAAGGACCTGAACCAGGGGCACGTTAGACACTCATATTTGACGGAGCTTCAAATGCACTAGGGCATGGCATCGGGGAAGTGTTGACTTCTCCGAAGAATTATCATAAACCTTATACTACAATGTTATATTTTGACTGCACCAACAATATCGCCGAATACGAAGCTTGTGTCCTGGGTCTGGAAGCTGGCATTGATCTAAGAATCAAACATCTCAAAGTATTTGGAGACTCCGCGCTAGTAATATACCATGTCAACGGTGAATGGGACACTAAACATCCCATATTAATTCCATATCGGGGTCATGTTTTAAAGCTAGTTGCAAAATTCACTGAGATCACCTTCAGTCATATCCCATAAAAAAATTAGATGGCAGACGCCCTGACAACTCTGTCATCCATGTTCAAAGTAACTTGGCCAAAACACGAACCACGCATTAAAATCATACATTTTGAAGAACCCGCACATTGCCTTGCTATTGAAGAGGGACCTGATAACAAGCGTTGGTGTTATGACATCAAGAGGTACCTTGAGAAACAAGAATATCCAAAAAATGCCTCTATCATTGACAAACAAACTCTGTGAAGACTAGCCTCAAAACTCTTTATGAGTGATGATGTGTTATACAAAAGAAACTATGACACCGTGCTACTCAGTTATATGGAGAAACTGGAAGCATATACACTTATGAGAGAAATCCATGAAGGTACCTTTGGAACTCATACAAATGGGCATGCCATGGCTAGAAAAATCCTGCGAGCGGGTTATTATTCATTAACAATGGAGGCAGATTGCTACCATTATACAAAAACATGTCACAAGTGCCAAATCTACACCGACAAAATGAATGTACCACCTACTCCTCTGAATGTCATGAGCTCACCTCGACCACTTTTTATGTGGGGAATTGATATGATAGCATGATTGAACCAAAAGCATCTAACAGACACCGGTTCATACTGGTTGCCATTGATTACTTCACCAAATGGGTATAAGCAGCATCCTATGCGAATGTGACAAGTCAAGTGGTTACTTGTTTCATTAAGCAAAATCTCATATGTAGATATGGGGTTCAAAACAGGATCATAATGGACAACGAGTATAATATGGACAACAAAATGATGAAGGAGCTATGTGACGATTTCAAGATCGTGCTTCATAATTCCTCACCAAATCAACCCAAGATGAACGAGGCTGTTTAAGCTGGCAACAAGAATATCAAGAAAATCATTCAGAAAATGGTGAAGACATATAAAGATTGACACGAAAAGCTTACATTTGCTCTACATGGCTTTGGTACCTCCGTACGCACATCAACAGGTGCAACTCCTTTCACTCTAGTATATGGCATGTAGGAAGTGCTCCCAGTTGAAATAAAGATTCCATCACTTCGAGTTCTAATGAAAAAAAGCTTTAAGAAGCCGAGTGGTTTCAGACGCGACTTGATAATCTCAACTTCATTGAAGTGAAACACCTGACAGCGTTGTGCCACAGTCAATTATATCAGAAGAGGATGAAGAAAGCCTTCGACAAGAAAGTCCGTCTTTGAGTATTCAAATAAGGGGATTTGGTGCTCAAGAAGATTCTGCTGCCTCGCCTAGATTCACGTGGTAAATGGACACCCAATTATGAAGGTCTGTATGTGGTAAAAACAACATTCTCCGGTGGTGGTCTCATCCTTACTACAATGGATGAGGATGAACTTCCGCATTCGTAAAATTTAGACACAGTAAAAAAAACTAGTAAGCTCACTAAGTTCGAACCTTAAACAGGAGACTTAAGCAAAAAGGAGCGTACCGGTCGACTGGAAAGCTGAAAGGGAGATCTAGGCAAAAAATAGGGACATACACAAAAAAATATTATCTCGGTGGATTGAAAACCTGAAAGAGCTACCCGAGCAAAAATTAGGGATCTCATTAAAAAGAAATAAAAAACAAAAAGACTGTAATCTAAGAACTACAACCACAAACCACGAAGGAAGAGTTGGATCCAAATCATTCAAATCAGAAGCAAAGAAGATTAGAGCTATCAAGAGAGCATTGGGGAACAACAGTAGCAATTATCATTTTCATTTTCATTTACAGTTTTTTTTAAAAATCTTTTTTTAATTACCTCTTTTAAGGAATTACATCTTGTATTATCGCCTATTCAGAGGCACATCAATAAAACATTTACTTTTCCCATCTTGCAAATTGTGTTTTTTCCTTTTCAGACTTGTTTGCAAAATACTACAATTATTTCTTGTGAATACTGCGTTGAAATCACTTTGGGGATTTGACAGATAAGAGCACTTGATAAAACATCGAAAAGTGTTTTTGTTAGAAAAACATCAAAAGAAAATCCATGCCTGCGTCCATGTCCACGCCTATGTCTATGTCTATGCCTACGCCTACGATTAAAACATCAAAGATCTTTCCGATACTTTTCATCATGTTCAAATCAATTCAAAGATACCATGATAATGCAACATACAACGTCGAGGAGTTGATATTACAAAGCCAATGGTTTGAAAGGAGAGAATATCAAAAATATTTGTTCATAGAAGTTTTTTGGGGCATACACACACATTCAATACATATGTATAAATATGGGGCATATATAGACACTCAATACATATCACTCCGGGTTCATATCAATCTAAGACATCATGCTGACACGTCATACATGACATTTTTCCAAACATACTTTGGACGGAACCAATATCTTTGGACCCTCTATCAGATTATTACCTGGGTTGAGAACAGACACAACCGGTAAAAAACCCAGTCCCATCTCTGATTTAGTTATCTAAGACTCGATAACTAAAGACAGTTTTTTTTGTGACACAACTCATCGCATCAATCTCCATGCAGCGATGTGTTTCCTCTATTGCGATATAACTCAGCTTTTCAAACTTGTATCATTTACTTCCTAGGTTACGATAAAAAATGATCTCTCCTTAGGTACTGATGGGTCACCCGCGTTGTTATATCTAAGTCAAATCAACTTTGGTTCAAATGCTGGTTAGATGATACATCATCATCTATGCTTACTCTTCATACACGGGGGAACACTGTACAACGTATCCTTATAATCTTTCAGACAAATTTTGGGGTCTTACAATATTTAATGAACTTCTGATCAGAATGTGTGAGACCTACATGTTTCGCACTATTTAATCAAAAGCAATTAAATAGGGGAAGTTGTCATAGCCCAAAATTTCCCTACTGATTTCTAGCTACTTTTATCCCTTATTAAAATTTCAGAATCATCATATTTGCTTATTCATGGGGGGTTTAAAGTTTATAAGGAGGAGTTTTTTATTTATTTTATCTTATAAAGATTAATGGGCCTTTCTATATCAGAAAGGGCCCATATAGAATTTTTAGTCATTTTAAATACTGAGTGTTGCACCCCAAAATTTTCCCTTTCATTTTCTTCAACACATTCTCCTAGGGTTATCAAATGCTCAAGGTTGCCCAAGAATTGTTCAGGAAAATTCTCTTCCTAAGTAAAGGGTCCACAACTAGGGTTTCATATTTCACAAGGAAATTTGGGTCTCTAAAATCTCAAATGGAATTCATGGTCTCTTATAGGTCTCCAAGAATGCTCATACCAAATTTCATGTCTTGCATCACAAGTTTGCTCAGTCAATTGCTCAGATGCTTGAAAATTAAATGTATTAAACAAAAAGTCAATTGTGGTCAAAATATAGTCAAACTTCAATATTTTTTGTCAACATTATTTTAAACTCACATTCATCATTTGATCAAGGGTTCATCATGATTCTTCAAGGAAAACTCTCAAATCATCAAAAGTCAAAAGTTGCTATATTAGGGTTTCCCTTAGGAGAAGTCAACTGAACTTTGACCAAGCATAACTTTCACATGCTTCATCAGTTTTTTCCCAAAACAAAATCTCATTTTGAAGAAAATTCAATTCTCTACAACTTTGCCTCTAAGTTCAAGTCCAAAAATGCTTTGTTTTAGAGATATGGGTCAATACATTATAGGTTATTTCAAAAGTCAACAAAAGACACTTTTTGTCAAGGAAATTTACATTAAGATAATGTATTCAAATACAAAAATGATCAACACAGGGATTGAAGAGGACATCTTAAGCTTTCCAAAAAGTCAAATATCACCTTCAAAATATAAAAATTGAGAGAGTTATGGCCAGTGAAAGTTGGGAAATTTTGAGCAAATGCATGAAGCTCAAATTAGGAAAACTTGATATTTTGGGTTATTGGGCCATTGTTTAAGAATCCAAACATGTATTACGCTCCTTATACACCTTATACCTTGTTCATGTATCCCCTTGATCTATTTTATTTTAATTATTTTTTATTTATTCATTAATAATTCAAAATAAATAAGATAAAAATACAAGGCTTGTCAATAAAGGTCCAAGCCCATATATTCTGACCTAATTCCATGTTATATAATCTCCATCATTCATACAAAAGGAGGCACGAACCCTTATACTAAAAGCTTGTGAAAAATCTCAATTTATAGAGAACCCTAAAACAACTTGAAACCCTATTCATAGCCCCTTTCACTATAAACTAGCCATCCCTGTTAGAACAAGATTGGTTCTGATCATATCTCAGAGTTTTGATGATAACAATAAAATATATTTTATATAATTGATACTCTGATGAGCATATTTCTTTGTTTCAGATAATGTTTTGACTGAAGTATTTTCTAAGGTGAAAATCATTTTACGTGTTGAGCTGAATAAAAATGAAGAAGTTCTTTGATGAAAGAACTATTTATTTAGCGCAAGTTCCGATGTTGACTCTGATAAGAAACAATTTAAAGCATCTTCTAATCTTAAGCAGGTTTCCATGCAAACTCTGTTCAGAAGTATTTTGCAAGCAAGCTCTGATGAGAAGTTATTTGCAAGCAAATTCTGAAGCAAGATCTGAAGCAAGTTCTGAAAGAATAAAGAAGTAAACAAGTTTTGTCAAGTTTCAGGAAACATGCTCTGACAGTGCAGTTTGTTCATTTAATGCAAAGACGGCTAAAAACACTCAAGTATCTCTACGCTAGTTCATTGGAAAAAGCAATACTGCAAGCAAACACGCAAACATTAATTGCTCCTCACTTTTGAAGGCAGTAACAGTTGTTTTCCTCATGCTATAAATAGAAGATCATTTATTGCAAGTCAACTACCCAACTAACGTGAAAATTATTCTGCTGCTCACAAACACTTTTTTATTTTCTCAAGTGCATAAACTTATCTTAGTGATAAATCACAGTTTGTGATATTGCTTTCTAAGAAGCAATTTGTTTCACTATAGTAAAGATTTAATTCTTGTATTTGTTCCTTGAGAGACCAAGCTTGGTCAGATTTCTCAAGAAGGCTAGGACTAGTTTAAGTCTTAGTGGTGTTAGTCACTTGTAAGCTTACTTGTGCTTTGTATTGTTAGTCACAACAGTTTATTTGTATGATTGTAATCTTTTTTATTATAGTGAATTAAGTCCTTGTTGAGAAAGGCGAAATCACCTTGGCGGGTGGACTGGAGTAGTTTGAGTTTAAACGGACCAGGATAAAAATAAATGTGTCTTTCCATTAATGTTGAGCAAGTAAGAAAAAAAGGATAAACTTATTCAACCCCCCCCCCCCCCCCCCTTTCTAAGTGTTTTCTCACCCTTCAACCCCAATCAACCCAAGGAAGATCATAGGCTAAGATCGGATCATTAACAACGATCCAAACATCCAGAAAATACTCGTGCATGCATCACGGTTCAATCATTGTATAACTTTTTTCATTCTTGAGTTTCATTGCATTTTAAGATAAACTAACCATGTTAATGTGTTCGTGAGGTCTCTATGTGTAGGAAATATTAATCGCATGGTACTCGTGCTATCCGAATCATGAATCACCATATTCATGCAGATCAGTGTTGTTTTCACCATAGCTCCCAAACCAGGCCGTTTCAGTCCAAAATAACTATCCTATTGAACTCACAGCCCTCGATTTAGGGGGGTAGGATACCTTTGGTTTGCTAAGATATTTTATTTTGAAGGAACAATAAATTGGCTCATCGGAGAAGATGACCGGAGCTAAGGCTCTGGCGTCTCTCTGGTTAATGCGTTTGAGTTTCATTTTTATTTTAATTGTTTCACATAAGTTAACAGATGTATTATCGCCTCAGCGATTGAAAAGCGTGCGCTAAGGCATTACCCTATCAAGGCGTTGGTTCGATCCCTGCCTTTTGCTATTTTTTTCATGATTTTTAGTATTTTGCAGGATTGAATACAAAGCGCGCTGGCTTCTCTTCTTTGACACAGTCGCGCGCCTGGCCTGGTGGTGAAGGTGTTGATTGAAAGGGTAGGGGTGTGGCTTCAACACCCAGCCCTGGTAGTTTTTTTAAAACCCTTATTTTCTTACTATTCTCACTTATAAACCCTAAATTCATCAAACTAAAACCATTTTTTATCAATTAATTTTTTCACAAACCCTAATCAACATTAGGGTTTAGTTATTGTTTAATTAATAAACTTTTTTTTCTTCAAATTAAAGTTAATTAGGGTTTTAGATTTTAATTGATTAAAATCAATTTAGGTTAGGTTAACCATCAAACCTTTTTATCAAGTAAATCATCAAAAAGACAATTTCCTTTCCCTTTTCCTTTTTAGCCGCTTCACATATTTCATTACTTTCGTGTTTTTACGATTATGTAATTTCTTAAGGTTTGTAATAGATAATTAGGTTTTTACATTTTCCCCACACTTTTATTACTTGTACCACCCATTCCCGAAGCCTTGTAATAGCGTAGGAATCTTTACTTTCTGCCTTTAGTTTCTGCATTTATCTCTTTCCTTATATATAACTGTTTAGCTAACAGGATTATATGGCAAGATTAAAAGCGAACGATAGCTAACCAAATACTAGAAAATAACTAAAACACATATCACATCACACACACACACCTCTAGGGTAACCTCACTTGTTGCCTTCGTATCAAAAACAATCATGTCCCTAGAACGTGGGGATGCTTTAGCACTATCCCTCGATTAAAAAGATCGTAGTCCCTCGATGACCCTTTTGATGCTGCCTTCAGTAAATGATCTAGTCCCTTAAAAATTGCTAAAGCACCCCTACAAGTTGCCTTCGATGATTGTATGATGACCCGCACATGTCCCTTTACATCCAACGATAGGGCTTCCTACTAACTAATGGTACAAATATCACTATCTAATGGAGAAGGAAAAGTACAATAAAGATATTGAGTAGGTAGATAGTTCTTAATCGCTCGCTCACAAGCCTTTTTAAACCAAAACATATTTACACATCACACTTTTCAAACGGAATATTTTTAAAACACTTTGTACACATTCTTGAGGAATGATACAAGAATCATTACAAAGTTCGCCTTACATTGGCAAATTTCAAAATATTTTTCAAACACACGCAAATTTTCAAAGTGAGCTAAGGGATTAAGAGCCCGTACATAATTACGGATGAAAAGGGTGCTAACACCTTCCTTTTTCATAATCTACCCCCTGAACTCAATAAATCTCAAAGGTCTTTCCTGTTCTTTTCACCCTTTCCTTATTGGATAAAAGAAAAGTCGGTGGCGACTCTTGCTATCTGCAATATTTGCGATAAAATGCAAAATAAGCCAGTTCTCCCACCGTATTATAGAAATGGAGACTCTGCTGGGAAGTTTAAAAAGAGGGGTTACCTTTAGAGTTAGATCACTTTTAAATGCTTTTCTCGTTTTCTTTGTATGCTTTACATTTTGGGGCTTGCTCGGGTTTACTTTTCTTGCAAAGATCCTACACTCGGATCTGGGGACATTTTAGGTAAGCAACAATAGATCATGGAAACTATACGGTGTATACTGATATAGTTGAAGTGATGGCTACGTTAGTGTGACACATTGGTTGGTACTGGTGTCCCTCGAGTCATTCGAGAAGAATACTAGGCTTCGTGTGGTGTCATAAGCACTAACTGACTTTTAGAACCTTAATTGACCCAACTTAGCCATTAGAAGGTTGTGAGATAACCAGATTTGGTGCACTCCGAAGTTGGTTGATACTCGATACTACACTCATTGAGATTCGACTCTCGGGTTTTGTTTGGTGGCAAGTCAGTTGTCGTGCTAAATGAAACCTGTGGGAAAAAATCAGTGATATTGAGATCCCTAGAACCCGGTTACTTCTTTAGGACAGGTTGATCCAACTAAAATTCAAGAGGGTACTAGCCTACAAACCACATGCAAGCCTTAAACCTAAGACTCTTGTGTGCTTTGTTTGTGTTTATTATTTGTTTAAACATGACATCATAATATCATAACATCATATCATGACTAACCATTTAAAGGATCTAAGGGATTTCTCTTTGTTTTGTATTGCAGTGGTCATGGCTTCCAGTCACAGGAATACCATCTGAATCAACTTTGTATGGGTAACTTCCAAGCTTGAGGAATTAGTCTCAAAGGTTCCTGACAATTCTCAATTCACCAAGATACATGGTTATCTATTAAGTTTGGTTACTATTGGTTTCAAGGAAAATATGATGAGTGTTCTGTTCCAGTTCTTTGATCCTAAGCATCATTGTTTTACCTTCCCAGATTATCAATTGGTGCCCATAATGAAAGAATTCTCTAAGTTACTCAAAGTTCCTATTCTTGATCAACTACCTTTCACCGGTCTAGAGCAAGTTCAAAAAGTTGAAGACATCGCAGCAACCTTTCATCTAAAATGATCAGATATCATATCTAATTGGGAGGCAAGAAATGGAGTCAAGGGTTTTTCTCCTAAATTGCTGATAGAAAAGGATGAGTGGTTTCTAGATGCCATGAATTTTCGTGCTTTTGAGGATATTTTGGTTTTGCTGATCTATGGTTTGGTACTATTTCCTAATCCGGACCAATTCATAGATGTGCATGCCATCAAAATATTTCTCACCCATAATTCGGTGCCTACCTTTCTTGGAGATATCCTGCATTCCCTCTACACTTGTACTATGAAGAAGCGAGGAACTCTTATGTGTTTCATACCTCTACTGTCCAGGTGGTTTATTTTGCACCTGGCCCGATCAGTGACAAAGAATTAACAAGGTTTGAGATGGTCTCAAAGGTTGATGTCACTCGCTCATTCAGATATCCATTGGTGTTCTCGATCTCAGGCAGATGTCACTATTATTGATCTCTATGGGGAATTCCCTAATGTACCACTCCTTGGTATAAGAGGGGGTATCACTTATAACCCTTATCTAACTCAGAGTCAGTTTGGTTATGCTCGACTATGAGAACGACCCTCAAAATTACCATCAAAAGTTTATACATGCATGGGGCCTGGTCAACAGGATTGATAGCAAGACTTTGGGACACAAGAATTCCATTCCTCTAGAGCCTTACCTCAGATGTATGGAGTCTCGTGCTCAAAATATTATGATGCCATATTCTGCTATGCTACCAAAGATCGTAGAACCTGTTATTGAAGGAGATGTACCTCACACCCTTCTTTATCCAGACATGCCTACCGACTCTGAAGAACTGCAGAAGTACTGGATTCAACTCAAGGAAGAAAGGGATACCTTTGAAATTCAGCTCTATGCTAGTGAGAAGAAAGTACTGGAGCTGACAAAATGACTCCACAAAGAACAAATCCTCAATGCATATGTCAACACAAAGAGGAAGCTCCCACGAGAGACTTGAATTCATATTTTTCTTCTTTGTAACTCTTTTTATTGTCATTATAAGCCTAGAAGGCAATTATAATTTGAGCTTGTTACTAAAATTTATTTTGTTTCCTTTTGTTTAAACAAATTTAAATCCCGCAAAGGTCCTTGAAAACATTGCACTTGCATTTATATATCATGCATATCATCACATAACAAGTACTTTCTAGACAGGTTTTCTCATCTTCTTGCTGTTTATTTTAGTAAAAGATGGCACTCGAACAAACTGTGAAAGAACTTCAAGTGCAGAACGATCAGTTTGAGTAAATCTTCTTGGACTTAGCTAAGGGTCAAGACGAGTTGAAGACCCTCATCACAAAGGGAAATAAGGAGAAGACTAAAAATACAACAGTCTTTCTTAATATGGGCAAAATATTTAAGGGTTCTCTCATAAGGGCTCTAGATTTTGAGGTCCCCCTGAATGAAGACGATAACCAAGAAAAAGATGACAAGAGTGTGAAAGCTGAAGAGAATAACAACCTTGGTTTTGGCCAAGATTATGATGAAGACTATTCTGCCGAACAACATCCTCCCTCTGATGACAACTACAAGCAGCTAGAAGATCGACTTAATGATATGGAGATACAGAAAGTTCATGGGCTATACTTTCAAGAGTTGGGTCTTATTTTGGGGGTTTTTTATCCCTCACAAGTTCAAGGTACCTACTTTTTCCAAATATGATGGTGTGTTCGGTCCAAAGCTTTATTTGCAGTCTTATGTTCGAAAGATCCAACCCCATACCGTTGACAGAAAGTTATGGGTTCACTTATTTCAAGAAAGTTTATTCGGGACACAACTTGAATGGTTCTATCAGCTAGAGGGAACAAACATCCACACTTGGGAAGACCTAGTTGTTGTGTTTTACAAGCAGTATCAATAAAATGCTGATCTTGCACTGACTCGTGTGCAGTTAAAAAGTATGACCATTGGCTATCATGAAGGGTTTAAGGAGTATGCCCAAAAGTGGAGAGATCTGGCTGGAAGAGTGCAATCTCCTTTATCTGACAGTGAGCTGGTTGATATGTTCATGGGTAATTTAACGGGGCCTTTCTTTAATCACCTTATCGGAAGCTCCTCATCTAGTTTTACTGAGCTGATTCTAACTAGGGAACGTGTAAAAGGTTGTATTAAGAGTGGAAAGATTCAAGTGGCTGCGTCTTCGAGTGCTGCAAAGAATACATTTAGTGCAAAGAAAGAAGTTAATGATGTTTATGGCCAGAAGTGTCATGTTAGAAGTGATTGCAACCTGTATGTAGGAGCGGTGCTAATCTCTAATCTTGCGCCTGTTCAACAACAACAGGGAAATCAGCATAGGACAGACGCACCTAGAAGACAATTCACCAAGATCAGCATGCTACTGTCTCAAGCATTACAATATTTATTGAAAGCGAAATTGATTACATTAAGGGATCCTCCTCAGAATCCCAACACCTCCTCTCCTCTATACAATCCAAATGTGAAGTGTGCTTACCATTCCAATAGCCCTGGGCACGAAACCAACAACTGATGGGCCTTGAAAAACAAAATCCAAGATATGATTGACAACAAAGAGATTGAGTTTGACCCTCTGGAGAGTTCGAATGTAATCAATACACTAATGTCAAAGCATGACAAAGGCGTAAGTGCTATTGATGATGTTATTTATGTTGCTACTATAAGCGAATTGGTTACTCTCCTCCCAATTATAAAAAAGAATCTATTGCAGGTCGGGTTATTTCTGGGATGTATTAAAAGATGTTATTGTTGTGCATCCCAACCCAATGGCTACAAGTTACTGAAGGAAAGCGTTCAATGCCTAATAAACAATCACATAATTTTGGTTGAGAAGATTTTGTCTGCTGAGAATCTATTTCAAGACTTATCTGTAATATTCGGCCCTCCTGTCAGGATCACCTCCAAAGGTCCTGTAAGGATTGTTGCCAATCCAAAAGTTGTTCCTCTGATAATCACCACACTTGGATCTATTCCATACTCTTCGGATAAAGCTATCCCATGGAACTATGGATCCTACATCTACTACCATGGTGTCAAGAAAGAGCTACCGATTATTGAGAATGAAGGTACTGAAGTTGCTGATCCCAACATTGGCAATATTGCTGGGACCAGTAAGGTTACTATAAGCGGAAGAGTTCCTCCCTGGAAATCTCTCTGAAGACTGTTGCTAAGCTATTTAAAGTTACCACTACCAAGTCAACTAATGAGGCTCGGGGTAAAGAGTAAATAACGGAGCCTGCCCAGACGGAGGCACCTAAAGAAGTTGCAGTTGAGGACACCTCTAAGCAAGAGTTGGAAGAGGTATTGAAGATTATCTGTAAAAGCGATTACAAGATTGTTGAACAGCTGGGGTAGACCCTATCTAAGAACTCCATGTTATCCCTATTACTGTGTTTTGAAGCCCATGTACATGATTTAGTAAAATTCTTGAAGTCCTCTCACATGCCTAAAGAGATTTCCGCCGATCAATTTCGAAGTTATGTTGCTAGCTTAACCACTCACAATGGGCTAGGTTTTTCTGATGCCGACCTAACCCATAAAGGAAGGAACCACAACAAGGCCTTGTACATCTCTATTGAATGCAGGAGCACTACTCTAGCTCATGTTTTGGTTGATACGGGTTCCTTGGAAAATGTTCTACCGAAGGGTGCTCTTGACAGACTTGATTGTGAAAGGGTTATACTGAAACCCAACGATATTATAGTCCGAGCCTTTGACGATTCAAAGATAATGGTACACAGAGAGGTGGATCTTTCGATCAAGGTAGCTTTGCAGTCTTTGAATCTACCTTCTTATGTAATGGATATTCGTCCAGCTTATTCTTGCTTACTGGGACGCCCATGGATCTATGGGGCAGGCGTTGTTACCTTAACCCTACACTAGAAGTTGTAGTATCCCAAGAAGGGAACGGTTTTTACAGTCTATGGCGAAGAAGAGTATATGGTTAGTCATTTGAACTTATTCCGGTATGTAGAGATGGATGGCGAATTCATCGAGACTCCCTGTCAAACTTTTGAAGTTATCACTTCAACCGCTACTGAAGACATTTATGCCATTCCCAAAGTTACCAGGGTTCCTCTCATAATGGCTTCTTTGAAGGATGCTAGAGTTGTCGTAGAAAAAGGTGGTTGTACTACTTGGGGTCAGCTTCATGGCATTTCGTACAAATCTGACAATTTTGGTTTTGGTTTCACTGCAGAGGCTCAGAGGGTTGTTCGTCGGACTCGTGCTGGAAGACCATCATTCTGCGTCAGCAACAATGGAGTCAATGTTATAGAAGATGCTGACAGTGATCATGATCATGACAGCTGGATCGTTCCCACCATTGGTAACGGGCTCAACAACTAGAAGACCGGAGATATTATCTCAATCTCCTTTAGTCAGGAGTAATATCTACTTTCTGGTTTTATTGCTTTCTGGTTTTAAGCCGTGTGCCTTACTGGGGAACAATGATCCATTTGTTAAGGGTTGTTATCTCATAAACATATTTTCATTTAATAAAGCATTGGACGTTTTGTATTCATATATTTCCCTCTCTGTCATTCTTTTACTTTTTATCACTTTCAAATAGCTACGTGTTCTTACACACACCTACACAATACATTGTAGATCCACATCCACTCTAGATCTCGTTGATAACGACTCTGCTATTGCAACTTATGACTTTGAAAATCCGATCTACCAAGCCGAGGATGAAGGTCGAGAAGATTGTGAAATACCTGGAGAACTTTCTATCTGTTATTGCAAGAGGAAAGGGCTATTCAACCACATGAAGAGCCAGTTAAAGTTGTAAACTTGGGTACTGAAGCAGACATATTAGAAGTCAGGATATGGGCTAATCTAGAAGATGGTATCAAGAATAGGTTAATCTAGATGTTGCATGAATATGTTGAGATCTTTGCTTGGTCATACGAGGACATGTCAGGGCTCGATACTGATATTGTGGTTCATTGTCTGCCGATGAAAGAGGGTTGTTCTCCAATAAAGCAAAAAGTTCGTCGCATGCGTCTTGAGATGTCCGAGAAGATCAAGGATGAGGTTATGAAGCAATTCAATGCAGGGTTCTTAGCTGTTACATCATATCCTCAGTGGGTTGCAAATGTGGTGCCAATACCTAAAAAGGATGGCAAGGTGTGTATGTGTGTAGATTACAGAGATCTGAATAGTGCAAGTCCCAAGGATGACTTTCTGCTTCCATATATTGATTTTTTGCTCGGCAACACCGCTTAGCATAAAGTATTCTCCTTCATAAAGTATTCTCCCTATCCCCAGGGTTGCTGTGATGCGGTGGGAGAACTGACTTGAAGTTTTGCGTTTGTGTTCGCAAATGTTTCGGTTTAGCAAGAGTCGCCACCGACTTTTTATTTTATCCAAAGGAAAGGTCAAAAAGCACAGGAAAGACCTTTGAGATGTTTTCTTAGGTTCGGGGGGTAGATTATGAAAAGGGAAGGTGCAAGCACCCTTTTCACCCATGGTTATCCATGGGCTCTTAGTTAATTGTTTAGATCACTTGCTTTTGCTTTTCAATTGTTTGAAATGGTGCTTTGTGTGTGGTTTTTGAAAATGTTTTGAAAAGAGGCCATCGTTGTGGAAACCTTTGTAGTGATTCTTGTTTGAATGTATACAAAGATGTATTGTCTTTTGAAAAGAAATTTCAATGTTTGAAAGTTTGTTTTAGGAAATGTTTTGAAATTGTGTTGTGAGGTGTGTTTGAAAAATAGCAAGGATGTTTTTGCAAGCTTTGATCAAGTAACTAAGAGTTTTCTACCCTATTTTACTCAAAGATCTTTCCTACACATTTTTAACCCTTTTGACAGTGTTGTTTTACCATTGTATTTGGTAAACAACCTTGTATTAGGATGTTAAACGGGACAGGCGCGGGTCATCGTATTGACCATGATAGCAATATTGCCAAGTATCTTTAGCAATTTTGAGGGACTAGATCATTTTTATATAGGCAACCAAGATAGCGTCATCGAGGGACTATGATCTTTTGTTTTGTTTTTGTTTTGCCAAGATACTCATGCATAACATGGTCATTTTAAAGGCAACAAGTGGATGAAACCCTAGGGGGTACATGTGTGCATTGTGTTGTCAATTTACATGCTTTTTGTCTTTGTATTAGTCAAGCTATTTGTTTTGATTTTGGACATTCGCATACAAACCCTAATCTCTAACATGGCATATTTGAAAGCATAAATGCGTAAGACAAATCTACACTATTACAATATTTGATATGGGAAGGGGGGTACAATTTTTGAATAGGGGATTATTTTGCAAGAAATTAAAACCCTAATATTTACTATTACATCCAAATTGAATAAATGGTACAAATAAATAAATGGACAAGTATTTAAATGATCAATTAAATAAATATACAAAATATTATGAAAATGCAAAAAAAATGTTTTGTTTATTTTTATGTATATAAAAATATTTTTTATGTATTTAAAAAAGAAATAAAAGATTATTTTTGAAAAGGGTAGAAAACCCTAATTTCATTTTTAAGAAAGTATATATATATATATATATATATATATATATATATATATATATATATATATATATATATATATATATATATATATATATATATATATATATATATATATATATATATATATATATATATATATATATATATATTAATTATATGCAATAAAAATAAAATATATACAAAATAAAAAATATATTTAGAAAAAATATTATTTAAGTATAAAAAATAAAAATAATAGGTATAATATTATTATGTATTATTTTCAAGTTTTCATTAAACAAAATAAAAGTATATACTAATTAATAATTATTTTTATGTTAGAAAAATAAAATAAAATACAAAAATAAATGTGAAAATTTATAAAAAATATTTTTGGTATTTTTTTATGTTTAGAAAATAATAAAATAAAATCAGAAATGAAAAAATAAATACAAAAATACAAAAATATAAAGAAATGGGCCAGGGGGTGCAATCAGTAAGGCAGGGGGTGCAAAAAGTGAGCCGGAACCAAGCCCAGCCCATGAACTTCATCTTCAACCTTTGTCAAAAACAAAAACGCGCGCCCTATACAAATGTCCAGATCCTGCATACGTGCTCTAATGCAAAAACTCATAACATTAAAGTTGTAGTATTTTTCAAGACGAATTCAACCATATAAGAAACTTAATCCAACTCTCAAAGACCAGAGAGAATTTCTATGGCCCTAATTTCTAACCTAACTTTTTCAGGAAGTTCATGAATCAAATTCTCTTAACACGTTTAACTTAAATGAAAAGTGAGCATATGTACAGCTTCATGGCTATGAATACTACATTTTTTATTCACAATCCTAAGCCTAATGATTCCTAAATAGAGAGATAGGAAGTTGACAAAAACCTGTTTCAGTTGACTTCGTGTATGGTAATGTGGAGCTTTTCAGTGAGGCCTGAGATGTTTGGGAGCTTGCTTGAACTTCCTCTGACCTCCCCTAATGCCTAATTTGCTTTGGATGTGCTTGAACAAGCCTGTAGAAGTCAACCTGCACAAGCTGAAAACAGAAATGGTGAAGCTTGCAAATGGAGTTACAGTTCAAGGCCAATGGTTGGGATAGCTTGGATAGGCTATATGGAATGTGTTTGAACAAGTTTGGGGCAAAACGCACGAGGGGTTTTTGCTATGGAACTCCAAGTGCATGCCCTGTTTTTTGCAAGAGGAAGGTGATTTGATGTTCAAGAGTGTTTGAGGGATCAAAGGCTCGTGTTTCAGGCTAAATGCAATGTCAAGAAGTATTCTCAAATGCTTGCTAAGCTTGGTTATAACAGATGTGCAAGTTGTATTGTATCTGACAAGTTTCTTGTATTTTAAGCAAAAGTGAGCAATGATGCAAGACAGGCCTGTACAGGCTATCTACCAGCTTACACATTGTGATCTTGGCCCCTCAAGTTTGTGGATATTGTGTGCTGTACCAGATCTTTGTTCAAGGCTCAAGGATTCTATTTGACATAAAGCAAATTTGACAAAAATGGCAATGTTGCCTTTTTGCTATTTTAGGATTAATCTTTTGTGCAATCCTCCCATGACCAGAATAAAGCCTCAAAACAATGGATTTGCATTTAATTATTGAGTATGGAAGGGTTTTGGGACCTGTAATCAAGTACAAACAAGGCTGATTAGAGTTTGCAACTTGTATCAATATGAAAATGCCATGGTTCAAAAGTGAGTTTTTGCCAACTTCAAGCCTTCGATTCTCCCTAACCACAAATGATTTTGGAGAGTTCTTAGACATTTTAGAAAGCTTGTAACATTATATACAATCCATATTTGAAATGAATTTTGAGATTCCAAGTGGAACTATGTGAAAAATGGTCATGAAGATAGGTCAAAATCCTGCCTAAACTAGGGCAAAATTTCACTAAGTTAAAAGTTTCATGGACCCTTGTTCCAAAACTCATAACTTGAGATCCAAGCTTATTTTGGGAAAACTTTGTGAGTCAAAGTTGTATATTTTGTGGAGGACTACAACTTTCATGTTGGAAGTTTTGTTTGAATCCAATTTCATCATGGTGAAAATGTTGGGCAAAGTTGAGAAAAAATAAGAAAATTTCATAACTTAGAAAAATTCTAAGTTATGAAAATTTTCAATTTTAAACCCTAATTTGCAAAATTAGGTTTCTTGATGAAAAAGTTTCATGTTTTGACATATCTTGATGAAAAATGACCCTTGGCACTTGATTTTGACCAAAAAGTCAAAGTTTGACTTTTCAGTGTACAGTCAAATTTTGATCAGTTGACTGGAAAATTCATCTGTGAATCCAATGCATTTGAGATCTTTTGAACCTTGTGAATAGGTCAAGATGATGCCATTGAGTCCTTGAGTCCATGCTTGAACCCAATTTGCCATTGGCTAGGTGAAAAATCAGAAATTGCCCTTATACAGTCAAAACCCTAAAAATGACCATTTTGCCCTTTTGATGATCTGATCAAATTTCTTGAGGAGTTATGGTCCAAACTTGATCAAATGGTTCATATGAGTCTATAATGTTGATGTGGATAAAAAATTATGAAGTTTGACTGTAAATTGGCCACAGTTGACTTTTTCCCCAATACAGCTGATTTCTAGGTCAATTGTCCAATTGACTGGGCATAAATTTGATTCAAGGCTTGAAACTTGGTAGAGGCAATCTTGTAAGTCCAACATGAAGTATGAAAGCCACTTTGAGCATTAAAATTCCCAAAATCCCTGTGCAAACTCAAACCCTAATTCAGGTCATCAGTGTAAGGAGATGTCTTGAGCAGAGCAAAACCCTAATCATGTCTTGAGTCCAAAGAGTCTTGTGAGGGGAAATCTTGATAAAATGAGAGGGAAAATTTTGGGGTACAACAGCTGCCCCTGTTCAATCTTCTTGATCCTGAAGAGTTAGATTGGCGAGTTTGCCTTTCGCGACTCGAATGTAAAAGATGATTGGACACTAGAGTGCCCGTAAATTTGCACTTGTCAAAATCTAGCTGAGGGAATGGGCTTAAAGATGCCATTTGGAGATGGTAGAATCTTGCTGGAGATGGGCTTAAAGATGCCATCCAAGACTTGTTTGTTGAGAATCAGGAGAATGAACATCAGAATGGTATCCGTATCTGGAGCGTATCTGGGTTGTATCTGAAGATTGGATCTGTATGAGCAAGGGAATAACATCCGTGTCTGGAGCGTATCCGAGCTGTAACTGTATTTGATTCTTGAATGAATATCAGAATGATTGTCGTGTCTGGAGTGTATCTGTATTGTATCTGAATTTTGAATTGGCGACAGAAAAACATCTGTGTATGGAGCATCTCTGGGCTGGGGATAAATTCCGAAAGTGTGACATAATGGCAACCGTGTCTGGAGCGTATCTGGACTGTATCTGAAGTTGAGATCTTGTATGAGTAGCAGAACGACTTCCGTGTCTGGAGTGTATCCGTACTGTAACTGGGATCTGGGCAAGTGACAGAATGACGTCCGCGTCTGGAGTGTATCTGAACTTGATAGTTGAATCTGAATGAGAAATAGAATGGCTTCCGTGTCTGGAGCGTATCTAGTCTATATCTGATTGCTGAAGTTTGAATGAGTGATAGAATGACCGCCGTGTCTGGGGTGTATCCATACTGTATCTTGACTCGACATTCTGAATATGTAGTAGAATGACCATTGTGTCTGGGGTGTATCCATACTGTATCAGAAATAAGAGATCTGAATGAATAGCATAATGACTTCCATGTCTTGGAGTGTATCCGTACTGTATCTGAAATCTTTGAACATTTGTTAAAGGTAGCTTTTAATCTTATCCTGAAAAGGGTAAAATGTTAGCTAAAACACAAAGTTATGTTGCATGATATGTATGTGCAATAAAATGTATTCTATCAATGTTTATGATATATGAATGTAATGGATGCGCATGTAAGCTGATTAGCTGTCTTGCTGAGGAAAACAAATCTTTGATAGCTGGAGATAATGAAATCTTTGACTGCTGCCAGGAAAAATAAATCCTTGACCGCTGTTGGGGATAGAAAATCCTTGGCAATTTGTGGGGATGTGAGAATCCCACATGACTTTCCTGGGGAATAAAGAAAACTCTGACGATCCCCACCGAGGAATTGAAACTTTGGAGGCTTCATTGGAGAAATGAGAATGAGAATCTTCGATCTGCTGGAAAATAACTTTGTGGGGAGAATGTTTATTCCGTTGAAGAGTTCTCAAGGGCCTGGGTTGTATGCCAATCTACTGGTGAATTTGGAGGAAATTGGATGGTACTCCACCGGGGTTTAAGGGTTGAAGTTTTGGACTCCGTTGGGGAAGAAACTTTTATCTTCGCTGAGGGTTTGCAGTTCAAAGTTTTCTGGCTCCGCTGGGGATTTGGAGTTTGGAAACTTAGTTCTGATGGGGATTTTGAAACTTAACTCCGCTGGGGATATGTATTTCAAAGCTTCAAACCTGTTGAGGATCTGGATGATGTACTGCAGGGGATTTCCTCTGGAATAGCCTAAAGACATTTTCCTATACTTTCAACCTATCAGTAATTATCCTTTCTCATTTCGTTTTATTTGTAAGCAGTGATTATATTCAAATGCATATGCTCATTTAATAAATCCTTGGACGTTTTCAAATAAAACACAAGTGTAAAAAGAAAGAAAAGGCAAACAAATTTCTGCACTTTGAAGTATCTTTATATTAACTTTGTGTGAGTATTTTGTACAAAGGAGACAGACATCCTAGTAAGAGAATGTTGTGATAAAAATGAGAAAAAATTTATACAAAGAAAGATGGCTATGTGTAACAATTCCATGAGGTTCCCATTCTGCTATAGCCTTCATAACTCTGAGTATCTTATCCATTCGTTGCTTCGTTCGACGTTGATTAGGTTGATCAGAAGCCTAAAGCTTGTCTGTGAAGAGATTGTTCTTAAAGTGATCCGACGAGACATAATCATACGCTTTAATTCCCTAACTTTTGCCTGGATTGCCCTTTCGGGTTTTCAATCCACCGGGAAACCCTTTTTTGCCCAAGTCTCCCTTTCGGATTTTCAACTTGCCGGGTGTACATATTTTTTTCATTTATCCCTAATTTTTGCCTAAACCGCCCTTTCGGGTTTTTGATTCACCGGGATGCCTATTTTTTTCCCAAGTCGCCCTTTCAGGTTTTCAACTTGTCGGGTCATTTATGCGTAGTATCTTTTGACTATGTCTGCATTCGCAGGGTGCGGTAGGTCATCATCGTCCATGGTGGTCAGGATCATTGCCCCACCAGAAAAGATGTTTTTGATCACAAATGGTCCTTCGTAAGTAGGAGTCCACTTGCCCCTGGGATCACTTTGCGGCAAGATGATCCGCTTGATTACAAGGTCCCCGACTTGATATACTTGTCTCTTGACTTTCTTGTTGAAGGCCTTGACCATACGTTTTTGATACGCCTGACCATGGCAAACAACAGTAAGTCGCTTTTCGTCAATCAAGTTAAGTTGATCAAGCCGGGTCTGAATCCAATCGTCTTCACTTAAACCAGCATCTTTCATGATTCTCAAGAAAGGAATCTGAACCTCCATTGGTAAAACAACTTCCATGCCATATACCAAAGAAAAGGGGGTTGCCCCAGTTGAAGTGCGTGCCGTGGTACGATACCCGTGCAGAGCAAACGGTAACATCTCATGCCAGTCCTTGTAGGTGACTGTCATCTTTTGAATGATCTTTTTGATATTTTTGTTCGTAGCTTCGACAACACCGTTCATCTTAGGCCGATAGGGAGATGAATTGTGATGTTGAATCTTGAACTGCTCGCACAGAGCGGTGATCATAGTATTGTTCAAATTTGTACCGTTGTCAGTGATAATCCTGTCGGGGATACCATACCGGCATATAAGGTTCTGCTTGATGAAGCGAGCAACCACATTCTTTGTAACAGAGGCGAAGGAAGCTTCTTCGACCCACTTGGTAAAGTAATCAATGGCCACCAGGATGAAACGGTGTCCATTGGGTGTTGTAGGCTTGATATCTCCAATCATGTCGATTCCCCACATCGCGAATGGCCAAGGAGCTGTTAAGACATTGAGAGGAACTGGAGGAATATGTACCCCGTCAGCATAGATTTGGCATTTGTGACAAGTACGAGAATGTTGATGATAATCAGCTTCCATGGTAGACCAGTAGTAGCCTGCCCGTAGAATCTTCTTAGCCATTGTATGACCGCTTGAGTGGGTGCCAAAGGTGCCATTATGTAATTCAGCCATGATCTGCTCAGCTTCAATCTTGTCCACACAACGGAGTAGGACACAATCAAGATTGCGCTTGTATAGGATACTGTAGCGGTGAAAATCGGAGATCAAGCTATTAATTAACTCGACTCGCAAAAGCAAGAGTCGCCACCGCGCTTTATTATTTCCAAGGGAAAAGGGAAAAGAGCGAAATAAAACCCTAAAATAACAATGTAAAATAATACTTAAAAGTAAATACAATGCATTTTTGAGAGAGATCGAGAGTTTGGGGGTTGGTTATGCAATGGGAAGGTATTAGCACCCAATGCATCTGCGGTACTCCGCAGGAACCTTTTGAAATATCTGTTATTGGTTAAAATTATTTGTTATATACAATGGTGTATTTATCTACAACTATGTTTGTTTAAGGGGAAAAATGAGTTTTTATTATTGCGTTCGTGAGGGTTTCGCGACCCTTTGCCTACGTATCCAATGAAGGAATCAAACCACCGTAGTTCCTCTTGAAAAAAGTTGATTTGTTTGTGTTTTTTAGTGGGCGACATTAACGCACACATTCTAGCAATAGGCATGGCCGGTATCGCGGCAGAACGAAGATAACATGCCCTTGGGGGGAGTTTTGATTTGTTGAGTGTTTTTGCATGTTTTAAAGTATATTCAAGTAATGATTAAAGAGTGTTTTTTTTGGTTTGTTTATTTGTTGATTTTATCTTGCCTAATTACTAGCATTTGTACAAAGTAAATAAAATGCAGAAAGATAAAAAACCTACGCTATTACAAACATATCAAAAGGCATAAAAAATATGAAGGAAAAAAAAAGATAAAAGTAAGAAAAAGAGTGTCTTTCGACCCAGGCAGTAGCACACTTCGACTGGCATTCCGTTGGACTCCTTCGATTGGGGCTGGCAACAGAAAAGTCACGTCTTTCGATTGGGACTTGGCAGGGGCGAGGTCCTGTCCTTCGATTGGGCAAAGGCAGCAGCGAGGTCCTGTCCTTTGATTGGGCAAAGGCAGCAGCAATTTGTATCCTTCGACTGGGGGCTGGCACCAGTGAGGTTCTGTCCTTCGATTAGGGGGCTGGCACCAGTGAGCTTCTGTCTTTCGATTGGCCTGGAAGTCAGTGAAGCGTGTCTCTGGCTGGAGGTTGAAAGCAGTGAGGGATTTCGATTGGACATGGTTTGCCTCCTGTTTGTCTCTTTCGTTTGACTTGGAGAAAGATGGTAGAAGCCAGAAGCTAAGTTTCCTATTTCATGTTTCCTATTTCTTTCATTTAAAACATTAAATGGAAACATGGTCTGAGGCCATGCTAGTATTTGTTTGGTAAACAGTTTAACAATTAAAGCTAATTCAGATAAACAAAAAGAAAAACGAAAGGGTTAACTTTTAAAAAACATGTTAACAGGGTGGAAACGAAAGGAAACAAAATGTTATGTACAATGTTTCAAATGAAAAGGAATTGTATTTACATGTTATGAAACGAAAAGTTCAAAGGTAGGAGTGACTTACCTTGCTGGAGGCTTTGAATGGGTGTGGGACCTTGAGTGGTGGCCCTGGATGCTGGATTCAAAAGAGGGGTCACAGGCTGTGCTTGGAGCGCTGAATTTGAAGGAAAAGAAAAAGCAAGTGTGATGCTTCTTTGATTCGAAGGAGACTGAAGTGTGGTTGTTCTTCAGAATCGAAGGAAGTAAGTGTTTGGGGATTTTGGGTTTGTTCTCACAAGTATTGAAGGGACTTGAGAGATTTTTTGTGTTTGAGAAAATTTGGTGTTTTTGAGAATTTTATGAAGATTCGTTCGCTTGGCCCAGAAGGTCCTTTTTTTTTAAAAAAAATGTGTTGTAGCCTCTTTATTTATAGGCAAAGTGCCTGAAGATTTTGGAGGGAAAACGAAATAATATTTGAATTATTTGGGTATATTGCACCCTTGTTTTCTTCAATGCAGCTCTTGTGCACTCCTTTTTTGTGCATGTACAGGACTGAGACAACGCATGCTTGTCAGTATTTTGGAGCTTAGTGGCAGGTTGGTGCAGGACTGCTGCATAGCAGCACAGCTGGCTTGAGTTTGGCAGTATATGGGACTTTAGTCAACAAACTCCTTGAAGGGTTTAGTGGTCCAATTTGTGAATCGAAGGAGGCCACCTTGAAGGAAATCACATGTCCAGCTTGTGGATCAAAGGGGGTCACTTCGAAGGAAACTACATGGCCAAATCGAAGCTTGTGACTAAAGGGAGACTGTATTTCCAAATCGAAGCTTGTGACTGAAGGGAGACTGTATTGCCCATCGAAGCTTGTGGATCAAAACAGACATATTGCCCAATCGAAAGCCCGTGTTCGAAGGAAGCAATGTTGCCCAATTGAAGCATGTGGATCGAAACAAACATATTGCACAATCGAAAGCCCGTGTTCGAAGGAAGCAATGTTGCCCAATCGAAGCATGTTTGCAGGCAGTGAACTTGTCCAGTCGAAAGGCTGAATCGAAGTTGACCTGTCAGCACATGAAATCAAAGAAACAAAAAACACACATTTCGTGCTTGATTAGAAGTTAGTGATACATAGGCTAAGAATGTTCGAAACACTTGACAATTTCTGCATAATCAATGCTCGAAGGTGAGAGGTTAAAACTGACCTTATTTTGTGACCTTGACTTTTATATAAAAATGCAAAAAATAAAAATGGGATCTTAGGTCAAAAATTGGGGTATGACAGCTGCCCCTATTTAAGTTTCTTCTATCCGGAGAAATGAAGATTCGAATCTTCATTTCGACGATATTGAAGGGACTTAAATATAGAATACACAATTTTTGGCCTTAAGATACCGCAATTATGTTTATGATATGATATGAATGTAATGCTCTGAATTTTATGGGGAATGACGCTATATGAGACAAACTATGCTGGAGAAACCAAGCACATTATACAGTAATCCCACAGGGGAACAAATTATAATTCCACTGGGGAAACAGAGTCATAGACTTAAAGTGAGAGACTCTTATTGGAGAATAACTTTGAGGGAAGAAATGCATGATTTACATCAGTGTTGAGACTGGAAAAGAAATGATTTACATCGCACTGTGACTGGAAAAGAAATGATTTACATCAGTACTGATACTGGAGAAGGAAAATGATTGACATCAGCACTGAGACTGGCGAATGATTGGCATCAGTACTGAGACTGGAAATAAACATTTCTGACTTCTGAATTATACCAAGAACGGTAGAACATTCCTTCTTTAACAAAGATATCACTTGAAAAGGATAAAATACAAGGTTCCCCATGGAACTTTTCCGAAGGGATGCCGTTTGCTGAGTAAACATTATTGGTGGGGATACACAAGCTGCTCAAATAAAGAGGCCGCCACTTGTTATCTTTCAAAGGTGTCAATAACATACAAGTTGCTCATGAAGAGACCGCCGCTTGCTGTTTTTCAAAAGAACAATAACACACAAGTTGCTCATGAAGAGACCGCCGCTTGCTGTTTTTCAAAAGAACAATAACACACAAGTTGCTCATGAAGAGACCGCCGCTTGCTGTTTTTCAAGAGAACAATAACACACAAGTTGCTCATGAAGAGACCGCCGCTTGTTGTTTTTCAAGAGAACAATAACGTACAAGTTGCTCATGAAGAGACCGCCGCTTGTTGTTTTTCAAGAGAACAATAACACACAAGTTGCTCATGAAGAGACCGCCGCTTGCTGTTTTTCCAAAGGTAACAATAACATACAAGTTGCTCATGAAGAGACCGCCGCTTGTTGTTTTCTCAGAGGTGACAATAACATACAAGTTGCTCATGAAGAGACTGCCGCTTGTTGTTTTCAAAGATGACAATAACACACAAGTTGCTCATGAAGAGACCGCCGCTTGTTGTTTTCAAAGATGACAATAATACACAAGTTGCTCATGAAGAGACCGCCGCTTGCTGTTTTTTCAAAGGTAACAATAACATACAAGTTGCTCATGAAGAGACCGCCGCTTGTTGTTTTGTTGAAGGTAATGAAAACATACAAGTTGCTCATGAAGAGACCACCGCTTGCTGTTTTCTCAAAGGTATCAATAACATACAAGTTGCTCATGAATAGACCACCGCTTGCTGTTTTTCAAGAGAACAATAACACACAAGTTGCTCATGAAGAGACCGCCACTTGCTGTTTTTCCAAGATAACAATAACACACAAGTTGCTCATGAAGAGATTGCCGCTTGCTGTTTTTCAAGAGATAATAACATACAAGTTGCTCATGAAGAGACTGCCGCTTGCTGTTTTGTTGAAGGTAATGATAACATACAAGTTGCTCATGAAGAGACCGCCGCTTGCTGTTTTCTCAAAGGTATCAATAACATACAAGTTGCTCATGAAGAGACCGCCGCTTGCTGTTTTGTTGAAGGTATCAATAACATACGAGTTGCTCATGAAGAGACCGCCGCTTGTTGTTTTCAAGGGATGCCCATAAAATATCGTGAAGATATTGCTGGAGGTGAGAATAAATAATTTCATCGGGGATGGACAAACTGCTCATGAAGAGACCGCCATTTGTCATAACATAAAGAAATTCAGAAATAATCAAACTGCTCAAATAAAGAGTCAGTCGCTTGTTGTCCCGTCGATATTCCAGAAGAAAGTTATAATAACACTACTAGGGAATAAAGTTCATCTTCAATGGGGAACCATGAATAAATCCTTCTTGAGGAGACCAAGTATTTACATACGCAAGATCAATGAACTCTCCATCTAGGTTTCACAGCCTAGAGAGATCCACAGGGTATCGTTCACAAGAGACAAAGCTCAATCCAGGAATAAACTGGAGAGAAAACAGTCAAACAAGACTCCACCCAATGAGGAAACAACTCAAATGGGGATTTATCCTATCCAGAGATGGAAAAGGAAAGCTAAAGCAAGATTCTTCCACGAGAGTTAACTCAGTGGGGAATTAGAAAGGAGGCGCACTTTCTGCTTAAGTTGACATTCTATTTGGAAAGATCAAATACACTATTTGAATAGACATAACCAAGGTATACGAACTCAAAGACATCAACAAATACAAATGTGCGTGCATGATGCAAGTATGAACGAATGAATGAATGTCATGTATATGCTGACAAAACAGACAGGGGAGATAGACTGAAGATGATAAGACATCAGAGTACAACCTGACACTCGGCTAATCTCAACAAGATGGGAACATTACTGGAGATAAAAACAAAAGCCATCATTTGAGCAAAGTCCTTTTACAAGGCTTAAATCTCTCTGGAGGGGAAGATATTTTCAGGTAGAAAACCCAAAGTCCAGTCTTCTATCGCAAACAATCCATTGAAAGGATAACAACACAAACAATGTTTCAGCTGGAAAAAGTCATGCTTAGCTGGAGATACTGGGAACACCACCCTCTGATAATGTGTGCAAAACATATCACATGTCTTAACAAATCTGGATTGCCCCTGGGACTAATTTTGGATGCCCCAAGTTATATGGTTGATGAGGAGAAATCGTCTCAAGAGGATTTTACAAAAGACTTGGCATTCACCATGCTCTGGTGTCTTCAAACTCAGAGAGATTCATCAAATCTCGACGTGATTGCCCCAGATTGACTGTAGTTGGCACAACAAAGTCTTCAAATTTTGCCCCAAAAGAGTAAACAAGTTGGGAAAGCATTAACTGGGAGAAGCAACATGTTCGTGCTTAAGGTCTTCATGTGACATGCCCCCTGATATGATTTTTTCCTTGAAATGACTCTCTAATTACTCAACAGAGTTTCAGGCCTTAAAAATAAACTCATCACTAGTGCTTATATGTGAGCTTCCTTGATATCAAACAAATGTTTTGCAGTTAGAAAAAGTTTATTATGAGAATGAAAATTCTAATGCAACAGTTATGTAAGTCTTGAAGATTTTGAAAAGATATCGCACAAATTTTACGAGTTAGAGCACCATTTATTTTTGTATAGGAAAAACATATGATACCAACATAACTATTTAGAACATTCATGGGAGTCAGGAACACTATCTCATTGAAGTATGCTTTCAAAATAACCTTGCTTCAATTAGAACTTTTGAAGGTTGTAACGTGGCCTGGTTCATGGTTTTTAGAAAAAAGATTTTTAAGGCTCAAAATTTATAGGTGCCCACCCATTCTTCGTGATGTTCTCCAACCCTATGTTCAGTTAATTCAACATGAGTGTTCATCTCTCAAAAGGATTTTGTGACGGTTAAGGAAACGACGAGGCTTTCGGAGTAGAAACCACCCTTATATTTTCGTGTTTGTAGTCACCAATTTGTTCTTTGCTGAGGACTTTTATTTGTAGTCCTTTCTTTGCAATTTTTATTTTCCCTAACTTTTGCCTGAACTAATTCTTTTGAATTGATAGTCAAACGGGATGCCCTAATTTTTGCCTAAGTCACTTGTTTTCAAGTTTTTTGACTTAGCGGGCTTTTTTTTCTTCTTGATTTTGACTTTTGAACAAAATGTGTGACATTAGCTTGTCTTGACTTGTTGAAAGGATTGTGACTTCCTCGTTTCTTGATGAATGAGGGATAACATTGTGGTTCCACATCTTCTAGATTCATTATACATGAAGGATAGCCCTCGTTGTTTCTCTTCAGAAATATCTTCCTTACGAATTTTGAACACTCAATCAGATTAACTGAAAAACTACCATGCCCCAGGTTAAAATTTGAGGGTTTTTTTGTATAGAAAAGAAACTCCTACTTCAAGGCTCAAAAGGGGTTAGCAAGGGATTATCTTCCTTATATCTTCGGTGTTTAGGGATTTGAAACAATGCCTGTACATCATCAACGAGATTTTATCCGAAAGCATGCAACCAAAGATTTTGTGTTTTTTTTACATCATCATCCTCCCTTCAATCTCTGCCTAGGCAAGAGAATAGGCAACAGGTTGGTATCATAATGCAAAAAGAAATTTAAAATTTGAAAACACATATGAGTGAAACAAATGAATTTCTTCAAGACAAATATACTCATTGTATTAAGATGATCATTCAGATGCAAACAAGTTCTTACATGCAAACAATGTTTTGATAAACAAGAAAATTTACAAAAGCAGAAATAAGTTAGTAATCTGGGAAGGCTTTCCATCTGGATTTGTGCTGAAGGAAACCTCTCCTTAACTTCAAGGCCAAAATCAACAGAGATTCACTTATGGTTTAGCAAAGGGGTTGACTTGGGCGGCAACCAAAATTCAGACCAAACCAGTTAAGGGCTCCACACTAGCTTCCAAATTAGTCATCTCTCTACGGAGTTCAGAAACCTCTTGCTTGATATTATCCATTGTTCCCTTAGCACGAGTGTTGTACTGGTGAGACCAAAGGAAAAATAAGACTTGGAAAAAGACCTTTGAAACAAAAAATGTAGAATGATGCATGATATGCAAAAGAGAGTTTTTTATTTGATTTTCAAGGAACTCAAGATATTAAATTGTAAACATCAAAGTATGAAGATAGAAAATGAATTCTAAATTGGATCAAAGTGTTGATCAAGTTATCATCAAGATCAATCATCCATTTTGGTGGATTAGGGTTTTCACCCTATCAACACCCAAGATCCATTGAGCTTGACGAAACTTGTGATGTTTACAAAGAAAGGCCTCCAAATTCCTTGAAAATCAAGTGAAAAGGGTTCCATGGATGCATGAAGGCATGGCTATGCAACAACCACAAGCAAGGTCACAAATAGAGTCGAAAGGTTCAACGTCACGAGCATGGAGTCAAAGGTAAAAAACATCCCCAAGGTATGTACTAACGGTTCAATCACACCTGCAAGACAAGGTTCTAAGGGTTCCCGGAGTCTACATTCCTCCTTCGGATATTACCAACGTCTTGATTACTCAATAATTAGCAATATTCTCAAGATAAACTCATCCGAGCGTAGCATCGCGTAACAATTACTTCCGGATTACTCCGTTATAATCTCCGCGCTACACCTAAAAGGCCAAGATGGGTTAGGGTTCTACGGTTTTCAGCTTCTCTGGCTCCCAGGTTGAAAAATAATAATGTCTTCCCGATTACTCGGTAAATAAATATTACATTCAAAAGGGCTTCCACTGAGTGGGGGATTTCATGCCTCCTTCTTCGGGATTACTCCCTCAAAGTTAACATGACTATACCGTTCGTCCTATTCCTAAGTGTAACTTAGTCCGGGTATAGGACTTGTCCTTTGTAAATATTATCAACATCCAAATAATCACAATATATACACATATAATCAAACAAACAAGTAATAATAACAAAAATAGATATTACAAATTAGGCTTAACCCACTTAGGGATGGACCAGCAAGAGGTCAATCTTTCCCCAGCAGAGTCGCCAATTCTGTAGCGTCGAAAATCAGAGATCGAGCTATTAATTAACTCGACTCGCAAAAGCAAGAGTCGCCACCGCGCTTTATTATTTCCAAGGGAAAAGGGAAAAGAGCGAAATAAAACCCTAAAATAGCAATGTAAAATAATACTTAAAAGTAAATACAATGCATTTTTGAGAGAGATCGAGAGTTCGGGGGTTGGTTATGCAATGGGAAGGTATTAGCACCCAATGCATCTGCGGTACTCCGCAGGAACCTTTTGAAATATCTGTTTTTGGTTAAAATTGTTTGTTATATACAAGGGTGTATTTATCTACAACTATGTTTGTTTAAGGGGAAAAATGAGTTTTTATTATTGCGTTCGTGAGGGTTTCGCGACCCTTTGCCTACGTATCCAATGAAGGAATCAAAAGACCGTAGTTCCTCTTGAAAAAAATTGATTTGTTTGTGTTTTTTAGTGGGCGACATTAACGCACGCATTCTATCAATAGGCATGTCCGGTATCGCGGTAGAACGGAGATAACATGCCCTTGGGGGGAGTTTTGATTTGTTGAGTGTTTTTGCATGTTTTAAAGTATATTCAAGTAATGATTAAAGAGTGTTTTTTTTGGATTTTTTTTTGGTTTGTTTATTTGTTGATTTTATCTTGCCTAATTACTAGCATTTGTACAAAGTAAATAAAATGCAGAAAGATAAAAAACCTACGCTATTACAAACATATCAAAAGGCATAAAAAATATGAAGGAAAAAAAAAGATAAAAGTAAGAAAAAGAGTGTCTTTCGACCCAGGCAGTAACACACTTCGACTGGCATTCTGTTGGCCTCCTTCGATTGGGGCTGGCAACAGAAAAGTCACGTCTTTCGATTAGGACTTGGCAGGGGCGAGGTCCTGTCCTTCGATTGGGCAAAGGCAGCAGCGATGTCCTGTCCTCCGATTGGGCAAAGGCAGCAGCAAGTTGTATCCTTCGACTGGGGGCTGGCACCAGTGAGGTTCTGTCCTTAGATTAGGGGGCTGGCACCAGTGAGGTTCTGTCTTTCGATTGGCCTGGAAGTCAGTGAAACGTGTCTCTGGCTGGAGGTTGAAAGTAGTGAGGGCTTTCGATTGGACATGGTTTGCCACCTGTTTGTCTCTTTCGTTTGACCTGGAGAAAGATGGTAGAAGCCAGAAGCTTCGTTTCCTATTTCATGTTTCCTGTTTCTTTCATTTAAAACATTAAATGGCAACATGGCCTGAGGCCATGCTAGTATTTGTTTGGTAAACAGTTTAACAATTAAAGCTAATTTAGATAAATAGAAAGCAAAACGAAAGGGTTAACTTTTAAAAAACATGTTAACAGGGTGGAAACGAAAGAAAACAAAATGTTATGTACAATGTTTCAAACGAAAAGGAATTGTATTTACATGTTATGAAACGAAAAGTTCAAAGGTAGGAGTGACTTACCTTGCTGGAGGCTTTGAATGGGTGTGGGACCTTGAGTGGTGGCCCTGGATGCTGGATTCGAAAGAGGGGTCACAGGTTGTGCTTGGAGCGCTGGATTTGAAGGAAAAGAAAAAGCAAGTGTGATGCTTCTTTGATTCGAAGGACACTGAAGTGTGGTTGTTCTTCAGAATCGAAGGAAGTAAGTGTTTGGGGATTCTGGGTTTGTTCTCACAAGTATTGAAGGGACTTGAGAGATTTTTTGTGTTTGAGAAAATTTGGTGTTTTTGAGAATTTTCTGAAGATTCGTTCGCTTGGCCCAGAAGGTCCTTTTTAAAAAAAAATGTGTTGTAGCCTCTTTATTTATAGGCAAAGTGGCTGAAGATTTTGGAGGGAAAACGAAATAATATTTGAATTATTTGGGTATATTGCCCCCTTGTTTTCTTCAATGCAGCTCTTGTGCACTCCTTTTTTGTGCATGTACAGGACTGAGACAACGCAGACTTGTCAGTATTTTGGAGCTTAGTGGCAGGTTGGTGCAGGACTGCTGCATAGCAGCACAACTGGCTTGAGTTTGGCAGTATATGGGACTTTAGTTAACAAACTCCTTGAAGGGTTTAGTGGTCCAATTTGTGAATCGAAGGAGGCCACCTTGAAGGAAATCACATGTCCAGCTTGTGGATCAAAGGGGGTCACTTCGAAGGAAACTACATGGCCAAATCGAAGATTGTGACTAAAGGGAGACTGTATTTCCAAATCGAAGCTTGTGACTGAAGGGAGACTGTATTGCCCATCGAAGCTTGTGGATCAAAACAGACATATTGCCCAATCGAAAGCCCGTGTTCGAAGGAAGCAATGTTGCCCAATCGAAGCATGTGGATCGAAACAAACATATTGCCCAATCGAAAGCCCGTGTTCGAAGGAAGCAATGTTGCCCAATTGAAGCATGTTTGCAGGCAGTGAACTTGTCCAGTCGAAAGGCTGAATCGAAGTAGACCTGTCAGCACATGAAATCAAAGAAACAAAAAACACACATTTCGTGCTTGATTAGAAGTTAGTGATACATAGGCTAAGAATGTTCGAAACACTTGACAATTTCTGCATAATCAATGCTCGAAGGTGAGAGGTTAAAACTGACCTTATTTTGTGACCTTGACTTTTATATAAAAATGCAAAAAATAAAAATGGGATCTTAGGTCAAAAATTGGGGTATGACGGATACCATTGCTCAGAAAGAGCTTGGCCGCGTACCTCCTTAAGAACTTTTTGTCATTGACTGAAACTCCTTCAGGGGATTCTTGTGCTTCGAGATACCTTTTGACGTCATGAAACCAAGGTCAGTCCACTACTTCTTTGGTATTAATCTCGTGACAATGTGCAGGTTCGTCCATCTGTTCAATGGTGATTTGAGGAGCCTCATTATCCCAAATAAGTTTAAACATGGATGACATTGTAGCTAGTGCATCTGCTAGCTGTTTCTCTTCTCGCGGGAAGTGCTCGAAGGTAATCTGCTCAAAATGTGGTAACAATGTCAGGACATGTTCTTTGTAAGGGATGAGGTTAGGGTGTTTAGTATCCCACTCTCCTTTGATTTGACTGATAACCAAAGCTGAATCCCCAAATACAATCAAAGAGTTTATTCCCAAGTCAATAGCAACCTTGAGACCAAAGATACAAGCTTCATACTAGGCCATGTTATTGGTGCAGCTAAAGCAGAGTCTAGCAGTGAAAGGTGTATGGCAACCTTCTGGAGAGATAAGCACCGCGCCGATACCGTTTCCAAGTGCATTGGAGGCACCATCAAAGTACAGGGTCCATCGAGATCCTTGTTCAGGTCCGTCATACGGTCTGTTTGCTTCAATGTTTCTCAAAGTCATGATATCCTCATCGGGAAAGTCGAACCTCATGGATTGGTAATCTTCGACAGCTTGATGGGCCAGATGATCGGCTAACACACTCCCCTTTATAGATTTTTGGGTCGTGTACTGTATATCATATTCAGTGAGGATCATCTGTCATCTAGCGATTCTTCCGGATAAAGCAGGCTTCTCGAAGATGTACTTGATCGGATCCATCTTAGAAATCAGCAGAGTGGTATGTGTCAACATATACTGCCTTAGCCTGCGAGCAGCCCATACCAAAGCACAACAAGTTTTCTCGAGCAGTGAGTAGCGAGTCTCACAGTCGGTAAACTTTTTGCTAAGGTAATAAATGGCATGTTCTTTTCGGCCAGACTCGTCATGTTGGCCCAATACGCACCCGATTGAATTATCCAAAACAGTCAGATACATGATTAAAGGTCTTCCTTCGACGGGTGGCATCAAGATAGGAGGTTCCAGCAAATACTCCTTGATCTTATCGAAAGCAACTTTACAATCATCATTCCATTTAACCACCTGATCTTTCTTCAACAGCTTGAAGATTGGTTCACATGTAGATGTTAGGTGAGAGATGAACCTTGCAATGTAGTTTAGGCATCCCAAGAAACCTCTGACCTCCTTCTCAGTGCGACGGGCAGACATTTCTTGTATAGCTTTGACTTTGGAAGGATCAACCTCGATGCCTTTGTTACTGATAATGAATCCCAAAACTTTACCGGACCTGACTCCGAAAGTGCACTTGTTAGGGTTCAGTTTGAGCTTGTACTCTTTCAATCTGACAAACAGCTTTTGCAGATGGTCGAGGTGTTCTTCTTCTGTCTGTGAATGGGCTATCATGTCGTCTACGTGGACTTCAATCTCATGATGTATCATGTCATGAAACAAAGCTACAATGGCTCGCTGATAGGTTACCCCGGCATTCTTCAGTCCGAATGGCATCACTTTATAACAGAAGGTACCCCACTGCGTAACAAAAGTAGTCTTCTCCATGTCTTCGGGGGCCATTTTGATCTGGTTGTACCCTAAAAATCCATCCATGAAAGAGAATACCTTATGCTGAGCTGTATTGTCGACCAAGATGTCAATGTGCAGTAGCGGAAAGTCATCTTTAGGGCTACCCCTGTTTAAGTCTCTGTAGTCCACGCACATTCTGACTTTGCCGTCCTTCTTAGGCACGGGCACAATGTTAGCAACCCATTGTGGATAGGAAGTAACAGCAAGAAAGCCAGCATTGAACTGCTTCATCACTTCAACTTTGATCTTTTCGGACATGTCAGGCCTCATTTGGTGGACTTTCTGTTTGATTGGTGGACAATCTTCTCTTGTAGGGAGACGATGAACCACAATATCTGTATCAAGTCCCGACATGTCTTCGTAGGACCAGGCGAAGATCTCAACATATTCATTCAATAGCTGAACTAAACGCGCTTTGACACTTGGCTCTAGGTTGGAACCCACTTTGACCTCTTTTCCGTCTTCGGCAGTACCCAAATTGATAGTCTCTAACAACTCTTCATGGGGCATAATAACCCTTTCTTCCTGTTGCAAAAGTCTAGGCAACTCTCCAGGCACTTCACAGTCTTCATCACCTTCGTACTCGACATGATTGACCAGATCTTCAGAGTCACTGAAGGCCATATCAGAATTGTTACCCATGGAACCCGGAGTGGATGGGTACCTGCATTTTGTGAGTGTGGGTGTGTGTAAGGGATAGCCACCTTTAAACAAATAAAATGTAAAAAGAAAGAAAATGAACACAAAAGTTTATATATGAAAACGTCCATGATTCATTAAAAATGGCATATGAAAATGAAGAATCAAAACCCTTACAAATGGACCTATATGCCCCGGGTAAGGCATAAGGCGAAAAGAGTGTACGAATTGTTTTAATAATTATTACAGACCAAACAGGAAATGTTCAAAAGATAAGTTACTGATTGATGAAAGTAATGGGAACGAAGTTTGTCGCCTCCCAGTTGTTCAGTCCTCCTTCAATAGTTGGAAAGATCCAGTCTTCAAAATTGCTTTCTTCTTCATCATCCTCTAAAGCATGAACTCCATGATGAGTGATTTTCAATGGCGGTCCTTCAGCCCGGGAGCGACGCACAGCCTTCTGACTAGCAACAGTGAAACCCAAGTCGAACTTATCTATCTTGTAAGGAAAATCTGGCAGTTGACCCCATACTATGCTTCCTCCTTCCTTGATCACAGCCTCCGCATCTTTGAGGGATGACATCCGGGACACAGGTTTGGTAATGATGGGCACAACAGTCATTGTCATGGCTACCGCCACTTCAGGAGAAACCTCTTCAAAGTGTTGGAAAGGTGTTTATATGAATTCACCATCTAACTCCACGTAGCGGAAAGAGTTAAGGTGGATTATCATATACTCCTCCTCACCATGGACTATTATGATTTTACCCTGAACTGGGTATTTGAGCATCTGGTGTAGAGAAGAAGTGACTGCCCCAGCGTTGTGGATCCATGGTCTTCCCAACAAGCATGAATATGAAGGACGGATGTCCATCACATAAAAAGTAGAGTTGAAAATTTCTGTACCAACTTTAATTGGGATGTCCACTTCTCCGTGAACCATCCACTTAGAACCGTTAAAGGCTCTAACAATGATATTACTGGGCTTTAGGGTCAATCCTTCACAGTCCAATATGTCCAACGCTTTTTTAGGCAAGACATTTAAAGACGACCCAGTATCAACCAGAACGTGAGCAAGAGCGGTCCCTCTGCACTCTACTAAGACATGCAGCGCATCATTATGTTTTCTTCCCTTAGATGTTAGATCGGCATCAGAGAAGCCAAGACCATTGTCGGCTGTAAGGCTAGCTACACACTCTTGAAACTGGTCCGCAGAAGTTTCTTGAGGCACGTGCGCTGTCTTCAGGAATTTGATCAAGGCTTTGGCATGAGCCTCGGAGCAGAGCAATAGAGCTAGCATAGAGATTTTTGAAGGGGTTTGCCCCAGTTGCTCTACGACATCATAGTCGCTTTTCTTAATTATCTTTAAAATCTCCTCCATTTCCTTTTGGGTGGTCTCAGGGATAACCAAAGTCTGAGCCCTCGTCCTGACGGGCGCTTCTTGGATCCCCTTACCTTTATCAGCAGTAACAACAGAGGGTATAGCTTCGTGAGTAACAATTTCTTCAATAACTAGACTTCGTACAAATATCTTGACTGGCACAGGAGCACTTGAGGGTCCGAAGATTGCCCTTGGAGGAGCAATCTCCGGAGAGAAGATTCTTCCGCTATGAGTGATCTTACTTGTCCCTACAATATTTCCTACATCTGGAGTCTCTTCATCGGAACTTTCTTCGACTGATTCGATTTGCTTAACACCGTGGTAGAAGATCTCTCCTCCATAATTCCACGGTATTGTCTTGTTGGACTTATATGGGATAGGCCCCGGCATAGTAATCTTCATAGGTACACACTTTGGATCGCGTGTAATCTTAACAGGTCTTTTGGAGACCTTGGAAAGATTGTCGGAAATGGTGATTATAGAAACACCATTGATTGGAGTAACAGGAGTAACAGGAGTTTTCTTGAAGAGGATTTTTTGAGTATCCATAAGGCGTTGGATGCCTGACTTCAATAGCGGACAGTCGGATTGAAAGGTCGAACAAAGGTAACAATATTTTTCACAGCCTGGGAAAATCTCGGCTTTCAACAGATTCATCTTGATCATTGGCAACGGAGTCATTAATTCATCAACAGCAGTAACATGAAGATCTTCTACAATAGCATGGACATTATGACCATGTTTTGGCATAGGAGCAGATATCACATTAGGTTTTTCGGGGGCATCAAACTCCAGCTCCTTGGCATCTATTAAATCCTGGATCTTATTTTTAAGGGACCAACAGGTGTTGGTGTCGTGCCCCACACTGTCTGAATGATAGGCACACTTTGCATTTGAATGATAATAGGGAGAAGAGGTATTTGGGTTTTTCGGTGCCTCTTTCAAGTTCGTAAGGTTTAACTTTAACAGATGAGGGAGAACCTGAGTAGGTGTCATATTAATCCGGGTGAATCGTGCAGGCCTTTCCACCCTGGTTTGGTTAGCTCTGGGTTGACTGCTTCGAGGTTGATCGACTGAGGAGTTCTGGATCATCACAGCCCCCACCGCTGGTCGGTGCTCCATTCTTCCTTGATTTCTCTGGGTGTAAACAGCAGAAACTTCTTTCTTGGCTGGAAAGGTCTTCTTGATAGCGGCGGAAGCAGATGCATCCTTCTGAATTTTACCACTCTTAATGCCAACTTCGACCCTTTCACCCGTCAGAATTAGCTCGGTGAACCCTGCAGATGAGCTCCCGATCAAGTGATTAAAGAATGGACCTGACAGGGTCCCCAAAAACATATCAACAAGCTCTCTTTCAGACAATGGTGGCTGCACCCTTCCAGCCTAATCCCGCCACTTCTGGGCATACTCCTTAAAGCCTTCATTAGAAACCATACCCATACTCTGTAATTGAGTACGAGTAGGCGCTAAATTTGTGTTATATTTATATTATCGATAGAAAGCAGCAGCCGAATCCTCCCAGTTATGTACATCAGATCTTTCAAGCTGATAGAACCAATCCAATTGCGTACCCGACAAACTATCTTGAAAAAAGTGGACCCACAGATCCTTATCAAAAGAGTGAGGTTGGATCGTTCTGACGTAAGACCGCAGACGCATCTTCAGACAAGACAAACCATCGTATTTAGCAAATGTAGGCACTTTTAATTTGGGGGGAATGATGATCCCAGCAACCAACCCTAGCTCCTCAAAATCCAGCCCAGGTACTCTTCGTACCTCCATGGCTGCCATCTGATCTTCTAGATTCTTATACTTGTCATCTGCAGGAGGGTACTGCTGCTCAGAGTAATCTTCCTCCTCCTCCTCCTCTTCTTCTTCTTCAGCTTTAGACTCAGAGGGCATTGCAACTCCCTTTCCTTTACCAACCCCTTCATCAGACGTCGAGGGGAAATCTAGGACCCTTCTAGCCTGGTTCTCAAACCTTCTCCCCAAAGTAGCTACACCCGCTCTTTTCTTTTTCTTCTTTTCTTTTTATTTTTCTTTCTCTAACAGTGCTTTAAGGTCCTCTTGACCCTTTGCCAAGGTCATGAGGAGTTGTTGGAACTGCGAATTATGTGCTTGTAGGTCTTTGACCGTCTGCTATATATCCATCTTACTGAAATAAATAGCAGAAAGATAAGGAAACCTGGTTTAAAGACCTGCTTATGCATATGATGAATGATATGTTATTCATGTAATGCATTCAAGGATTCAGAAATTCAAATTTGTTGTAAACAAAAAAAGAACGCACGTCATATTAATAAGAAGAATTTTGTTAGTACATAAATGCCCCATGGGCAAAATAATACAAAATTCTAATGTAAAAAGACATTGCGCATCCTTTTCAGTGCTATGTAGGTGTTGAGAGTCTGATCTTCATGGAGTCGACAATTAAGTTCCAAAACCTTCTTCTCACTAGCATAGAAGCTGGCTTCAAAAGTGTTCCGTTCTTCCTTGAGCTGTATCCAACTCTTTTGTAAATCTTCCAATGATGTTGGCATGTCAGGATGTAGGAGGGTGTATGGAACCTCTCCTTCCATAACATGCTCTTTGATCATAGGAAGAATGTAGGGGTAAGGCATCATAAGATTCTGGGCGCGGGTTCGTACCCACTTGAGGTAAGGCTCAAGGGGGATGGAATTCTTGTGTCCCAGTGTCTTACTGTCCACTTTATTGGGCATCCTCCAAGCTCGGAGAAACCTTTGTCGAAGTCCTTGAGCGTCATTGTCGAAGTCAAAAACCAAGTCTGGAATCAGCATGTCATGAGGGCTATCCCTTCGGGCATACCCAAATTGTCTCAGAGCTAAACAGGGGTTGTAGGTAATGCCTCCCCTAATTCCAAGTAGTGGGACATTAGGGAATTCCCCGCAACGATCAATGATGATGACATTTTCTCTGGACCGAGAACACCAATGAACATCAGAATATGTAAGAGTCATCAATCGTTGTGACCACCTCAAACCTTGCTCATTCTTCAAGACTGATTGGGGAAGGTGAGAAATAAACCACCTTGCTAGAAGAGGGGTACAACACATGAGAACACCTCTTTTCCTCATTGTTCGTGTGTAAAATGAGTGGAGGATATCCCCAAGCAATGTAGGCACATGATTCCGAGATATGAAAATCTTGACAGCATTCACATCTATAAGCTGATCAGGGTTTGGGAACAATACCAACCCATAGATGAGAAGTGCTACAATCTCCTCAAAAGCTTGCAGATCTAGAGAATTCCAGCATTCTTGTGCCTTCTCAAACATAAACTTTGCCAAGAAAACCCTTGACACCACTTCTGGTTTCCCAATGAACTTTGATATCAGAAGGTTGCAAGTGTAAGGCTTGAGCAACATCTTCAGGCTTTGGTTCTCTTTCTGTACCGTTGTAGGGTAGTTGATGGAGAATAGGAATCCTCAGGAGTTGAGAAAATTCCTCCAAAGTAGGTACTAGTTGGTAATCAGGAAATGTAAAGCAATGGTGTAAGGGGTCAAAGAACTGGAAGAGAACTTTCATCATGTCTTATTCAATGTTGGAGTTGACCAAGTTGAGAAGTCTACCATGTATTTCACTAAAGGGAGAATTCTCTGGAATTTTGGAAGCAAGCTCCTTGAGTTGAGGAGGTATTCTCACAAGGTTGACCTGAATAGTTTTCCGGCGAAGTGAATCCATAACCTACAAAATAGGAACAAAGATAAAGATCCAAACCCTTGAAATGGTTAGTGGATGCATATGATGCTTTATGATGTTCATGATGTATGCACAAGTATATGTACAAGCAAACCACACAAGATTCTAGTTTCAGGCTTGCATGGGGTTTCATAGGTGAGTACCCTCTTGAAGTTTAGTTGGCTCAACCTGTCATATAAATAGTAACCGGGTTCTAAGGAGCTCAATATCACTGGATTATTTTCTGTGTTCATTGTTTCAGTTTAGCCACTTAACTGGCGACCGAAATATTCCAAGAAAACAACCTTCAATGAGTATAGTATCGAGTATCTACCAACTTCGGACTGCACCAAAGCCGGTCATCTCACTACCCCTAAAAATGACAAGATGGTCAAGTAAAGGTTCTAAGAGTTTATTAATGCTTCATGACATCACTCAGCGGCCCCGTATTCTGTTTGATTGACTCAAAGGCTACCGGTACCCACAAATATGTCGCACTAATATAACTATTGCTTCAACCATGTCGGTATACCCCGCACAGTTTCCACAATGTATTTCTATTTACCTATGAATGTTTCCCAAATCCGGGTATAGGATTTCAAACCCAAACAATAGAACCAAGTGTAAAGCAATCAAAGCAAACAAGGTAAGCATGTAAATGTGATATAAACCATAAGGTAACCCCACTTTTAGATTTCTCCCCAGCAGAGTCGCCAGTTCTGTGATGCGGTGGGAGAACTGACTTGAAGTTTTGCGTTTGTGTTCGCAAATGTTTCGGTTTAGCAAGAGTCGCCACCGACTTTTTATTTTATCCAAAGAAAAGGTCAAAAAGCACAGGAAAGACCTTTGAGATGTTTTCTTGGGTTCGGGGGGTAGATTATGAAAAGGGAAGGTGCAAGCACCCTTTTCATCCATGGTTATCCATGGGCTCTTAGTTACTTGTTTAGATCACTTGCTTTTGCTTTTCAATTGTTTGAAATGGTGCTTTGTGTGTGGTTTTTGAAAATGTTTTGAAAAGAGGCCATCATTGTGGAAACCTTTGTAATGATTCTTGTTTGAATGTATACAAAGATGTATTGTCTTTTGAAAAGATATTTCAATGTTTGAAAGTTTGTTTTAGGAAATGTTTTGAAATTGTGTTGTGAGGTGTGTTTGAAAAATAGCAAGGATGTTTTTGCAAGCTTTGATCAAGTAACTAAGAGTTGTCTACCCTATTTTACTCAAAGATCTTTCCTACACATTTTTAACCCTTTTGACAGTGTTGTTTTACCATTGCATTTGGTAAACAACCTTGTATTAGGATGTTAAACGGGACAGGCGCGGGTCATCGTATTGACCATGATAGCAATATTGCCAAGTATCTTTAGCAATTTTGAGGGACTAGATCATTTTTATATAGGCAACCAAGATAGAGTAATCGAGGGACTATGATCTTTTGTTTTGTTTTTGTTTTGCCAAGATACTCAACATGCATAACATGGCCATTTTAAAGGCAACAAGTGGATGAAACCCTAGGGGGTGCATGTGTGCATTGTGTTGTCAATTTACATGCTTTTTGTCTTTGTATTAGTCAAGCTATTTGTTTTGATTTTGGACATTCGCATACAAACCCTAATCTCTAACATGGCATATTTGAAAGCATAAATACGTAAGATAAATCTACACTATTACAACATTTGATATGGGAAGGGGGGTACAATTTTTGAATAGGGGATTATTTTGCAAGAAATTAAAATCCTAATATTTACTATTACATCCAAATTGAATAAATGGTACAAATAAATAAATGGACAAGTATTTAAATGATCAATTAAATAAATATACAAAATATTATGAATATGCAAAAAAATGTTTTGTTTATTTTTATGTATATAAAAATATTTTTTATGTATTTAAAAAAGAAATAAAAGATTATTTTTGAAAATGGTAGAAAACCCTAATTTCCTTTTTAAGAAAGTATATATATATATATATATATATATATATATATATATATATATATATATATATATATATATATATATATATATATATATATATATATATATATATATATATATATATATATATATATATATATATATATATATATATATATATATATATATATATATTAATTATATGCAATAAAAATAAAATATATACAAAATAAAAAATATGTTTAGAAAAAATATTATTTAAGTATAAAAAATAAAAATAATAGGTATAATATTATTATGTATTATTTTCAAGTTTTCATTAAACAAAATAAAAGTATATACTAATTAATAATTATTTTTATGTTAGAAAATTAAATAAAATACAAAAATAAATGTGAAAATTTATAAAAAATATTTTTGGTATTTTTTATGTTTAGAAAATAATAAAATAAAATCAGAAATGAAAAAATAAATACAAAAATATAAAAATATAAAGAAATGGGCCAGGGGGTGCAATCAGCAAGACAGGGGGTGAAAAAAGTGAGCCAGAACCAAGCCCAGCCCATGAACTTCATCTTCAACCTTTGTCAAAAACAAAAATGCACGCTCTGTACAAATGTCAAGATCCTGCATACGTGCTCTAATGCAAAAACTCATAACATCAAAGTTGTAGCATTTTTCAAGACGAATTCAACCATATAAGAAACTTAATCTAACTCTCAAAGACCAGAGAGAATTTCTCTGGCCCTAATTTCTAACCTAACTTTTTTAGGAAGTTCATGAATCAAATTCTCTTAACACGTTTAACTTAAATGAAAACTGAGCATATGTACAGCTTCATGGCTATGAATACTACATTTTTTATTCACAAACCTAAGCCTAATGATTCCTAAGTAGAGAGATAGGAAGTTGACAAAAACCTGTTTCAGTTGACTTCGTGTATGGCAATGTGGAGCTTTTCAGTGAGGTCTGAGATGTTTGGGGGCTTGCTTGAACTTCCTCTGACCTCCCTCAATGCCAAGTTTGCTTTGGATGTGCTTGAACAAGCCGGTACAAGTCAACCTGCACAAGCTGAAAACAGAAATGGTGAAGCTTGCAAATGGAGTTACAATTCAAGGCCAATGGTTAGGATAGCTTGGATAGGCTATATGGAATGTGTTTGAACAGGTTTGGGGCAAAATGCACGAGGGGTTTTTGCTATGGAACTCCAAGTGCAGGAACTGCCCTGTTTTTTGCAAGAGGAAGGTGATTTGATGTTCAAGAGTGTTTGAGGGATCAAAGGCTCGTGTTTCAGGCTCAATGCAATGTCAATAAGTAGTTTCAAATGCTTGCTAAGCTTGGTTATAACAGATGTGCAAGTTGTGTTGTATTTGACAAGTTTCTTGTATTTTAAGCAAAAGTGAGCAATGATGCAAGACAGACCTGTACAGGCTATCTACCAGCTTACACATTATGATCTTGGCCCCTCAAGTTTGTGGATATTGTGTGCTGTACCAGATCTTTGTTCAAGGCTCAAGGATTCTATTTGACATAAAACAAATTTGACAAAAATGGCAATGTTGCCTTTTTGCTATTTTAGGATTAATCTTTTGTGCAATCCTCCCATGACCAGAACAAAGCCTCAAACCAATGGATTTGCATTTAATTATTAAGTATGGAAGGGTTTTGGGACCTGTAATCAAGTACAAACAAGGCTGATTAGAGTTTGCAACTTGTATCAATATGAAAATGCCATGGTTCAAAAGTGAGTTTTTGCCAACTTCAAGCCTTCGATTCTCCATAACCACAAATTATTTTGGAGAGTTCTTGGACATTTTAGAAAGCTTGTAACATTCTATACAATCCATCTTTGAAATGAATTTTTATATTCCAAGTGGAACTATGTGAAAAATGGTCATGAAGATAGGTTAAAATCTTGCCTAAACTAGGGAAAAATTTCACTAAGTTAAAAGTTTCATGGACCCTTGTTCCAAAAATCATAACTTGAGATACAAGCTTCTTTTTGGATAAATTTGTGAATCAAAGTTGTAGATTTTGTGGAGGACTACAACTTTCATGTTGGAAGTTTTGTTTAAATCCAATTGCATCATGGTGAAAATGTTGGGCAAAGTTGGGGAAAAATAAGAAAATTTCATAACTTAGAAAAATTCTAAGTTATGAAAATTTTCAATATTAAACCCTAATTTGCAAAATTAGGTTTCTTGATGAACAAGTTTCATGTTTTGACATATCTTGATGAAAAATGACCCTTGGCACTTGATTTTGACCAAAAAGTCAAAGTTTGACTTTTCAGTGTACAGTCAAATTTTGATCAGTTGATTGGAAAATTTATCTGTCAATCCAATGTATTTGAGATCTTTTGAACCTTGTGAATAGGTCAAGATGATGCCATTTAGTCCTTGAGTCCATTCTTGAACCCAATTTTCCATTGGCTAGGTGAAAAATCAGAAATTGCCCTTATACAATCAAAACCCTAAAAATGATCATTTTGCCCTTTTGATGATCTGATCAAATTTCTTGAAGAGTTGTGGTCCAAACTTGATCAAATGGGTCATATGAGTCTATAATGTTGATGTGGATAAAAAATTATGAAGTTTGACTGTAAATTGGCCACAATTGACTTTTTCCCTAATACAGCTGATTTCTAGGTCAACTGTCCAATTGATTGGGCATAAATTTGATTCAAGGCTTGAAACTTGGTAGATGCAATCTTGTAAGTCCAACATGAAGTATGAAAGCCAATTTGAGCATTAAAAGTCCCAAAATCCCTGTGCAAACTCAAACCCTAATTCAGGTCATCAGTGTAAGGAGATGTCTTGAGTAGAGCAAAACCCTAATCATGTCTTGAGTCCAAAAAGTCTTGTGAGGGGAAATCTTGATAAAATGAGAGGGCAAATTTTGGGGTACAACAGTTTCCATACGCCCTTCACCGCCAGATTATGTTTTAATTGTACCAAAAACATGGTTGAATACGAAGTGTGCATCATGGGTATCAAAGTTGCCATTGACATGAGAATCAAGTTCTTGAGCGTTTATGGGGACTCAGTCCTGGTAATCAGTCAGATCAAGGGATAATAGGATATGAAGCATTTGAATCTCATTACTTATAATGAGCAGGTTTTGACCTTAATTTTGTACTTCGAGGAAATTACTTTTGAGCACATCCCAAGAGAAGAGAATCAATTGGCAGACACATTGGCTACAATTAGGGGTGTTCAAAACCAAACCGGCCCAATAGAAAACCGCAAAACCGAACCGAACCAAACCGAAACCGCAAAAAACCGCATTTGGTTCGGATGTGTTTGGGTCATTTTCTCGTGGAACCGCATGGTTCAGTTCGGTTTGCGGTTTGTATTTTACAAACCGAACAAAACCAAACAAAACTGCATTATGTTATAAAATCTTACTAACCAATATATATTTCTATAATTCTTTAGAGAAATCAACATGTATTATGTGTATATTTTATCATACTTTGTATTATATTCATTTTTAATTTACAAATCATAAAAACTAAAATATTATTCATTTATAAATACTATTTTCACAAAATATATTTTATCATATTCTTTGTATAATATTTATTTAAGAATGCAATCTTGTTGATATCATTATTTAGATTTAGATAAAATTATAATACGCAAATTTATGTATCAAATTATAAATTTATTTTGACAATTATAAATTTTTTATGGTAATGTATGAACAATTAAATATAAATTATATTTTCCTATATATTTGTATGTATGACATAATAATTATTTTTGTAAAAAACCGAAACAACCGAACCAATCCAAACCACATTAGTTTGGTTTGGTTTGGTTCAGATTTATTTTTAAAATCCAACCGAACCAAACCGAACCGCATGTTTTTTTCTCTTGTGGTTCGGATGATTTTTCGCTTCAAAACAACCCAAACCGCACCGCGAACACCCCTAGCTACAATGTCATCTATGTTCAGAGTCAGATGGGACAACGAAGCTCCTCAAATTACTATCAAAATACTGGATGAACCGGCACATTGCTACGAAGTTGGTACTGATAAAGTAGAAGAGAATCCTTGGTTTTATAAGGTGAAGAGATATCTTGAGGCTCAAGAGTATCTTGAAGGAACATCTATCAATGACAATAAATTCCTACGGATGTTCTCTGCCAAGTTCTTCTTGAGCAATGAAATTTAGTACAAGCGCAACCATAATTCGACTCTGCTTCGTTGTATGGATAAGAAGGAAGCAGAGAAAATTATCAAAGATATGCATGAAGGCATATTTGGTACTTATTCCAATGGACATACAATGGCTAAAAAGATTCTGAGAGCGAGATACTATTGGTTGACTAGGGAAATTGATTGTCATCACCACTCAAGAACTTGTCACAAATGCCAAATCTATGTTGACAAATTATATGTGCCTTCGGTTCCTCCAAATGTCTTGATTGATCCTTGGCCATTCGCAATGTGGGGCATTGACATGATTGGAGAAATCAAGCCTATTATTTCTAACGGACATCGTTTCATCCTCTTTGTCGTTGATTACTTCACGAAGTGGGTTGAAGCAGCCTCATTTTCCTCTGTTACCAAGAATGTTGTCTCCCATTTCATCAAGCTTAACCTTATCTGTCGGTATGGAATCCCTGAGAGAATTATCACAGACAATGGTACCAATCTCGACAAAACTATGATCATAGAACTCTACATGCACTTCAAGGTCAAGCACTGCAATTCTTCTCCATATCGACCAAAGATAAATGGTGCAGTGGAAGCCGCCAATAAGAACATCAAGAAGATTATATAAAAGATGAAGGTGACGTATAAAGATTGGCATCGGATTTTACCATTTGCTCTTCATGGCTATCGCACTTCAGCTCAAACATCAGCTGGGGCAACCCCATTCTCTCTAGTTTACAGCATAGAGGTTGTCCTACATGTCGAAGTTCAGATTCCTTCTCTAAGAATTATGAAATATGCAGATTTAGACGAAGATAGGTGGATTCAGACTAGGCTGGACCAGTTGAATTTGATCAATGAGAAAAGGCTTGCGGTTGTTTGTCATGGTCAAACGTACCAGAAGCGCATGATTAAGGCCTTTAACAAAAAGGTCAAACATCAGGCATATGAGGCTGGTGACTTGGTAATAAAGCGCATCATCTTACTGCAAGTAATCCAAGTGGTAAATGGACTCCCACCTATGAAGGCCCATTTGTAGTCAAGAAGATATTTTCTGGAGGTGCTATGATACTTACCACCATGGACGGTGAAGATTTTCTGCACCATGTGAACACGGACATAGTCAAAAGATACTACGTATAAAAATGACCCGCTAGGTCATCTGGCCTAGGATAAAATAAGGGCATCCCAGCGAACCAAAAGGGTTCGGGAAAAAAATTAGGGATATAAAAATAAAGATTGTACACCCGACAAGTCGAAAACCTGAAAAGGCGACTTGGGCAAAAAAGGGTATCCCGGTGGACTGAAAACCCGAAAGGGTAGTGTGATCGGTGGAAATAGAACTGACTGTTTAAAGCTGGTTCACGAAATGTCGCGGTAAGCAAGAGTCGCCACCGTCTTTTATGTTCTCCAACAGGGAAAGGACAAAAGCACAGCAAAATTCCTTTTTCGAGATGTTTCTCGGTTCGGGAGGTAGATTTATAGAAAGGGAAGGTGTTAGCACCCTTTCTATACGTGGTTATCCACGGGCTCTTAGGTACTTGCTCTTATGTTTTCAAAAATGGTTTGCTTTTCAAGTGTGTGTGGGTTTTGAAAAAGTTTCGTTTGAAAAATTTCTAGGTAACTCTTGTATCTGTCCTCAAGAGTGTATGAAAAATTTGTTTGAAAACTTTTTGAAAGTGTCAGTGTGAAAAGATTGTTTTTTTGTTTTGAAAAGAGCAAGTACCCATGAGATCTACCTACTCTAAGGAATTAGGCTGTGTAAGAGTCCTTTAGACAGTACTATCCCACTATTGAGAAGTAGGAAGTACCGTCGTTGGAGGTATTCGGGTCAATTCGATTAAGGGACATGTGTGGTCACCGAAGCAATGGTAGGATGCCTTAGCGGTAACCCTAATGTCCTAGATCCTTTTTATCCGAGGCAACCGTTTCGAGGCAACTGGATCTTAGACAGGAGGGCGACCTCTAAGACACCCTATACTTGATGACCAGTTTCGAGGCAACGAGTGAGGCGTACCCTAGAAGTGGCATGTGCATTGTGTGATGTTTTCATGTTAACATTTATCTTTGATCATGCAATTGTGAGCTACGAGTTGTTTTTAATTATCAAACATTCTTTCATGCAATTTAGCAGTTAGGAGTGCGGAAAATAAAATACGGAAAGGTAAAAGCTACGCTATTACAAGGAGCGGGTCTATACATCGCCAAAAAACAAAGACCCGTTTTTGATAAAGTGCGGAAAGTAAAGAAAGCGATAAACCTAATTACTATTACATCCTTGGAAGCAGTTACATAATAATCAAATAAGAAATTAATGCGCAAATAGAAATTAAACTGGAACGTCCGAGGGTTTTGGACCCTTTTGAGAGATTAAGAGTTTTTTGTCCTTTTGTATTAAATTAAATTAAAATTAATTATTAATTAATTATTTACAGGAAAGATATTTTTTATGTTTTTTGTATTTAATGAAAATAAAATAAATTAAAATCAAAAGAAAACCCTAGTTCTAAGTTTATTTTAATTATTAATGAAAATGTTAAAGTTAACCTAATTTAAGCTAATTAATTAATTTACATGTTATTTACAAAAGTAATAATAATTAATAATGATGATAATAAAAAATGATTAAAAAAGGTCAAAACTAAATTCTATGCAATTTTTATTTATTAAGAAAAAAGGATTAAAATTTAAACCTAAATTAAACTAAGTTAATTGTTAGTATTTATTTACAAAAATAAGTTAATGGTGAATTAATAATAATAATTAAAACAATTAAAGGAATTTAAAAGAAAAGAAAATAAATTGCAAAGGCAAACCAAAGGGGGTAAGATGGCCCAAAGTGGAGGTAAAGTTGAGAAGTTCTGGCCCAAGAAGACCAAACCACGTTTGACTTTCACAATCATGCGCTTGCTGGCTGACTAGGGAGTATCATGGACTTCATCTCCTGGCCTTCAGATTGTTGATCAAAGCCACTTGGCAAACTGACGCCTGAGGCTTATGGTGGACCATTGAATCACACGCTGCACTGGAATGTGTTAAGAAAAATATTAAGAATCATATGGGGGACCTGGGAATCGAACCCAGGTCCCAACGCTTGCAAGACACGTCCACAACCACTCAGCCACTGCATTGTATTTGTAACAATAATGGAAAGTGAAAATAATATGCAAAAACAACAATTATGCTGGGAATTAAAAAAAGCGCACATCATATTTGAATACGCCAACCATGTCCATCCACGTATTGTCTTCTTCATCTGGCCTGAAACAAAAAGCAATCAAATAGCGGGGGTTTTAAACCCCCACAAAACAAAAGTGCCAAGAATAGCGATTAGGCACACAAGCAATATAAAAAGGGCGCGATAGTGTCAATGATTTCGTCTTGTCCTGACGAACTTATCCATATAGGTCTTGAGGTCTAATTTTACAGTATATGAAAAACCCCAATATGGAAACTCTGAAACCCTAGCATTCGTCCATGGTAGATTTCGATTCAGGATGTTTCAACATAATTAATCCATACCAAAAGCTTCAGGAAGATGTCAGCAATACAAATCAATAATCAAAACATGTCAATGATGCATAAAAATTGGATTTCGATTATGGACATGTTTGTTCAAACCGTGATTCTGTTTGGCCGTTTCTTTGTGTACTAGAGCTTGTTCTTGATGGCAATGGATTCCCGGCAATGTCAGCAACATGTTAGAACCACTTTTAGGCTTTGAATTCACCTGCAATATTGATTTCAGTTTTTAAGTATTTCTTGAATTTTTGCAATTTGGTTATGGAGTTCTATGGCAGCTTTCACGTTCTTAGGAATAGGGTTGGCTTCAGCATCTTTATGTGAAGAGAAATAGGTTAAAATTAAGCCCATAAATCCATTGTATTCAAGTTTGAATATGTGATTGCCAATCAAATCTTTTTCAATCTTTTTCTTTCATAACACCTTGCCAATCATGGATATTTTGAGGTCCTTGAGGTGCACACGAATTGCCAACTTGCCCTAGCCTTATTTTCTTCACAAAAAGATTTAAAAAGCATATCTTTTGAATTTTCCTACAATTAAAACCAATTAAATGAATTAATATTAATATAAATTCAATTAATTAATTAAAAATAAGAAAATAAATCAAATTAAGTTCAATGGGTCGTGCATAGGCTTTGGGTAAAGATTCAAGAAGGAATTTGAGGCCCATTAGCAAAAATGAAGTGTTTTAGGCAAAGTTGACTTTTGAAAGTTCCCAACAATTTCCCAACTTCTCCTATTCATATCTTGCTCAATTTTGAAGCTATGAACATGTTCTTGGACATTTTGGAAAGGTCTTGAAGTCCTCTAACCAATGCCTTCGGTCCCATGTCATTTTGATTTACCAATCTCAAGTTATGGTCTTTGACTTAAAGTGCCTTTTTGTTGACTTTTGAAAATGACCTATAATGTTGAAATTGATAACTTTTTGTGAGAGCATTTCTTGGACTTAGAATGTGAAGATGAGTTGTAGGAAATTTCATCCCCTTCAAAATGAGCATTGGATGGGATTTTTCTGATGAAACATGAAAAAGTTATGCCTTGGTCAATTTGCAGTTGACTTTTCAACTGTCCAAAAATAGAAACTTTTTGCATCTTGATGATTTCTGAGCCATTCTTGAAGAATCATGATCAAAAATTGATCAAATGATGATTGTGGCTTCAAAATAAGATGTTGACCAAATTTTTTGACTTTTGACTGTCAAATGACCATTTTACCCCTACAGTTGACTGTGGAGCAATTAGGGCTTTTGACTGTGCAACTTGGTGATGTGAGCCTTGAAACTTGGCATGTAGATGCTTGAGGATGTATATAGGCATATGGGACTTGATTGGACCCTTGGAAACCTCAATTTATTTGCAAGAACCAAAACCCTAATTTTGATTGTGTTAGGAGGGTAATTGGACTGTGCAACCCTTGAGAGATTTGAAGCTTGATCTTGCCAAATCTTGAAGAATATGGGAGGGAAAATTTTGGGGTACAACAGTTGCCCCTGTTCAATCTTCTTAGACCTGAGGATGTAGATTGGCCTGCATGCCTTTCGTGATCCGAAGGTGGAAAATGATTGAACACGAGAGTGACCAGAAATTTGCACTCGCATAGTAGAATATCAGCAGTGTGATGTAGGGAATGGGCTTACAGATGCCATTTGGGGAGATGACGGATAGAAGGATGGGCTTATAGATTCCATCTGAAGTTGTAACAGAATCTTGTCGGGAATGGGCTTATGGATGCCATTTGGAGACTGTTGGTATGTGGATGGGCTTATGGATACCATCTAGGTGTCGATCGCATAAGAGATTCCTTAGCGAGAACTTGCGTACCTGAGAAAGAAAGATAATTACCTGGCCTATTACAGGGGTTGATCTTCAAACTCTTCATGTAGATATGCCCTGGCTGGATACAGGTATCGAATCTCTAAACTCTTTATGTAGATATGCCCTGGCCGGATACAGGTATCGAGTCTATAATCAGTTACTCACAGATGTGCCCTGGCTAGATACAGGAATCGAATCTGGAATTAGTCGTCAACAGACATGCCCTGGCTGGATACAGGAATCGAATCTTCAAACTCTTCAGACGTGCCCTGGCTGGATACAGGAATCGAATCTGGAATTAGTCGTCAACAGATATGCCCTGGCTGGATACAAGAATCGAATCTTCAAAATCTTCAGACGTGCCCTGGCTGGATACAGGAATCGAGTCAGGAATTAGTCGTCAACAGATATACCCTGGCTGGATACAGGAATCGAATCTTCAAACTCTTCAGACGTGCCCTGGCTGGATACAGGAATCGAGTCCAGAATTAGTCGTCAACAGATATGCCCTGGCTGGATACAGGAATCGAATCTTCAAACTCTTCAGACGTGCCCTGGCTAGATACAGGAATCGAGTCCGGAATTAGTCATCAACAGATATACCCTGGCTTGATACAGGAATCGAATCTTCAAACTCTTCAGACGTGCCCTGGCTAGATACAGGAATCGAGTCCGGAATTAGTCGTCAACAGATATACCCTGGCTGGATACAGGAATCGAATCTTCAAACTCTTCAGACGTGCCCTGGCTGGATACAGGAATCGAGTCCGGAATTAGTCGTCAACAGATATGCCCTGGCTGGATACAGGAATCGAATTTTCAAACTCTTCAGACGTGCCCTGGCTAGATACAAGAATCGAGTCCGAAATTAGTCGTCAATAGATATGCCCTGGCTTGATACAGGAATCGAATCTTCAAACTCTTCAGACGTGCCCTGGCTGGATACAGGAATCGAGTCCGGAATTATTCGTCAACAGATATGCCCTGGCTAGATACAGGTATCGAATCTGGAATTGCGACAGTTGATAGTAATCATCTTTGTATTGACCTTTGTCCTGAAAAGACAAAACGTTAGTTGTATGCAATGTCATGATGTATGAAATATATGACGTTCTCAAAATAAATGAGATTGTATGTTCATGATGCGTATGTGCATGCTATAATGTATGAAGATGTGATGTTTATGAATGTATTTTTTTCTAGGAAAATAAATCCTTGACGAATGCCGGGAAGTCAAATCCTGGGCTGATGTTGAAGAGTAGAATTCTTCATTTCCGCTGGGGATGATGATTGCGAGAATACACCTATAGGAGAAGATGACTCCGTTGAGGAATAAACTTTGTTGAAGAGATTACTCTGCGGGGGAATACTCTGTGGGCAGAGATACTTCGCTGAGGTTTGAACGATAACTCCGCTGGGGATTCCGTTGATAGGCTCTGTTGGAATTGATAAACTCCGCTGGGGATAGGAAGAACTTCGCCGAGGACGATCTTTCTGTTGTAATTAGCTGAGGATAACCCAGTTATAAGCTCTGGTGGAGCATAACCTTTGAATAAATCCGGGGAGACGCGCTCGTGCTCTGCAGGGGATAAGCTTCCAGAATCTACTAGGGATAAGCTTCCTACTGGGGAGATTGGTTCAACTTTCCTGGGGATACTTTTGAACTGTACTGGGGGAGTGGCTCCACTGGGGTGTTTTATATTCCGCCGGGGAACAATCTTAGATCAAGATTTCCGGGGATGCTTGTTAGGAATGTTTGTATACTCTGTTGGGGAATATTGAGATCTTCTGGGGATACCCGACTTCCTTGAGGCTGACAGTAGACTAACTCTGCTCGGGGAGAGTGTTGCTGACTTGTTAGGGGTACTGTGCCTTTTAGGGGCTGCTGGGAGACCAACTCTGCTCGGGGGAGAGTTGTTGAATCTTGTCTTACTCTCGGGGAGTGAAGGTATCTGGGTTACATTCTTCAGCCGAACCTACCTTGGTACCTTGGTGGACAGAACAATTAGATTGCTTAGACAACTCATTATTGCCCCTGTTTCTAATGTCACCTGCAATTAGTCATTTGTTTCGCATGCAAATATTTATGAGTTAGCAATTAGTGTCAAATGCATATATCAAAAATGAACATTGGACGTTCTTTGCAAAACAAAACAGAAAAAAGGAAAATAATTGGCAATTTATCTGAATAGTGAATTTGTATTGATTTTGGAATTTTCCTGTAAATAGGCGTTTATGTACAAGAGGCTGACGTCCTAGTAAGAGAACGCCGCCGAACAACAGAGTTTATACAATTTTGTGAAAAGGAAAACAAAACAGCTATGTGAAAAGAATAATCCCACTGGGTTCTAACTCTGCTATCGCCTTTATATCTTCGAGCGTCTCATCACTTGGCTGCTTAGTTGAAGATGAAGCTGACTGATCGATGCCGTCTGAACATGATGTTTGATACCGGATTCTGGATGCAAGGTGATTCAATGAGACATAGTATTACGCTTTAATCCCTAACTTTTGCCTGGACCGCCCTTTTGGGTTTTCAGTCCACCGGGATACCCATTTTTGCCCAAGCCGCCTTTTCAGGTTTTCGACTTGCCGGGTGTACAGATTTTTTCATTTCATCCCTTATTTTTTCCCGAACCCTTTTGGTTCGCCGGGAAGCCCTTATTTTTGCCTAGGTGTGTCAACCTAGCGGGTCTTTTATTCATGCGTAGTATCTTTTTACTATGTTTGCATTGGCGGGGTGAGGAAGGTCGTTACCATCCATGGTTGTTAGGATCACGGCTCCTCCTGAGAAGACATGTTTAACCACAAATGGCCCTTCGTATGTGGGGGTCCATTTTCCCCTGGGATCACTTTGAGGAAGAATGATGCGCTTGATTACCAGGTCCCCAACTTGATACTCTTGTGGTCTGACTTTCTTGTTAAATGCCTTGATCATCTGTTTTTGGTACGTTTGACCATGACAAATAGCAGTGAGTCTCTTTTCGTCAATTAGGTTCAACTGATCAAGTCGAGTCTGGATCCAGTCATCTTCGCTCAAGCCTGCATCCTTCATTATCCGGAGAGAGGGTATCTGGACTTCAATCGGCAAGACTGCCTCCATGCCATAGACCAAGGAGAAGGGAGTTGCCCCGATTGACGTTCTTGCTGAGGTACGGTACCCATGAAGAGCAAACGGTAGCATCTCGTGCCAATATTTGTACGTCATTGTCATCTTCTGCACAATCTTCTTAATATTCTTATTCGCCGCTTCTACAGCCCCATTCATCTTCGGCCGATAAGGAGAAGAGTTGTGGTGTTGTATCTTGAATTGCTCGCAGAGCTCAGTGATCATCTTGTTGTTAAGATTGGTACCATTGTCCGTAATGATCCTCTCAGGTACACCGTATCGACAGATCAGGTTATGCCGAATGAACCGTGCCACGACGTTCTTGGTTACGGTAGCGTAGGAAGCTGCTTCAACCCACTTTGTAAAGTAATCGATCGCCACCAGGATGAAGCGATGCCCGTGGGATGCCGTAGGTTTAATCTCTCCGATCATATCAATGCCCCACATTGCAAAAGGCCAAGGTGCAGTCAAGACATTCAGAGGGACGGGAGGAACGTGCACCTTATCCGCATAGATCTGGCACTTATGACATGTCCGAGAATGTTGGTAACAGTCGGCTTCCATTGTGGACCAGAAATATCATGCCCGAAGGATTTTCTTTGCCATAATATGTCCACTGGAATGCGTTCCGAAGGTACCTTCATGCAGCTCTGCCATGATCCTTTCTGCTTCAGTCTTATCCACACAACGCAGCAAGGTTGAATCATGGTTTCGCTTGTATAGAATGCCATTGCTGAGGAAGAACTTTGCTGCGAACCTTCTCAGAAACTTCTTGTCATTGACAGATCCATCCTCGGGGTATTCTTGAGCTTCCAGATACCTCTTCACCTCATGATACCAAGGTTTTTCAGTTACCTCTTCAGTCTCAAGATCACAGCAATATGCAGGTTCATCCAATTTCCAGATAATGATCCGGGGAGCCTCGTTGTCCCATTTGACTTTGAACATGGAAGACATCGTAGCCAGCGCGTCCGCCAACTGATTCTCCTCTCTTGGGAAGTGTTCAAAAGTTATCTCTGTGAAATGGGGGATCAATGTCAACACACACTCTTTGTAAGGAATAAGGTTTGGGTGTTTCGTATCCCACTCGCCTTTGATCTGATTGATTACGAGAGCGGAATCTCCAAAGACACTCAGAAACTTGATCCTTAAGTCAATTGCAGCTTGAAGACCCATGATACACGCCTCATACTCTGCCATGTTGTTGGTGCAGTTGAAACATAGTCGGGCAGTAAGTGGAGTATGAGTGCCTTTTGGGGATATGATCACAACACCGATACCGTTACCCAAAGCGTTGGAGGCTCCGTCAAAGTGCATAGACCATCGGGATCCTTCCTCAGGTCCTTCATCCGGTCCAGGTACTTCACAATCAGTCACTACCATGATGTTCTCGTCTGGGAATTCAAAGTTCATCGACTGGTAATCATCCACTGCCTGGTGTGCCAAATGGTCTGCCAATACACTTCCCTTGATTGCTTTCTGAGTCGTGTACTGGATATCGTATTCTGTCAAGATCATCTGCCATCTTGCTATTCTTCCGGACAAAGCAGGCTTTTCGAATATGTACTTGATTGGATCCATTTTAGAGATCAATAGAGTAGTGTGAGTCAGCATATACTGTCTCAGCCGGCGAGCAGCCCATACCAAAGCGCAGCAAGTTTTCTCGAGCAGTGAGTATCGGGTCTCACAGTCGGTAAACTTTTTGCTAAGGTAATAAATGGCGTGCTCTTTTCGGCCAGACTCGTCATGCTGCCCCATCACACACCCCATTGAGCTGTCAAGTACTGTCAAGTATAGTATTAGAGGTCTCCCTTCAACCGGTGGCATAAGAATGGGTGGCTCTTGGAGATACTCTTTGATTCTGTCGAAAGCGACCTGACATTCATCGTTCCAACGTACTACTTGGTCTTTCTTCAGCAGCTTGAAGATTGGTTCACAGGTAGCAGTTAGATGCGAGATGAATCGGGCAATGTAGTTCAGCCGTCCTAGAAAGCCTCTGACTTCTTTCTCTGTCTTGGGAACTGGCATCTCTTGTATGGCTTTAACCTTGGCAGGGTCCACTTGAATACCTTTTTCGCTCACGACGAAGCCTAGCAACTTCCCAGATCTTACCCCGAAGGTGCATTTGTTTGGATTCAATCTTAGCTTGTACAACTTCAGACGGTCAAACAGCTTCTGCAGATGGTCAAGGTGTTCCTCCTCAGTTTGAGACCTTGCAATCATATCATCGACGTATACTTCAATCTCATGATGGATCATGTCATGAAATAAAGCAACCATGGCACGTTGGTAGGTTGCCCCAACATTTTTCAACCCGAACGGCATGACCTTGTAGCAGAAGGTGCCCCACTGAGTAACAAAGGTAGTCTTTTCCATATCTTCAGGAGCCATCTTGATCTGATTATAACCTGAAAAACCATCCATGAAGGAGAACACCTTGTGCTGAGCAGTGTTGTCAACCAGAACGTCGATGTGAGGTAGAGGGAAATCATCCTTGGGGCTTGCCCTGTTCAAATCCCTGTAATCAACACACATTCTGACCTTACCATCTTTTTTCGGCACCGGAACCACGTTGGCAACCCACTGAGGGTAAGAAGTCACTGCTAGAAACCCGGCATCGAATTGTTTCATAACCTCAGCTTTGATCTTCTCGGACATCTCTGGACGCATACGGCGGACCTTCTTTTTAGCCGGAGGGCATTCTTCCTTGGTAGGCAGGTGATGAACCACAATATCAGTATCCAACCCATGCATGTCTTTGTAAGACCAGGCAAAGATTTCCACATAATCATGCAACATCTGAATCAACCGTTGTTTCACACTGAGCTCTAGATTGGCACCAATCTTGACCTCCTTTCTGTCTGTCTCAGTACCCAGATTTACCGTTTCCACTGGCTCTTCATGTGGCTGAATGGCCCTCTCTTCCTGGAGTAACAGTCTTGCAAGCTCGCCGGGCACTTCCCAATCATCTTCACCTTCGTCTTCGGCTAAGTTGATCGGATTTTCGAAGTCATAACTGGCAGTAGCAGAGTCGTTCCAGTGAGATCCAGAGTGGATTGAAACCTGTATAGGTGAGTGTGTGTAAATATAGTTGTTTTGCAATATATAAAGAAAGAAATGGAGCACAAGATTCGAAATGCGAAAAACGTCCAATGTTTTTATTCATGATATATGAAAATGACAAGTAATAAGCCCTCACAAATGAAGCCACGGTGCCCCGGGTAAGACACTGGGCCATAAAGTTTTAAATTATTGTTCGTTACAAATTTAAAAACAAAGGAGGTCATTACTGAGTAACAAAAGTAACAGGTATGAAATCTTTGGCAGTCCAATTGCTTGGTCCACTGTCGGCCGTTGGGTAGATCCAGTTGTTGAACTCAGATTCCTCCACTTCGTCACCATCCCTGATAGCATTCACTCCATGATTGGGCATGGGAGCTGTCACCACATTAGGCTTTTCGGGCGCCTCGAACTGAACCTCTTTAGCATCAATAAGGTCCTGAACCTTATTCCTCAGGGCCCAGCAATCATCAGTAGAATGCCCCGGGCTATCAGAGTGATAAGCACAGCGGGCATTGGGATTGTACTTCGGAGAGGTTGTGTTTACCACCTTCGGAGCTTCTCTGACGGTTACCAAGTTGGTTGATAGCAGTTGCGGCAAGATTTGAGACAAGGTCATACTAAGCCGATTGTATTCTCTTCTGGGTCTCTCACCCCTTGGTTGGTTAGGTTGCCGAGGAGCGGCAGCAGGCTTTGAAATCACCACCGCGTTGACAGCTTGGCGGCGTTCTGGCTTATTTTGTATTCTGGGACCATACACAACATTGGCTTCCTTCTTGAAAGGCTTCTTTTCAGAACTTGAGGATGCACCTTTCTGTATCTTCCCTGATTTCATACCAGCTTATATCCTTTCTCCAGTCAGAATGAGGTCTATAAACCCTGCAAAAGAATTACCAATCAGGTGGTTGAAGAAAGGACCAGACAGGGTCCCCAAGAACATGTCGACGAGCTCACGATCAGTCAAAGGTGGCTTCACCCTGCTAGCCAGGTCTCTCCACTTCTGCGCGTACTCTTTAAAACCTTCTCCCGATCCTAGCGACATACCCTGGAGTTGGGTACGGGTAGGAGCGAGGTCGGCATTGTACTGATACTGCTTATAAAAAGCAGTTGCCAAGTCCTCCCAGTTTCGAATACTGGCTCCATCCAGCTGATAGAACCACTCGAGTTGAGCCCCTGAAAGGCTATCCTGGAAGAAATGGATCCATAAGTTCTTGTCCACAGTATACGGTTGGATCTTCCGCACATAAGATATGAGATGTAGCTTAGGGCAGGAAGCCCCGTCATACTTCGCAAAAGAGGGTGCTTTGAACTTGTGTGGGATCACCACCCCTGAAGATAAACCCAGATCTCCAAAATCCAACCCAGGCACCTGTTGAATTTCCATGGCACTCAGACGATCCTCTAACTGCTTGTACCTGTCTTCAGCGGGAGGGTACTTCTCATCATTGAAATCTGTCTCGTTGTCAGAGACCACAGGACTAGGAACCCTTCCCCCTTGGGGACTGCCTTTGCCTACAGAAGAAGCAGCTTGGTCAGCCTCATTTTGCAGTGTATTGCCAAACCTCCATCCAGTGTTGAATAGTACAGTTCTCTTCTTCTTCTTCTTCTTTACCAGCAGAGCCTTCAATTCCTCTTGACCTTGGGCTAAACTCATGATCAACTCTTGGAACTGGGCGTTCTGGGCCTGGAGGGCCTTGATGGATTGCTCAGTAGATGACTCAGGATTCATGATGATTGCTGAAATAAACAGCGAAGAGCATTAAGCAACCTGAAAAGAAGAGTACTTGTGATGCATATGATGAATGGAATTGATCGCGACTTTGTATGTCTATAAATCTGCAGACTGCAAGTGCACAGTCCTATCGCGTAGTTTTAAAGATATCGAATCCACAGGGACTATAAATCGACCTACCGCGTTCTTAGGATACTATGTAAAGCTAAGGCTAATAATAATTTAATTGTAAAGGGGGAAATAAAAACTAAATCTAGTTATAAATTTAATTATAAATACCGGTATGTATTTCACCTAACTTTGGGTTCCGAATTTCCATTGGCTTTTATTTAAGTTGATCAAAAATTACCTTTAAGCAAACCTTATTTGTTTAAAAACCTTCCCCTCACACTTCCGTTTTATTAGTTCAGATTATGCAATTAATACCCTAACGTGTGCTTCCGTCACTCCGCCGGATTCAAAAGCAATTTTTGAAAACAGAATAAAATTTAATTGTTTTTAAAATGCTTCCGCCTCTTTAAAAACAATGCCTAATAATCACTATCTGGTTTTAGCCTCAAACTTCCGTTCTATTAGTAAAAACCTTAATCAATTTCAAAACCTCAAACTTCCGTTCTATTGATTTATAAAATCTTAAACAATTCAATTGAATATTAAAACCATGAAAGGTATTTCTTTTACAAAATAATATTAAGCCAATTTATCTCGGATCCCGTTATTTGGTTAATTTACATACCGATATTTAATCGGTTTAGCCGGACATGTTTATTAAATTAAATACGCATAGATAATTAAATTGCGAACAATTATATAAATTCATATCCATAATAACAAACATGTAATAATAATAAATAAATAAAAGCGATTAAATTAAAAACCTGGAAATGTAGAAAACTTCAATAACTTCAATTAAATGCGTTCTTCAAAAACCTTGGAGTATTCCACCACAAGCCGGTTGGATCTACTCGTCGAATCTTGAATTTAATAATAATAACAACAAAGAAATAAAATACTAAGATCTAACGTAAGGTTAGATCCAATAAAAATACACAATAGTTTCCGGCGTGGAAACTATTGTGAGAAAAAAAACTGCCTAAAAAACTATGAAATAAAATAATAAAAGAGCTCTGAACGGTTGAATAGAAAATGTCCAACCCCTTTCACATGAATACTCCTCTCTTTATATAGTGATAACTTCTGGAAGTTTATTACGTGAAGTAGTGGAGATCATGGGGAAGTTGAGAAAATCATGGGGTGAGTGGGTCTTCAACGTGCATACAAGGAGAAAATAAAGGAAGGAAGTGGGACCGGTCGTTCCGTTTGAAGAGGGAAGTGGCGTGAAAATAGCAAGGGCGTGGGAACGGTCGTCCCACTCAGCTGAAGTGGGCTGGACCGGTCGTTCCCCTTAGTGGGCCGGTCGGTCCCTTCAAGCTGAAGTATTGGGCCTTTGTACGTACATTCTTCTTTTGGGCCTTGCAATTTCATTCTTTTCACCCCCCTTTTACTAATCTGCACCACATTGCTCAATTATCTTCATTTTTGTACTAAATTGCATCCATTTCTTCATCTTTCTTCACAAAGCCCTTAATTAATCAACAATCTGCAAAATAAACAAATACCAGCATAATACCTATATAAAAATAATTAAATTAGAATAAAATAGGGAAATAATTAATGTAAATCAAGCTAAAAATACGATACAATTACGTGTTATCAAACTCCCCCATACTTAAACTTTTGCTTGTCCTCAAGCAAATGCTCAGTACGATGTTTTCTAAATATTGGTCTGATGCATATACATGACTTAAATCAATTTGTACACGGTTGAATCGTGTTTTTGTCAGAAAATCAAAAGCTTGATTTATACTCCAGCACTACAGCAACAACACTATATAATCCCGTCCTACATAAACCGGTTGCAGATGCTATCATAGCTCACCCCAAGTAATCATCTTGTTTTACCCATTTCATTCTGGCGCAATCACATTAAGCCCTTTATCTTTACACGCACATAGCAGAACAGCCGGTTAGTGGCTATGATCTTTTAGCACAATGGTTTCTGGCACAATAATGTGGCAACCTTTTCTATCCAATTGCAAGATGCGGGGGATCAGACCGTAATCTGCCCTACCAAGTTCAGTACCAGATGCTTCTGAACCACCTAACAATGGAATCTTATGTTACTTAATAAGGTTTGCGTCCGTTGGATTAAACGATCGTGTGAGGATCGTCCAATTTAATTGGTGCATTACCTATTTTCTTTAAAGCATGTAACATTTTTCTAAATAATTAACTAAGATCATCCACTTATATTCATCGACTTTCTGCGTAGTTTGTGTTTAAGACGGTGTTGACTGCTAAATAAACTACTCAGGGTTACTCCAATACTAAAACTCGGGGTTTCGGAATAATAGATACTTTAACTAGTCTATTATACCCTGGGGTTCTAGAGTGTCAAGACGATAGTGATTTCGTCTAATCTTGCTAAAGTTTCTGATCTGACCTGATCAGAAGGTTTGGACCGTCACGGCTGGCTCCGAGCAGAAAGCTTTTTTGACGAGGTGGGGGGGGTACCTGCAAGACACTCTGATGCTGAAGTAAGTAGGAGTACGAGCAGATAATAGAAGTTGAGGTTAGAGTGATCAATACCTGACCCTCTGGAAGCAGAGGGTATTTATAGCCCCCAGCGCTGGGCCAAGGTCCCTTCATTGGGCTGGGCAGGTTTGGCCCAATGGAGGGACTGCCAGGTTCTACATGGGTAGTGGGGACCCGCACGTGGTCCCCTTCCTGGATGCTCTGCGTGAAGTGCGGGCGGACGGAGACGCGGTCTTTCCGGAGTATCATTGGGGGAACGGTGGACTGAGTCTGCCCTAGTTGGGATGCTCGAGGCAACGTCGAGCTGGACAGCAGGGTGTCGAGCTGGACGTCAAGACGTGGAGCTGGGCGGCAGGGTGTCGAGCTGGACGTCAGGACGTGGATCTGGACATCACCACGTGGAGCTGGTCAGTGGGATGTCGAGCTGGACATCAAGATGTCGGGCGCAGATGTGACCCCTTTGCTCGGCGTGGTCCTCGGTAAGTCCCTTTGGACTGGGCCTTAGTAATGCTTTTGGGCCTGTCGGGCCCAGTCCAGAACAGGAGCCCTCCAAGTCGTGGTTCCTTTGTGAGGAGCCATGACTTGAAACCAAGTTATTCCCTCGTTGAGGTCTCGTGCCCGGGGATATAGGTGTGAGCCCTCGAGGGGCCTCCTCGTGTCGTGCTCGGAGACGTCCCCGGTGGTGGATGCGCGGAGGATCCTTACCGGGCGTGTCGGTCGAGTGCACGAGGTATCTATCGAGAACTGTGCCGCCACCCTATGGGGGTAGGGCCATCATTGTGTTGGGAGCAGCGCGTCGAGGAGATGGAGTCCGTGGTTGCCCCGAGGTGACGTTTGGTATTCCACGTCATCACTATAAATAGGAACCTTGGGCCCCATAACACGTTTTCCGCTCTCTGCTCTCTCTGTTGCTGCTCTTCCAGACTTTCTCCAGTTTGCGATTTTCCGTCACAGATTCTTCCCTTTCGTAGCCAAATTTCACTCTCTGATCCAAGTAAGTGATCTATCTTCTTCATTTTTCTGTTTAGAATGCATGATATCTGGCGTTTGTAGATGTTTTAGGACCGTGCGCGTGGGATTAGCCCGGTAAACTCGTGTTTAGCCCGACATATTCATGTCTAGGACCGGCAAACGCATGTTTGTGGCCGGCACATTCATAGTTTAGGTGATAAACTTCAGGGCTGCCCGGAGTCTTCATGATCCAGGGCGCCTGATTCATGATCGCGCCCGGTATGTTCATGGTCTTGGCCGTGGGCTTCATGGTGCGGCTCGCCATGTTCATACCTCGGGTCGACATGCTTGGAGAGTGGCCGCGCAGTTGGTTTGAGCAAGAACACCGGGTTCAGGACGTCGGGGAGGCAACCATTTGTGGAAACGGATTTATGTAGTCGTGTATGGGACGACATGATTTTGTCGAGCGTAGGACTTCGTGCTCAACTGACTGGTTTCCCGTGCCCTGCAGGTAACCATGGCGGACGAGCCGAGCACATCCGGACGCCGCGACCACGAAGAACGGAGTGCCGACGAGTCGGTCACCCTGAATGATACCGTGACCGACCCATCGCTGGAATGGGTGGGCGCCGAGCCGTGGGGGATAGCGTCGGTATACAGTCGGGATGACCGACATCCATTCACTGATATTGAAGAGGGTCATGACCAGCCCGGCTTCCAACAAAACTTTGTAGTCATGCTTCCGTCAACCCGTGCAAGGATTTGCTCGGTTTATCCAAACTACAGCCTCGCGATGTATGAGATCGCGTTCAAAGACCTGGGGCTGCGGCTGCCATTCACTGACTTCCAGGCCGGGGTCTTTATGCACTTGGAGCTGGCCCCGTCCCAGCTACACCCAAACTCTCTCGCCTTCATCCGGGCGTTTGAGTTGACGTGTCGGTATCTGAGGATTGGGGCGACCATCCCGCTTTTCTTCAGGATATTCCACCTGCAGCGTCAGTCCCGAGGAGGGAAACATAGCTGGGTCTCCCTGAAGCAGTCGAGGAGGCTCTTTAAGATGTATATGGACTCCGTGAGGGGGTTTAAAGACAAGTGGTACGTGGTACGGCCAATTACCGACGCTGCTTTAAATTCCCTTTTCGAGGAGGAGGGGCCGGTGAGCGACGATGACGGGGAAACGATGGTGGGCGAGGATGGGAGCCCTGTGTTGGGTCGTCGGGCTAGATTCCCGGTGTACTGGATGTCACGGCATTACGAGCATGGGACTGGTTATTTCCATACCGCTGCCGGGGACATGTGCTCGGAGGACGAGCAGGCATACGACACTCTTTGTCGGTTTGTCGACAGTTTCCATCCCGCCCAATGGGTTACGTGGGAGGGGAATGATATCCTGGACAAAGACGGTTACCCGACGTTCGAGTCTCGCCCGATAGACACCAAGGCGCTGGTGGAGTGCCCGACATACAGGCAGGTTGCCCGCCTGTTAGGTTGTTTGTTGCTTGAAATTATTTATTCGTCATTTACTCATAAAGTTTGCTCGATGCTGACTTCTCCTTTATTTCGTGCAGGTACGATGGCAAGCCGACATGAAAGGCTCCTGAAATTATCCTGCGATCAGAGGCGTGGCAGGCGGGTCGTGAAGCCCCCACAGGCGACGAGAATGGGCCTGTCACAAGGTCAAAACGCTCCTCAGTCGACGAGGGTGGAATTGTCGTCGAGCTCGGGGCCCGCGTCGGATCCAGAAGTCGAGGAGATCGACCCCAGTGCCGTTCTGATGCAGCGGAAGAGGACCCGAGTGGAGGGTAATCCGACTGTCGGTGAGGAAGCTGGTGCTGTTAAATCGTTCGCCTTCCCTCCTTGCTTCGAGGAGGCGGTTTTTTTCGAGCGATTCCCTCCGACAGTGGTTGCCCATGAAGCTGCGGCCATAAAAAAGATGAGTAAAGAGGAACGGAAGGCGTATCTGGCCGCCAGCGTGGATGGGCTGGTAAAAATGGCCGAGATGGCCTTGGTGCTATCTGAGGATGGAGGGGATGCTGCTCTCGTTGAAGAACTCGAGCAGGAGAAGGCGACCCTGACTGCGAGCTCGCGGAAGTTGAAGGTCGCTCTGGAATGCTCCGAGGAGATGTTCCGCGAGCAGACCGTGATGCTTGATGCTGAGAGGGAGGCGCTGACCCTGGAGAGGGAGAAGTCGGGGAGGCTGACTGAGGAAGGGGAGCTTCTTCGGACGGACAGGGATCGCCTGGCGGCCGAAGTCGAACGCTTGGGCAAACAGGTCGAAGAAATGAATGCTGCCCTGCAACCTGCCGAAGATGAGTCCGAGGACATAGTAGCTTTGAAGAGTCGGGTGGAACTGGTCGCCCACATCCGGCTCCTCGAGGTGGACTGCGTCGGTGCCCTGGAGGACGGGTTCAATTCTGCGGTCGATCAACTCTCCTTGCTAAACCCTGGCCTGGTCACTGAGGGTATCGGTCACACACACCGGATCGTGGGTGGCATGATCATTCCTCCGCCCGACTCTCCGAACGCCGACAATGATGATTCCGTGGAAGTCTGAATAGGATAACGGGCCTGCGTGCTCTTGATATTTGTATTCTTTGGGTCTGCGTGCCCGTTTATTGTATGTTGTGAACATCGCCGGCCTTCTTGGTCGGTTTACTATTGTTTTGTCGCCTTCGGGCGTTTATATCAATGTTGTTTTACATTTTTGATTTTTTGCCCTTGTTTGAAAGCATATGTTTGCATGACTTTAACCTAAGTCACGGGCCCGAGGAGTTCCCGTAAGTGGCTTTGATTTGGCGAGCGAATATGCTCGACTCCGTTTGTGTGCATTCCCGGCCCTATTTCGATTGGCCAGAACCACCTAAGTGTTGCGCTCGAGGGGAGAGATTTCCTTTTGACCCTTGTAGATGGCCCGTTATTCTTGATGGAATGTCGGGCATTTCGGAGCGAGGTTGCTCAGTCGGGTGTGGAGCCCGTTAGGGACGATTCGCCCTTGGCGTGAACTGCCCATCGCGAGCTGGGTGTTCTGCCTTATGGGTACGACGACGGTGGGGCTCGGTATAGCTGTCCACGTCGGGCACTATCGATCGTCATCGTTTACCGCGCGATGCTGTGCCATTTTGGTCGTATGTCGGGCTTGTACCTTAGCCTTTTACGAAATTGGACGTCTTTCCTCGCTGACCGAGCGCGGATGCTGCTGGTCGAGGGTCCCAGGTGTTTGACAGTTTCTAACTGTAGTACTGCTTTAGCTTAGCAGCATTCCAGGGTCGTGGTAATGGCTCTCCGTCTAACTGCTCGAGGTAGTACGCCCCGGTACCCGTGGTGCCGTGGACGCGGTAAGGTCCTTCCCAGTTCGCGGCTAACTTCCCTACGCGGGAGTCTTTCTGGTTCCTGCGTAGTACCAGGCTGCCTATTTCGAACTCGCGCTTGATGACCTTGTCGTTGTGGCATAGCGCCACTCGTTGTTTTAGGGTGGCTTCGCGCAGGGCAGCCCCCGATCGGATTTCCTCGACTAGGTCGAGTTCATCCCTTAGTGCTTCGTCATTCATTTCTTCGTCGAGGGGTTCCTCCGTCCGTCGTGATGGTTCCATGATTTCGACCGGGATGACAGCTTCGGTGCCGTAGGTCAGTCGGAATGGTGTTTCCCCAGTCGTTGAGTGGGGTGTGGTGCGGTATGCCCACAGGACGCTGTGGAGCTCCTCGACCCATCCTCTTTTGGCTTCGCCAAGTCGACGTTTGAGCCCTCGGAGGATGACTCTGTTCGCGGCTTCGGCTTGCCCGTTGGTCTGAGGGTGCTCGACCGACGTGAAATGTTGTTTCGTCCCTAGTTTGGTGACGAAGTCCCGGAACCCATGGTCGGTGAACTGGGTGCCGTTGTCGGTCACCAGGGCCTGCGGAATGCCGAACCTGGCGAGGACGTTTCTTTTGTAGAAACGGAGGATGTTGTGCGAGGTGATTTTTACGAGGGCCTCGGCCTCGATCCACTTTATGAAATAATCCACGGCGACGATGAGGAACTTGTTCTGGTAGGTTCCTTGCACGAAGGGCCCGAGGATGTCCATACCTCACCAGGCGAAGGGCCATGGGGACGACAATGTGCTCAGCTCGTGTGGAGGGGCGAGGTGCATATCTCCGTGCCTCTGGCACTTGTCACATTTTTTCACGTGTTCCTTGGCGTCCTGTTGCATCGTCGGCCAGTAGTATCCTGCTCGAAGAGCTTTCCGTGCCAAGGATTTACCGCCCATGTGCTGGGCGTTGATCCCTTCGTGTATCTCCCGCAGTACGTCGGGGATGGCGGACTCGTCGATGCATTTCAGGAGGGGAATGGAGAATCCTCTTCGGTACAGTTTCTGCTCAAGAACAACATAGGAACATGCCCGTCGCTTGATTATGGCCGCTTCGGCCTGGTTCGACGGGAGTTCTCCCTTTGTCAGGAAATTATAAACCGGGGTCATCCAGGATGTGGCATCCCCGATGGCGTGGATCTCGACCGTAGTCGAAGATGGTTCGATGCTCGGTCGTGCCAGAGATTCCTGGATGACGGATTTATTCCCGCCCTTCTTTCGTGTGCTCGCGAGTTTGGACAATATGTCCGCCCTCGTGTTTTGCTCGCGGGGAACGTGAGAAATTTCTGCACGTACGAACTTGGTCATGTGTTTTTTGACTAAGTTCAAGTACTCAATGAGGTTGTCATTTTTGGCCTGGTAGTTTCCCTGTACTTGGGAAGCGACGAGCTGGGAGTCGGTGTAAATTTGAACTTCACGGGCTCCTAGGTCCTCGGCTAATCTCAGTCCTGCGAGCAGGGCTTCGTATTCTGCCTGGTTATTTGACGTCGGGAAGGAGAGAACCAAGGAGTGCTCGATTACCACACCTTCTTCGTTTTCTAGGAGGATCCCTGCGCCGCTTCCGGACGAGCTGGAGGCTCCGTCGACGAAGATGGTCCACTTGTGTTCCTTCCCCGGGGGGATGTCGTTAGTGGTCATCTCCGCGACGAAGTCGGCCAAGGCTTGTGCTTTCAGGGCCTTCCTGCTCTCGTACTGAATGTCGAATTCGGAGAGTTCCAAGGACCACTTCAGCATTCTGCCGGCCATATCTGGCCGACCCAGGAGTTGCCTTACCGGCTGATCGGTTCGCACGATGATGGTGTGCGCTAGAAAGTAGTGTCTGAGCCTCCTCGCAGCGTTGACGAGGGCCAGAGCAACCTTTTCTATCTATTGATACCTGCTCTCGGGGCCTTGTAAGGCTTTGCTCGTGAAATAGACAGGTTTCTGCCCGTCAGGCGTTTCGCGGACAAGGGCTGCGCTGATGGCTTCGTTTGAAACGGCCAAGTATAAGTACAGTGGTTCTCCGTCGTCTGGCCGAGATAGCACGGGCGGTTGAGATAGACTCTGCTTCAGATGGCGAAGCGCGTGCTCGCATTCCTCGTTCCATTCGAATGCTGCTTCCTTTCGGAGGAGCTTGAAGAAGGGGAGGGCGTGCTGGGCGGACTTCGCGATGAAGCGGGATAGTGACGTCAACATGCCGTTCATGATTTGTATCGACTTCTTCGACGTCGGTGTCGGGAGGTCGGAGAACGCTCGACACTTGTCGGGGTTGGCTTCAATCCCTCGTTCTGTTAGATAGAATCCGAGGAATTTTCCTGCCTTAACCCCGAACGTGCACTTCTCGAGGTTGAACCTCATTTTGAACTGTCTTGCTTGGGCGAAGACTGTCTTGAGGTGAGCTGCGTGATCGGTGTCTGCTCGGGATTTGACGATCATGTCGTCCATATATACCTCGAGCATGTCGCCAATCTGTTTGCTGAACACTTTGTTCATCATACGTTGGTAAGTTGCTCCGGCGTTCTTCAGTCCGAAGGGCATTACGTTGTAGTAATAGTTGCCCGAGCTGGTCATGAACGCCGTGCATCATTTGTCGCCCAGAGCCATTGGGATTTGATTGTATCCCGAGTAGGCGTCCATGAACGACAAAGTCTTGTAGCCGGCTGAATTGTCGACCAGCATGTCTATGTTGGGTAGAGGAAAAGCATCCTTCGGGCAAGCCCGGTTGAGGTCGGTATAGTCAACACACATTCTCCATTTTCCATTATTCTTTTTAACAAGTACAACATTTGACAGCCAGGTGGAATACCGGGCTTCAGAAATAAAATTTTCCTCTAGGAGGTCTTTTACAGCTTTTTCAGCAGCCTCCGTTTTTTCTGGAGACTGCCTACGCCTACGTTGTACTACGGCCTTGGCGGCTGGATCAATGGCGAGGTGATGACAGGCGACCTCAGGGTCGAGTCCGGGCATCTCTACAGCGCTCCAGGCGAAGAGATCAGCATTCTCGCGCAGACAGGCCTTGATTTGCTTCCTGGCCAGGTCGGGGAGGTCTTTGCCAATCTTCACACCCTTGGTCGGGTCTGCTCTGAGGGGAACGAGTTCAAAATCGCCGTCCGGAATAGGTCGGAGGGGAATTTGCTCGCTGCTGGACGGCTCGTCTTGGTCGAGGTGGGCGTCGAGGGCTATGGAGTCGACCTTTGGTGGAGCCTTCTGAACTTCTATCTCGGGGGATGCTCTGTCGGGCTCTTGCTTTGTCTTCTTGGGGGGTCTGGTACTGGTACCCACGTCGACGGTATCCCGTCCTCTTGAAGCGGCGTTGAAGCACCTGCGGGCAGCGGCGAGGTCTCCCTGGATGGTGGCTACCCTTGCCTTTTTGGTATAGAACTTCATTTTTAGATGGACAGTGGAGGGCACCGCTGTCAACTACGCCAATGTCGGCCTCCCCAAGATGCAATTGTATAGGGATGGGCAATCAATGACGAGGAAGCGGACCTTAACCTGCCTCGTAGCCGTTCCTTCCCCGAATGTCACCAGGAGCTCGACATAACCCCAAGGTTTGGAAGTCGAGCCGTTGAAACCTTGTAGATCCGACCCTATGTACGGAGAGAGATGCGAGTCGTCCAGTTGCAAAGTCCGGAATAGTTGGCTGTACATCACGTCGACGGAACTCCCTTCGTCGACCAGGATGCGATGCACGTCAAAGTTAGCCATTTTTTCCCTTATCAGCAAGGGGATGACTGCGTTCGGGGCTCCGCCGGGGAGCTCTTCCAGGTAGAAGGTGATGGGCTCTGACCTGCCCTTCACCCTTTCGAACGTCACAGTTTGAGGGGGAGCCAGGTCGACTAGCTCGTCCAACTTCCTCTTAGCTGAGTTGATGGTGAGGTCGTTGAACCCGCCCCCGGTGATGACCATGGCGGAAGGGAAGTATTCCCACCTGCTGTGTGTTGTCAGGGGCTCCTGCAAGAGCTCGGGAATCTCGAAGTCCTCGGGCCTGGTTACCGAGAAGGCTGTCTGGATAGGCACCGACTCGTCAGATGGTCGGGCATCTTCTTCGGGCTCCTTATCTTCATGGGCGGCACGACGGGGAGCGTCGTTTCTCCTGTACTGTGCGAGCCTCCCTCCCTTGATGAGGGTTTCGATGGCGTCCTTGAGGTGGACGCAGTCCTCTGTCAAATGACCATGACTCCTATGGTATTGACAGTACTTATTTCTGTCTGCCCCTGGCTTGGAAGGAGCAGGTCGGGGACGCTTGACGCCACCGTCTTTGAAATCTGTACTAGCACACTCCGCCAGAATACGCTCGCGGGAAGCCGTGAGCGGAGTGTACTCGGTGAATCGGCCCGAGGGGCCCCTTTGTTCCCGGACCTCCCGGGGTCGGTCTTCTTTCCTTTTCTCCCCGGTGCGTCGGAGAGGAGGGTCTTGTCGCGAGCTGCTGCCATGATTGGGAGCGCGAGACCTGGAGTCTCGGGCCCTGTTGGCAGCTTCTCTCTCCTCGTAGTCCATATATGCTCGAGCTTTGTCGAGGAGAGCGTCAAAAGTTGGAGGTGGCTCAATACCCACAGCTTTTCTGAATTCTGTGCCGGGGAGGAGGCCCCTCTCCAGAAAATATCTTTTCATATGGTCCGCGCAGGGGACCTGTATTGCTTCCCGGTTGAAGCGGTTGATGAATTCCCTCAAGGTTTCATCCTGTCTTTGGATGATGGCCTCGAGGGCCGCCTCGGTCTTCGGGTGGCGCCGAGAAGCTGTGAACGAACTGATGAACTGGTTCTTCAGGTTCCGCCACAATGTAATTGAGCCCGGGGCGAGCCCTTTATACCAGTCCATGGCCGCCTTTCTGAGAGTTGTGGGGAAGAGACGGCACTTGATGGGCCCCCCGACATTATGGTAGTGGAGCATGGCTTCGAACCCGTCAATGTGGTCGACCGGGTCCGCTACTCCGTCATACTCCTTCAGATGCGGGGGCTTCTCCATGCCCGGGGGGATAGGTGCATCCATGATGGCCTGCGATAGGGGACCGCGGGGGTCGTCCTCGTCGCTCCTCTCCGGAGAAAGAGAAGGGGTCCTGTAGTTATGTCTGGCACGATGATCGTGCTGTGTTTCCCTCGAGCGAGATGCTCGGTGATTGAAGGTTACGCGTCCGTCCCCGGAGTGCCTCCTGTCGTGTCTAGATGGGTCGCGACTGGGTTCTCCGGCAGAGATGGCGGGCTGCCTCTCATAGTCGGGCCGCCTATGCTTTGGTCGGGGAGAGGGGCTCCTTGTGTTCTCCCTGTAATGTCTCCGCGGGGGAGAAGGGTGTCGAACTACTGTGACCTGAGGAGGTTGGGAATGTGGCCTCCGATGCCTCCTCGGGGGTCTCCTGTCGCCTTCAAGCGCCCTTAGCCTTTCTCCTTGGGCGAAGATGAGGCGGTTTGTTTGATTAATGGCCGCGAACAGTGCCTGAGTTGTGGCATCTGCCCCGGCAGGAACTGGGACCTCAAAGAACCGGGAAGCTCTGTGATGAGCGAGAGCTACCGGGTCGTCTTCGAGTGCTGGAGGGGTCGTAGAGGATGATGCAGTAGCCCCGTCTCTGCGGGAGGAAGGTCCAGGGGCTGTTGTCATAGGGATAGTATTGTGGCCGGGATCACCGGGATTGTCGAGGTGTCCATTCTTGTCCGCGGCGTCGTTATTGGTGTCGGCGACACGGGCGGGCTGCTCGTCACGAGTTGTATTAGCCATGACAGGTAGTTAGATTGAGCTTTTGTCTTTAAAGTTGTTCGTAAGACGGGGAAGCTAGTTTCCCACAGACGGCGCCACTGATCTGACCTGATCAGAAGGTTTGGACCGTCACGGCTGGCTCCGAGCAGAAAGCTTTTTTGACGAGGTGGGGGGGGTACCTGCAAGACACTCCGATGCTGAAGTAAGTAGGAGTACGAGCAGATAATAGAAGTTGAGGTTAGAGTGATCAATACCTGACCCTCTGGAAGCAGAGGGTATTTATAGCCCCCAGCGCTGGGCCAAGGTCCCTTCATTGGGCTGGGCAGGTTTGGCCCAATGGAGGGACTGCCAGGTTCTACGTGGGTAGTGGGGACCCGCACGTGGTCCCCTTCCTGGATGCTCTGCGTGAAGTGCGGGCGGACGGAGACGCGGTCTTTCCGGAGTATCGTTGGGGGAACGGTGGACTGAGTCTGCCCTAGTTGGGATGCTCGAGGCAACGTCGAGCTGGACAGCAAGGTGTCGAGCTGGACGTCAGGACGTGGAGCTGGGCGGCAGGGTGTCGAGCTGGACGTCAGGACGTGGATCTGGACATCACCACGTGGAGCTGGTCAGTGGGATGTCGAGCTGGACATCAAGATGTCGAGCGCAGATGTGACCCCTTTGCTCGGCGTGGTCCTCGGTAAGTCCCTTTGGACTGGGCCTTAGTAATGCTTTTGGGCCTGTCGGGCCCAGTCCAGAACAGTTTCTAACTATTTTAAAAATTGGCAACCTACGTACTCGTCGAGTGAGTCAAGTTATGCATAAAACCATAAAAAATTTGTTGGGGCTCAATAAAATAGGGGAATCGGAAAAACAACACAATTGTTACATAGATAACTTGATAAAACAAAAATTTTATTGAATGGAAATAACTAGAAGGGAAAATACTTGAATGGAAATAACAAGAAGGGAAATAACAGGAAGGGAAATTACAAATGAAATAAAACTACTAGTAAAATGGAAATACTTCCTCCCCCATACTTAAACTTTACATTGTCCTCAATGTAAGGAAAAATCATTCACCACCGTTTGGATGTCGTCTGCTTCCTCGGCCTCTAGTTCGTGGTCTTCTACGACTATCAGAGTCGTAATCATGCAATCCATCGATTCTAAGGTTTAAGGCATGCATGGACTCGTTGAAATCCTCCATTTGATTTGATATCGCTTCGTAATTGCAGTTATTCCAATGTGCATAATCGTGTTGGTCGCGTTGCATTTCTCGAACTAGGCGCAATGTTTCATTTTGAACGGCTTCCATTGCTTGGAAACGTTGATCTTGTTGTAGAATCGTAGCATACATTGCTTCTAGAGTAACCGGAGGATGAGCATTATCTGGTTGTGCAGCCGGCTGAGGAAATTCTGGTTGTTGATTTCTGTGATCCATTTCATTTTCCATTTCATCAACTGCCTCTTGTGCATTACCTTCATTAACTGGTGCATTCAAATCGAAACGCCAATTTTGGAAATTTTGCACATTAATCTGATTTGGACATGGAAGTATTATATTGGGAATCAGATTTTTGTTGATTACTAGAGTATACCTTCCATCCAATCTTGGGGAAATTAGGTGTGAATCGCGGCAGTACATAACATCTAGCGTCTGGGCCGGCATCATGAAAGGTGCAAGCGTGAGAAGCTCGTCGGCCAGACCTAAGGCATAGGCTAAAGATGTTATAATGCCACGGAAACAGAAAGAATTTTTACCTGCTGAGTTTACGCAAGAGTGGAAGTGGCTCAGCATGAGAGGTGCAGCGTTGATTTGAAAACCATTGAGTGCACATAGTAGGAAGAACACTTCAATTTGGTTTACTTTGTGATTGTTGGTTCTTCCAAAGATTGTATTTGCTAAAACACGGTGAAAGTAACGCACAGCGGGGTTATGGATGTGGGAAGCGTAAAGGTTCCTCCAACTGTCGGTTTCTTCACCGGTAAGATCTTTCCATAGCGTGAATCCAAAATGTTCCCATGGCGCTCCTTCATAATTTTCAAAAGGTTTGTAGTAAACATTTTTCTCCTCGAGGAAAATTCAGAAGTGCAGCTACTTCTTCCTGATCAAGATGATATTCTCGATTGAACATTCGAAAATTTATTGTGCCTGTTTGAAAAAGATCGTCGGAAGGTGTGGAGTAGGAAAATGAACTAAGAAATTCTAGCACTAGTGGTTCGAATGTTGGGGTAGGTTGGGTGGTTAAATCATACAAGCCTGTGTTGTTGAGCATCCATGTCACACTTTCCGTTAGACCCAATATATCTAAACTATCAGTGTCCACATATTTCGTGGGAACAACGGAGCGAGCGTAAAAATCCAAGTACTTTGTTTGTTGAGCTCCGTCGTCATTTTCACGAAACACGACGTTGGAGAGGTCGGGTGGTGGCCTTTCCGGTCGCACTTGTCGGTTTGAATTTCTTGGAGGCATGGCGTTATGTAGGAGAGGGGTTTATGGTAGATAGGAGATAAAGGAGAATGTAGGATGTAGAAATATGTTTGTGGTAGAATGAGAGTGTGTGGTGAATGGTAGAAAGGTGTTATGGTTTTATAGTGGTGTGATGGTGGAGTGGCATGAATAGGGTGGTAAATAGTAGTAATTGTGTGTTGGGAAACGGTTAATAAGAATTGATGTTTGGAAATTGAGAGTTATTTGAATATTTTGAAAATGTTTGAATGAAATGAATGAGTGTGTTTGAATTAAATGAATGGTGTACGAGGCATAACGCGTGAAAAAGGAAAACGACAAGGGGACATTGATTGGGGACGGTCGCCTCAGTCAATGGGAAATCTGAGACGGGGGTCTCAGAGCCTTGGGGCGGGCGTCTCAATGCAGAGAATCTCATGCTTTGTATCTTTTCCTGCATGTATGCAGAGAATCTCACACTTTGAACAGATGCATGTGCTTTGGTTTAGGAGCAGATATGGGAACAAATATATATATGCATTTTCTAACGGGACAGGTTTGATATAACCATTCTAATAATGATATAACCATTTTAATAATGATAGGTCTTAATAGTAGATATAACAGTCCTAAAATAACACTGGTTTTAATACGTGTGACATACACACGTTAGTGTTATATAGGAATGTATATTATAGACACTATAAGTACAACCAAAATTAAGACAGTATAGTAGGAAATAAAATTGCATGAAATTAAGGGAAATAGAAGTTGCATTATACCGAAAACAAAAGCAATGATACAAAATTAAATTCTGGAAATTCAAATTCTGAAATTAAAAATTTGAAATTAAGAAGGAATAGAAAATTCGTGGGTTGTCTCCCACACAGCGCTTGGTTTAACGTCAACAGCTCGACGGTTTAGGAATATAAGTGCTCATGGTGGTTCTCTCGAGAGTGACTCCTCAGTCGAACTTTTAGTGATGATTGTTTTCCATGGCCACTTATCAAGCCATCTCACATATCCTTCACCTTTCCTTTTCTTTCTTCTATAGGGTAGTTCGTTCTTTTGAGCTTGTGGTGGTGGTTCCGGATCTATCCTAAGTATCAACTTTTCAAGTTTGGGCTTAGTAATTTCATCCACCACCTCAAAGGTTAACCTTATCCTTTTAGCGGTAATTATCTCCTTGGTTTTATGGTCTTCTGATTTTCTGTATTTATGCGAGACTTCGAATAATGGTGCATTGGTGTGGACGATTTTCCATATCTCTACATATGTTTTAGATTGGGAGTTTACCAGAGTTTCCCTAAAACTTTCTGGGGAAGGAATCGGTGGGGTGTAGTGATTTAGAATAACAATAGGCGCTTCTTCTCCTTCTATAACTTCATCAACCTCCTTATTGGGTTCCGTTAGCGGATTGTTATTTTCGGAACTCTCCTCAACTAAGATATCGTTATCCTCAAACTCATTATCACTCTCAGGGCTTTCAAATTGTTTTTCACTAACGGTTGCTTCAACATCCACATGCTCCTCGGGGAAAGGTCCTAGAGGGTTTTGTGCGAACATGGAAATTTGGGTCTCCATGGCCATGTTGTGAGTCACGAGGGACTCAACCACATTGTTTAGCTGCCTAAGGGTTTGATCATTTTGAAGGCTTCGATTTCTTATCGCTTCATTTTGGATAGTTTGTGTCTCTATAAAGTTCTCTACCATAGATTCTAGTCTAGAGTGAGTTAGCGTCTCTTCGAAATCCTCCATTGATGTTGTGAGGCCGAAATTATCGAATTCATGTGGTTCCTCAAAGTGAAATTGCCTTGCTTTTAGTGTTTCTGCAAAATGCTTCATCTTCATAGTCTCTAGCCTAGAGCGATGCAGTGTCTCATCCATATCTTTCATTAATGCGTTGAGAACTGGATATTGGGGCTCGTACGATTCCTCAGAATATTGGGCGTGATGATTGTAGAGGAAATTTGGTTGAGAATAAGTTAGGTTGGAAGTATAAGATTCTTGCGATCCCTCAGAATATTGGGATTGGTAGTTGGGGAGATAATTCGGGTGAGAATGAATTTGTGATGCATGGAAACTTTCCAATAGTATTTCGAGATCAGATTTATGGGATTCTTGTGGTACCTCGAAATACTGAGGTTGGAAATTATAGAAAAAGTTTGGGTGATACATTGTAATTTACGAAAGAATGCCTTAGTCTCTACGGTGTAACTATAAGAGTTACGATATCGACTTAAATAGTCCCCGACAACGGCGCCAAAAACTTGATCGCGACTTTGTATGTCTATAAATCTGCAGACTGCAAGTGCACAGTCCTATCGCGTAGTTTTAAAGATATCGAATCCACAGGGACTATAAATCGACCTACCGCGTTCTTAGGATACTATGTAAAGCTAAGGCTAATAATAATTTAATTGTAAAGGGGGAAATAAAAACTAAATCTAGTTATAAATTTAATTATAAATACCGGTATGTATTTCACCTAACTTTGGGTTCCGAATTTCCATTGGCTTTTATTTAAGTTGATCAAAAATTACCTTTAAGCAAACCTTATTTGTTTAAAAACCTTCCCCTCACACTTCCGTTTTATTAGTTCAGATTATGCAATTAATACCCTAACGTGTGCTTCCGTCACTCCGCCGGATTCAAAAGCAATTTTTGAAAACAGAATAAAATTTAATTGTTTTTAAAATGCTTCCGCCTCTTTAAAAACAATGCCTAATAATCACTATCTGGTTTTAGCCTCAAACTTCCGTTCTATTAGTAAAAACCTTAATCAATTTCAAAACCTCAAACTTCCGTTCTATTGATTTATAAAATCTTAAACAATTCAATTGAATATTAAAACCATGAAAGGTATTTCTTTTACAAAATAATATTAAGCCAATTTATCTCGGATCCCGTTATTTGGTTAATTTACATACCGATATTTAATCGGTTTAGCCGGACATGTTTATTAAATTAAATACGCATAGATAATTAAATTGCGAACAATTATATAAATTCATATCCATAATAACAAACATGTAATAATAATAAATAAATAAAAGCGATTAAATTAAAAACCTGGAAATGTAGAAAACTTCAATAACTTCAATTAAATGCGTTCTTCAAAAACCTTGGAGTATTCCACCACAAGCCGGTTGGATCTACTCGTCGAATCTTGAATTTAATAATAATAACAACAAAGAAATAAAATAATAAGATCTAACGTAAGGTTAGATCCAATAAAAATACACAATAGTTTCCGGCGTGGAAACTATTGTGAGAAAAAAAACTGCCTAAAAAACTATGAAATAAAATAATAAAAGAGCTCTGAACGGTTGAATAGAAAATGTCCAACCCCTTTCACATGAATACTCCTCTCTTTATATAGTGATAACTTCTGGAAGTTTATTACGTGAAGTAGTGGAGATCATGGGGAAGTTGAGAAAATCATGGGGTGAGTGGGTCTTCAACGTGCATACAAGGAGAAAATAAAGGAAGGAAGTAGGACCGGTCGTTCCGTTTGAAGAGGGAAGTGGCATGAAAATAGCAAGGGCGTGGGAACGGTCGTCCCACTCAGCTGAAGTGGGCTGGACCGGTCGTTCCCCTTAGTGGGCCGGTCGGTCCCTTCAAGCTGAAGTATTGGGCCTTTGTACGTACATTCTTCTTTTGGGCCTTGCAATTTCATTCTTTTCACCCCCCTTTTACTAATCTGCACCACATTGCTCAATTATCTTAATTTTTGTACTAAATTGCATCCATTTCTTCATCTTTCTTCACAAAGCCCTTAATTAATCAACAATCTGCAAAATAAACAAATACCAGCATAATACCTATATAAAAATAATTAAATTAGAATAAAATAGGGAAATAATTAATGTAAATCAAGCTAAAAATACGATACAATTACGTGTTATCAAACTCCCCCATACTTAAACTTTTGCTTGTCCTCAAGCAAATGCTCAGTACGATGTTTTCTAAATATTGGTCTGATGCATATACATGACTTAAATCAATTTGTACACGGTTGAATCGTGTTTTTGTCAGAAAATCAAAAGCTTGATTTATACTCCAGCACTACAGCAACAACACTATATAATCCCGTCCTACATAAACCGGTTGCAGATGCTATCATAGCTCACCCCAAGTAATCATCTTGTTTTACCCATTTCATTCTGGCGCAATCACATTAAGCCCTTTATCTTTACACGCACATAGCAGAACAGCCGGTTAGTGGCTATGATCTTTTAGCACAATGGTTTCTGGCACAATAATGTGGCAACCTTTTCTATCCAATTGCAAGATGCGGGGGATCAGACCGTAATCTGCCCTACCAAGTTCAGTACCAGATACCTAACAATGGAATCTTATGTTACTTAATAAGGTTTGCGTCCGTTGGATTAAACGATCGTGTGAGGATCGTCCAATTTAATTGGTGCATTACCTATTTTCTTTAAAGCATGTAACATTTTTCTAAATAATTAACTAAGATCATCCACTTATATTCATCGACTTTCTGCGTAGTTTGTGTTTAAGACGGTGTTGACTGCTAAATAAACTACTCAGGGTTACTCCAATACTAAAACTCGGGGTTTCGGAATAATAGATACTTTAACTAGTCTATTATACCCTGGGGTTCTAGAGTGTCAAGACGATAGTGATTTCGTCTAATCTTGCTAAAGTTTCTGATCTGACCTGATCAGAAGGTTTGGACCGTCACGGCTGGCTCCGAGCAGAAAGCTTTTTTGACGAGGTGGGGGGGGTACCTGCAAGACACTCTGATGCTGAAGTAAGTAGGAGTACGAGCAGATAATAGAAGTTGAGGTTAGAGTGATCAATACCTGACCCTCTGGAAGCAGAGGGTATTTATAGCCCCCAGCGCTGGGCCAAGGTCCCTTCATTGGGCTGGGCAGGTTTGGCCCAATGGAGGGACTGCCAGGTTCTACGTGGGTAGTGGGGACCCGCACGTGGTCCCCTTCCTGGATGCTCTGCGTGAAGTGCGGGCGGACGGAGACGCGGTCTTTCCGGAGTATCATTGGGGGAACGGTGGACTGAGTCTGCCCTAGTTGGGATGCTCGAGGCAACGTCGAGCTGGACAGCAGGGTGTCGAGCTGGACGTCAAGACGTGGAGCTGGGCGGCAGGGTGTCGAGCTGGACGTCAGGACGTGGATCTGGACATCACCACGTGGAGCTGGTCAGTGGGATGTCGAGCTGGACATCAAGATGTCGGGCGCAGATGTGACCCCTTTGCTCGGCGTGGTCCTCGGTAAGTCCCTTTGGACTGGGCCTTAGTAATGCTTTTGGGCCTGTCGGGCCCAGTCCAGAACAGGAGCCCTCCAAGTCGTGGTTCCTTTGTGAGGAGCCATGACTTGAAACCAAGTTATTCCCTCGTTGAGGTCTCGTGCCCGGGGATATAGGTGTGAGCCCTCGAGGGGCCTCCTCGTGTCGTGCTCGGAGACGTCCCCGGTGGTGGATGCGCGGAGGATCCTTACCGGGCGTGTCGGTCGAGTGCACGAGGTATCTATCGAGAACTGTGCCGCCACCCTATGGGGGTAGGGCCATCATTGTGTTGGGAGCAGCGCGTCGAGGAGATGGAGTCCGTGGTTGCCCCGAGGTGACGTTTGGTATTCCACGTCATCACTATAAATAGGAACCTTGGGCCCCATAACACGTTTTCCGCTCTCTGCTCTCTCTGTTGCTGCTCTTCCAGACTTTCTCCAGTTTGCGATTTTCCGTCACAGATTCTTCCCTTTCGTAGCCAAATTTCACTCTCTGATCCAAGTAAGTGATCTATCTTCTTCATTTTTCTGTTTAGAATGCATGATATCTGGCGTTTGTAGATGTTTTAGGACCGTGCGCGTGGGATTAGCCCGGTAAACTCGTGTTTAGCCCGACATATTCATGTCTAGGACCGGCAAACGCATGTTTGTGGCCGGCACATTCATAGTTTAGGTGATAAACTTCAGGGCTGCCCGGAGTCTTCATGATCCAGGGCGCCTGATTCATGATCGCGCCCGGTATGTTCATGGTCTTGGCCGTGGGCTTCATGGTGCGGCTCGCCATGTTCATACCTCGGGTCGACATGCTTGGAGAGTGGCCGCGCAGTTGGTTTGAGCAAGAACACCGGGTTCAGGACGTCGGGGAGGCAACCATTTGTGGAAACGGATTTATGTAGTCGTGTATGGGACGACATGATTTTGTCGAGCGTAGGACTTCGTGCTCAACTGACTGGTTTCCCGTGCCCTGCAGGTAACCATGGCGGACGAGCCGAGCACATCCGGACGCCGCGACCACGAAGAACGGAGTGCCGACGAGTCGGTCACCCTGAATGATACCGTGACCGACCCATCGCTGGAATGGGTGGGCGCCGAGCCGCGGGGGATAGCGTCGGTATACAGTCGGGATGACCGACATCCATTCACTGATATTGAAGAGGGTCATGACCAGCCCGGCTTCCAACAAAACTTTGTAGTCATGCTTCTGTCAACCCGTGCAAGGATTTGCTCGGTTTATCCAAACTACAGCCTCGCGATGTATGAGATCGCGTTCAAAGACCTGGGGCTGCGGCTGCCATTCACTGACTTCCAGGCCGGGGTCTTTATGCACTTGGAGCTGGCCCCGTCCCAGCTACACCCAAACTCTCTCGCCTTCATCCGGGCGTTTGAGTTGACGTGTCGGTATCTGAGGATTGGGGCGACCATCCCGCTTTTCTTCAGGATATTCCACCTGCAGCGTCAGTCCCGAGGAGGGAAACATAGCTGGGTCTCCCTGAAGCAGTCGAGGAGGCTCTTTAAGATGTATATGGACTCCGTGAGGGGGTTTAAAGACAAGTGGTACGTGGTACGGCCAATTACCGACGCTGCTTTAAATTCCCTTTTCGAGGAGGAGGGGCCGGTGAGCGACGATGACGGGGAAACAATGGTGGGCGAGGATGGGAGCCCTGTGTTGGGTCGTCGGGCTAGATTCCCGGTGTACTGGATGTCACGGCATTACGAGCATGGGACTGGTTATTTCCATACCGCTGCCGGGGACATGTGCTCGGAGGACGAGCAGGCATACGACACTCTTTGTCGGTTTGTCGACAGTTTCCATCCCGCCCAATGGGTTACGCGGGAGGGGAATGATATCCTGGACAAAGACGGTTACCCGACGTTCGAGTCTCGCCCGATAGACACCAAGGCGCTGGTGGAGTGCCCGACATACAGGCAGGCTGCCCGCCTGTTAGGTTGTTTGTTGCTTGAAATTATTTATTCGTCATTTACTCATAAAGTTTACTCGATGCTGACTTCTCCTTTATTTCGTGCAGGTACGATGGCAAGCCGACATGAAAGGCTCCTGAAATTATCCTGCGATCAGAGGCGTGGCAGGCGGGTCGTGAAGCCCCCACAGGCGACGAGAATGGGCCCGTCACAAGGTCAAAACGCTCCTCAGTCGACGAGGGTGGAATTGCCGTCGAGCTCGGGGCCCGCGTCGGATCCAGAAGTCGAGGAGATCGACCCCAGTGCCGTTCTGATGCAGCGGAAGAGGACCCGAGTGGAGGGTAATCCGACTGTCGGTGAGGACGCTGGTGCTGTTAAATCGTTCGCCTTCCCTCCTTGCTTCGAGGAGGCGGTTTTTTTTGAGCGATTCCCTCCGACAGTGGTTGCCCATGAAGCTGCGGCCATAAAAAAGATGAGTAAAGAGGAACGGAAGGCGTATCTGGCCGCCAGCGTGGATGGGCTGGTAAAAATGGCCGAGATGGCCTTGGTGCTATCTGAGGATGGAGGGGATGCTGCTCGCGTTGAAGAACTCGAGCAGGAGAAGGCGACCCTGACTGCGAGCTCGCGGAAGTTGAAGGTCGCTCTGGAACGCTCCGAGGAGATGTTCCGCGAGCAGACCGTGATGCTTGATGCTGAGAGGGAGGCGCTGACCCTGGAGAGGGAGAAGTCGGGGAGGCTGACTGAGGAAGGGGAGCCTCTTCGGACGGACAGGGATCGCCTGGCGGCCGAAGTCGAACGCTTGGGCAAACAGGTCGAAGAAATGAATGCTGCCCTGCAACCTGCCGAAGATGAGTCCGAGGACATAGTAGCTTTGAAGAGTCGGGTGGAACTGGTCGCCCACATCCGGCTCCTCGAGGTGGACTGCGTCGGTGCCCTGGAGGACGGGTTCAATTCTGCGGTCGATCAACTCTCCTTGCTAAACCCTGGCCTGGTCACTGAGGGTATCGGTCACACACACCGGATCGTGGGTGGCATGATCATTCCTCCGCCCGACTCTCCGAACGCCGACAATGATGATTCCGTGGAAGTCTGAATAGGATAACGGGCCTGCGTGCTCTTGATATTTGTATTCTTTGGGTCTGCGTGCCCGTTTATTGTATGTTGTGAACATCGCCGGCCTTCTTGGTCGGTTTACTATTGTTTTGTCGCCTTCGGGCGTTTATATCAATGTTGTTTTACATTTTTGATTTTTTGCCCTTGTTTGAAAGCATATGTTTGCATGACTTTAACCTAAGTCACGGGCCCGAGGAGTTCCCGTAAGTGGCTTTGATTTGGCGAGCGAATATGCTCGACTCCGTTTGTGTGCATTCCCGGCCCTATTTCGATTGGCCAGAACCACCTAAGTGTTGCGCTCGAGGGGAGAGATTTCCTTTTGACCCTTGTAGATGGCCCGTTATTCTTGATGGAATGTCGGGCATTTCGGAGCGAGGTTGCTCAGTCGGGTGTGGAGCCCGTTAGGGACGATTCGCCCTTGGCGTGAACTGCCCATCGCGAGCTGGGTGTTCTGCCTTATGGGTACGACGACGGTGGGGCTCGGTATAGCTGTCCACGTCGGGCACTATCGATCGTCATCGTTTACCGCGCGATGCTGTGCCATTTTGGTCGTATGTCGGGCTTGTACCTTAGCCTTTTACGAAATTGGACGTCTTTCCTCGCTGACCGAGCGCGGATGCTGCTGGTCGAGGGTCCCAGGTGTTTGACAGTTTCTAACTGTAGTACTGCTTTAGCTTAGCAGCATTCCAGGGTCGTGGTAATGGCTCTCTGTCTAACTGCTCGAGGTAGTACGCCCCGGTACCCGTGGTGCCGTGGACGCGGTAAGGTCCTTCCCAGTTCGCGGCTAACTTCCCTTCGCGGGAGTCTTTCTGGTTCCTGCGTGGTACCAGGCTGCCTATTTCGAACTCGCGCTTGATGACCTTGTCGTTGTGGCATAGCGCCACTCGTTGTTTTAGGGTGGCTTCGCGCAGGGCAGCCCCCGATCGGATTTCCTCGACTAGGTCGAGTTCATCCCTTAGTGCTTCGTCATTCATTTCTTCGTCGAGGGGTTCCTCCGTCCGTCGTGATGGTTCCATGATTTCGACCGGGATGACAGCTTCGGTGTCGTAGGTCAGTCAGAATGGTGTTTCCCCAGTCGTTGAGTGGGGTGTGGTGCGGTATGCCCACAGGACGCTGTGGAGCTCCTCGACCCATCCTCTTTTGGCTTCGCCAAGTCGACGTTTGAGCCCTCGGAGGATGACTCTGTTCGCGGCTTCGGCTTGCCCGTTGGTCTGAGGGTGCTCGACCGACGTGAAATGTTGTTTCGTCCCTAGTTTGGTGACGAAGTCCCGGAACCCATGGTCGGTGAACTGGGTGCCGTTGTCGGTCACCAGGGCCTGCGGAATGCCGAACCTGGCGAGGACGTTTCTTTTGTAGAAACGGAGGATGTTGTGCGAGGTGATTTTTGCGAGGGCCTCGGCCTCGATCCACTTTATGAAATAATCCACGGCGACGATGAGGAACTTGTTCTGGTAGGTTCCTTGCACGAAGGGCCCGAGGATGTCCATACCCCACCAGGCGAAGGGCCATGGGGACGACAATGTGCTCAGCTCGTGTGGAGGGGCGAGGTGCATATCTCCGTGCCTCTGGCACTTGTCACATTTTTTCACGTGTTCCTTGGCGTCCTGTTGCATCGTCGGCCAGTAGTATCCTGCTCGAAGAGCTTTCCGTGCCAAGGATTTACCGCCCATGTGCTGGGCGTTGATCCCTTCGTGTATCTCCCGCAGTACGTCGGGGATGGCGGACTCGTCGATGCATTTCAGGAGGGGAATGGAGAATCCTCTTCGGTACAGTTTCTGCTCAAGAACAACATAGGAACATGCTCGTCACTTGATTATGGCCGCTTCGGCCTGGTTCGACGGGAGTTCTCCCTTTGTCAGGAAATTATAAACCGGGGTCATCCAGGATGTGGCATCCCCGATGGCGTGGATCTCGACCGTAGTCGAAGATGGTTCGATGCTCGGTCATGCCAGAGATTCCTGGATGACGGATTTATTCCCGCCCTTCTTTCGTGTGCTCGCGAGTTTGGACAATATGTCCGCCCTCGTGTTTTGCTCGCGGGGAACGTGAGAAATTTCTGCACGTACGAACTTGGTCATGTGTTTTTTGACTAAGTTCAAGTACTCAATGAGGTTGTCATTTTTGGCCTGGTAGTTTCCCTGTACTTGGGAAGCGACGAGCTGGGAGTCGGTGTAAATTTGAACTTCACGGGCTCCTAGGTCCTCGGCTAATCTCAGTCCTGCGAGCAGGGCTTCGTATTCTGCCTGGTTATTTGACGTCGGGAAGGAGAGAACCAAGGAGTGCTCGATTACCACACCTTCTTCGTTTTCCAGGAGGATCCCTGCGCCGCTTCCGGACGAGCTGGAGGCTCCGTCGACGAAGATGGTCCACTTGTGTTCCTTCCCCGGGGGGATGTCGTTAGTGGTCATCTCCGCGACGAAGTCGGCCAAGGCTTGTGCTTTCAGGGCCTTCCTGCTCTCGTACTGAATGTCGAATTCGGAGAGTTCCAAGGACCACTTCAGCATTCTGCCGGCCATATCTGGCCGACCCAGGAGTTGCCTTACCGGCTGATCGGTTCGCACGATGATGGTGTGCGCTAGAAAGTAGTGTCTGAGCCTCCTCGCAGCGTTGACGAGGGCCAGAGAAACCTTTTCTATCTATTGATACCTGCTCTCGGGGCCTTGTAAGGCTTTGCTCGTGAAATAGACAGGTTTCTGCCCGTCAGGCGTTTCGCGGACAAGGGCTGCGCTGATGGCTTCGTTTGAAACGGCCAAGTATAAGTACAGTGGTTCTCCGTCGTCTGGCCGAGATAGCACGGGCGGTTGAGATAGACTCTGCTTCAGATGGCGAAGCGCGTGCTCGCATTCCTCGTTCCATTCGAATGCTGCTTCCTTTCGGAGGAGCTTGAAGAAGGGGAGGGCGTGCTGGGCGGACTTCGCGATGAAGCGGGATAGTGACGTCAACATGCCGTTCATGATTTGTATCGACTTCTTCGACGTCGGTGTCGGGAGGTCGGAGAACGCTCGACACTTGTCGGGGTTGGCTTCAATCCCTCGTTCTGTTAGATAGAATCCGAGGAATTTTCCTGCCTTAACCCCGAACGTGCACTTCTCGAGGTTGAACCTCATTTTGCACTGTCTTGCTTGGGCGAAGACTGTCTTGAGGTGAGCTGCGTGATCGGTGTCTGCTCGGGATTTGACGATCATGTCGTCCATATATACCTCGAGCATGTCGCCAATCTGTTTGCTGAACACTTTGTTCATCATACGTTGGTAAGTTGCTCCGGCGTTCTTCAGTCCGAAGGGCATTACGTTGTAGTAATAGTTGCCCGAGCTGGTCATGAACGTCGTGCAGCGTTTGTCGCCCAGAGCCATTGGGATTTGATTGTATCCCGAGTAGGCGTCCATGAACGACAAAGTCTTGTAGCCGGCTGAATTGTCGACCAGCATGTCTATGTTGGGTAGAGGAAAAGCATCCTTCGGGCAAGCCCGGTTGAGGTCGGTATAGTCAACACACATTCTCCATTTTCCATTATTCTTTTTAACAAGTACAACATTTGACAGCCAGGTGGAATACCGGGCTTCAGAAATAAAATTTGCCTCTAGGAGGTCTTTTACAGCTTTTTCAGCAGCCTCCGTTTTTTCTGGAGACTGCCTACGCCTACGTTGTACTACGGCCTTGGCGGCTGGATCAATGGCGAGGTGATGACAGGCGACCTCAGGGTCGAGTCCGGGCATCTCTGCAGCGCTCCAGGCGAAGAGATCAGCATTCTCGCGCAGACAGGCCTTGATTTGCTTCCTGGCCAGGTCGGGGAGGTCTTTGCCAATCTTCACACCCTTGGTCGGGTCTGCTCCGAGGGGAACGAGTTCAAAATCGCCGTCCGGAATAGGTCGGAGGGGAATTTGCTCGCTGCTGGACGGCTCGTCTTGGTCGAGGCAGGCGTCGAGGGCTATGGAGTCGACCTTTGGTGGAGCCTTCTGAACTTCTATCTCAGGGGATGCTCTGTCGGGCTCTTGCTTTGTCTTCTTGGGGGGTCTGGTACTGGTACCCACGTCGACGGTATCCCGTCCTCTTGAAGCGGCGTTGAAGCACCTGCGGGCAGCGGCGAGGTCTCCCTGGATGGTGGCTACCCTTGCCTTTTTGGTATAGAACTTCATTTTTAGATGGACAGTGGAGGGCACGGCTGTCAACTCCGCCAATGTCGGCCTCCCCAAGATGCAATTGTATAGGGATGGGCAATCAATGACGAGGAAGCGGACCTTAACCTGCCTCGTAGCCGTTCCTTCCCCGAATGTCACCAGGAGCTCGACATAACCCCAAGGTTTGGAAGTCGAGTCGTTGAAACCTTGTAGATCCGACCCTATGTACGGAGAGAGATGCGAGTCGTCCAGTTGCAAAGTCCGGAATAGCTGGCTGTACATCACGTCGACGGAACTCCCTTCGTCGACCAGGATGCGATGCACGTCAAAGTTAGCCATTTTTTCCCTTATCAGCAAGGGGATGACTGCGTTCGGGGCTCCGCCGGGGAGCTCTTCCAGGTAGAAGGTATTGGGCTCTGACCTGCCCTTCACCCTTTCGAACGTCACAGTTTGAGGGGGAGCCAGGTCGACTAGCTCGTCCAACTTCCTCTTAGCTGAGTTGATGGTGAGGTCGTTGAACCCGCCCCCGGTGATGACCATGGCGGTAGGGAAGTATTCCCACCTGCTGTGTGTTGTCAGGGGCTCCTGCAAGAGCTCGGGAATCTCGAAGTCCTCGGGCCTGGTTACCGAGAAGGCTGTCTGGATAGGCACCGACTCGTCAGATGGTCGGGCATCTTCTTCGGGCTCCTTATCTTCATGGGCGGCACGACGGGGAGCGTCGTTTCTCCTGTACTGTGCGAGCCTCCCTCCCTTGATGAGGGTTTCGATGGCGTCCTTGAGGTGGACGCAGTCCTCTGTCAAATGACCATGACTCCTATGGTATTGACAGTACTTATTTCTGTCTGCCCCTGGCTTGGAAGGAGCAGGTCGGGGACGCTTGACGCCACCGTCTTTGAAATCTGTACTAGCACACTCCGCCAGAATACGCTCGCGGGAAGCCGTGAGCGGAGTGTACTCGGTGAATCGGCCCGAGGGGCCCCTTTGTTCCCGGACCTCCCGGGGTCGGTCTTCTTTCCTTTTCTCCCCGGTGCGTCGGAGAGGAGGGTCTTGTCGCGAGCTGCTGCCATGATTGGGAGCGCGAGACCTGGAGTCTCGGGCCCTGTTGGCAGCTTCTCTCTCCTCGTAGTCCATATATGCTCGAGCTTTGTCGAGGAGAGCGTCAAAAGTTGGAGGTGGCTCAATACCCACAGCTTTTCTGAATTCTGTGCCGGGGAGGAGGCCCCTCTCCAGAAAATATCTTTTCATATGGTCCGCGCAGGGGACCTGTATTGCTTCCCGGTTGAAGCGGTTGATGAATTCCCTCAAGGTTTCATCCTGTCTTTGGATGATGGCCTCGAGGGCCGCCTCGGTCTTCGGGTGGCGCCGAGAAGCTGTGAACGAACTGATGAACTGGTTCTTCAGGTTCCGCCACAATGTAATTGAGCCCGGGGCGAGCCCTTTATACCAGTCCATGGCCGCCTTTCTGAGAGTTGTAGGGAAGAGACGGCACTTGATGGCCCCCCCGACATTATGGTAGTGGAGCATGGCTTCGAACCCGTCAATGTGGTCGACCGGGTCCGCTACTCCGTCATACTCCTTCAGATGCGGGGGCTTCTCCATGCCCGGGGGGATAGGTGCATCCATGATGGCCTGCGATAGGGGACCGCGGGGGTCGTCCTCGTCGCTCCTCTCCGGAGAAAGAGAAGGGGTCCTGTAGTTATGTCTGGCACGATGATCGTGCTGTGTTTCCCTCGAGCGAGATGCTCGGTGATTGAAGGTTACGCGTCCGTCCCCGGAGTGCCTCCTGTCGTGTCTAGATGGGTCGCGACTGGGTTCTCCGGCAGAGATGGCGGGCTGCCTCTCATAGTCGGGCCGCCTATGCTTTGGTCGGGGAGAGGGGCTCCTTGTGTTCTCCCTGTAATGTCTCCGCGGGGGAGAAGGGTGTCGAACTACTGTGACCTGAGGAGGTGGGGAATGTGGCCTCCGATGCCTCCTCGGGGGTCTCCTGTCGCCTTCAAGCGCCCTTAGCCTTTCTCCTTGGGCGAAGATGAGGCGGTTTGTTTGATTAATGGCCGCGAACAGTGCCTGAGTTGTGGCATCTGCCCCGGCAGGAACTGGGACCTCAAAGAACCGGGAAGCTCTGTGATGAGCGAGAGCTACCGGGTCGTCTTCGAGTGCTGGAGGGGTCGTAGAGGATGATGCAGTAGCCCCGTCTCTGCGGGAGGAAGGTCCAGGGGCTGTTGTCATAGGGATAGTATTGTGGCCGGGATCACCGGGATTGTCGAGGTGTCCATTCTTGTCCGCGGCGCCGTTATTGGTGTCGGCGACACGGGCGGGCTGCTCGTCACGAGTTGTATCAGCCATGACAGGTAGTTAGATTGAGCTTTTGTCTTTAAAGTTGTTCGTAAGACGGGGAAGCTAGTTTCCCACAGACGGCGCCACTGATCTGACCTGATCAGAAGGTTTGGACCGTCACGGCTGGCTCCGAGCAGAAAGCTTTTTTGACGAGGTGGGGGGGGTACCTGCAAGACACTCCGATGCTGAAGTAAGTAGGAGTACGAGCAGATAATAGAAGTTGAGGTTAGAGTGATCAATACCTGACCCTCTGGAAGCAGAGGGTATTTATAGCCCCCAGCGCTGGGCCAAGGTCCCTTCATTGGGCTGGGCAGGTTTGGCCCAATGGAGGGACTGCCAGGTTCTACGTGGGTAGTGGGGACCCGCACGTGGTCCCCTTCCTGGATGCTCTGCGTGAAGTGCGGGCGGACGGAGACGCGGTCTTTCCGGAGTATCGTTGGGGGAACGGTGGACTGAGTCTGCCCTAGTTGGGATGCTCGAGGCAACGTCGAGCTGGACAACAGGGTGTCGAGCTGGACGTCAGGACGTGGAGCTGGGCGGCAGGGTGTCGAGCTGGACGTCAGGACGTGGATCTGGACATCACCACGTGGAGCTGGTCAGTGAGATGTCGAGCTGGACATCAAGATGTCGAGCGCAGATGTGACCCCTTTGCTCGGCGTGGTCCTCGGTAAGTCCCTTTGGACTGGGCCTTAGTAATGCTTTTGGGCCTGTCGGGCCCAGTCCAGAACAGTTTCTAACTATTTTAAAAATTGGCAACCTACGTACTCGTCGAGTGAGTCAAGTTATGCATAAAACCATAAAAAATTTGTTGGGGCTCAATAAAATAGGGGAATCGGAAAAACAACACAATTGTTACATAGATAACTTGATAAAACAAAAATTTTATTGAATGGAAATAACTAGAAGGGAAAATACTTGAATGGAAATAACAAGAAGGGAAATAACAGGAAGGGAAATTACAAATGAAATAAAACTACTAGTAAAATGGAAATACTTCCTCCCCCATACTTAAACTTTACATTATCCTCAATGTAAGGAAAAATCATTCACCACCGTTTGGATGTCGTCTGCTTCCTCGGCCTCTAGTTCGTGGTCTTCTACGACTATCAGAGTCGTAATCATGCAATCCATCGATTCTAAGGTTTAAGGCATGCATGGACTCGTTGAAATCCTCCATTTGATTTGATATCGCTTCGTAATTGCAGTTATTCCAATGTGCATAATCGTGTTGGTCGCGTTGCATTTCTCGAACTAGGCGCAATGTTTCATTTTGAACGGCTTCCATTGCTTGGAAACGTTGATCTTGTTGTAGAATCGTAGCATACATTGCTTCTAGAGTAACCGGAGGATGAGCATTATCTGGTTGTGCAGCCGGCTGAGGAAATTCTGGTTGTTGATTTCCGTGATCCATTTCATTTTCCATTTCATCAACTGCCTCTTGTGCATTACCTTCATTAACTGGTGCATTCAAATCGAAACGCCAATTTTGGAAATTTTGCACATTAATCTGATTTGGACATGGAAGTATTATATTGGGAATCAGATTTTTGTTGATTACTAGAGTATACCTTCCATCCAATCTTGGGGAAATTAGGTGTGAATCGCGGCAGTACATAACATCTAGCGTCTGGGCCGGCATCATGAAAGGTGCAAGCGTGAGAAGCTCGTCGGCCAGACCTAAGGCATAGGCTAAAGATGTTATAATGCCACGGAAACAGAAAGAATTTTTACCTGCTGAGTTTACGCAAGAGTGGAAGTGGCTCAGCATGAGAGGTGCAGCGTTGATTTGAAAACCATTGAGTGCACATAGTAGGAAGAACACTTCAATTTGGTTTACTTTGTGATTGTTGGTTCTTCCAAAGATTGTATTTGCTAAAACACGGTGAAAGTAACGCACAGCGGGGTTATGGATGTGGGAAGCGTAAAGGTTCCTCCAACTGTCGGTTTCTTCACCGGTAAGATCTTTCCATAGCGTGAATCCAAAATGTTCCCATGGCGCTCCTTCATAATTTTCAAAAGGTTTGTAGTAAACATTTTTCTCCTCGAGGAAAATTCAGAAGTGCAGCTACTTCTTCCTGATCAAGATGATATTCTCGATTGAACATTCGAAAATTTATTGTGCCTGTTTGAAAAAGATCGTCGGAAGGTGTGGAGTAGGAAAATGAACTAAGAAATTCTAGCACTAGTGGTTCGAATGTTGGGGTAGGTTGGGTGGTTAAATCATACAAGCCTGTGTTGTTGAGCATCCATGTCACACTTTCCGTTAGACCCAATATATCTAAACTATCAGTGTCCACATATTTCGTGGGAACAACGGAGCGAGCGTAAAAATCCAAGTACTTTGTTTGTTGAGCTCCGTCGTCATTTTCACGAAACACGACGTTGGAGAGGTCGGGTGGTGGCCTTTCCGGTCGCACTTGTCGGTTTGAATTTCTTGGAGGCATGGCGTTATGTAGGAGAGGGGTTTATGGTATATAGGAGATAAAGGAGAATGTAGGATGTAGAAATATGTTTGTGGTAGAATGAGAGTGTGTGGTGAATGGTAGAAAGGTGTTATGGTTTTATAGTGGTGTGATGGTGGAGTGGCATGAATAGGGTGGTAAATAGTAGTAATTGTGTGTTGGGAAACGGTTAATAAGAATTGATGTTTGGAAATTGAGAGTTATTTGAATATTTTGAAAATGTTTGAATGAAATGAATGAGTGTGTTTGAATTAAATGAATGGTGTACGAGGCATAACGCGTGAAAAAGGAAAACGACAAGGGGACATTGATTGGGGACGGTCGCCTCAGTCAATGGGAAATCTGAGACGGGGGTCTCAGAGCCTTGGGGCGGGCGTCTCAATGCAGAGAATCTCATGCTTTGTATCTTTTCCTGCATGTATGCAGAGAATCTCACACTTTGAACAGATGCATGTGCTTTGGTTTAGGAGCAGATATGGGAACAAATATATATATGCATTTTCTAACGGGACAGGTTTGATATAACCATTCTAATAATGATATAACCATTTTAATAATGATAGGTCTTAATAGTAGATATAACAGTCCTAAAATAACACTGGTTTTAATACGTGTGACATACACACGTTAGTGTTATATAGGAATGTATATTATAGACACTATAAGTACAACCAAAATTAAGACAGTATAGTAGGAAATAAAATTGCATGAAATTAAGGGAAATAGAAGTTGCATTATACCGAAAACAAAAGCAATGATACAAAATTAAATTCTGGAAATTCAAATTCTGAAATTAAAAATTTGAAATTAAGAAGGAATAGAAAATTCGTGGGTTGTCTCCCACACAGCGCTTGGTTTAACGTCAACAGCTCGACGGTTTAGGAATATAAGTGCTCATGGTGGTTCTCTCGAGAGTGACTCCTCAGTCGAACTTTTAGTGATGATTGTTTTCCATGGCCACTTATCAAGCCATCTCACATATCCTTCACCTTTCCTTTTCTTTCTTCTATAGGGTAGTTCGTTTTTTTGAGCTTGTGGTGGTGGTTCCGGATCTATCCTAAGTATCAACTTTTCAAGTTTGGGCTTAGTAATTTCATCCACCACCTCAAAGGTTAACCTTATCCTTTTAGCGGTAATTATCTCCTTGGTTTTATGGTCTTCTGATTTTCTGTATTTATGCGAGACTTCGAATAATGGTGCATTGGTGTGGACGATTTTCCATATCTCTACATATGTTTTAGATTGGGAGTTTACCAGAGTTTCCCTAAAACTTTCTGGGGAAGGAATCGGTGGGGTGTAGTGATTTAGAATAACAATAGGCGCTTCTTCTCCTTCTATAACTTCATCAACCTCCTTATTGGGTTCCGTTAGCGGATTGTTATTTTCGGAACTCTCCTCAACTAAGATATCGTTATCCTCAAACTCATTATCACTCTCAGGGCTTTCAAATTGTTTTTCACTAACGGTTGCTTCAACATCCACATGCTCCTCGGGGAAAGGTCCTAGAGGGTTTTGTGCGAACATGGAAATTTGGGTCTCCATGGCCATGTTGTGAGTCACGAGGGACTCAACCACATTGTTTAGCTGCCTAAGGGTTTGATCATTTTGAAGGCTTCGATTTCTTATCGCTTCATTTTGGATAGTTTGTGTCTCTATAAAGTTCTCTACCATAGATTCTAGTCTAGAGTGAGTTAGCGTCTCTTCGAAATCCTCCATTGATGTTGTGAGGCCGAAATTATCGAATTCATGTGGTTCCTCAAAGTGAAATTGCCTTGCTTTTAGTGTTTCTGCAAAATGCTTCATCTTCATAGTCTCTAGCCTAGAGCGATGCAGTGTCTCATCCATATCTTTCATTAATGCGTTGAGAACTGGATATTGGGGCTCGTACGATTCCTCAGAATATTGGGCGTGATGATTGTAGAGGAAATTTGGTTGAGAATAAGTTAGGTTGGAAGTATAAGATTCTTGCGATCCCTCAGAATATTGGGATTGGTAGTTGGGGAGATAATTCGGGTGAGAATGAATTTGTGATGCATGGAAACTTTCCAATAGTATTTCGAGATCAGATTTATGGGATTCTTGTGGTACCTCGAAATACTGAGGTTGGAAATTATAGAAAAAGTTTGGGTGATACATTGTAATTTACGAAAGAATGCCTTAGTCTCTACGGTGTAACTATAAGAGTTACGATATCGACTTAAATAGTCCCCGACAACGGCGCCAAAAACTTGATCCCGACTTTGTATGTCTATAAATCTGCAGACTGCAAGTGCACAGTCCTATCGCGTAGTTTTAAAGATATCGAATCCACAGGGACTATAAATCGACCTACCGCGTTCTTAGGATACTATGTAAAGCTAAGGCTAATAATAATTTAATTGTAAAGGGGGAAATAAAAACTAAATCTAGTTATAAATTTAATTATAAATACCGGTATGTATTTCACCTAACTTTGGGTTCCGAATTTCCATTGGCTTTTATTTAAGTTGATCAAAAATTACCTTTAAGCAAACCTTATTTGTTTAAAAACCTTCCCCTCACACTTCCGTTTTATTAGTTCAGATTATGCAATTAATACCCTAACGTGTGCTTCCGTCACTCCGCCGGATTCAAAAGCAATTTTTGAAAACAGAATAAAATTTAATTGTTTTTAAAATGCTTCCGCCTCTTTAAAAACAATGCCTAATAATCACTATCTGGTTTTAGCCTCAAACTTCCGTTCTATTAGTAAAAACCTTAATCAATTTCAAAACCTCAAACTTCCGTTCTATTGATTTATAAAATCTTAAATAATTCAATTGAATATTAAAACCATGAAAGGTATTTCTTTTACAAAATAATATTAAGCCAATTTATCTCGGATCCCGTTATTTGGTTAATTTACATACCGATATTTAATCGGTTTAGCCGGACATGTTTATTAAATTAAATACGCATAGATAATTAAATTGCGAACAATTATATAAATTCATATCCATAATAACAAACATGTAATAATAATAAATAAATAAAAGCGATTAAATTAAAAACCTGGAAATGTAGAAAACTTCAATAACTTCAATTAAATGCGTTCTTCAAAAACCTTGGAGTATTCCACCACAAGCCGGTTGGATCTACTCGTCGAATCTTGAATTTAATAATAATAACAACAAAGAAATAAAATACTAAGATCTAACGTAAGGTTAGATCCAATAAAAATACACAATAGTTTCCGGCGTGGAAACTATTGTGAGAAAAAAAACTGCCTAAAAAACTATGAAATAAAATAATAAAAGAGCTCTGAACGGTTGAATAGAAAATGTCCAACCCCTTTCACATGAATACTCCTCTCTTTATATAGTGATAACTTCTGGAAGTTTATTACGTGAAGTAGTGGAGATCATGGGGAAGTTGAGAAAATCATGGGGTGAGTGGGTCTTCAACGTGCATACAAGGAGAAAATAAAGGAAGGAAGTGGGACCGGTCGTTCCGTTTGAAGAGGGAAGTGGCGTGAAAATAGCAAGGGCGTGGGAACGGTCGTCCCACTCAGCTGAAGTGGGCTGGACCGGTCGTTCCCCTTAGTGGGCCGGTCGATCCCTTCAAGCTGAAGTCTTGGGCCTTTGTACGTACATTCTTCTTTTGGGCCTTGCAATTTCATTCTTTTCACCCCCCTTTTACTAATCTGCACCACATTGCTCAATTATCTTCATTTTTGTACTAAATTGCATCCATTTCTTCATCTTTCTTCACAAAGCCCTTAATTAATCAACAATCTGCAAAATAAACAAATACTAGCATAATACCTATATAAAAATAATTAAATTAGAATAAAATAGGGAAATAATTAATGTAAATCAAGCTAAAAATACGATACAATTACGTGTTATCAGGAATGTGTATGATTTATGTTTTCAAAGACAATCGGGATTCAACTTTGTAAACAAAAAGGAAGCGCACTTTATTAGATTCAACTTTGAAATTGAAATTGTTCAACAGATTGCCCTTAGGCGTTACATAAAATGGAAATACTGAAAAGGGAAATAAAAACTGTAAAAGGAATATCCAAGGCTCATCAGTGATCCCATGGTCTCCTTTTCTCAGTACGGATGTAGTCATTCAAGGTACGCTCGTTCTCTAACTGCTTTGTCAGCTTCTGGATCTTCAATTCCTGCTCGTTGAACTTTTCCCGATAAGAATCCCGTTCTTCTTGTAGTTGCGCCCAAGACCTCTTTAGTGTGTCAACATCAGTAGGTATCTGAGGAGGGAGAACAGTTGGAGGAACCCCGTCTCTATCAGGAAATTCAAGGATGATGGGTCTGACAGCTTCGTAGGGCATACCTAACTTCTGAGCACGGATGCGGACCCATCTGTAGTAGGGTTCCATAGGTAGAGAAGTCTTTGGTCCCAACTCATGTGGGTCAGCTTTGTGAATTATGTCCCAAGCCTTGATGAATCTACGACGCAGCTCGTCACTGTCTACCTGAAACTCAAAACTGATGTGAGGCACCAACATCTCATGAGGCCCTACTCTTCTGGCTCTTCCAAACTGACGGAGAGCTAGACATGGATTATAAGAGATTCCTTCCTGGGTACCAATCAAAGGAACATTAGGATATTCTCCGCAACGATCAATAACAGCTACCTCATCCAAAACCCTAAGAGTCCAAATGATGTCCTTATCAGTGAGAGACATTAACCTATGAGCCCAGCCTCTTCCTTCTTTGTTCTTCAGCACGAACTTAGGGAGGTGCGAAATAAACCACCTCACTAACAAAGGAGTACAACACCACAGAGTTCCTCGTCTTCGGGCAGTACGAGCATAGAGTCGTTGCAGGATATCACCCAAGAGAGTGGGCACAGGGTTCCGAGACATGAAGATCCTTATGGCATTGACATTGACAAAGTTATCAGGATTTGGAAACAGAACCAGACCATGGATTAAGAGAGCCATAATGTCTTCATATGCCCTGAAGTCTAAGTCATTCCAGAAACTGTTAGCTTTACCAATCAGAAACTTAGCCAAGAAGCCCTTAACTCTGCTTCTAGTCACCCAGTTGTCCATTACCTCCTTGTTGGTCAAAGGGAGGGCTGCAACAATCTCCTCAAGCCTAAGAGTCTTTTCCCAACCAGTGAAGGGAGTCTGATCCAAGATAGGGATACCAAGCAAATCAGAGAATTCTTCCAGGGTAGGGACCAACTGGAAGTCTTGAAAGGTGAAGCAATTACACAAGGGATCATAAAACTGGGTCAAGACACTCATCAGTTGTTGGTCCCACTTTGCAGTGACTAAACCGAGAAGAGAACCATGCCTCTGGATGAAGGAAGTGGTGTTTGGAATTCTGCTAACCAATTCTTCAAGAAAATCAGGTGGGTGAACAAAGTTGAGCCGGATAGTGTTCCTTCGCACAGGAATCATGATATCCTACAAAACAGAGCAAAGATGAAACCCTCTTGTCTTTGAAATGGGTCAGTCCTTATGCAGGATGCATGCAATGTCTATGATGGTATGATGTCATGATAAAGAACACCACAAATATTCACAAAGGCAAACATGATAAGGCACACAGGTCACACAAGACAGCCTTTAGAGTTTAGGACATCATGAAGTTCAGGTACTACCCCCTTTCAGTTTGTTGTTTAAGACCTGTCCTATCAAAAGTAACCGGGTTCTAGAGTATCCCAATATCACTGACTACCCTCAATCGGTTATAACTCCAGCATCGCAATCTTTTCTTGCGGCCAGAACCATCGCGAGAGTTTAGCCTCAATGGGTGTAGCATACTGCTACTGTTCTATGGCCAAGTTGGGTCAAATTAGGGTTCTAAGGTCGGTTGGTGCTTAATGACTCCTCAGAAGACCCATATTCTCCTCGTTGAAACACAAGGGATATCGGTACAGACCAAGGTGCCACACCAACGTAGCCACTGCTTCACCCGTGTCGGTCTACGCCGGACAGGTCCCTCACAGCTTATGCTACCTAAAAGGGTATTCCCCAGATCCGAGTTAGGATCTATGAAACTCCAAGACAATGCCCACAATAATAAAGCAAACAAAACAAGCAATTGAAAACAAAAGAGTGGTCTAATCCTAAGGTACACCTCACTTATAAAGCGTCCCCAGCAGAGTCGCCAGTTCTGTGATCGGTGGAAATAGAACTGACTGTTTAAAGCTGGTTCGCGTAATGTCGCGGTAAGCAAGAGTCGCCACAGTCTTTTATGTTCTCCAACAGGGAAAGGACAAAAGCACAGCAAAATTCCTTTTTCGAGATGTTTCTCGGTTCGGGAGGTAGATTTATAGAAAGGGAAGGTGTTAGCACCCTTTCTATCCGTGGTTATCCACGGGCTCTTAGGTACTTGCTCTTATGTTTTCAAAAATGGTTTGCTTTTCAAGTGTGTGTGGGTTTTGAAAAAGTTTCGTTTGAAAAATTTCTAGGTAACTCTTGTATCTGTCCTCAAGAGTGTATGAAAAATTTGTTTGAAAACTTTTTGAAAGTGTCAGTGTGAAAAGATTGTTTTTTTGTTTTGAAAAGAGCAAGTACCCATGAGATCTACCTACTCTAAGGAATTAGGTTGTGTAAGAGTCCTTTAGCCAGTACTATCCCACTATGGAGAAGTAGGAAGTACCGTCGTTGGAGGTATTCGGGTCAATTCGATTAAGGGACATGTGTGGTCACCGAAGCAATGGTAGGACGCCTTAGCGGTAACCCTAATGTCCTAGATCCTTTTTATCCGAGGAAACCGTTTCGAGGCAACTGGATCTTAGACAGGAGGGCGACCTCTAAGACACCCTATACTTGATGACCACTTTCGAGGCAACGAGTGAGGCGTGCCCTAGAAGTGGCATGTGCATTGTGTGTTGTTTTCATGTTAACATTTATCTTTGATCATGCAATTGTGAGCTACGAGTTGTTTTTAATTATCAAACATTCTTTCATGCAATTTAGCAGTTAGGAGTGCGGAAAATAAAATACGGAAAGGTAAAAGCTACGCTATTACAAGGCGCGGGTCTATACATCGCCAAAAAACAAAGACCCGTTTTTGATAAAGTGCAGAAAGTAAAGAAAGCGATAAACCTAATTACTATTACATCCTTGGAAGCAGTTACATAATAATCAAATAAGAAATTAATGCGCAAATAGAAATTAAACTGGAACGTCCGAGGGTTTTGGACCCTTTTGAGAGATTAAGAGTTTTTTGTCCTTTTGTATTAAATTAAATTAAAATTAATTATTAATTAATTATTTACAGGAAAGATATTTTTTATGTTTTTTGTATTTAATGAAAATAAAATAAATTAAAATCAAAAGAAAACCCTAGTTCTAAGTTTATTTTAATTATTAATGAAAATGTTAAAGTTAACCTAATTTAAGCTAATTAATTAATTTACATGTTATTTAAAAAAGTAATAATAATTAATAATGATGATAATAAAAAATGATTAAAAAAGGTCAAAACTTAATTCTATGCAATTTTTATTTATTAAGAAAAAAGGATTAAAATTTAAACCTAAATTAAACTAAGTTAATTGTTAGTATTTATTTACAAAAATAAGTTAATGGTGAAATTAATAAATAATTAAAATATATTTACAATTTTGATTTTCTGATTTTTATTAGGAAAATTAATTTATGGTGAATTAATAATAATAATTAAAACAATTAAAGGAATTTAAAAGAAAAGAAAATAAATTGCAAAGGCAAACCAAAGGGGGTAAGATGGCCCAAAGTGGAGGTAAAGTTGAGAAGTTCTGGCCCAAGAAGACCAAACCACGTTTGACTTTCACAATCATGCGCTTGCTGGCTGACTAGGGAGTATCATGGACTTCATCTCCTGGCCTTCAGATTGTTGATCAAAGCCATTTGGCAAACTGACGCCTGAGGCTTATGGTGGACCATTGAATCACACGCTGCACTAGAATGTGTTAAGAAAAATATTAAGAATCATATGGGGGACCTGGGAATTGAACCCAGGTCCCAACGCTTGCAAGACACGTCCACAACCACTCAGCCACTGCATTGTATTTGTAACAATAATGGACAGTGAAAATAATATGCAAAAACAACAATTATGCTGGGAATTAAAAAAAGCGCACATCATATTTGAATACGCCAACCATGTCCATCCACGTATTGTCTTCTTCATCTGGCCTGAAACAAAAAGCAATCAAATAGCGGGGGTTTTAAACCCCCACAAAACAAAAGTGCCAAGAATAGCGATTAGGCACACAAGCAATATAAAAAGGGCGCGATAGTGTCAATGATTTTGTCTTGTCCTGACGAACTTATCCATATAGGTCTTGAGGTCTAATTTTACAGTATATGAAAAACCCCAATATGGAAACTCTGAAACCCTAGCATTCGTCCATGGTAGATTTCGATTCAGGATGTTTCAACATAATTAATCCATACCAAAAGCTTCAGGAAGATGTCAGCAATACAAATCAATAATCAAAACATGTCAATGATGCATAAAAATTGGATTTCGATTATGGACATGTTTGTTCAAACTGTGATTCTGTTTGGCCGTTTCTTTGTGTATTAGAGCTTGTTCTTGATGGCAATGGATTCCTGGCAATGTCAGCAACACGTTAGAACCACTTTTAGGCTTTGAATTCACCTGCAATATTGATTTCAGTTTTCAAGTATTTCTTGAATTTTTGCAATTTGGTTATGGAGTTCTATGGCAGCTTTCACGTTCTTAGGAATAGGGTTGGCTTCAGCATCTTTATGTGAAGAGAAATAGGTTAAAATTAAGCCCATAAATCCATTGTATTCAAGTTTGAATATGTGATTGCCAATCAAATCTTTTTCAATCTTTTTCTTTCATAACACCTTGCCAATCATGGATACTTTGAGGTCCTTGAGGTACACACGAATTGCCAGCTTGCCCTAGCCTTATTTTCTTCACAAAAAGATTTAAAAAGCATATCTTTTGAATTTTCCTACAATTAAAACCAATTAAATGAATTAATATTAATATAAATTCAATTAATTAATTAAAAATAAGAAAATCAATCAAATTAAGTTCAATGGGTCGTGCATAGGCTTTGGGTAAAGATTCAAGAAGGAATTTGAGGCCCATTAGCAAAAATGAAGTGTTTTAGGCAAAGTTGACTTTTGAAAGTTCCCGAAAATTTCCCAACTTCTCCAATTCATATCTTGCTCAATTTTGAAGCTATGAATATGTTCTTGGACATTTTGGAAAGGTCTTGAAGTCCTATAACCAATGCCTTCAGTCCCATGTCATTTTGATTTACCAATCTCAAGTTATGGTCTTTGACTTAAAGTGCCTTTTTGTTGACTTTTGAAAATGACCTATAATGTTGAAATTGATAACTTTTTGTGAGAGCATTTCTTTGACTTAGAATGTGAAGATGAGTTGTAGGAAATGTCATTCCCTTAAAAATGAGCATTGGATGGGATTTTTCTGATGAACCATGAAAAAGTTATGCCTTGGTCAATTTGCAGTTGACTTTTCAACTGTCTAAAATAAAAACTTTTTGCATCTTGATGATTTCTGAGCCATTCTTGAAGAATCATGATCAAGAATTGATCAAATGATGATTGTGGCTTCAAAATAAGATGTTGACCAAAAATTTTGACTTTTGACTGTCAAATGACCATTTTACCCCTACAGTTGACTGTGGAGCAATTAGGGCTTTTGACTGTGCAACTTGGTGCTGTGAGCCTTGAAACTTGGCATGTAGATGCTTGAGGATGTATATAGGCATATGGGACTTGATTGGACCCTTGGAAACCTCAATTTCTTTGCAAGAACCAAAACCCTAATTTTGATTGTGTTAGGAGGGTAATTGGACTGTGCAACCCTTGAGAGATTTGAAGCTTGATCTTGCCAAATCTTGAAGAATATGGGAGGGCAAATTTTGGGGTACAACAGGTAGTCCAGGCAAAAGTTAGGGATTAAAGTGTATGACTATGTCCCGTTGGATCATCTTTTTACAACAAGTTTTGTTATCGACGTCAAGTTCAAACGATACAGATCAATTCAAACAACTTCTTTCGATAGTGAGGGATGAGATGCTTGAAGACATAAGGGCAGTAGCAGAGTTTAAACCAGACGAGATCATTACACATAGCTATATGTATTATTGTTATTCTGTATTCTTCTCATTGTTCGACGATTTCCTCTTACAGAGATTTTTTGTCTCTATGTACAAAAACCACATGTTTATAGGCAAATTATTAATACAAATGTCATTTCAAAATTCAAATTTATTTTTAATTTTTATGTTTTGTTTGCAAAAATGTCCAATGACTTAATTGAATGAACATATGCATATGAACATGATTGTTGTTAACAAATATATGCATAAAAACAGGAATGAGTATTTACCCAAGACTCTAGGAGTTGGAATAACGTTCGAGTCATCCATAAATCTCCACAGAGAAATCCCCACAGAGCAACCTCCATGAGATTATCCCCACATAGTTACCTTCACAAGCTCATCCCCGATGGAGATACATACCCTCGTAAGTCTAATATGCTTTCAAGATATAAATTGGGGCATCCTCCGGCAGTTAACATGACCATGCTCTCCAGCAAATCCCCTTAGAGGATAAAAGAGTATGATCATTTCTTTAACATACGGCAGAAACTTCCCCAACATAGTTCACAAGAATCTAATTCCCCAGCTGAGTTCTTTTTCCAACATTGTACAAGCCCCTAATGAGTTCTCTTCTCCAGCAGGGCTCATTTTCTCAGCAGAGTATATTTCTCCAGCAGAGTCTATTTCCCCAGCAGGGTTTGTTTCCCTAATAGAATTTAATTTCCCAAGAAAATTCATTTCTCTGACTACTATACATCACCGACAAAATTCCCCTCTCCAGCAAAGTGTAGCCAGACTGCTATCCCCAAAGAGTTACTACGGAATCTTAAACTAGACCAGATATTGTTTAACCTTATCCTCCCCAGACGAGTCGGAAATCATATTGGAAATCCAGTCAGACACCACCTCGGAAGGTTATCCATCTCTTTTATCCCCAGTCAGGGTATATAAGAATTAAATTTCTCAGTAGAGCGATGAACGACCAACGCTATTGAACTCTTCTCCCAAACAGAAGTCAACATCCCCCAGCGGAGTATCCTCAAACAGAAAACAGGAATTCCCATCAAAAACATTCTAAACAATATTGAAGAATTATTGTCTGCATTCCCAGTAGCAGACAGGGATTTATTTTCCCAATCGGAGATGTTATACAAAGCTATCAATATGCTTTAATAATATCTCACATCCATACAACATTTACAAGTGTCATAACATACGCATACGACACACATATTACACTCTCATTTGATTTGAGAACATCATTGCGCTGTGCATTACATACATCATGACATTGCATACAACTAACTTTTTATCTTTTCAGGTAAAAGTCTACAAACAGACAGATATCATCAACAATTCTCGAACAGGTCACAAATTAATTCCCGAAACAAGATAGGGAAACTATCTGTATGACCAGGTCCAAGATTAATTCCCGAAACAAGACAGGGAAACTATCTGTATGACCAGGCGATATGAATTCCCGAAATAGGACGGGTTCGCCAACAGAAAGCAGGTTGAAGATTAACTCCCAAAACAAGACGGGGATACTATTTATACGACCGAGCAAAGATTAAATCATGAAACAAGACGGGGAAACTATGTTTATAACCAGGCAAAGATTAAATCCCAAAACAAGACGGGGAAACTATCAACTTGATCAGGTGGTATGAACTCCCGAAACAAGACAGGTTTACCAACAAAAGCGGATTGTAGATCAATTCTTGAAATAGGACGGGGCGACTATCTACATGACAAACATCTCCCTCGGAGACTAAATCTGACGAGTAGCTACTTAAACACGTTCAGAGGTTCATTCTGGAAAGCATTCTTCAGATACACTCGAGCGTAAACCTGTTCTAATACTTCTATCAACACTGGTCTTAGATAGCATCTATAATCCCATCTCCAATGAAATTTTGTCACCTCTCCAAATGGCATCCTTAATCCCATTCAAGCAATATTATCAACCAACAGCGTCACATCCTGCATATGCGAGTACAAATTTTTGGGCACTTAGGTGTTCAATCATCTTCTACCTTCAGATCACGAATGACTAACATGTCAATCTAACTCTTTAGGTTTAAGAAGATTGAACAGGGGAAGTTGTTGCACCCCAAAATTTTCCCTCTCATTTTCTTCAAGACGTTCTCATAGGGTTCTCAAATGCTCAAGGTTGCCCAAGAATTGATCAGGAAAATTCTCCTTCTAAGCAAAGGGTCCACAACTAGGGTTTCATCTTTCACAAGGAAATTTAGGTTTCTAAAATCTTAAATGGAATTCATGGTCACTTATAGGTATCCAAGAATGCTCATACATAATTTCATGCCTTTCATCACAAGTTTGCTCAGTCAATTGCTCAGATGACTGAAAATTAACTATATTGAACAAAAAGTAAATTATGGTCAACATACAATCAAACTTCAAGATTTTTGGTCAACATTAACATTTTTAACTCACATTCATCATTTGATCAAGGGTTGATCATTATTCTTCAAGGAAAACTCTCAAATCATCAAAAGTCAAAAGTTGCTAAATTAGGGTTTTCTTTAGGAGAGTCAACTAAACTTTGACCAAGCATAAATTTCACACACTTCATCAGTTTTCCCCAACCAATGCTCATATTTAAGAAAATTCAATTCTCTACAACTTTTCCTCTAAGCTCAAGTCCAAAAAATGCTTCATTTTAGAGATATGGGTCAATACATTATAGGTCATTTCAAAAGTCAACAAAAAGACACTTTTTATCAAGGCAATTTACATTAGGATAACGTCTTCAAATGTAAAAATATTTAACATAGGGATTGAAAAGGCCATCTTGAGCTTTCCAAAAAGTCCAAGATCACCTTCAAAATATTAAAATTGAGAGAGTTAGGGCCAATGCATGTTTGGAAATTTTGAGCAAATGCATGAAGTTCAAATTGAGCAAACTTGATATTTTGGGCTATTGGGCCATTGTTTAAGAATCCAAGCATGTATTACACTGCTTATAAACCTCAGATCTTGTTCAAGTACCCCTTGATCTATTTTATTTTAATTATTTTTTATTTATTCATTAATAATTCAAAATAAATAAGATAAAAATACAAGGCTTGTCAACAAAGGTCCAAGTCCATATATTCTAACCTAATTCCATGTTATATAATCTCCATCATTCATACAAAAGGCGACGCGAAACCTTACACTAAAAGCTTGTCAAAAATATCAATTTTTCAAGAACCCTAAAACAACTTGAAACCCTATTCATAGCCCTTTTCACTACAAACTAGCCATCCCAATCAACCCCATGAAGATCATAGGGTAAGATTGGATTATTTACAATGATCCAAATGGCCAGAAAATACTCGTGCGTGCATCACGATTCCATTATTGTATAATTTTTTTCATTCTTGAGTTTCATTGCATTTTAAGATAAACTAACCATGCTAATATGTTTGTGAGGTCTCTACGTGCAGGAAATATTAATCGCATGGTATTCATGCTATCACAATCGCGAATCACCATATTCATGCAAATCGGTGTTGTTTTCACCATAGCTCCTAAACCAGGTTGTTTCAGTCCAAAATAACTATCCTATTAAACTCACGACCCTTGATTTAGGGGGGTAGGGTACCTTTGGTTTGTTAATATCTTTTATTTTACAGGAGAAATAAATTGGCTCACCAGAGAAGACGATCGGAGCTAGGGCTCCAGCGTCTCTCCGGTCAATGCGTTTGAGTTTCATAACAGACGTATTACCTCCACAACGGTTGAAACGCGTGAGCTAAGGCATTACATTATCAAGGTGTGGGTTCTATCCTCTCCATTTGCTGTTTTTTTCATAATTTTTCATATTTTGCAGGATTGAATACAAAGCGTGTTGGCTTCTATCCTTTGACACAGGCGCGCATCTGGCCTGATAGTGAAGGTGTTGATTGAAAGGGTAGAGCGTGTGGGTTAAACATCCAGCCATGGTAGTTTTAATAAAAACCCTTATTTTCTTACTATTTTCACTTATAAACCCTTAATTCATCAAACTAAAACAATTTTTTATTAATTAATTTTTTCACAAACCCTAATCAACATTAGGGTTTAGTTTTTGTTTAATTAATAAACTTTATTATTTTTTTCAAATTAAAATTAATTAGGGGTTTTAGGTTTTAATTGATTAAAATCAATTTATGTTAGGTTAATAATCAAGCCTTTTTATTAAGAAAATTATCAAAAAGACAATTTCCTTTCCCTTTTCCTTTTTTACCGCTTCGCGTATTTTATTACTTTCGCGTTTTTTCAATTATGTAATTGCTTACGGTTTGTAATAGATAATTAGGGTTTTACTTTTCTGCACACTTTTATTACTTGTACTCCCATTCCCGAAGCCTTGTAATAGCGTAGGAATCTTTACTTTCTGCATTTATCGCTTTCCTTATATATAACTGTTTAGCTAATAGGATTATATGACAAGATTAAAAGCGCACGATAGCTAACCTAATACCAGATAAATAATTGAAACACAAATCACATCACACACGTGCACCTATAGGTTAACCTCACTTGTTGCCTTCGGAACGAAAACAGTCATGTCCCTAGAACATGGGGACGCTTTAGCATTGTCCCTCGATTAAAAAGATCGTAGTCCCTCGATGACCCTTTCGATGCTGCCTTTGGTAAATGATTTAGTCCCTTACGAATTTCTAAAGCGTCCCTACAAGTTTCCTTCGATGACTGTACGATGACCCGCACTTGTCCCTTCACATCCAACTATAAGGCTTCCTTCTAACTAATGGTACGGATAACACTATCTAAAGGAGAAGGAAAAGTACAATAAAGACCTTGAGTAGGTAGATAGTTCTTAATCGCTTTCTCATAAAACTTTTCAAAATGAAACATTTTTACACATCACACTTTTCATATGGAAAATTTTCAAAGCACTTTGTACACATTCTTGAGGACTGATACAAGAATCATTAAAAATTTCGCCTTACACTGACAAATTTCAAAATATTTTTCAAACACACACAAAAGGAAAAATTTCAAAGTGAGCTAAGCGATTAAGAGCCTGTAGATAACTACGGATGAAAAGGGTGCTAACACCTTCCCTTTTCATAATCTACCCCCGAACTCAATAAATCTCAAAGGTATTTCCTGTTCTTTTCACTCTTTCCTTATTGGATAAAAGAAAATTCAGTGGTCACTCTTGTTATCTACAACATTTACGATAAAATGCAAAACAAGTCAGTTCTCCCACCGTATTACACTGAAGAAAGGGGTGCGCGCTATTGAAGTAATATTGGGTCATTTCTAAATCAAAATGGCCCATTTAGGTGGAATGATGTATAATCAATTCATTATGACTAAGGCCCAAAATGTTTAAATCAATGGATGACCCATATAAAAATTAAAGTATATTTCAAATAAGTGAGGAGGGGTGTATATCCTAATCATAAGAGGCCTAATAAATTGAAACAATAAAGACCCATTAAAGTTTTCATACCGACCCATTAAGTTATTAAAGTATGTTTTTAGAATAAGTTGGGGGTGTGTTTTTCTTTCAAAAAAGGGCCATAAGCAATCTGTTTGTTTAAAGCCCAATAAGGAGGCCCATTTAGGGTCGTGTTTTTTTGTTAAAGCCCATCATTCAAAAGAATAGTATGGCCCAATTCTTTTTTTTGGTTTTGTTTTGAAAAAATGTTTTGTTTTGGTTATAACTTTTTATTATTATTATTATTATTATTATTATTATTATTACTATTATTATTATTATTATTATTATTATTATTATTATTATTAACCTATTATCATACTAATTAAGACATTACATTATAATTTAAGTAAAACTTTGTTTTATTTGCTGATTGAAGAGAAAACATTAGGCTTTCTAAAAAAACGCACAACACTCAACCCAAAACAAGCAGGCCCATTTCATTTAGAAAGATGATGTTGCAAATAACAAAAATGCATGGCCCAAATAACATTTACTGTTTGGATTAAAGAATAATAACAATTGTTCTTATTGTGCGAATCATGAGCAAAATCACAGTAAAAAAAAACAAAACTGAAATAAATTGATCTGCAGACAAAATCAAGATTTCATTAAACCTTCCAGAAACATAATCAACCAAATACAGAAAGTGGATCAATGCGCATAAACTAAAGCAGAAAGAATTGATATAAATTAATAGAAATCAAAAACCTAAGGCAAAGAATTACAGATAGAATCAAATTTTTATTCAAAACCTAATTAAATCATATAACAACGTTACAGACATCTTAATCTATTTCCTAATTTGTAAAATCCCTAAAAAATATATAAAAGACTAAGTACTGTTATAGAAAAGGGACGAACATAATTGACAGAAAAAAAGACTATTATAGAGGAAAGAAAATTAGGAGGAAATTTTGCGAAGATGGAAATCGAAAGAAACAGAGAAGATCCAGAGCCTTGTCGTATCCTCGCTTGAGATTTTAGTTTCAGAATCTAAAACCTTATAGCTGCTTAACCGCCGCCGCTATCTTTATATTCTTCACCATTCATTTTCATCATCATCTTCGCCTGTCATCCTCACTTGCAAAGGGTTACGAGTATATTTAAATCGACTGCACACTTTTCTAATATCTCCGCTATTCACACACCTAGACTAAGTATGTGAGAAATTCAAAGATCTTCGTAACACGTAAAAAACATAAACCAACTGCAAACTATGAATTGGTACTCTGATTCCTCATAAGAGGATACGTAGGTATACGACTAAAATCGTGGCAAGTTCCCCTAATAGAACATTAAAACCCTATTTCCTAATATCGCACTTCTAAACCTAGTATCCTTATGAACAAGGTAGATGAGGGGTGTCTAACACCTTCCCTTCATCTAAAATCGATTCAAAAAACCTAGAATCTCTAACTTTTAGGGTTATTCTTTTATACGCTCTTCCTTAGGATAAAAATTTAGGGTGACAACTCTCAAATTTAAAACCAGTTACAACATAAGGCATAAAACATAGAAAACATAAACAAAATTTAATGAAAATGCGACTAAAACACAATCATTAAACGGTATGCAGCACACTTATCAGAGTTTTGAGTGGAATCCATGAATTTGATGTTTGAAACATGTTTTGATATTATAAATGAAACTACATGTTAAGTGTATCTTTTAATGCCTTAAATTTCATGATTATGATTGAGAACTTGTGTATTTGGAGTTAAAACTCGGATATGTGTGATGTTGTCTTTGAGAATTTTGTTTTAAAGAATTAGTAGAGCGTGCTTATCGCATATTTGCATGCTTAGCGCGAAAGCTATTGACTTGAGGGCACTTTGCGCCAATGGACACGCTTAGCGCGATCTGAAATGCATAATTTTATATTTCCTTTAATTGAGTAGTGATCTTGTATGCTTATCATTTATCAAGGATTTCCATGAACTTTAATAATTTATTCAATGTGTATTGGATAGCTTTTGGATGACTTTTTGATGAAAACATAATACTTGAGTTTTTTGTATATGTATGTTGTGAATTGATATCAGATGAGAATAACATTGTTTGGCATTTTTTGCTATATGTTATTGTGGTGTGCTGAGTTGATTAATGCTATGAGAATGTGTTGTATGTGAATGATGACATGAAGTATGTATGTTTTGTGCAATGGTCAGATAATTCAAATGTGATGAATTTGTGATATATGCTTGTATGATTAAGATTTGGAGATAGTTTTAATTGCAGATTGTTGTACCCCAAAATTTTCCCTCTCATGTTTTTCCAAGATTTTCTCTTGCATAGGTGGTTACAAACATTTTACTTAAGAAAAGGAAAACTTTTGAATGATGGTTAAGTATCCTTCGATTGGCATCTACAAAGTTCCCTTCGATTGGCATCTGTAAAAGGTCTTTTGATTGGCATATGGCCTTTCGATGGGAATCTCAAACAAGGAAGCTTCGACGGACATCTTAAATAAGGTTGTCTTTCGTTAGGGCGTACAAAGTGCCTTTCGACAGGCATGTTAACCAAGTGGTGCTTCGATGGCATATCAACAGGGTGACATTACGATTGTCCAAGTTAGAGAAAATGAGATCGAAAAGAGAAAGAACTGAGAGGTTTCCAGAAGCTCTGACCATTCGAATTCTTGCAGATTGGAGAGGACAACTCGGAGCCTTTCGAATTCCTATAGAGCATGGTTCAAACGAAGAAACTTTGATGCTGAGAATATGAGCAATTCGAGTCATGATGCAGAGCCATCGAAGGGAGCAAGGATTGAGACTTAATCGAAGGATCCATGATAACTAAGTAGGCGTAATTCGAATTCAGAGCCTTTGAAGGAAACAAATGTTCTGATGAGGAAAGCTCTGAGAAATTTGAATTGGGACTCAGAACCATCAAAGAGGCCAAGGGCTGATCAAGGAAGTTCTGATGAGGGAAGTTCTAGGAAATTAGAATCAGGACTTAGAACCATCAAAGAGGCCAAGATCTGATCAAGGAAGTTATGATGAGGGAAGTTCTGGGCAATTCGAATCAGGACTCAGAACCATCAAAGAGGCCAAGGGATGATCAAGGAAGTTCTGATGAGGGAAGTTCTGGGTAATTCGAATCAAGACTCAGAACCATCAAAGAGGACAAGGGCAGATCGAAGAAGTTCTAATAAGGCAAGTTCTGGGAAATTTGAATCAAGACTTAGAGCCATCGAAGAGATCAGAACAACACTTCGACCAGTCAATAAGATAATGCTTTGATTGGTCCAGTTCAAAGCCATCGAAGAGAGCAAAGCTTGAGACTTTATCGAAGGAACCATGATGAAATCCTTAAGCCAAATTCGAGCAAAACACCTATCATAACCTGTCTAGGTTCACCCAAAGTTCAAAATGGCATATTTTCCTTGCAAATATGGCAAGAATTCAATTTTGATCGTGGATTCAATTCCTAAGTTAAAGGCCAGATTCTTGCCTTGTTTGTTCCTAACTCCACAAGAGTTGATTCGACCAGGGTGATTTTATTCAAATCAAGCAATCAAAGTAGAGGGTGGCTCAATCGAAGGAGCCATGATATTGAAGCTGGTGCAATTCGAATTAGAGTTCAGAGCTTTCGAAGGAAACAATGTTCTGATAAGGAAAGCTTTGAATAATTCGAATTGGAGCTTAAATTCTTCGAAGAGAACAAATTCAAAGGGAAGTGGATCTATAGGGGCATGTCAGCTTTCGATTTCCATCATATTGGAGGCCTAAACAACTCATAACAGGCTGGCAGTAACGCATGAAAATAAGATTGGCATGAGATTGGATCAAATATGGAAAGTTTTAGGCAAGATTGAGATCATATCGTTTCATCATAATGTACAAAGATAGGAACCACATTTTGTTGACCTAATATTTCCCTCATATATATACAACAAAGTTAGAAGAGAAGAGGATACACACAGCTGCCTCAAATAAGCCCTAGCAAAGTATCAAAAATTGTTCAAAGTGGTGCAACTCGAGATCTCTCTCTCCAGCCAATTTCAACCACTTCCATCCATCTATTCGCGTTCCCGAGACTCTCAGCAAGCCAACCCATCCATTCCTGAAGCCCAAAGCACGCAGGATCATCCTCTCCAACAACTCATAGTTTGGTATATTTCGTTGATCTCAAACTCTTATTTCATGCAACATAAATGATATATCTGCATATAGTTGTGCTTAACATCATGTTTGTATGTGTTTAGAACCATTATATGTCAGTTTTGACGTAGAAACAGAAAAGTTCCATTGTTAGGGAACGAAGGTCCTTCCTCTTCGTATCTGAACTTGCAGGCTGTTTTAGTCAAAAAGGACACCACCATCGTGATTGCATCACTCAAAATAGGGGGTAGGATACCCTTGCATCTTTATCTTGTGTGTTTTGCAGGTTTGAAATTTGAAGTCACCGGAGACGGTGGTGGTCAACCACCGTGAGGGGTGGTTTGACCCTCCTTGTGCTAGAGTGGCTGGATAACGCTTCCTGATTTGTCCATTTAAAATATCAGGGCCCCACTTAGCACGCGTGTCTTGCATAGTCAGCATCAGGCCTAGATTTGTGTTATATGTTTATTAATGTGTTTATGCTACCGGATGTATGGTCGTCCCAACGGTTGAGACAACGCGCTTAAGGCTTTGTGTATGTGCAAGGAAAGGGGTTTGATCCCTGCCTCTTGCATATTATTTTTCTGAATATTTCTTGCAGATCTCACGCTTTGGGTTCTAGCGCATTCACCATGCATCTCCAGATCTCATCCATTAGATCACTGCAAAATCAGATCCAGCGCCCAACAATTAATCCTCATGGTGGACCCTCAAACACATCCCCCACTAGATCAGGTGCAGTCATTGGGTCAGCATATAGGGGCCTAGCAGATTCAGTTTCACACCCCCAATTTGCTTCATACATCACGCCCATTTTCCATTTCTTTTCTCTATTTATTTTATCTATTTAATTGTTTTATGTTTTTTTAAATTAAATTTATCTTAATCAAAATCATAAATCACAAAAAAAAAAATAAACCCAGGGTTTTTCTAATTAATTTAATTTTTAGTAATTAATTTAATTATTTTACTTATTTCCTTAATTAAAATCAATTAGAATTAGGATTAATCACTTCAAATATTTTTCTCAATAAATACCAAAAATATTTTATTAATCAATTAGATTTTTAGGGTTTCAAACTTGTTCCCATTTTAATCTCTGTGCGCTTATCATTTTCTGTTTTATTATTTTTCAATTTATTGTAACTGATAATGGTTTGTAATAGTGTAACTTGGGGTTTATTTACTGCTTTTAATTTCTGCACTCCCAAGTTTTGGTTATGCATCCCCTTCCCCGAGGCCCTGTAATAGCTAGGTTTAATTTTTGTCTTTTAAATTGTTGCACTATTATTAACTGTTTAGATTAATAGGATTTGCATGAAAAAAACTGTAAATTAAAACGATTAGATCACCCTAAAATTGCAAGATATAAATAAATACACTTGTACATGCTCACCCCTAGGGTATCTCCCACTTCAGTTGCCTTCGAAAACGGTCACAATTCTCGAAACGTGAGAATTTTTAGTGACTGCCCTTGAGTTCAAGAGATCACAAGTCCCTCGATGACCCTTTCAACTGTTACCTCGGTTAAAAAAGTGATCTTAGAACTTTAGGACAATTACTAAGAGTTCTTGCCCAGTTGCCTTAGTGACCGTAAATATCCCTTCGATAGTCCCTCAACATCCAATGATAAGGATACCTACTCACTAATAGTAGGATAACACTATCTAAAGTAAAGTAGGAAAAGAACACCTTTTTCGAGTAGATAGATAGCTGTTAAGTACTTGCTCAAAAATAATCTCTTTCACACCACACTTTCAAACATTTTCAAAAACGCTTTATCAACACTCTTGAGGACTGATACACGAGTTATCATAAAGCAAACAAAATTTTCAAAACACACAAACACGAAAGCAATTTTCAAAATGAGCAAGTACCTAAGAGCCCGTGGAAAACCACAGATGGAAAGGGTGCTAACACCTTCCCTTTCCAGAAAATCTCGAAAAAGGTATTTTTTGTTCTTTTCACCCTTTCCTTTGTTAGATAAAAAAAGTCGATGGTGACTCTTGCTTACCGCAACATTTGCAAATACAAAATGCAAACCAGTATTAAATAGTCGGTTCTGCCACCGTATCACACATATGATTGTTGAGATTGCACATGCATAATTTGTTATAAAAAGGCAATGTTTGCTAGCTTTAGAGAGAGCTAGTTACTTGTCCCAAACCTAGGGGATTTGTTTGAAAGCTTAGAGGATGGGCTTTTTGGTGGTTATCGGTCTGAGGGATGGATGCATTTTAAACTAAAAAACCGCAAAGGTTAACAATTGGTACAACATGTATATTGCATTAATTTGAATTCCAGTCACATGTGTCAATGTGAAATGTGTAATTGGTGTGCATTATGTAATATTGAAGCGAATGTTACATTTGTGGTATTTGTGATTGGTTATCTTGAATCATGAATTGTTGAGTAATGTTGTATATGTAAACATGTAAATTATATTGGATAATGTTAAATACTTGAATCTGTGAAGTGTGATGAATTCGATAGATGTATATGTGTTATGCATTACTTAGTATTTTATATTTCTATAATGATGTGAATTCTTACCCTTATGTTGAAATGATGTTTTGCACGACACCGCTCAGGTACCGAAGACAGTGGTGCTTCTTACAAGGATTAGTCAGAGGAGATAGTTCTTTGTTTATCCTCTTATTAGGTAGTGAGTCATGCTCTGGTCATGTAACACGGGGACCATTTGAACTCATCTTGTTTTAAAATATGTTGTTATACTCTTTTTTATTTATTTTGCATTTTGAGATTATGTAATGAGTGGCCTTTAGTTCCTAATGTTTTATTATATCATTTTCATTATGGGATTTCAATTATTGGTATTATTATGAAAGAGAATTATTCCTCTACGAGACGCATATGTGTAGTGTATGGAACATGATTTTTAAATGCGTGTTATAAGCATAACCAATGTATTTATGTTGGTTTTTGAAATATATGTGACGCCCTCTTTTGATATGCATGCTAATTTACTCTGATTATTCCATATTATTATTCGAGGGTTTAAGGGGTGTTACAAATTTTGGATATTATTATGCTAATTTACTCCAGAAATGATGTTTTGAGTCGAAAGACTGAACCAAAGGAAACTTACGTTGTTGCAACTAAGTGGATTGTCAGAAACAAGTTTGATAGGGAAGGTGACCTTGTCATAGACAAAATACACAAGGTTAGAATCTACATATTTTCTGATGAAGCATATCTAGATACTTCTACCGGTTAGAAGAAATCTTGAAATAGAAACTCAATTTAGAAATTTTATTTATTTTTTAATTTTATTTTATATAGTAAATTGTATGTTATCTCAAACAAGTGTTTGTGACCTCTATCGAATTAAACCATTTGATTAAGCATCTAGAGCAATTTGATGTCCTTGAGAATAGGTTAAAACCTTGTTGCATCTCTCCCATATCCTTTGTCTATTTTAGGATAGATCAATAATCCTTTTATTTTAAAATGGGAATCTTTTAACACAACCACCTATTCCTAAGTCTAGCTTGTCTTTTTGTATTTCTCTGTACAAGCGTCTGTCAGATTCATTGACTCTAATCTTGAAACTTGATAATATATCCTCCCTCATAAGTCTTCATTTTTATTATTGTCAGTTTTGATATCTTATAGCCACTCAATCATGTTCTCTGTCTCCTTATTTAAGATCAATTTGTGTTACCAAATCATGAATTAATTTCTCAACCTTCTTGAAAATGATTGATTTCTATGTCTTCTCTAAATCCTTGTTCAAACATTACTTACTTTTGGTATCTCAAGTCTAACTTCTAACAAAGGAAATCAATTTACGTATCAGATACGCCTTTTATCCTCTTATTTATAATCTTGATAACTCATTTTCCTCTCATCATTTCCAACATATCCTTTAAAAATAATTAACCTAACTTGTTAGTCAATTTTTTTATCATGTCCCTGATAACCTTTTGTGGAGACGAAAATCTTCTTGAAGTCATCGATGAAGAACAAATTCATCTTCTTTGTCTCAACAGGGGGACTGCTTCAAGTATCACTCTTATCATGCATTATAAAGAGTGGTCAAATTACTTCTCCATACTGAGTAGACCCATCTACACAAACCTTGTGAAAGAATTCAAGAAACATGCTTATGTGGGGTGTGAAGGTTGTTCCGTTGGGTCTCCTACCTTCGCTATTCCCATTTCCATCACTCCTTTGTCCATTGTTGTTGCCATTAGATGTGAAAACATTGGTTTCACTATCGAAGAGGCAAAACTTCGATTTTCTCTTGTTGATAAAGTAGTTGCTCTCCATGATACTTCAATCAAATAGGAGCCTACCAATTCTGAATATCTTCTTCCCATTCCAAAATTCTGGTATAAGTTTTTTCTAACAAAGTTTCGTCCTCGAGGAATCTCTAAAGTTATTCTCCTTCCAGATGATCGGATTTTCCTAGTACTTCTGATGAATCAAATTAGGACTAATCTACCTCAAGTTTTTTTGAAATTTATGCAAATATCCATTATCTCCTCCTGAAATGAGAACAAGTCTTTCATACCTTTTGGTAGAGTTCTGTCTGAAATCTTCTTTAACGAAGGGATTGTTGAAATTATCAGGCAAAATAAACCAAGAAGTTCTCTTATGAAAAATATTTGTAACATCTTTGAAGGTTAGCTAGAAGCTTTAAGGTCTCATAAATCGTATATGTGTCTCATCCATGTGTATCATGTTTGAACGTCTGTTATCCTAATTTTCTAGTTGTAAAGAAGTCAAATTATGTGTATGGCCCGTGCGTTTCCTATTATTTTCCATAATCAATATTTAAGAAAAATCTCTTGTCTTTTTGTTCTTCTCTGTTTGTACTCTCCTAAAATCATCAATGAACATTTCTAATTCCGTATGCTTAATTATTTACAAATAACTTAATCTTAAAAATCTTTTTGATTATGACAAAAAGGGGGAGAAAACATAATGATTTTGATTCATACCTATATCTCTAAATCTCATTTCTTACATTTCTAACTTATATATATATATATATATATATATATATATATATATATATATATATATATATATATATATATATATATATATATATATATATATGCAAAATCTTTTAGAAATACGTTTCAGGTACAAAGTAAATGAAATAAGAACTTCTAAAGTCTAGAAGGCTCAATAAATCTAGTTGTGATAAAATGACTTCTAATGTTTGGAAGGCTCGGTTGATCAAACTCTGATAAAAGAAATTCTAGGGTATAGAATATTCTAAGAGAACGAGTGTTGATAACGAGCTTCAAACATACAGAAGAGTCTGATAGATCAAGCTATGATAATGAACCTATATGATGATTATAAGGTTCTAATGAAGAAAGAATGTATAATAAATAAAACTCTGATAAATCGCTTCCATTCGCTTTAAATCAGAATTCTATAAATAGATAACAATGCTCTTACACTATGAAAGATCATAAGTTTATGATTCAGGGGGAGATTGTTTATCCCAGGGGGAGTTTCCAACTCAGGGGGGTTTTCTTAACTCTTATATTATTTTGTTTATGATTTAACCCTGTAAAATTGTTCTATCAAAATACATGGTTTTGTCATCATCAAAAAGGGGGAGATTGTTAGAACAAGATTTGTGTCTACAACATAATCTCAATATTTTGATGATAACAACACATATATTTGATTAGAAACAATTTTGGTTCTATAAAGTTTCTTGAGTGTGCAGATAAGAAATTCTAATTGATTCCTGACTGTTTTCTAAAGAATCAGAAACACGTCAAGCACATCAAAAAGATTGTTCACATCTATCTCCGAAGAAACATCAGCGATTCTGAAGAATGTTAAATGTTCGCTAGAAACAAGATCAGATGTGTATTTATCAATAAGTTTCTGTTTCAGAAGTCACGAGTAATCAAGAAGAACGAGTTCTTATAAGTTGTTGCTTCAAGATCAAAAATTAAGAGTGTACAAGATACAAGTTTCCAACACAAAGGTCAGAAGACAAGACTAGTTCATTAGAAAAGCTACTGGTTATGATTCTAAAAGACGAAGTCAAGATTCTGAACACATATATAGAAAGCTTATATCTTCTGAATCAGAAGTCAAGATTTGTTCATCAGAAGAGTTTGTGCTCATAGTTCTGAAGACAAAGTCAAGATTCTGAAGACTCAAATAGTTCATGGAATACGCACTTCTATTCAACATCATAAGTATTCCATTAGAAGAAAGGATCAAAGAAAGAAAATCTTTTGGACTCACTTCTAATCAACGTCATAAATTCCATCAGAAGACAAGATCAAAGGATGATATCTTCTCAAGCCAATTTACTCAAAAGAAGTAATATTCGTCAGAAGACTAATATCATCAGAAACATCATCGCTCTCAATAGAAGAACTATTGTGACCATTTATAAAGAAACATCGGCATTTCTAAGGAATACTGAATGTTCATCAGAAAGGGAATTAAGTATGTTCTCAGAAAAGCGCCACTCTCAAATGCAGAAATCACATACGCTTTCAAGAAAGAAAAGAATTCATGATCAGACAACAAGATGTAGTTGACTTAATTTATTGCTCTCAGTTCAATCCAAAGATCAGAATTCAAGAGATCAGAAAGAAGGAATTCAAGGTCAAATCAAATGTACTGATATAAGCTTCTGCTTCAAAAATCATACATCAGATATGCAACTCAGAGAAGCTGATTATCAATAATCAAGGATCAATTCAATAATAAAAGATCATAAAAGCTTTCGCTCAAAGAAGACATTGTTCATCAAATAAGTTGTTGCTAATATATCTGAAGACGATATTCAACTATTTGAAAGACTCTGACTATACAAAAAAGAAGAGTCTTCTGGATCACTATCATTCCTCTATCAGAAACAATCTAGTAAGAAGAAAAGAAGACAAAGACAAAATCAAGAGACATCTTCCAAGCTTACTACTTCAAGATTGAAGTAAATCATCAGAAGATAAGGTCTTAAGAAACTTAGCCATGAAGAACATAGTACAGTCAATATGTTTAAAATTCCACTACATGCTTATGTATTGTAATATGTTGTCTCCCACGGTGAAATGCTACAGTTACTGTAGTTGGCAAGTGAAAGTGACGTCTTCATACTACCAAATGTATTTTTTTTCTCAAAGTCTATATAAAAAGACCTCATCAAAATTTGAAGATTAACGAACTATCAAGCTTTAAACAAAATTTTGAAATACCGTGAAACATTAAGAGAAAATAAGAATCACTATTCATATACATCCATAAATATTCTTCTAGAGAAATATTAAGAACACAAGAGTTGTTGCTCGTTATTGTGTTAAGATATTATGGATTAAACACAAGGAGTTGTTTTTTTTTTTTGTTTTTTTTTAGAGTTCTCAATACAAAGAGTTGTTTCTTATTATTTGTATTAGAGACTTTGTTCTTCATTGTTGTGTTCATCTGCTTATTTAGAAGCAAACATTTTAAACACAGTTGATTGTATTTCTGTTTAGAAATGATTATTGCCTCAAGTGACTAGGTTGTTAGTCTGAGACTTGAGAGGATCCAGGTGTCAGTTTGTACTCTTAGACGGTTGTGGTTAGTCACCGGCGGGTATCCTGTGCATTTATAATCTATTGAGATTAGTGGTTTAAGTCCTTGTTGAAGGCGAAATGACCTGAGGAGGGTGGATAGAAGTAACTGTGTTGAAGGTGAACCTAGATAAACCAAAGAGTCATTTATCGTCCTTCTTTAGTTATATTCTTTCTAGTTAGTTTGTGAAATACTTTTAAAAGGAAAAAGTTTATTAGAAAACCAGATTCACCCCCCCCCCCCTTTCTTGTGTTTTTCTTAACCTTTATTAACTAAGATATAACATTTAACTCCAAATGTATGAAAGTGTCTGATTGTAGGCTTTCTTCCCGTCCATATCTCATAGAGAGTGATTGAAGTAACTCCTCTCAAAGTGACTCTATTATGAATATAGCAAACAGTACTCATAGCTTCAACCCAAACTCCAATGGTAAATGCATGGTAGATAGCATAAATCTAGATGATTCCTGTATAGCCCTAGTATCTTGCTTAAAAATTCCATTTTGCAAAGAAGTGGTGGAATGAGAAAACTCATGACTAATAACTTCAGAATCAAAAAATTTAGAGAATTTTTCATTATCAAACTCCATGTCATGTTCAATTCTGACTTTGAGAATCAACCTATTCTTCTCCTCTTGAATGCTTTGAAACAGATTTTTGAATACTTCAAAAGCATAGGATTTTTCTCTAATAAAGATCATCCAAGTATATCTAGAAAATTCATCTATAACTACATATACATACCTTTTCCCTCCCAAGCTTTATATCTGCATAGGTATCATTGTATCTATATGAAGAAGTTCCAACACTTTTAAAGTAGCCTAATATTGCAACATCGGGTGTGACATCATGAATTCCTTTCTAATTTCACAGTTACCACATACTTTACCTTCTCCAATCTTGATTTCTGGCTTTCCCTTGACATATCCTTCAGATAAAATCTCCATCATTCCTTTTATATTAAGGTTTCCAAGCTTTTGGTGCCACAACTTTACTCCTTCTTCATGAGTTATTAGGCATGTGGAAGAATAAGCAGTTATCTGAGATTCCCATAGGTAACAATTGTCTTTAGATCTAATTCCCCTCATTAGGATAACATCCCTTTTATCTTTGACCAGACATTCTAAATTTGAGAAGTAAACTAGCAGACCTTGGTCAAATAATTGACTAATGCTAATGAGATTAGTATATAATCCTTTCACATAAAGAACATATTCTAAACTAGGAGAACCAGCACACATCAAATTTCTAACTCCATTTATTTCACCTTTAAACCCATCACCAAATCTGACATAACCTGTAGTATGAGGCCTAATATTCACCAAAAACTTATGAGCCCCTATCATGTGTCTAGAGCACCCACTATTAAAATACCAATCTTCTCCATTTTAGTCTATTAAGGAAGTATGAGCAATAAAGTTAATATCCCTATTTTCAACACTTATCTTTTTTCTCACTCTATCAACCTTAGAAAGAACTGAAGACTTTTTATCTCCAAACAATTTATAAGATAAAGGCTTAATATGACCATGATCACTATAATAATGACATATCCAAGTGGGTGATTGAAATATGGATAAAGTTTTATCATGTATACCAAGATGTTGTAACATGTTATTGTATATGTTGATCATTCTCTTTCTTTCAGGAGGAAATGAATTCTTCTCAGACATTCTTCTTTGTTTATTATCATACTGATAATCAACTTTTGTATCTCTATCCTCTTTCACCATACCAACTCTACTATTCAACTTCTTCAAAGAATATGACATGTTATTAAGCTTGGAATTTAAGAGAGATACCTCACCTTGAAGATGTGAGACAGTACATAGAAGTTCCTTCTTTTCATTCTCCATTTCAGCTATGATCTTTATCTGTTCTTATACTTTATTAAGACTTTCTTCACACTTGTCACATGGATCCTTATAAGATACATCAAGGTCTTAATATAAAACACTTTCATCATAAGCTTCAACTTCATCTGCCCATCTGCTAGAAAGAGCCATTATAAGCTTGAAAGTCTCATTTTTAGCTTCATCTTCTGACTCATCATCATCAGACCAAGACACAGTAAATCCCTTTTTTTGCCTCTTGAAAAAAGTGGGACACTCTGGTTTAACATGACCAAAACCATCACAATCATAATATTGAAAGCCTTTGCTTTGATTTGTCTTGTCCTCATTTCTGGTATTCTTTTGAAAAACCTCATTATTCCTGATGTCAGGTGAGATGTTATGAATATTTGGTCTTCCTTTTCTATCCATTCTCTTTAGAGTTCTATTGAATTGTTTCCCAATTAATACAATGGTATTGGTTAGACCTTCATCAGTATCTAGATTAGCTTGGATTTCTTCATCTTCAGCATTAGAAACAAAAGTTATGCTCTTTTTCTTTTTATTATACTTGTCACTAATGGCTAACTCAAGGGTTTGAAGTGAGTCAACAAGTTCATCAATCCTCATGTTGCTGATGTCATGAGCCTCTTTAATGGTTGTTACCTTTATGTCAAATTTCCTAGGTAGAGAGACCTAAGAATCTTTCTAACAAGCTTTTCTTCTGACATCTTCTCTCCCATGGCACTAGATGCATTAACTATTTCAAAAATATTCATATGATATTCATGGATGGTGTCATCATCATTTATCTTTATATTATCAAATTTAGAAGTGAGAAGTTGAAGTTTTGACATTTTAACTTTGGATGTATCTTCATGAGTTGTTCTGAGAATTTCCCAAGCACCCTTGGCCACTGTACTGGTGTAGATCAACCTGAACATATTATTGTCTACTTCATTGAATAGATCATTTAATACTTTGGAGTTTCCAAGAGCTAATTTATCATCCTCATCATTTCATTCTTCCTATAGCTTCAAAGAAACATTCCCATCCGTTTCCTTGTTAACAGGATGATCCCATCCTTTTAAAATAGCCTTTCATGCTTTGTTATCCATGGATTTCAGAAAATCTACCATTCTAACTTTCCACCAATCATAATTGGAACCATCTAACAGAAGTGGTGTGTTGTTGTATCCTCCTTCTTTATCCATAATACCATAAATTATTCTCCATGGAGTTCACCCAATAGACAGAACAGGGTGTCTTCTCTGATGCCAATTGAAATTCGGGAACTTTCAATACAAAGGTCTAGACTAATTTCTTAACACAAAAATACGATGTCAGGACATATGTTATGACATATGTTGACATAAAACCTGCTAAAACTATCGATTATGCAAAAAGATAAATTGTAGAAATTTAAATAACACAATTAATGGTTAACTCTGTTCGGTGCAACGTCACCTATTGTGGGGATACTAAGCCAGAAAGGAAATTCACTATGATAATATTAGATCAAAGCTAAACCAACCCTAGTTTAAAACTTCTCGCCTAATCATTATCTTGTGCAACTTCTACCTAGAAACCACGATATGAGATCCCCCTCTCACTTCCAATCACCACAGTGGTATACCTACAACCACAAACCTTGTGAATAGACTTAAAGAACCAAAAAGAAGATTACACTTCCAATAAATAATACTTAGTTTTGCTTAAAAGCTTCAACTAATAACAATATTAAATTCTTTGCGTAAAAGCTCATGAGTAAAAACAATAGCTTAATAAACAAGCAACAATTCGTTCATTCAATGCATAAAAAGGTACATGAGTGATATACAAAGAACACAAACACTAAAAACCTAAAAGACTCCAAAAATCCTAATCCTTAAGTTGCAAACATGATTTGTGCTTTATGAATGCTCGCTATTTTAGGTCATACGAAGTCCTTATTTATATACTCTCTCAGAATGGGCTTGTACTCTCCAAATCAAGTCAAATCTTTATTTTTTGAATCAACCAAGATCTTCACATAAAAATAGGAACAAATCTTTTGAATGTTTCCTATAAAGTCTCCATGATCCTTTTTAATGAAACAAATAAAACTTGCACATCGTTCCTAAATAATCTCATTGACGTACGCATAATGATGAGTTATATCCAAAAGGATATCATCAAATCAAATTAAATATATCAAGAGATATACAATATTAATGTCTGTTGTACACAGACCAAGATGTCATGACATATGTCTTTGATATCTTGTTGAAACACATAACAGTAAAAACTTTATGACAGTTGATGAAGATGTTACAACATCTTGCTCAACATCGGTATAGAATCATGTGTTACCAAAATTTAGCCAATCATAAAACAATCGAACTAACAAGAAGTTTTGAAAAGAGTTTGAATATGCTTAAGTCTTTTAGCATTTATTAGGAAAAAATATTTTCGAGATCATTTGACAAAGTCAAGGTTTATTATGAAAGGTTTAGAGTTTAAAATAAGAAGTTTTGAAAATAGGGAGAAGTTTTGAGAATTGAATAAGTGAGAAGGAGATGAAAAGACTATCCTAAAGCATAAAGGTAAATGAAATGAAATAAAAAGTCTCATTGTAAAGTATCCCAAGAGAAAGCATTTGTGTGTGTAAGTGAACTAGCCACAAGATGGAACAAGCATTTGATATTGGTCAAGATGAAGCATTCCTTTCCCTTTGAATTGAGCCTCAAGATAAACAAGCACATATGAATATTAAGAGACCCTGATGAAAATCAAAAGTAGTTGTGACATAAGATGAAACTATCTTCTGAGGATTTCTTCCAATTTCTCCGCTTCTTGTATTGGTAGGAATCGGGATAGAAGAGAACACAACCCCCTTTACCTCCTTATGAACTTCCTTAGCTACCACTGCTTTCTTTTTGGGTGACTTCTGAATCTAATTCTGATCTTTAGAAGTAGCCATTTACCTCTTCCTTGAAGCCATGTACACATTCACCGGTGCATCTGGAATATCTTTCACTATTAGAGTCACACTAGTATCTTATTTGTATACCTTTATATACTCTATAATCACCTATGGATTATCCATCTTAGAAATGATAGGAAAATCATCAATATAATTAGTCTTGACATTTCAGATTCTGACAGTTGCTTCTGGCTTCACAATTGGCTTCTTGTTAATTATCTTCATATTTCCTAGAATGGCTCCAGACAATATGTTTCCATAGGGTTCTTCTAATCTTGAGTAGCATTGGTTTCCGTCAGAGTTTGAATCAGTCTACTATGATTAAACAACTCAGAGAAAAGTCTTGCATAGAACACATTTTTCTTGTGATGCTTGTTGGTATCTTTGATAGCTTCACACAAATTATTGAAGATACATGCAACCATATTTATCTTCTCCATATTCACCAAACCCCATATGAAGTTCTTGTGATTCCAAAAAAAAATGATATGTACTTCATTCCTTAGGAATCAAACTACTAATCAGAATCTTGAACAGAAGCTTATATGTAACAAACATATTCTTCAATTTTGGACCAAGTCCATAAATTTATAATTTCAAAAATACCAACTTTCACTTTTGCACAAGTCCATAAATTTATTTATTGATTGGATGACATTTATTTAAGTTCTATAATTTGATTGAAATAATAGAGTACATTGACATATATATTAAATTTATGTGGCAATCAATACATCAATAGAACTTAGGTTTTATTTTATCAATATAGTCTTTCAAAAAAGTTGCCTCTATTCTTTGAAATCAAACCATACCTTCTTCTACTTTGCACCGATTATACGCCCTTATATCTTTTAGCACATATAATATACAATATCAAGTCAATGAAAATAAAAAGGGAAATCAAGAAGAAATACATATCTAAATGACCATCATTTAGATTAGGTGAAACCCAACCATGTTGTCCTTTTCCACTTGAAGTAACTTTATTTACCATTGTCAAAATAATGTTACCAACATAACAACCAAGTGCAGATGTAAACATATACAACCCCATCCCCAAGCTTTCCAATCCATCAGGTGTTTGTGATGTAAAAAAGTTCATTTGTGCTACACTCACAAAAGCTTCTGCTACTCCTAAGAGCATATATTGTGGTATTAACCAAAAAATACTCAAAGAACTTGTCTCTTCACTGTTTTGGCTAGCAAAATTTAATCTTTTCTTCTCTACAAAACCAGCAACAATCAATGTTATTGTTGCTATGACAAGTCCAATACCGATATTTTTAAGCTCACTAGGAAGTTTTGGAGGTTTTTTCATCACTTTCTTGTATAACGGAATAATGAGAACGTCAAATAGGATGATGAATGTTGATGTGTTAACAGTATCAAATATTGTCATGCTTGCAGGAGGAATTTGAAACTTGAAAAAAGTTCTATTCATTGTTGAACCTTGTTCAACAAATAGAGATTGCATTTGTATGAAGACGCTAGAGGATAATATTGTGCAAAACCATATTGGTAACACTCTTAAAATATATTTCATCCCTTCATTTTGTGTTACAATGGAAAAATTCCATGTATATGATTTTTGGCCTTTACATAGTAACATCTCGGTCGCATCATCAGAAACCAAAGAGGATCTATCAAAAAACCTGTTTGTTACGAAAACAAAATGAAAAAAAACTTGCATCACAATGTATTGATACCAACAATCCAATGTCTTCTATTTCACTTTTACTTATCATATTATCTTAATCTTAATATACAATGAATCAATTACCGTAATTTTATAAGTAATTCTTTATTCTATTCAAACCATGGTATAATTGAGCAATTTTGTACTTTTTAAACTTTCATAAGCACAGTGGTAAAAAATGTTAAATTGTAATTCATAGGTGTCAAAATAAGATTTGATTTGTTTAGATTTAAATAGATTTGAATTTAAATCTAGATTAGATTTGATTTAGTAAAGAGATATTTTGGGCTTGGGTTTAGCTTAGGGAGCAAGCTAACCTAAATCTATAAATAGAGGGAGTAACCCTTATTTTGTAATTCAAGTCATTGAACTCATTCACAGTATTTTGCAGTTGCAAAGTGAATTAATAAAGTTTCCACAGTTTGTGGGCAGAGAGAAACTCTGCAGAAATAATTCTATTGTCTTTTCTTAGTTTGTTTCATAACTAATCATCAGTGGTGGTCGAAATTCATCATAGAGTATTGGTGGATTTCCAACATCTGGTATCAAGAGCTTCTGTTTCGATTAAAGGGAAGTATCAATCAAGAACAATTGAAGAATTCACGATGACAAGTTATGGGAATGCAAACTATCCAGCAACGCTGCCAATTCTGAAAGTTGACAACTATGAGAATTGGTGCAAGCAGATGAAAGTCCTATTAAGGTGTCAAGGCCTTTGGGACCTTGTAAAAGATGGAGTCGAAGCGCTTGGCGAAAACGCTTCAGAAGAAGAAAAGAAGACATATACAGAATCTGAGAAGCAGAGTTATAAAGCATTATTTATAATTCATCAATGTGTCAGCCCATACAATTTCGAAAAGATTAGTGATTCAGAATCTGCAAAAGAAGCTTGGGAAATCCTGGAGAAGTCTTTTGGAGGCGCTGAGAAGGTGAAAGAAGTGAGGTTACAAACTCACAAAAGAACCTATGAACTGCTTCAGATGGAAGACAGTGAAAACATGTCTGATTTCTTCACTAGAGTTACAAAACTAGTAAATCAAATCAAGACATGTGGAGAAACATTAACAACAAGAGCTGTTGTTTCGAAGATCCTGAGATCCTTAGCCCCTAAGTTCGACCACATAGTGGTGGCGATAGAAGAAGGGAAAGACTTGTCGAAATTGACAAAGGAAGAGCTTCAAGGGACGCTCGAATCTCATGAACAAAGAATGAACGAAAGAGCTGCAGGAAAATCGAAGAGTGATGTAGCCTTGCAGACACATTCAGCAAAAGAAACCAAAGGCAAAGGAAAGTATTTCGACAGAAGTAGAGGTGGCTACAACAAATCGAATGGCAGAGGAAACCAAATCGAAGGAGACATGTCGAATCAAAGAAGACCACACCAAGGCAACCAAAGAAGTGGTGCTGCAAACAGAGGAAGAGGTGGTGGTCGAAAACCTGATAAGAGTCACATTCAATGTTATAATTGTCAGAAGTATGGTCACTATTCGAGTGATTGTCCAGAAAAACGAAAGAATCAAGAAAGTGATGCAAAGCTGGCAAAACATGAAGAAGAAGAAGAAGAGATGATGCTGATGGTCACAACAAGAGATGAAGATAGATTCAAGGACCAATGGTACTTGGATTCAGGATGTTCATCACATATGTCTGGAAGGAAAGACTGGTTCGTCAACATAAAACCCTCAACGAAAAATTTAGTAAAATTTGCAAATGACAACACCCTAGCAGCTGAAGGTATTGGTGATGTTATGATCATGAGGAAAGATGGCAAGAAGTCAGTAATTTCGAATGTATTGTACATACCAGGCATGAAGAGCAATTTGCTCAGTATAGGGCAGTTGGTCGAAAAGAATTATAAAGTGTCAATCGAAGATAAGTTGATGAGAGTTGTTGATGCAAATGGGAGAGTAATCTTGAAGGCTCCTATATCTCAACTTCAGAGACATCAGAGATTTGAAGAGAAGAAATATGGTTTCAGGATTGCCTGAAATTGACATTCCAAACAAAGTATGTGAAGAATGTGTGCAGGCGAAGCAACACAAGAACAGCTTCAGCAAGGATGCAGGAAGCAGATCGAAGGCTAATCTCGAAGTCATATACTCTGATGTATGTGGACCAATTCAGGTGGATTCGATGGGAGGTAACAAATACTTTATTACATTCATAGATGATTTCAGTCGAAAGCTATGGACTTACCTGATCAAGAAGAAAAGTGAAGTGTTCAAAGTATTTATCAAGTTCAAGTCCATGGTCGAAAGACAAAGTGGTCGAAAGCTCAAAGTTTTGAGAACTGATGGTGGAGGAGAATATGTGTCGAAAGATTTCGACAGATTATGTGAAAAAGAAGGGATTGTGCATGAGGTGGTGCCACCCTATACTCCACAGCAAAATGGAATTGCAGAAAGGAAAAATCGAACCATCATGAACATGGTGAGAAGTATGTTGAAAGGCAAGAATTTACCCAAAGAGTTCTGGGGTGAAGCTGTTTCGACTGCAACATACATTTTGAACAGAAGTCCTACAAAGAAGCTAGAAGGAATTACTCCAGAAGAATGTTGGTCTGGTGTGAAGCCTAGCTTAAGTCATCTGAAAGTATTTGGATCTATTGCACATAGACATGTGCCAGATCAGTTGAGAAAGAAACTTGATGACAAGTCAAGTCAAATGATCCTAGTTGGATATCATTCGACAGGAGGCTACAAGTTGTTCGATCCAGAGAACAAGAAGATTGTGATCAGCAGGGACGTGATCATAGATGAGTTCAAAGAATGGAATTGGACTGCAAATGTCAAGAAAGATTCAGTGGGAATCTTATTCGAAGAGCCAGAAACTCAAGTCGAAAGAAAAGTTCGACAAGAGGAGCCAGCAAATATACCCAGTACAAGCAGACCTCAAAGAACAAGACGCATGCCTGCAAGATTGCAAGATTGTGTGATTACATCAGATGATGTAATAGATGATGAAGGTGAGCTAGTACATTATGTTTTCTATGCAGATGTCGAACCTGTTAATGCAGCTGAAGAATTAAAGGATTCGAAGTGGGTGAAAGCAATGAACGAAGAAGTAAAGTCTATCGAAGACAACAACACTTGGTCACTTGTCGAATTGCCTCAAGGCAAGAAGGCAATTGATGTCAAGTGGGTATACAAAGTGAAGACGAATTCGAAAGGTGAAATAACTCGACACAAAGCAAGACTTGTGGCGAAAGGATTTCTACAGAAAGAAGGAATAGACTTCGACGAAGTTTTTGCACCTGTTGCTAGGATCGAAACAATCAGGTTGGTTGTTGGTCTAACAGAAATCAACAGTTGGCACATATGTCAGATGGACGTGAAGTGTGCATTCCTAAATGGACCCTTAGATGAAGAAGTTTATGTTAAACAACCAGTTGGGTTTGTGAAACATGACGAAGAAAGAAAGGTGTACAGGCTATATAAAGCCCTGTATGGTTTGAAACAAGCTCCAAGGGCTTGGAATAAGAAAATTGATAGTTTTCTAAGGGAGAAGGAATTTGAGAAGTGCATAACTGAACATGGAGTATATGTAAGAAGAAGCAAGAGTAAATTGCTTATACTATGTCTCTATGTAGATGATTTGTTGATAACAGGTAGCTGCAAGAGTGAGATTGAAGACTTCAAAGTTGATCTCAGCAAGGAATTCGAAATGTCTGATTTGGGTGAGATTTCATATTTCCTTGGTATCGAATTTCACAAGAGCAGTAGAGGTTTGATGATGCATCAAAGAAGATATGCAGGAGAAATTCTCAAGAGGTTTGAGATGGAAGAATGCAACTCAACTTCGACACCTGCAGAACCAAGACTGCAACTGTCGAAATATGCAGATGAAGATGATGTTGATCCAACCCAATACAGAAGACTTATTGGATCATTGAGATACCTTTGTCATACAAGGCCTGACTTAGCATACAGTGTAGGTATGGTAAGTAGATTTATGCAGAAGCCAAAGGTATCACATCTAGCAGCTGTGAAGAGGATACTAAGGTATCTCAAAGGAACTTTCGATTATGGCATTTTGTTTCCTGCAGTTGATAAAGGAAAAGAATGCAAGTTAGTGGGATACACTGATTCGAGTTGGTGTAGTGATGCTGAAGATCGAAAGTCAACAGCAGGATATGTGTTTATGCTAGGTGGTGCAACAATTGCTTGGAGTTCGAGAAAAGAACCAGTAGTAGCATTATCATCATGTGAAGCAGAATACATAGCTGCTTCTCTTTGTGCATGCCAAGCAACCTGGATGGTGAACTTGGTCGAAGAGATAACAGGGAAAAATCATGGAGCAATTACCATGAAGATAGACAGCATGTCAGCTATCAATCTGGCGAAGAACCCAATAGCACATGGTCGAAGTAAGCACATCGAAATGAGGTTCCATTATCTTCGAGAGCGGGTAGCAGATGGGAAGATGAATTTGGAACACTGCAGAACTGAGAATCAGATTGCAGACATCATGACAAAGGGAGTACAGGTCGAAGTATTCAGAAAGCTAAGGGCCATGATGAACATAGACAGTTTAGACACAATGAATTAGGTGGTGTGTTAAATTGTAATTCATAGGTGTCAAAATAAGATTTGATTTGTTTAGATTTAAATAGATTTGAATTTAAATCTAGATTTGATTTGATTTAGTAAAGAGATATTTTGGGCTTGGGTTTAGCTTAGGGAGCAAGCTAACCTAAATCTATAAATAGAGGGAGTAACCCTTATTTTGTAATTCAAGTCATTGAACTCATTCACAGTATTTTGCAGTTGCAAAGTGAATTAATAAAGTTTCCACAGTTTGTGGGCAGAGAGAAACTCTGCAGAAATAATTCTATTGTCTTTTCTTAGTTTGTTTCATAACTAATCATCAGTGGTGGTCGAAATTCATCATAGAGTATTGGTGGATTTCCAACAAAAAACTACTTCAAAATGTTAAGGGAGTTACCTGAGACCATTTGAATGGTGTATTCTTCTAACACAAATATAATCCCTTTGAATGAAGCCTTCTCCAATTGAGTGTATTTGAGATTTCACTTTCCTCAAAAAGGACACAATTACTTGTGTAAACTTAGAGAAAGGGTTTTCAATACTCTTATAGTGTCTATATCTAAGAGTTCCATTCAACAAAACAACAAAGGAAACACATGCACAACCAGTACATATCCAAAATCCCATCACCCAATGTCCTGTAATCGCTATGTAAGCCAACACAGTCTCAGCAATCAACGATCCCAAATTCAGAGCCACATAAAAGTAGCCATAAATTAAGGTTTTTGTTCTTTGTTCAACAGGTTCTTCTTCATCAAATTGATCAGCACCAAGTGTTGGTAATGCAGGATCAGAAACTCCGCTTCCTAGAGCTATTAGATAGATTGCTATATAAAATAATGGAAATTGATTTTGAATATTTGATTCACATGACACTCCTTTTTGTTCGCAACCATGAGGTTTCTGGAAAAAGAAGTGAGTTGACAGAGATAATATCACCAAGCCCTGCATAAAAGTAAAGGAAAATCGATCTTCAAGATAGATATTGTTTTACATCTTGCAATAAGGAAAAAAATACACCATACAAACTGACTTATAGGATGAGGATTGTCTCTACTTATAAACACATGTGAAAACAGACTATATTATTTTCAACGTGAGACACTTCAACACATCCTCTCATGCTCAGGACGAGACATTTGGAATGTAAATATAAATGGTAGGTGATTCGGTAGCAGAAAACTGATAACAGGTGGTTCAACTGATTTTAGATAGGTTTTAATATGATGGAAAATTTTGTGGTATATATTTTTATATTTGAACTAATACAAATCAACTGAACTATACACTAATCAGACCTAAATATCAGGAAAATAATTTCCAGTAGTGATGTTATCTAAATGACATTAATTAATAGCCTCTTATGAAATATGACTTGAAAATATGTTTATAAGTGATAGAGTAATTTAGGCTTGAATATTTGAATATCGCACGTACTCCCCCGTCTATCTCATTTAAAATATATACAAATTCTTTTGCTGATAAAAAATCTTATTATCGTGTTGATAGCTTATTATGATGAAAACAATATTATGCATGTGAGGTATCTTCCAAGTATGAGTCACTAAGAAAAGCTCCAATTAAAGAGAAGAAATAAGTGGTTCCCACCCATATGCTAAAAGTGCTTGCTGCCTCAACATTAGTCTGTTTCAATACTAACTTTGAAAAAAGAACCAAATTTGCTTCAACTCCAGAGAAAGCCAATGCAATCAATCCTTGATTCACTGTCACAATTTCATAAAAGCAAAAATACGAAATAGAATACACATTACTACTTATTTGATATAAGCACTTAACAATTTAAATTCACTTACAACAGACACGCATATCATATAAGTGCTTAAGTATATAATCAATTTTTACAACAAAGTGTAAGGGAAAGTCACTTTGTTTTCATATAAATTGGTTTCATAGACTGTTTTATTATGCAATAAAGCCGAAAAAACCATAATTGTATAGGTTGTTTTCATAAAATCGCGCAAACTTTTTTATATTACATAAATTTAATTAAGTCAATCCAAACAAACCATTAATTAAATATAAAGGATATGTGTGGATCTTGTAGCACCGATCCTTCTAAAAAATGAGGTGTCTGTGTGTCTGCGTCAGTTGGACACAACTCAACACTGACACTTGTGATCATTATGTATCGGCGTTTGTGATTGTTACTTGTGATCATAGTTCATAATATGTGGATACCTACCTAATAACAGTGATGCACTCTTCCAACCACCCGTCCTAGCTTTTAAAGCTGGTTTTCCATAAAAATCAACAGAGCCATCTCCTATGCAAGAATTAATACACTCATCCTCATGTTCGTAAACTTCAACAATCTATACAAATTACAAAACGATTACATGCTTTGAAACAATTGCCACATGAGAAATAACAAGATTATGGAGAATCGAAACCTGAGAGCTAGAATCTTCTTCATTTCCGTCCATTGATCGTCACAAACTACACTAGAAAGGGTGATGACCATTCCAATGTTGTTCGGTTTTATTATGAGCGCGATGCGAAAATTTTACATGTAATGCTTCGAAAATTTTAATTTATAATATTCGCAATTAGAACTAAAATCATGAATCACTTCAATTTACGAAACTACCCTTCAATGGTCAATAACTTTATAGTTTTAGAAGAAGAAAATAATGATTTGGATTTTGTTATAAAGGAAAAATTAAAACATGTACTTTTAATTAATTTTTTGATTTTATTCCACTTTAGAAAAAAAATACTCGTTTCTTAGTTTTGATATATTAATTGTAAATATAGTTCAAGTTAATGTTTTAAAAATTAGATTGAATCAGTCTATCGAATTAATTAAATTGAGAATCGGAAGTGTCATTGGCCTGGTCTAAATGATAGATCAGACATGATATTGAATTAGTGGAAACCTGTAAGAATCGGTCAAAACGGATAAAAACCAATGGACTATCGGTTTTTGATAATTGACGGGTTATTTTTTTCTCAAACAAAACGACGTCGTTTAGATAAAAAAATTAAACAAAAATAAAATTTAAATATAAGTAGACTTTGTTGAAAATTTATTTCGAATATTTTTTCATTAGAATTAAATTTATTAAACATTGCAATTATTGTTATTCAATTTATCTTTTGTAGCAATTAAATTTTGTTCAAAATTTATTTAAATTTTTATGTCATGACTAGGGATGTCAACGGAACATAGAACGTTCGAAGGATGTTTTCTCCGTTCCGCCTCCAAATTTATTCCCCATCCCAATTTCTCGTCATGGGAGAATATTTTCTCCCATCCGCATTTCCACGGAAATCAAATGTTAAGAAAATTTCTATATTTTTCGATCAAAACTATAACACTAGTATTTTTTTTTCTTTAAAAAACACATATTTTACATTTAAAAATAAAAATAAAAATACATCTTTCATCAATATACAAAAAAAAAAATCACTTGTTGCTAATACTTTATCTGTAAAAAAAATATTAAAAAAACTTGTTGCTATCGTACTTCCGCTAATTTACTACCACAGTATCGTTGTCGTCTAGTGGTTGATTATGTGTTAGTGTGACGAATCCATAACTACTACTTTATTAATTGAGTGAAAAACATGTTACTAATGGAAGTAAAGTGAATTTGAAGAGTAATTACCATAAGCACAATAAATAAATGAGAGTGATTGTTGTGATGATGATGAAAACATATGAGATGATGAATAGAGTAGACAAAGATAATTGTGAAAAGAAAAGGAAACGATGTGTACATTATATGTATTGGGTGCACTTTTCTAGGATTGGATACTTGAGTGGTGAAATAATACATTATACAATAAAACATAAAAATAAAATAATTTACTAATGACTATTCATTTTCTAATACATTAATATATATATATATATATATATATATATATATATATATATATATATATATATATATATATATATATATATATATATATATATATATATATATATATTATCATATAAAATAAAAAAGTTAAATAATATGGTCGGAGTCGGGGAATCCACGGGGCAGAGGATACTTTACCAATTCCCGCCTCAAAGTGTCATCGGGAAAACTTTTTCCTCCAACCTCGTTTCAACGGAGGAATATTCCCCAACTTCGGTGCTCCGAACAGAAAATCCTCACAGAGATTCCCATTAACAGATGCAAATTGACACTCCTGGTCATGACTATGTTTAAAATTTCATTTTAAAGAATCAACTTGTGAAATTTTGTATGTGTCGTGATTTGTTTAAAGACTGAGATATTCGGTTCGACTGATTTAATAACTATAAAACTTTGTTATAGAGATCAGTTTATTCAACCGAGTTATCTGATTTAATCTAATTTAGTCATGCATTCAATCTGTGAATTTGTGATTCGATCAATGAATTAATGACCTAGTACTCTCTTTGGTTTGATGATCAGTTCGATTTTAAAAATATTGGATCATTTTTTTTTAATGTATTATTGTTATATGGGTTAATAGTCATTTACCCTCCTACAATATAGATGAGTTTTGATTTACCCCTTTAAAAGAAATTTTACATTTCAAAAGCTGTATCAAAATTTTTTTTTTGTAAAGGGAATCAATCAAAACTCACATATGACAGAGAATAAATGCCTATTAATCATTGTTATATATGTGAACCATATACTTAAACTAAATAACACCGAATTATAAAAAGACGAAATAAATAAATCTTTCCCTCTCTCTTCCTAGACTATCTCTCTTCCATATTTAAATATGTTCAACGAAGCTTAGATTACAGTGGCATCTCCGCCGCACTGGCCGTCTCAATGACGGCACAGCACCATCAACCACCACAAATTTCACCCAAAAATACTCGTCTTTGTTTCCTCTATGAAAATCCTACACTCGAATCTACAGAAGTCAAACAAAACAACCTAGATCTAAACAAAAACGAAACCCTAGAATTAAGAAAAACAAAGGGGAAATTATTTATGTGCAAAGAGCTTTAAACCCATGTGAAGAAAATGAGGTTCCACAACGGTCAGTGGTGGAGCTCCGGAGAAAATCTTCCAGAATACGGTGAGTTCAGTTTGCCTCTGTTCAACTTCTTCTGCTTAGGTTTCTCTATGTAGGCTTAAAATCAATTGATGGTTGTGGCTGTGTTATATGTTTGCTGTGTAGAAAAACTCATGCAATATCCATTTTGTGACACTCTCACACACATCATAGCAATCAAGAATTCAATCGATGATTGATTTCGTTTTTCTCTATTTCACGGGAGTTTCGGTAAATCTACGACTATGGTTGTATACTCTTTCTGAGCTATTCGATTGCACTCGTTGACTTTGTCTTAGGAAACAAATGCAAACATGGATGAAGTGGTGGCTCTTGGTCAAGAGCTTAAGACTAAGGTAATTTAACATGAATGAATATTTTAATCTATAATAGTTGTTTTAAGCTAATCAACTTAAGGTAGAAAAAATTTATTTATTTTATTCAAATCAATACATACGTACAGGAATTAAGCTTCACTTCAAATAAACATTATGAAATGTTGATAAAACAACTTTTCCGCCTTTTCATATAGGGTAAAAAGAGTGTTTTGTGGGGAACTGCTCAGTTGTTCATGCATCCTCGCTAGATGCATGGTGCTGCTACTAGGTAACATTGTATACCATTATTAAATGCTCTACTCTTTAATAGAAATTTTTTATCCACTCTAGCTTTTAACAATTCATTGCCTACTCATTATTGTTGGAAATTTAACATTTTATTCTTTACTAGTTCTAATTTTTAATAATGTCATGATGTTCAAACACCTTCTCCGGAGAGTGTCAATGTAGAAGGAGGATAAGAAATAGCAAGAATGGAATCATTACAAAGGTTAGTTCTTATGATCTTTGAACTGGTCTGAATAATCAAACTTCAAATTTATTGATATTTTTAAGTGCCTAAGTGATGTTTATTCATGCAGTTGTCACCTTTGTCAACATTGTAATCATATTTTAAGGCTCTTAATGTAAAGAAGTTTGATGGTGATCTCAAATCACATGTTATTTGTTACTTGTGTTTACGTTGTGGGATTAAGGTTTATTTAATGCTGACCGTGTATTTTTTTTTTCCAATTGCGTCTTCTGTGGATCCCCTCTATCGCCAAACGTTAGCAAAAAGATCAGATTAAATGGTAAACATACCCTGGCAAAATGTTTTGAAGTTGTTTTCGCACACAAAAAGATCATATTAACCGGTAAACATACCCTGGAAAAATGTTTCTTTGATGTCTATAAAAATTAATTCTCTGGTGAGTTATATATATATATATATATATATATATATATATATATATATATATATATATATATATATATATATATATATATATATATATATATATATATATATATATATATATATATAATTTTAGTTTCTTGACTTTGGTGTTGTCTGCTAATGTTAATTGGTGTTATTAATTATTATCAGCCAATGTGATTTTGATGTTTTCTACCGAAGCTATAACTCATCTACTTGTGGATTTCATATTGGTAATTCAAGTGTGGGAAATGACTTATAAATGGATGACTATTTTTATTTGTTTTGTTGTTGTAGTCCACCGTATAAACTTCCTTATAATTTTCTACACTTATATGTATCATAGATTATTACTTTTGTAAATTAATTGTTCATTTTGAAGAATATATATGTGCATCCTAGCTATTCGGTGGAATGAAATTAGGTTGGTTAGAAAAATATGAAACTTGCGACCTAAATGTGGTCTATGTGATGTTGGAAAATTATGAAAAATAGGAACCTAAATATGGTCTGTGTGATGTTGGAAAACTATGAAAAATAGGAATCTAAATATGATATGTGTGATGTTGGAAAAATATGAAAAAGTAGGTACAAAAAAAATTACACGGAACCCGCTAAAAAATAGTAATTTTTTTTTACGAAAATACAAACATTTTACAACTTACAATGGGCCATTACAGCCACCGATGTGAAAACACATCTTTTACACCGGGCCATTATGGCCACAGATGTGAAAACACATCTTTTACCTCGGGCCATTAAAGTCACCGATGTTAAAAATTACATTTATTTAAAAATAAATAAAGTTGTATTATTTTTCACATCAGACTTAATAGGCAACTAACTGATATGGTAGGTGCATTTTTCACATCAGACTATTAACCGATGTAAAATATCTTTGATTTACTACATCGCCTAACTTTACATCGGACTCAGGCCTGATGTAAAATGTGCTTTTCACCCGATGTAAAATGTCTTTTCTACACTAGTGAGTGTTATGTATTTTCTTCCTGACAATTGCTAAGAGAGCATTTAGAGACACACATGAAACCCCTACTTCTCAATTTCTCATCAGTTGGGATTTTATTATGGTGCAACCTCCAGACTAGTAACAATTTAGAAGGAGGGATGTACTTATTCCAAAGAGAAACAACCCGAGGTAGAATTAGGGACTGTTTGGAAATAAACCTAAAAGCCTCTTTGGAATCCAATATTCCATTAGTGGAATGATTCTAACATAACATGTCATCCTTCAAATTATCAACAAAAAATATAGATTCAAGTCTATCTTCTAAGAAAGGAAAAAATTCATACCAAGCTAAGGGAACATTCCAAGAGTTATTGACGAAAATCTCTGAAACCCGCATGTCTAAGTTGATATTGAGGTCTAAAGCAGTTTGCACATTTAAGCTCTGAATGAAAGGAGAACCATCCCATGATTCTTTCCAGAACTTAATCCTTGATCAACGCGATCTCTTCGTTGTTAGTTGAATTAAGATTAAAGTTAGGAGTTCATTGAGAATGTGAGTGTAATTTGCATTTGAAGTTTAATTTGAATTCAAGATGATCAAAATGTCAAAGGTAGTTGATTGGATCAAAGTTGTCAAAAAGCCTTAAGTATTGGTCGTCTGAATTTCTTAGAAGATAAGGTATAAATTGCAAGGTCTTGTTTCAAGTCGAAGTTCATCCATATTACAAAGATGTTCAATATTATTCAAGATTCAAGTTCATATGAATTAAAACTTTATTTAAACCCTTTCATTCATGATTCAAGCAAATTCTATCCAATTCTATTCAATTTTATTCAAGTGTAATAATACCTTACAAAAAAATTTGATGCTTGCACAGCTTCAGGCATTTTTTCCATAATCCATTTAAAAGTTCAAGTTCAATACTTTGTCATTCAAACTCCATCCATAAATTTCATCACCCATCATTTCAAGCTTAATTCAAAATTCCTCTTTACTCATTCAAGCAAAAAAAGCAAAGTTCATCATTATCAAAATCTCATGTTCATTACACCATTACTTATCACAACACATTTCATTAAAAAGAAGGACCAAACATTCAAGAGGTTCTTATTACAAGTTACTACATTCAAAGTGTATCAAATACATGAAAAAAACTATATAAATTGTTTGTCTTAACCTTAATGTCCTAAGCTTTCTTCATTTTCTCCAAGTAACTTTCATCATGCCTTGCCTTCGAATGCCTCAACCAAATTCCACGTTCTCTTTCAAAACTAAGGTGACAGATAGACAAAACCAACCCTGCATATAATTGTCAAAATCATGCCAAATAAGCCCCAAAAATGCTTGATGAATCTTTCTCCAAGACGCCCTCTGCGCTGAGCAAAAACCAGTCCGGAAACCTGCAAGTTCTCCATACCAGCTCAGTTCGCAAATTCGAGTAACAAAAGATTTAATTAACCCTGCACATATCAGAAAAAACCATGAAACAATTCATAATACCAGCTCCCGCACCTATTAAAAACCAAAACAACCATACGCAACCTTCACCAAAATTGCAACTTCAAGCCATGTTAAAAACCAAAACCGCCCTGCATCAGTTGAGAAAGTCAGAGAAAATTATTCAGATTAGAAAAAACTCATAAAATAAAGAGAGGAAGTCGTGCAGCGTAACAGAAAATGCAAAGGAAGGTTTTTGCATCAGGAAATAAATTCAGAAGAAATAATCCAAACCCATTTTCAATCCTCATCTTCTATTGTGTAACTAACTGCCAATAACAAACTCTCTAACAACCTAACCAATTTCTAAAAAACTTCCAAACCAAATCAGGAAACTGGGGGTGAAGTCATAAAATAAAATTAGTGGAAAGGAGATTACTGGGCAAATCAGAAAAAACTCGGTAGCAAAAAAAGCAAAGGAAATAAATCAAAAGCAGTTCAGCAAAAATACAAAAAAGACAGAAATAGAATCCAAACGAACTCCTAACTAACTCTAAAAAGATTCTAACCTTATAACTAACTTCACAAATCTCTAACCAACTTCCTAATCGAATTTGTAACAGAAACGCTAATTGATTTTGGATAATCTCTAACAAGCTATATAAACAAAAAACTCACCAAATTTTTTTCTCTTCAATCTCGGGTGAACCATCATAGGAAAAAATCTCGGCTCTCTCTCTGATTCCTCCATAAACCTATTTCTTCTCCTCTCATATTCATCTTCATTCTGAAAACTCTCTGAAGAATCACCATCACAGAGAAAACACCAACCTCTCTCTCTGCAACTTCACCTCTCATGGTTTCAATTCTCTAAATTCTTATGCAAAAGCTTCATCAAATCTTAGTCAATCTTCATCATTCTTTAACCATTGTGAAGAATCACCAAATCTCACAAAAACAAACTCGGAATTCTTTCTGCACTTCAACATCGTCATCGTTCATCACTTATGCAACACAGTGGTTTCATTCATCAATTACGAATCAAAAAATGAAATAGAAGAAGAATGAACGAATTGCCGAAGTTCATAGCAAGGATTGGAAGTGCATGCCTGAGTTGCTGAGGGGTTTCTTCTATTTTTCTCATCGGAATCGTCAACATCGAAGACGCGCCGAATGATATTTCGGTAGGTAGGCCGCGATTCACTTCACTTCTTCATTGTTCTATAAACGTTGTTGTTGCTGTGTTGATTTCGTGGTGCCGTGAGAGAGATGGAAGCAACTAATAGTTAAGACAGAGAGAAGAGGGCGATGTTGAGGCAAAATTTGGGATGAGGTGCGAACTGAAGCCTCAAGCAGTGTGAACGAAGTTCGAGATATGAGAGTTGTTGAACACCAACGACGATGCTGAGAAAAGAGACCGAGCAAGTGTAGTAGGATAAGATTATGGCAACACCTTTCATTTGTAAGCAGAGTGTTATGATTTTAGATAGCGAAATTGGAAATGAATCATCGAAGAAGAAGGCAAAAAATGGAGGAGATCGCTATTGTTGTGTGTTTTCAGAGAAGAAGGAA